>CM039589.1:48821404-49505234 GCA_022457205.1 Saccharum spontaneum | reverse complement strand
ATGCCACTTAAGCCAAGTTGTCATCCCCAGCATGACATGAGAGACGCGGTATTGAAATATGCATTTGCTCATCAAGATAAATAATAAAAGGGATCTGCAAGCACACAGATTAATACCGATGTAGCATTTTAACCGGGAAGTATTCCAGGTATCGTTATTTATATTTTTACCACTGGGAAGGGATTTCTAAGTATCATGGTTGATAATGGAATGAGAATATGGAACTGAGTACACATCATTGCATGTATAACCGAGAGTATTTATCAATCTCTTTATACAGGTATAAATGTCACATTAAGTAAAGGTAAAGTGATAATGGTGACAAAGATAATTAATCTGATCAGCTAGCCACATATAATAATGATAAGCACCTCAACAGATATTCTAGCAAGTCATTAGCATGGAATTAGGATGAACTACAAAGATATTCCCTAAGTTATTATTAACTATAAAGTCTAGCATATCATAGTTAGTGCAATTATACTTGGCAATCATGGTGAGAAAAGACTATATCCATGCATAGTGAATATTAGCAAGGAAGATGAAGAACATAGCAATCACTCCCCTGTAATAGTGTTGCTCTGCCTGCCCTATACATGAGAGGGGGACTATATAAGAATCAACGAAGCTGTCACTATCGCGAACTACCCCACAATCCGGCATATAGGGTGCAATCGCAGATAAATACGGTATAGACACCACGTCTACACAATAATTATCATTCACCCACTGTACACATGGATAAACGCTATACGATCCTAGGCATGTATATAATTCCAATCTAACTAAGCCAAGCATATAACTATGATAAACTAAGAACAATATAATTGCAAATATAATCAAGTAGAGCAAAGTCATAACCAATATATCGAAATAGAACAAAGTCATATTCATAATATTGAAGAACAATGATGAACAATTGAAGAACAATAGAGGAATTACCAAGAATCCTCTTGACAGATCCGGGAACCAATCGAAGATTGACTCCTTCTAGTTCTAATCCTATGTAGCTATGCTAACTAGAGATCTAGTTGATGTGGTGGCTCTAGGGCTTGATCAGAGGCTCTCCTCCTGGATTAGGGTTTGAAGTATGAGATGAGGGCCTCTCCTTCAGGGGCAGGGGCCTTGCTTATATAGCCCTTTCGGATGAATCTGGGCTGTCTGATCAAACCGACATTGAACGGACGGTTTTCCTTGATCCTCTAGGTCGGTGGAGCATAATCCTCGAGGCGGAGCCTGATTGGCTCCGGGGCCAGGGCGGGCGCCCTAAGGACCAGGGCGGGCGCCCTGTGTCCGGCTCCGTTACGCCTCCCGTTCGTTCTCGTGGCTTCTGGACTCTTCTAGATGTAAGATAATTACGTGTTCGGTTAATATCCCGTCATTAATCCGACATGTGGGCCTTTCTTCCGTATTTCCTGATAACCCCCTGCAGAAATAGATAAACAGCAAAACTCGTGGAATTCTGTCAGATAAAACCCTAAGTCTAGGTGTTGGTTTCATTTGGATCCTTTTCTCTATTTATTTGATAGTTATAATTGATACTTAAGGACCGTCAACACCCGGCATGAATAGCATCTTCTCTTTAATTGAGCCTTTTCTTCATTGCTCATGTGATGCTTTTCATTGCCTTGCCTCTCATGAGTTGCTTGAGCCTTCTTCTCAAGCTTGGTAGGACACCCCGAGGCGAAGTGTCCCATATCTCCACACTTGAAGCACTTGATGTGAGCCAAATTTCTTTTCTCATTTTGATTCTTGCTCATCATCTTGGCATCTTGAATTTGCATTGGATGCCTTGCTCTACCACCCCTTCTTGTTTTCTTTTTCTTCTTCTTCATCAAGTCACCATCATTTCCATGGTTGATCTTGATTTGCTCTTGGGGTGTCTTATCTTGCTCAACTAGTGGCTTTGGTTGAGGCTTTACTTGTTGCTTCACCAATTGCTTGGTTGGGCACATTGAGGTGAGATGACCCCAAGTGCGGCACTTGAAGCACTTGACATGCTTGAGCCTCTCTTCTTCCTTCATCTTCTTTAGCTTCTCAATGTTTGGGCAACCATTAGCAAGATGTCCCACTTCATGGCATCGATAGCACATGGAATGCGAGAGCTTCTTTTGGAGTAGCCTCTTTATCCTCTTTTCTTGCTTTCTTTCACCCTTTGTCATTTTCTTCTTGAAGCCAAGGCCACTTTTGTCACCAATGTTTCTTTGAGTCTTCATCATATGCTCAAAGGTGACTTTTGAGTTGTAGCACCTCTCTAACTTGTTGCTCAAATTCTTCACTTCACTTTTGAGCTCATTGTTCTCCTTCAAAAGGTTAGTCTCACAAGACATAGAAGTAGAACAAGCATTTAATTGTGAAGAACATGGCATATATAATAAATCATCACAAGAGGTGGATACATGCTTCTTGCCTACATCACAAGGGTTAGTAATATGTGATTGATCATTTGACCCAAATAATGAGCTCTCACTAGTTTTGGTTTCTTCATTAGAAAGTTTCTTAGTGAGTAAAGCATGTTCTTGTGCCAAGTTATCATGAGCAACACTAAGTTCCTCATGAGCCAATTTTAGCTCCTCATGTGAACAAGTAGTAACATAAAGTAGATGCTTTTGTTGTTCACATGTGGTTTTTAGAAATGAGTTTTCATTTTTCAATTTACTTGTTTTTGCCATCTCATTTCTTAAGGCCTTTGAGAGTTTATATAGAAGCTCAAAATTTGGACCATCACAATCAACAACAAAACCACCAATAGATACCTTAGTGTCACCATGTGATGATATTGATGAGCTTGTTGAGGCATCACTCTCATAGCCATCATCTTCACCATCAAGTGTGCATGGAGTAGAACCATTGCTTGCATCACTTGTGACATTATCATCATTCTTGTCAAGTGATCTTGTGGCATGATTATCATCATCATCATCACTTGACATTGAGGTGGAGCAATCCTCCACAACCACCTCGTTGTGGTCATGCTCAACATCCTCATGTACCTCCATCACTATGTGATCATCCTTCTTGAATTTTCCATCATCCCAAATTGAGGAGCCACAATAGTGATGCTTGAGCGCCGTCCACATGCTATGTGCACTTGAGAAACCCCTCACCTTGTCAAAAATCTCATCATTCAAAGCTTTGATTAGATAAAACTTGGCTTGTGCATCAAGTGTTCGGCAATCCTTTTGAGCTTGGGTACGGTTACCACACCCATCCAAGTCATGAGAAAAGCCAACAACTATGATCCACCAAAACTTAGGGCCAAGAGCACGAAAATGATCAAGCATGTGATTTTTCCACCGTGCATAGTGAGTGCCATCAAAAATGTGTTCCACACAATCATCTAGCCCATAAGCCGCCATCCTCTCGGGTCGGTGAAGACCACAAATGAGAGACCCGGCTCCGATACCACTTGAAGGGTCGAGATGGCGGACTAGAGGGGGGGTGAATAGTCCTTTCTAAAACTTAAACGCGTTGGCTAACCGAAATAAATGCGGAACTAAACTTATCGGTCTAGCCAAGACTACACCCCTCTATCTAAGTTTTCTAGCACCTTGCAAAGATCCTAATTAAGCAACTAAGGTGCTAAGCTTACCAAGTGCTCACCTAATCAATTCTAGAGCAAGGTCACACAAACCTATGCACTAGTACTTTGCCAACCAAGGGAGCTCCTACACAACTAGCAAAGCAAAAGCACAAAGCTCCTAAGCTCACTAGCAATGCTCAATAACAAGGCAACTAATGCCAAATTAGAGAGCGCAAAACACTTAGCTACACAAACTAAGCAATGTGACTAACAAGGTTACACAAACCGAATTAGCCACGCAAAGGGGATACTTCTAGCCACACAAGCAAGAAGATATCTAGCTAGCTACACAAGCACAACTAGAACAAGAGCAACTACACAAGCAAGATATATATATATGAAAGTAAATACAAGCTTGTGTTGCACGAAGGCAAACCACCGAGAAGAGTAGACAATGTTGACACGGTGATTTTCTCCCGAGGTTCACTTGGTTGCCACCAAGCTACGTCCCCGTTGTGTCGACCAACACTTCGTGGTTCGGCGGCTAATCGGTCACACACCGAGCCTCTCAAAAGGCACCGCAAGAACCCACCATCAAGTGTGGTAGCTCAATGACACGCTCAACTAGAGTTGCTCTTCGCGATCCCCGCGGGGTGAGCACAATCCCCCTCACAAAGCTTCTCCGGAGCCTCGCACAATCTTCTTGCGAGTTTCGACGGAGCCACAAGCCACCAAGCCGTCTAGGAGGTGGCAACCTCCAAGAGTAACAAGCACCACCGACTTGCAACACGAACACCTAGTGCCACTCAAGCAATCCTCACGATGCAATCGCACTAGAATCACTCACTCGCTTATTGATTCGCAATCTAGCAAGCACAAGTGAGTTAGAGGCTCTCCTAGCACTCCCAAAGCATGGACACTAAGTCCCAAGGGTGCCAAGCTATGGCCAAGGCCGGCCATCACTTCTATTTATAGCTCCACAACGAAATAGAGTCGTTACCCCTTCACTGGGCGAATTTCGGGACGACCGGACGCGGTGGTCGAAACCGACCGGACGCGGTGGTCAGTAGCGTGCTCCAACAGCTAATTTTCGCGCGTATAAACTTGTATTGACCGGACGCGGTGGTCACTAACGGGACCGGACGCGGTGGTCGCAGCGAAACAGCAAACAGAGAGGTTCCAGCAAGCTCCCGAAGTGACCGGACGCGTCTGGTCATCACTGACCGGACGCGGTGGTCACTTTCGCCCACGAAAAACACTGACCGGACGCGGTGACCGGACGCGCAGGTGCTGACCGGACGCGTCCGGTCTCGAGTCCGGTCACAGACCACTCTTCGGTAAAACGGCGATATCTCTTAGCTCCGAACTCCGATTTCGATGATCTTGGACATTTTGGAAAGCTTACTCAGAGGTCTACACAACCCACTAAAGCACTTGATCCAGTTCACAATGGATCAAAGCAGTATTCCACTCCAAGAGCCATCCTAGTGTCCGGAGAACACCGAAAAAACTTTCTCTCTTCTCCAAGTTGATCAATACCAACTCCAACACCTTCTCCTTTGCAAATGTGCCAACACCGCCATGTGTAAAACACCATGTGCATGTGTGTTAGCATTTTCACAAACATTTTCAAAGGGTTAGGCACTCCACTTGCCTCGCCACTCGATCCTAGCACGTATGCAAAGTTAGATCGCTCAAGTGGCACTAGATGACCGATATGCAAACAAGTTTGCCCCTCTTGATAGTACGGCCATCTATCCTAAACCCGGTCATCAACTTCTCTACACACCTATGACCGGTGAAATGGAAATGCCCTAGGTTATACCTTTGCCTTGCGCATTCCACTCCATCTCCTCCGACATTGATGCAACACATGCACCAACCATATCACAAATGATATGATCCACTTCATATCATCATGTGACCTTGGTCAATCGATCTTGACCTCACTTGCTCTTCACCATTGCGTTGGTCCATCGGCGCCAAGTCTTGCTCAAGCTTCACCGCCTCACGGTCCATCGCTCTAAAGCCTCTGACTTGCCCTTCACACTTGCAACCGGTCTGTCGAGCCAAGCCTCATCTTGATCTTTGCCACCTTGGTCACATGACTCCATGTCATGTCTCATATGCAATGAGCTCCTTCATGACACCATTACCTGTGGACTAATCCCTGTGCATCTCACATTAAACACAATTAGTCCACCTAAGGTTGTCACTCAATTACCAAAACCAAACAAGGACCTTTCAATGTGTTCTGATGCAAGAAGGTAGAGTTGTGGCATATGCATCGAGGCAGTTGAGGACGCATGAGTTAAATTACCCTACTCATGATTTGGAATTAGCTGCAGTAGTTCATGCATTAAAGATATGGAGACATTATTTGATTGGACACAAGAGTGATATATATACTGATCACAAGAGTCTAAGGTATATCTTCACTCAAACGGATCTAAACTTGAGGCAGCGTAGATGGTTGGAGTTGATAAAAGACTATGATCTAGAGGTGCATTATCATCCAGGAAAGGCCAATGTTGTTGCTGATGCTCTTAGTAGGAAAAGTTATGCAAATGAAATACAAGTAATGCCTATGCCAAAGGAATTGTGTGCCGAGTGCAAGCATCTGAACTTAGGATTTACTACCAATGCAGTGGAATTAGTATTAGAGCCTACTTTGGAGCAAGAAATCCGTAAAGGTCAGCAGAAGGATGAAAAGTTGAGAGAGATAACTGAAAATATAGTGAAAGGTAAATCTCCAGGATTCCGTAAGGATGATAATGGTACGCTATGGTTTGGAAAAAGACTGTGTGTGTCCGAAGATAAGGATATCAGAAGGGCAATTCTGCGTGAAGCTCATGAGTCAGCTTATTCCATACATCCGGGGAGTACTAAGATGTACTTGGATCTGAAAGAGAAATATTGGTGGTATGGTTTAAAGAGAGACGTTGCTGAGTATGTTGCTTTGTGTGACACTTGTCAAAGGGTGAAAGCGGAACATTAGAGACCTGCAGGATTGTTACAGCCTATGCAGATACCCGAGTGGAAATGGGAAGAGGTTGGTATGGACTTTATAGTTGGGTTGCCACGGACTCAAAGAGGATATGATTCAATTTGGGTGATAGTGGATCGTCTGACTAAGGTTGCTCATTTTCTGCCTGTAAAGACTACATATAGCAGTGCGAAGTTGGCAGAGTTGTATATGGAAAGAATAGTGAGTCTACATGGAGTTCCTAAGAAGATTGTGTCTGATCGAGGTACTCAGTTTACATCTCATTATTGGCAAAAGATACATGAATCATTGGGGACCAAACTAAATTTTAGTACAGCTTATCATCCCCAGACAGATGGTCAAACAGAGAGAATTAATCAGATATTGGAAGATATGTTGAGAGCTTGTGCTTTGCAATATGGTACTAGCTGGGATAAGAGTTTGCCTTACGCAGAGTTCTCTTATAACAATAGTTATCAGAAGAGTCTTCAAATGGCACCGTTTGAGGCTCTATATGGACGAAAGTGTAGGACCCCGTTGTTCTGGAATCAGACAGGGGAGAGTCAAGTGTTTGGGCCTGATGTATTAAAGGATGCTGAAAAGAAAGTGAGAATGATTAGAGATAATCTAAAAATAGCACAGTCCCGACAGAAAAGCTATGCTGATACTCGCAGAAGGGAGTTGACTTTTGAGGTAGGGGATTATGTCTACTTGAAAGTGTCACCCATGAGGAGTGTGAAGAGGTTCAACATGAAGGGTAAATTGGCACCAAGATATATTGGACCTTTCAAGATTATAGAGAGACGTGGTGAAGTGGCATATCAGTTGGAATTACCCGAAAGTTTGGCAGGTGTACATGATGTGTTCCATGTGTCTCAATTGAAGAAATGTTTACGAGTACCAGAGGAACAGATTCCATTAGAGGAGCTCACTGTTAAGGTGGATCTTACCTATGAAAAGTTTCCGGTTAAAATTTTGGAGACTGCGGACAGAGTCACAAGAAATAGAACAATCAAAATGTGTAAAGTACAGTGGAATCGGTACACAGCAGAAGAGGCTACTTGAGAACGAGAAGAGGATCTGAGAAAAACCTACCCGCAACTGTTAGAGTAAGCATCGGTCGAATCTCGGGACGAGATTCATTTTAAGGGGGGTAGAATTGTAACACCCTAAAAATTTGAAAAGAAGAAAAATAGGAAAAATATGATTTTTATATTTATTTTTGTGAAGCATGCAAATTTAGAATAAGAATAATTTTTATAAATTTAAAATCAAATATAAGGGTAGAAACATGATTGAGCATTCATGCTGCTGCATTTAGAATTTTGTATTGAGTGGTTTAACTCAAATTCAAATTTGATTTGAAAATCATTTGAAAAATGAATTTGAAAAATTGGAAAAAGAAAAAGGGAAGAGAAATTCTTTCACTTGGTTTTCGGCCCGTCTCGGCTGCCTTGGCCACGGCCCATTCCCGCACCGCCTTCGCCCGCGTGGGCCAAGCCCAGCCACCGCGGCCCGCTAAGCCAGCAGCGCGCGCACCGCCGCTCCGAGTCGCCGACACGTGGGACCCACCTGTCAGCGTCTCTTCTCCCTTTCCTTTCTTCTTCCTCCAGCTCTTTCCAACAGCGAGCTCGCCTTCCTCCTTCTCCGATTCGAATCCTCGGTTCAATCTTCTTCCTTCCTTATTTGCCGATGCCTTCGGGCTATAAAAACGAGACCCCCGCATCGTTCCGCCCTCATCCCACCCTTTTGGAGCAGCCGTAGCCGCCTAGCGCCACCACCGCAAGCACCACCGCCTCCACCGTCCGCCCCTCCGAGCTGCACGCGTTCTTCACTTCATCCTCGCCTACGGTTTGCCCTAGGTGAGTTCGCGTTCGAGTTGTCTACCCGCAGGTGCTCTCCGTTCGAGTTTTCGTGCACCGTAGAGCAAGTTGGCGTTTTCCGGTGATGGCGCCGCCGCGGGGAGTCGCCGTCGGGCCGGAGTCCGGCCGGAGCGCCGCCGGGTCTTCCCAGATCCAATCTAGACCGTCCAATTCGAATCCAACGGATGTAAATAGAAGTTACCGGTTCGCGTGAATTTTTGTAAAAGAGACCCTGAACTTTTGTGTTTTCGAACCCGCGGTCCAAAGCGTAAACTGGAAAATACGTTTTGATTAATTGAAAACGTAATTTGTTTCGGGAAAAGAAAAAATACGCTTTCTGATATTTACAGTTTTGCCATTCAATTTGTTTTAGTCGTAGAATCTTCGTTTTAACTCCGATTTGATCCATTCAAATTTCGTTAGATTCATATTTGCGAGCTCTATGTAACTATACAACTGTACAGTAGGTTTGGATTAATTTATTTTTGAGTTTTTATTAAAGTATTTATTTTTCTATAGGAAATCTTTGGAAATTCATAACTTTGTCGTTTTAGCTCCGTTTTTCGTGATCTTCGCGTCTGTGTGAACCTAGTGAGTTGTAGATTCGTTTTAAAGACTTTTTATCTTATTTTCTTACTGTTGGTGTATTGTTCTAATTATAGTCTTGTTTGTCTATGCATGATTGCCTTTGGATGTGTGTTGTTGATATTGGTTGATCGAGTATAGACGGTGAGCAATTTGTTGGAGATCAAGAGCCTTACTACGAGCAAGATCTTCAGGACCAGTTTGAGCAAGGCAAGTATAGCATGGGATTATCCTTGTTGTCCTATTCACCTTATGCAATTAATATCATTATGCATTTATTCCTTGTTAAGGATGACTTAGTGATTGATCCTATACATTGGTACTTATTGTGATGCATTGAGTAGTATGGCTAGTGCTTAAACATGGACTATGATCATGTAAATTGATTAGAGGAATATGCAACAAACATTAAAAGATGGTTTTGATTAATGTTTAAAGGGGATTAGATCATGGGGGTTACTTTTGATGCTCTAATTGCTCTCCATAAGGACTCATCTATAAGCGACAATCCGGGATTTATAGTACAACTGTGGGGTCTATATGGTTCTGGCTTTAGTCATATAGAAGGACCTTTTCTAGTTTGTTAGAGGTAACCTTTTTGGCGTAAGAACGGCTTGACGAATCGGGTATAGTGCGGCCTCTGTCCTTATGTGTATAGGCTGCGGGTTATTGTGTCATTTGGAAGGGGAGCTCTACATCTGTTTACCGAGTGAATCTAATGGCCCTAACTTGTTAGAGGAACCTTCGAAAGACTTCATAATATTTACCCTGCCTACTCACCTTGGTAGTGTTTTGGGAGTAATTAACCCGGGCATTTGGGTAACACGACTCACAGTGAAAGTGTACAACCTCTGCAGAGTGTAAAACTGTTATAACAGCCGTACTCACGGTCACGAGTGGCCTTGGACCCTTATGGAATAGTTGAATAATTGTTTATGGTTATGTTTTTGCTATTCATTAATCATTTCACATGGATCATATGTTTATTGTTTATATTGAGACAATTTGATGCTATTGTTATGTTAAAATCATGCTAATTAAAAGCTACATGCTGATAAACCAATGTTATGCCTTTTTGAGCCTCATGAACCCCATGTTACACTTGTTGAGTACGAGATGTACTTACACTTGTTTATTTTTCTTACTTGGATAAAAATCCCAGATGGGTAACAGATAGAGGTAATAGTGACTACTACGCCTACTTCCCTGAAGATTACTAGTCTTGCTGTCAACCAGTCAATGTACCTGTGACTGGAGCTACCACGAGAGATATTTATTTATACTTCCGCTACATTTGTGTTAAGCCTCTGTTTTAAATATCGTGATGTAATAACATTTGTGATGATACTTCCGTTATAATTTGTGAACTTATGTGTGATTGATCTCTGGGCGCACATAAGGGTATGCACTCCATTTGGTCGTTAAATGGGTGTGACAGAAAGATTTTTAAATCTAATTTTTAATAAATTTATTTAGAAATATAAATGCTGCATGTATTTTTTATAAATTGAATTAAACTTGTGACACATATACCGACAGCGACAAATATTCTGGGACTGAGGAAGCAGTAAGTTTGATGTATGCTGACGCGAAAGGAGGCTGCACGGAGAACCCACCATCGTTGGTTATATAGTATATATAAAGAGCCATGTCCGTGCATTATACGATTCCCAGAATCTGCCCTGCTCGATTATATAAAAAACCACGCATGCCAGGAGTCCCAACAGACGACCGCTGTAGGCCCGTAGAAATGGGCAACAGAGCAGCTTTCGTGGTTGCAATTCTCCTGAGGGCTATATATGGAGGCATGCAGATAGTAACCAAGGCTGCTTTCAATGAAGGCATGAGCACGTCCGTCTTTGTTTTCTACAGGCATCTAACTGGTATTCTCTTCTTGGTGCCCATTGCTTTTGTGCTTGAAAGGTAATCAATCAATACGACTCTTGCTTGTTACTACATAGCTAGCTAGCTGCTTGCATGACACCATGGGAGGATAATGAACTGAGGCTTCTTTTTTTGCAGGAAAACTGCTCCGCCACTGTCATTCAAAGTCTCTATGAAATTGTTTTTTCATGCACTATACGGGTAGGTGAAAGTGGGAGTCATTCTTACTTATTTTGATTTCATCGGCTATGACCTGAGATTTATTTGGAACACCAACGGTTATCAACCTTTTTATACGCGCTGCTTTCAATCAATAAAGCAATAGTAGCTAGTTTTGTTTCTTCATGTTTAACCACGCACACAGGTTTCGTAATATTAAGTTTGGAAGCTCCGGTCAGGCACCTATGCTATGACTTCATTTGAGTGCACATCTTTGCTGTGTAAAAAAAAAGTGCACATCTTTGCTCCCCTGTGCGAAGCTGTGAATTTCCCAGCTCTCAGTCATGTGTCCATTTCTCTTCTTTTCTGGGTTGAAGTGCAGGGTTTGATAATTCCCATTGATTTTCTTAACCACCAATGCGGTGGATTCTACTTAAATACTTTTTTGAGGTCAACTTCGGGGGATCAAGAGTAATCCCCACCTGATTTCCATTTCCACTGATTCCGGTGAACCGGGGGTGGAGGGGGCATAGCCCGTCAAGTTTACAACAGAATCAATAATTTAGAACGGGAAGGATTACATAATGAACGAATTTCTCCTGTCGTTCGCTATTGCGAGCTCCTTTCGCGGTATTCGACAGCTCCAGGTCTCCACGGCTTCCTTGCAAGTGGCGACCAGGCGATCAACACTTGGCTCCAGCCCTCTGAACACGACATCGTTCCTGTGCTGCCATATCTCCCAGCAACAGAGAAGGATTAGGGGGTGAGCTACCTTCTTGTGTACCCGTTGCGGTACTTGTGTCTTCCAGAGCTCGGTGACTTTGGCGATCCCCTCCAGCCGCCAACCGATCCTCTCCCAGAAGCTTCTGACAAACGAGCAGCCTGAGAAGATGTGGTCCGCAGTTTCATCGGCCTCTTTGCAGACCTCGCATTGAGCCTCTTGTGGGATGTGTTTGTGGACAAGGGACGTTCGACAGTGTATCCTCTCCTTGGTGAGCAGCCAGCCAAAGAATACATAATTAACAACCAACAAAAAAGATAACATTAACGTGTCCTGAAGAACAGATTTGGCTTATGGATGCTCTGTTCGATTTATGTTTCTCAACTTATAGTTATACATATGTGATATGTACAGAACTTATCAAAAGTTTGCTATTTGATCGAGCTCAATGGATTGTTCTGTTAGTAAATGACACTACTATTTAGCGAGTTTTTCTCGTTCAGTTTCTGTCCTTTGTCACACTTACATACAGCACAGTCACTAATAATTGCATCCTTTTTTATAAAGGAAGGATTTTATTAATTTATAATTATTACATCGAGTTGATATAATGAAAGTGAATTTACTTCTGACTTCTACCTAAACACAAAGTTGCATATCTGTTTTCTTATTTTAGGCTTTCTGGACCAATAAACATATATGGCCTTGGTCTCACCTATTCTTCAGAAACATCATCATCTGCAATATTTAACTTTGTATGAGATTTATTTATCATGTCGACGTTGCTATGAGATGACGGCTGCAGATTATTACATTGTAATTGTTGCACTATGGAGTTATGCATGCATGCATGCATGATTATTCATATGCATACATATGCATTTCATATGGAGTTAATGGCCGGTCACCGCCATCGCGCAATGACTAGTACCGGTACATGGAATTGCATGAGAGGTTGGCATCATCCAACGTTAAACTCTGAAATGGAGTTGCATGACATACATAAATTTCATGTCACTTGGAGAATATAGAGTTGCAGATTATGAATCTTCAGAGTGTTTTGTTATTGGTTGACATATCAAGAGGTCGAGTACTTTGATTATTTATATCATCGCTTATCATGGTTTCTCTTTTTAAAAACTTGTTAGTAAGATATGTGTATATTCAACGCCACCACTGACATGAGTAGGAAACTGTTGCAACGACACACAACCTCACTAGGGCTAGCGCAGGGCGGTGCACATGGATGCGTGGCTTGGTAGCACCCCGGCTTCAAGTGGGTGTGGTTCGCCTGCAAGGGCAACACTGCACTCCGGCAGTGCAGCCATAGAGAAGCTGCAAATCACGTACACTACAAACACACAGCAAGTAGTGCTGCAGTAGTAGGTATTTTGATTTGGCACTTCCCAACCAACGAAAAACCAGAAATTAAGGTAAATAATTAGAATAGCATTGCTAGCGCCCGGACGTCCGGAGAGACGGGGCATTCGGACGCCCACGCCTGTAGTCCGCTTTCTACGCCATTTCATGCGCGGCCCGCACCGCCCAGAGGCACCCATCCAAGAGCTGCCTCAAGCCGCTGTTGACCACTGCTGCAGGGGCGTAGTCTGCCCGCCGCCACTCACCGCCGTGGAGTCGAGAAACACCGCCTGAAAAATCTAATCGGCACCGGTCAGATGGAGATCCGTTGCACTCGCTCGATCTATTTTGAAACATCCAGATGAAACACTTGCAACATATAAAAGAAGATAGATGAAACACTTGAAATATGCTTCTGAAGTACTTGAAAAAACACCTCAAAACACTTGAAAAACTATTGCAAACGTACGCAACATCCAGATAAAAACACCTGCAACATATATGTGAAACATATATGCAGCATCTACGTAAACACACCTACAACATACATCCGAAAACACAGACGAAACATTGGTAACAGACATTTGCAACACACGTGTACAACCATTGCAACTTCTCAATCTACTTTTGCAACATCCATCTAAAACACTTGCAACGTACCTCTAAAACATCTAAAACACTTGAAACTTACGCTTACAACATGCGGTTTCAGCAAAACCTGGCAGACGGGCGGAGCACTGCACAACGGGATCCGGGTGTGCGGTCATGGTGGAGAAGGAGGATGCCAGCGGCCGGGTAGTTGCGCGGCCCCTGGTGAGATGCTGCGTTGCCCCAGTGATAGGGTGTGCGTGGTGCCCCCGGCAAGCAGTGCCCGCGGTGGAGGCGACAACAATAGCCGGGTAGGTGCGGCCTCGCGCGGCGAGGCGGCAGTGGCCACGGTTGTGGGGGAGCATGCCGCTACGGCGGTGGAGAGGAAGGCCGACAAGAGGCACGGTGTGGGAGGCGCAGCGGAGAGGTTGCGGAGCGCAGTCGCGATGATGCATGATTTTTTTTATAAACTGCGGTGACTGGAGGGGAGCAGATAGGAACAGACAAGATAAGCCTTCTGGACGTCGGGTGCACCGACAAGCGGACGGACGTCTGCTTCCGAGCATTACCGTAACTAGAATTTCCTATTTTTCAATCCCTCTGTTACGTATTCCATCACTTATGTTTGATGGCTCAATATTTATCGTAATTCTTTAGTTTTCAACTTGGAGTATGAAACTGCTCGCATGTTATCCAGCGACTTCAAGCAATGCCTAGTTATACTTTGATGTGTTTTACGTTTTATTACTATTTTCTAGTCTGAAAAGTAGACTATTTCTTTACTCGAACCAGCAGACATGTTGAATCAGTAACATAAAACGCTAAAGCTCGAAAATAGTTTTCAAACCTAAAAAATTCTTCCTTCAGGGACAGTGTCACGTCACGATTGATTATTCACTGCTTCACGGACCTGATAACTACTCTGGTTTGAAATTATAAGACATTTTGACTCTTCTATATATTTTACTTTTACTATAAGATATTTGACTTTTATAGATATATTGCTTTTACTATAGTAGGCAACCAGAGATGATGAATTGGAGCTAATAAAAGATTCTTCGCTAAGAAGAACTTGACCTATGTCCCGATTATAAACCATTGCCTCTCTTTTAATTGCCAAGGTTATACACCAACTAAGCTAGAAACAATTAAGAATTTCTCAAAGCGGCGCGGAAGCCAAAAGAACCAGAAACAAAACACAATGCAATCTAAAGAAAAATCACCGAATCAAGATGCCCGTGAGAGAATTCAACAAAATAATATGCCCCCTCACAGGTCCTAGCACCGACTTTCTCATCACACAACAAAACAAAGAGCGAATTTTCCAAGAACGGAATAGCAGGAAAAAGAAAACGGTAGGGAGATAAAAATGAACTTAGATTTCTCAACTAAACTCGATTAACCTTCGCCAATACCTCAGAGGATGGGCAAAGAACATGAGTGGTGCTTATAAGAAAGAAAAGAAGGAATTCTTAAACAAACTCGATGAGCTAGACAAAAAGGCAGAAATTTCTATCCCCAGTGAGTTGGATTTAAACCTAAAGCATGTGTTAAATGAGAGGCTTGCTGAGTTACTAAGGGAGGAAGAACTTAAATGGTACCAAAGGGCCAAGGCAAAACACCTTTTGGAGGGGGATGCCAATACAAAGTACTTTCATTTATTAGCTAACGGTAGACACCGAAAAACTCGCATCTTCCAGCTGGAGGATGGGGATACTGTAATAAGTGGTGATGCTCAGTTAAAACAGCATATCACTAGTTATTATAAGAACCTGTTTGGACCCTCAGAAAGCTCATCCATTGAGCTAATTGAACAACAGGTTCACGATATCCCACAAGTCTCCGAACTGGAAAATGAGTACCTAACAGATATTTTCTCGGAATCTGAGGTGAGGGTAGCAGTGTTCCAAATGGAACATAACAAGGCACCTGGACCGGATGGTTTTCCACCAGAGTTTTATCAGGTCTTTTGGGACTTAATAAAAGAGGACCTGATGGCTATGTTTTGGGAATTCCATGTAGGAACCTTACCGTTGAACAGTCTCAACTTTGGAACGATAATCTTGCTACCGAAAAATAAAGATGCGAAAAAGATTCAGCAATACAGACCAGTATGTTTGTTGAATGTCTCTTTCAAAATCTTTACCAAAGTAGCAACTAATAGATTATCTACTGTGGCCCAGAAAATCATTAGACCCACACAAACTGCCTTTCTCCCGGGCAGAAACATTATGGAAGGAGCATTCATACTCCAAGAGACTATACATGAACTTCACTCGAAAAAGCGAGACGGGATAATTATTAAAATAGATTTTGAAAAGGCCTACGACAAAGTTAAATGGAGCTTTCTGCAACAATCTCTTAGGATGAAAGGTTTTTCTCACAAGTGGTGTTCATGGGTTCAGCAGTTTACGCAAGGAGGTAATGTCAATATTAAAGTTAATGATCAACTTGGTTCATACTTTCAGACTAGAAAAGGTTTAAGGCAAGGTGACCCAATGTCTCCAATACTATTCAATATAGTGGTAGACATGTTGGCCATACTCATTGCCAGAGCTAAGGAAGCAGGTCAGGTAGAAGGGGTCATTCCACATCTTGTCCAAGATGGTTTGTCCATCCTTCAATATGCAGATGACACAATAATCTTTATGGGTCACGATCTAGCCAAGGCATTGAACATGAAATTAATTTTAAGTACCTTTGAGCAACTTTCGGGACTCAAAATTAATTTCCATAAGAGTGAAATCTTTTGTTTTGGAAAAGCAAAGGATCATGAGGCGTTTTACTCACAGTTGTTTGGGTGTGCGATGGGTAAATACCCGTTCCGCTACCTAGGTTTGCCTATGCACACTAGGAAGTTGAGTAATAAAGATTGGCAGACAATTGAAAATAGAATTGAGAAAAAACTTAGTGGTTGGAAAGGCAAGATGCTATCGGTAGGAGGTCGTTTGACATTAATAAACTCGGTGCTTTCTAGCTTACCAATGTTTATGATGTCTTTTTTCAAACTCCCAAAAGGGGTTGTACAAAAGATTGATTGTTTTAGATCAAGATTCTACTGGCAGAATGACCAACACAAGCGTAAATATAGGTTAGCCAAATGAGAAATTTTGTGCCAACCAAAAATACAAGGGGGTTTAGGCATACAGAATTTGGACTTACAGAACAAATGTTTGTTGAGCAAATGGCTTTATAAATTGTTAAATGAGGAGGGACTGTGGCAAGAACTTTTGAGGAATAAATACATAAAAGACAAAACTCTAGGAAGTTGTACTAAAAAGCCGATAGATTCTCACTTCTGGAAAGGATTGATGAATGTTAAAGATACTTTCATGAGTTTTGGGTGTTTCAATATCAAAGATGGGTCACAGACTTGTTTTTGGTTGGACACCTGGTTGGGTAATCAACCACTGAAAGATAAATTTCCCTTGTTGTTCAATATTGTGAGAAGAAAGCAGGATTCGGTGGCTAATGTACTTGCTTCCAGCCCATTAAACATCTCCTTTCGGCGAAATTTAGTGGGGAGAAACCTAAGAGATTGGCATAGAATTGTTGCTTCTCTACAAGATGTGAATTTACAGGGGGAAAGGGATACGTTTGTTTGGTCTTTGCATTCATCAGGTTGTTTTTCAGTCAGCTCTATGTATGCTGCGTTAATTAACAATGGGGTCAGAGTGTCACGAGACATTTGGCAGATTAAAATTCCCACAAGAATAAAGATTTTTTTGTGGTATCTGAAAAGAGGTGTGATACTAACAAAAGACAACCTTGCTCGACGTAACTGGAGTGGTGACACAAGGTGTAACTTTTGCCATTCTCCAAAATCTATTCATCACCTTTTTTTCGAATGTGTTTATGCCAAATTTCTGTGGCGTGCTGTACATTTATTGTTTGGGTTATCACCTCCCCACAGTATAGATGATTTATTTGTTAATTGGTCTAAGAGGGGTGGTACCGTGCATAATGCTTTGTTATTAACAGCAGCATCGGCTTTATGTTGGACAATTTGGATAACTAGAAACGAAGTGGTTTTTGACAAGTGTAGACCAAAAACTTTTTTGCAGGTACTCTGCAGGGGAACCCATTGGCTACGACAATGGACAAGACTGCAGCGGCTGTAACACCCAAAATTTTGCATATTTTAAAATAGAAGAAATTTGAATTTCATGTTTAATTGTGGGCATTTAACCTAGGAGAAATAATAAAATTTTATGAAAATAAAATCAAAATTAAGGCTAGCTACATGTTGTTGCACTCATGCTGATGCATATTTAAATATGTGATGTTTGGTTTTTACTCAACTCAAAAAGGAGTTCAAAATCTCTTGGAAATGAATTTACAAGAAATTATTTCAAAAAGAAAAAGAAAAAAAAAGACATTTTCTTCCTTCCCGGTTTTGGCCCGCTGGCCCAGCCGGCCCACCTCCCCCCTTTCTCTTCTGCAGGCCGCGTGGGCGCCGTTTTTTTTCGGCCCGATCCAAACCGGCCGCACGCCCTCTCCTTGGGCCGGCCCGCTAGCCGCGCGCGCGTTCCCCCCCCCCTCGCCTCGGCCGCTGACGCGCGGGGCCCGCGTCCACCGTCACTGCCACGTGGGGCCACGGCGTCAGCCGTCTCTTTCCTTCCGCCGTGAGGGAAGGAAACCTTCCTTTCATGCCGCCGCCGCGATTCCCGAGATTTCGCCCGCTCCTTCCCTTCTTTGGTCGCCCCCGGGGCTATTTAAGGCGAGCCCCGAGCTCCTCCGCCCCCTTGTGCTCCCTTTTCGCCTTAGCCATCACCCGAAGCGGCTGCTCGCGCAGCGCCGCCCTAACCGGCCGCCATCCCGAGCACCACGCGACGCACGCCCCATCTCCGCCTCCCTCGTCTCCGTGGGTGAGTTCGCGACGAGCTTCCCCTTCGTTTGGTACCCGCAATGCGTCAAACGGTGGCCGGAGTCGCGGCTTTTGAAAACGCCGGCGAGCTTCGTTTTTCCCGGCCATGGCGCCGCCGTCGGCCGGCTGGCAGCCGCCCCCATCCCCCCTCTTCCAGATCGGGGCCGTCCGGATCTAATCCGACGGTCCAGATCGCTGGATACCCCTTCGGGGGTAAATTTTGTTAAAGAGCCCCCCGGAATTCACTGAATAAGACCCGCAGTCCAAAGCGTAGTTTCCCGAATACGCTTTCTTCGTTTGAAAACGCATCTGGTCTCAGTAAACTCTAGAAATACGTTTTCAGTTATTTACAAGTTTGCCACTGCTTTTGTTTTGGCCATAAAATGTTCATTTTAACTCCGAATTGACCCGTTCAAATTTCGTTAGGTTCGTTTTCATGAGCTTTACATGTTAGTACTGTTATACAGTAGATTTGCAATATTTAAATTTCAGATTAGATTTATATTAATTATTGTCTATAGAAAAATCCTGGTAAATACGTAACTTTCGCGTTTCAACTCCGTTTTTAGTGAATTTTATATCTGTGTGATCGTAGCAACGCGTAGAGTAGTGTTTTAAACCTTTCATATTTATTTCTCTCTATTGGTGTACTGTTCTAATCTAGTCTTGTTTGTCTTGCATGAATGATTTGGAATGCGTGTTGTTGATTGTGGTTCCGAGTAGACGGTAATTGCTACGCGGGAGACGAGACCTTCTTCTGTGACAATCCAGACCAGCAGGAGTTCTACGAGCAAGGCAAGTATAATTTGGGATATTCCTTGTTATCCTATTCATTACATAATTAGACATTTGCATGGGTCAAATTGCTCAACATAGGATACCCTAGTATTTGATTATCTTGTACCTTGTTACCGATGGGTTACACTTGCATATGGGTAGTAGCTAGTGCTCCACTTGAATAGAATGAATATGGACAATGAATCATGATTATATGCAACATTTGTTAAAACTTGATTTTGAGAAACATGAACTTAGGGTAAGAGGGATTGTGTATCACGATGCTCTTGGCCCTCCATAAGGACTTATTCATTGGCAAAAGCTGGGAATTACCGTACAACTGTGAGGGCCATATGGCTCTGGCTCTAGTCAAGTATGAAGACCTTTTCTAGCATGTTAGAGGTTACCCGAAAGGGCGCAAGAGGGGTCTGCCGACTCGGGTATAGTTTGGCTCCTGTCCCTATGTGTATAGGCTGCGTGTCATTGTGCCATTTGGGAAGGGGAAACCTATATCTATTTGCCACCGAAACCTAGCGGCCCTAACATGCTAGACGAACTTTTGAAAGGCTTTATAGTGTACCCTGCCCACTCACCTTGGAAGTGTTAGGGGGTCGACGGGCCCTGGGCATATGGGAATCATGACTCACAGTGAAAGTGTACACCTCTGCGCAGAGTTTTAACAAACTGTTATAACAGCCGTGCCCGCGGTTATGGGTGGCCCGGAAAACTGATGGAATATATGGATCTTTAATGATGATGTTCATGATAATGATTAATGATGTTGTGTTACTTGTTTATGATATTACTGTGGGAATTGGGGCTTAAGCATAACCAGAACTTAATTAATCCTAGGAGTACATATACATAAAAAGCGAATCGCAGTATAACCAGTGTCACCCTTTTGAGCCTCATGAACCCCATATTATCTTGTTAAGTACGAGATGTACTTATGCTTGTTTATTTTTTCATTGTTGGATAAAAAAAAATCCCGGATGGGTACAGATGGAAATGATTACGATGACTTCTATGAGGACAACTAGGTTTGTTGTCAACCAGTCGACCAGATCCTGTGGACTTGGAGACGCCCTTGGAGTGTTATGCTTATTTTACTAGATTACCAGACTTGAGATGCTTTATCTATGTAATGAACTATGGTTCGCTATTGTAATAAGGCACTGAGTATGATACTTCTCCTTTACAATTTGTTCTATATGTTTTACACATATGGTTTGCCTCCGAATTTTGTGTATTCAAAATTTGGGCGTGACAAATTGGTATCAGAGCTCGTGTCGACTGTAGGACGCAAGCCCAGTAGAAATGGTCGTTTACTACTTATTATTTTACTTGTTCTTGCTTACTACCTTAGTCTTGATATTTATTAAAATCTTTATGCTCCTTTCGCTTTATTCTATTATGAAATTATTGATTCTAATCCCATCCAAAAATAAATTTTTGTAGATGGTGCGCACCAGGCAGTCTGCCCGCAAGAACGTTGGAGCTGGCCTTCCACCCCGTGTCCTGTTCCCTGAAGATGCGCCAGCCCCAGAGATTGTCATCATCTCTGATGATGAAGAGGAGCCCATGATGATGGAAGAAGAGCCTATGATGATGGAAGAGGAACCCCTGGAGGAGGCTGAGGAAGAACCTGCTCCAACACCAGCTGCACCGACTCTACCACTCCCTGCTTCGCCTGCTCCAGCACCAGCTGCGCCTACTCCGGTTTCACCACCCCCAGCTCCTGCCGTAGGAGAGCAGGAGATGGCGCCAGCTGATGAGGCAGAACCTGAAGAGGAGCCGGGATGGATGCGCACCTACATCTACAAGCACGCCCCTCACACGGCATACCACCACAGGCTGCTCAACGACATGCTTCAGGACTACTACGCCGATCTGAACACCGGCATCTAGTATTATTGTGCGGAGTACACTCACCCAACTGAGGCGACTTACTGGAAGACGGAGCTGACGATCACCGTCTGGAAGGATGACAAGAATGGCAGGGTGGTGAACACTGTCCATGGGCATACTTCCAAGCGTGCGGAGGCTTTTGACAGTATGGAGGACGCCGCTCGGGAGGCCTATGAGTACTACCATGGCTTACGATATGAGGCTATGGAGACAGATCGCTTCAGGTACTTGCCCCGCTATGATGTACAGAAGAAAGATTGGGTGGTGACAGACCCTCAGCACAGTTCTCCTGCCTTGGACGCTATAGTGCGGTATGCTCTTGCCCTAAAGGTGGGGAATGAAGATCTCCAGAAGGAACTACATGGAGTATACAAGGCCTCAAGGCGTCACCAGAAGGAGATCGACAAGCTGAGAGCTCGGCTGGGGCAGCCTCCACTCTACAAGAAGCTGGATAAAGATTATGACGTGCATGATGAGGACTCCTAGTTTTGCTATGCCCTAATGTAATAAAAGTCGTTAGTCGCGTCGTATGAGTCGAGTCGTTGCTTGAATTATGAACTTTGATGAGTGTGATGGGTTGTTCTTGTGGTCTTGCTTGAGTTGAACTTTTTCCTTGAATGCTGAGAACTCATGGGCTTGTCCGTGATTCTCTTAAGCTAAGTTTTAAGGTTTAGTGTTGCTTAATAAAGTTTGGGGTTCGCTTTATCTTTCACCAATGTTGCTGTTTTCTGGAACAGCCTGTGCTCTTTATTTAATATCTCGGTTTTGGTAAGTCCAAAAATCATGAAAATTTTACAACAGTAACTATACTTCGACACTTTTCCAACGCATCTGAGATCACCCTTAAAACCGTTCTGATCTGGGAGTTATAACCGTTTTATGTTGAGGATGCTGCGCTGACAGAGAGTCTGGGACAGTCTGGATCATATCCTGTTTCGGCTGACATGATGACCGAATCTGAAAAAGTGTTAAATACCAAAGTTGCAGGAAATTTCTTAAGCTTTCTAACCATGTATAGCACACCTTAAACGGATGCCTGGAGTTAAAATTATGTTCGTTTTACTGATCTGTTGTCACCGGTTGTCACTCAGAAGATTCCCAATTCTTTCTTTCTATTATTTATAAGTAATTTATGATTGGATAAACCCTAAATATGATCATTTGTTTTGGAAAACAGATGGCAGCCAGAGGACGTGGCAGGGGTAGAGGCCGTGGCAGGAATGTCGCCATGGATCCGCCCAACCCACCTGTAGTAACCATGGAACAGTTGATGGGGATGCAAGCTCAACTAATGCAGGCGATGATGCAGCGGATGGACAGTGAGCCTGTTGGAGGACCACCCCCTGTCCATGTTAGGGACAAGCGTGGTGAGTTTATGAAAGGACATCCACCGGTGTTTTCGCACTCTACTGATCCGTTGGATGCTGACGATTGGTTGCGCACGGTGGAAAAGCAACTCGACATAGCACAGTGCAACGACATGGAGAAGGTGTTGTATGCTTCGGGGCAACTGCAGGGGGCAGCTCAAGATTGGTGGGATTCCTTTAAGTTTGGACGCCCTGCAAATGCCGCTCCTATTACTTGGATGGAATTTACTCAGAATTTCAGAACATACCATATCCCAGATGGATTGATGGAGATTAAGCGGGAAGAGTTCAGATCCCTGAGGCAGAAGGCTATGGCTGTGAGTGAGTATCGTGATAGGTTCACTCAGTTATCACGTTATGCACCTAATGAGGTGGCTAATGATGCAGACAAGCAGCGACATTTTCTCAAGGGTCTGAATGATGATCTTAGGTTGCAGCTGAAGATCACCACATACCCTGACTATCAGACACTAGTGAATCGTGCCATTGTGATAGACAATGAGCGTAGAGAAATAGAAGCCAGAAAGAGAAGGTTCCAAGGACAAGCATCTGGGAGTAACACCTGTCTCCGTCCTAACCCACAGTCAAGTTTCCCACAAAGAAGCCAGGGGCCTCCTAACCAGTGGAACAGAGGACAGAACCAGCAACGCTCTCAGTACCCCCAACTGAATGGTGGCCAACGTCCTCAATACTCTCAGCAACAGAATGTGGGTCAGCGACCACCGCAACAGAAGGGTTATCAGGCACCTCGTCAATATCCACCAAACAATGCTTCCATGAAGAATGGGGGATCAAATGATGTTAAAAAGTGTTTCCGCTGCGGCAAGGAAGGCCACATGTCTTATAATTGCCCAGAATTTCCCAACCAACCGAATGCTTTCAGAAATGGCAATCAGAAGATGGCACCTAATGGTTCTAGAGTGAACCACGTCAATGCGGAAACTGCGCAAGAGGCACCAGAAGTTATGCTGGGTACGTTCAGCGTCAACTCTATCCCCGCTACCATTCTCTTTGATTCTGGAGCCTCGCATTCGTTTATTTCCCAAGCTTTTGTTAGAAATCATAGCATACCTTTAGTTGCTATGAAGCATACCATGATAGTAAATTCACCGGGTGGTACTATACCAGCTTCCTACTGTTGTCCCTCTGCTAATATAGCTTTAAGGGGGGTAGATTTCCCTGCTCAACCCGTTGTGCTAAGGACAGCTGGCATTGATGTGATCTTGGGAATGGATTGGATGAAACAACACAATGCAGTAATTCAATGTCAAGAGAAGGTAGTTGTGCTGACTACTCCAAAAGGGGACAGAATGAGTGTTGAAGTGGCAGTGCAAGCACCACCAACCGCAACCATGAACCAACTGAACAAAGATGCCAACCAGCCAGAACGTGTTGTGGATGATTTCCCGGATGTATTCCCTGATGACTTGCCAGGTATGCCACCCGATCGCGACATCGAGTTTATTATTGAATTGTTACCTGGAACTGCACCCATAGCTAAGCGTCCTTATAGAATGGGGGTTGATGAATTAGAAGAACTTAAGAAGCAGTTAAAGGAGTTGCAGGACAAAGGCTTCATACGCCCTAGTTCATCTCCTTGGGGTGCACCTGTAATTTTTGTTGAAAAGAAGGATGGTACCCAACGGATGTGTGTGGACTATAGGTCTCTGAATGAGGTTACCATCAAAAACAAATACCCTTTACCTAGGATTGATGATCTATTTGATCAGCTGAGAGGTGCATGTGTGTTTTCAAAGATTGATCTTCGTTCGGGTTATCATCAGTTAAAAATCAGACGTTCGGACATTCCAAAGACAGCTTTCACCACAAGGTATGGGTTGTATGAATACACAGTCATGTCATTTGGGTTGACTAATGCACCTGCCTATTTCATGTATTTGATGAATAAAGTATTCATGGAGTATATAGACAAGTTCGTAGTGGTGTTCATTGATGACATACTTGTATTCTCTAAGAATGAAGAGGAACATGCCGAGCATCTGAGATTGGTTCTACAAAAGCTTAGAGAACACAAGTTGTATGCCAAGCGAAGCAAGTGTGAGTTTTGGTTGAGGGAAGTATCATTTTTGGGTCATATTGTCTCCAATGGGGGAATAGCAGTGGACCCAAACAAGGTAAAGGATGTGCTAAATTGGAAGCCACCAACCACTATGTTTGAAATCCGTAGTTTCTTGGGTTTGGCTGGTTATTATAGAAGGTTTATTAAAGGGTTTTCCAAGCTTGCCAAGCCCATGACTGCTCTGCTGGAGAAGAATGCTAAGTTCATATGGTCTGAGAAGTGTCAGGCTAACTTTGAGGAGTTAAAGAAAAAGTTAACTACGGCTCCTGTACTGATTTTGCCTGATTTGAGCAAGAGTTTCTCCATCTATTGCGATGCGTCTCGTCAAGGACTCGGATGTGTTCTTATGCAAGAAGGACGAGTGGTGGCCTATGCTTCTCGTCAATTGAGAAAACATGAGTTAAACTATCCTACTCATGACTTGGAATTAGCAGCAGTTGTCCATGCCTTGAAGATTTGGAGACACTATCTGATTGGCCACAAGAGTGACATCTACACAGATCACAAGAGTTTGAAGTATATCTTCACTCAATCCGATCTGAATCTGAGGCAACGCCGGTGGTTGGAACTAATTAAGGATTATGACTTGGAAGTGCACTACCACCCTGGTAAGGCCAATGTGGTAGCTGATGCTCTTAGCAGAAAGAGTTATGCTAACAAGATCCAGATAATGCCAAAATCGGAAGAATTGTGTGCGGAGTTTAAATTGTTGAATCTAGGCATAGTCACCAATGCAATGGGAATAGAAGTGACACCTACCTTGGAACAGGAGATTCGTAAAGGTCAACAAGAAGATGAGAAACTTAGGGAGATTATCGCAAAAGTACCACTTGGGAAAGCACCAGGATTTGGGATAGACGAAAATGGCACTCTATGGTTTGGAAGAAGGATATGTGTGCCAGAAGTAAAGGCTATCCGAGAAACAATTCTGCAAGAGGCTCATGAGTCAGCTTACTCTATACACCCCGGAAGTACCAAGATGTACTTGGACCTTAAGGAGAGGTATTGGTGGTATGGATTAAAGAGAGATGTGGCGGAATATGTGGCATTGTGTGACACCTGCCAGAGGGTTAAAGCTGAGCATCAGAGACCAGCCGGGTTATTACAACCAATGAAAATACCCGAATGGAAGTGGGAAGAAGTCGGTATGGATTTCATTGTTGGATTACCTCGCACTCAGAGAGGTTATGATTCAATATGGGTAATCGTGGATAGACTTACAAAAGTCGCTCACTTCCTACCCGTTAAGACCACTTATAAGGGTGCAAGATTAGCGGAGTTGTATATGGAAAGAATAGTAAGTCTACATGGAGTCCCAAAGAAGATCGTATCTGACAGAGGAACGCAGTTTACATCGCAATTTTGGCAAAAGGTACACGACTCTTTGGGGACTAAGTTAAATTTCAGCTCAGCCTATCACCCTCAGACGGACGGACAAACTGAAAGGATCAACCAAATTCTAGAAGATATGCTGCGAGCTTGTGCACTGCAGTATGGCAATAGTTGGGATAAGAGTTTGCCATACGCTGAGTTTTCATACAACAATAGCTATCAGAAGAGTCTCAAGATGGCACCATTCGAGGCCCTGTATGGACGAAAATGCAGAACCCCACTGTTTTGGAATCAAACAGGGGAGACCCAGGTGTTTGGACCTGATGTTCTTAGAAATGCTGAGAAGCAGGTGCGAAAGATCAGAGAAAACTTAAGAGTAGCACAGTCTCGACAGAAGAGCTATGCTGACACTAGGAGGAGAGAATTGACCTTTGAAGTAGGAGATTATGTGTATTTGAAAGTGTCTCCCATGAAAGGTGTGAAAAGGTTCAATATGAAAGGAAAGTTATCACCAAGGTATATTGGCCCTTTCAAGATTCTCGAGAGGCGTGGAGAAGTAGCTTACCAGCTAGATTTGCCTGAAAATCTATCTGGCGTGCATGATGTGTTCCATGTGTCACAGTTAAAGAAGTGTCTGCGTGTACCGGAAGAACAAATACCACTAGAAGAAATAGTTGTTAAGGAAGACCTAACATATAATGAGTACCCCGTAAAAATTTTGGAAACAGCGGAAAGGGTTACAAGGAGTCGGACTATCAAAATGTGTAAGGTACAATGGAATAGGCACACGGAGGAAGAGGCTACCTGGGAAAGAGAGGAGGATCTGAGAAAGGCATATCCCCAGTTGTTTGAGTAAGCACCATCCAATCTCGAGGACGAGATTATCTTTAAGGGGGGTAGAATTGTAACACCCAAAATTTTGCATATTTTAAAATAGAAGAAATTTGAATTTCATGTTTAATTGTGGGCATTTAACCTAGGAGAAATAATAAAATTTTATGAAAATAAAATCAAAATTAAGGCTAGCTACATGTTGTTGCACTCATGCTGATTCATATTTAAATATGTGATGTTTGGTTTTTACTCAACTCAAAAAGGAGTTCAAAATCTCTTGGAAATGAATTTACAAGAAATTATTTCAAAAAGAAAAAGAAAAAAAAAAGACATTTTCTTCCTTCCCGGTTTTGGCCCGCTGGCCCAGCCGGCCCACCTCCCCCCCTTTCTCTTCTGCAGGCCGCGTGGGCGCCGTTTTTTTTCGGCCCGATCCAAACCGGCCGCGCGCCCTCTCCTTGGGCCGGCCCGCTAGCCGCGCGCGCGTTCCCCCCCCCCCCTCGCCTCGGCCGCTGACGCGCGGGGCCCGCGTCCACCGTCACTGCCACGTGGGGCCACGGCATCAGCCGTCTCTTTCCTTCCGCCGTGAGGGAAGGAAACCTTCCTTTCATGCCGCCGCCGCGATTCCCGAGATTTCGCCCGCTCCTTCCCTTCTTTGGTCGCCCCCGGGGCTATTTAAGCCGAGCCCCGAGCTCCTCCGCCCCCTTGTGCTCCCTTTTCGCCTTAGCCATCATCCGAAGCGGCTGCTCGCGCAGCGCCGCCCTAACCGGCCGCCATCCCGAGCACCACGCGACGCACGCCCCATCTCCGCCTCCCTCGTCTCCGTGGGTGAGTTCGCGACGAGCTTCCCCTTCGTTTGGTACCCGCAATGCGTCAAACGGTGGCCGGAGTCGCGGCTTTTGAAAACGCCGGCGAGCTTCGTTTTTCCCGGCCATGGCGCCGCCGTCGGCCGGCTGGCAGCCGCCCCCATCCCCCCTCTTCCAGATCGGGGCCGTCCGGATCTAATCCGACGGTCCAGATCGCTGGATACCCCTTCGGGGGTAAATTTTGTTAAAGAGCCCCCCGGAATTCACTGAATAAGACCCGCAGTCCAAAGCGTAGTTTCCCGAATACGCTTTCTTCGTTTGAAAACGCATCTGGTCTCAGTAAACTCTAGAAATACGCTTTCAGTTATTTACAAGTTTGCCACTGCTTTTGTTTTGGCCATAAAATGTTCATTTTAACTCCGAATTGACCCGTTCAAATTTCGTTAGGTTCGTTTTCATGAGCTTTACATGTTAGTACTGTTATACAGTAGATTTGCAATATTTAAATTTCGGATTAGATTTATATTAATTATTGTCTATAGAAAAATCCTGGTAAATACGTAACTTTCGCGTTTCAACTCCGTTTTTAGTGAATTTTATATCTGTGTGATCGTAGCAACGCGTAGAGTAGTGTTTTAAACCTTTCATATTTATTTCTCTCTATTGGTGTACTGTTCTAATCTAGTCTTGTTTGTCTTGCATGAATGATTTGGAATGCGTGTTGTTGATTGTGGTTCCGAGTAGACGGTAATTGCTACGCGGGAGACGAGACCTTCTTCTGTGACAATCCAGACCAGCAGGAGTTCTACGAGCAAGGCAAGTATAATTTGGGATATTCCTTGTTATCCTATTCATTACATAATTAGACATTTGCATGGGTCAAATTGCTCAACATAGGATACCCTAGTATTTGATTATCTTGTACCTTGTTACCGATGGGTTACACTTGCATATGGGTAGTAGCTAGTGCTCCACTTGAATAGAATGAATATGGACAATGAATCATGATTATATGCAACATTTGTTAAAACTTGATTTTGAGAAACATGAACTTAGGGTAAGAGGGATTGTGTATCACGATGCTCTTGGCCCTCCATAAGGACTTATTCATTGGCAAAAGCTGGGAATTACCGTACAACTGTGAGGGCCATATGGCTCTGGCTCTAGTCAAGTATGAAGACCTTTTCTAGCATGTTAGAGGTTACCCGAAAGGGCGCAAGAGGGGTCTGCCGACTCGGGTATAGTTTGGCTCCTGTCCCTATGTGTATAGGCTGCGTGTCATTGTGCCATTTGGGAAGGGGAAACCTATATCTATTTGCCACCGAAACCTAGCGGCCCTAACATGCTAGACGAACTTTTGAAAGGCTTTATAGTGTACCCTGCCCACTCACCTTGGAAGTGTTAGGGGGTCGACGGGCCCTGGGCATATGGGAATCATGACTCACAGTGAAAGTGTACACCTCTGCGCAGAGTTTTAACAAACTGTTATAACAGCCGTGCCCGCGGTTATGGGTGGCCCGGAAAACTGATGGAATATATGGATCTTTAATGATGATGTTCATGATAATGATTAATGATGTTGTGTTACTTGTTTATGATATTACTGTGGGAATTGGGGCTTAAGCATAACCAGAACTTAATTAATCCTAGGAGTACATATACATAAAAAGCGAATCGCAGTATAACCAGTGTCACCCTTTTGAGCCTCATGAACCCCATATTATCTTGTTAAGTACGAGATGTACTTATGCTTGTTTATTTTTTCATTGTTGGATAAAAAAAAATCCCGGATGGGTACAGATGGAAATGATTACGATGACTTCTATGAGGACAACTAGGTTTGTTGTCAACCAGTCGACCAGATCCTGTGGACTTGGAGACGCCCTTGGAGTGTTATGCTTATTTTACTAGATTACCAGACTTGAGATGCTTTATCTATGTAATGAACTATGGTTCGCTATTGTAATAAGGCACTGAGTATGATACTTCTCCTTTACAATTTGTTCTATATGTTTTACACATATGGTTTGCCTCCGAATTTTGTGTATTCAAAATTTGGGCGTGACAGCGGCGTGACGATCTAAGGGACCAGCTGATCCTGGCTGCTCACCATTTGGAGACGTCAGCCTTGCATTTCTTTAGCTCAAGTGGATGGCTTTCGAATAGGTTTCTTGGTCCTTCTTAGTCGAAACGTCACTTTCGGTTTAGTTTTTTTTCCTAAGCTTGGTTGTAAGTTTCGGTTGCTTGGTTTTTGTGTGGTGCACGTTCGGTCGTACTTTGTAATAATTGGCCTGATTCTACCTTATGGTAGATGAAGCCGGGTATAAACTATCCTTTATCTAAAAAAAACTAAACTCGATTAACCAACCATGAATTCATATGTAGAAAACTAGGTCCAGCCTTCTCCCTTCGTTCTCCCTCTAAAAGATGAAGAAATAAGAGCAAGAGGTGCTCAAATCTCTCAACTCCTCTCTCTTTCTCCTTAAGCACTTGGCTAGCCTAAGGATACCCCTCCCAACCAGACACATCAAATATTATAGGTCCATGGTGAAAGACTAAAGTACCCCCAGAAGATAGAACTAGATACACGACACAAGGGGCAAAACTGTCTAGATTTTTTCTCACATATCTGACGGTCCCGAGGCCTTCACGACTTTACTTCGCCACAACACAAGTTTCGTGATGTCACCACTTGTCCGCCGATCAGCCACTTCTTGGTTTTGAGGCACAAACCGACAAACTTGCTACCCGCAGTTTTGAGGACGAAACTACAAAACTCAATGGAGTCACGTAGTCGCTATGCCTTCTCCACGGTGTCGATGCTTGTCACGCTCGTCGTTCTCGATCAAACGGACAATCACCAAGTGCTCACGCACCCATCTTGACTTGGTACAGTCGCCGTTTTGACTTCGGTCAACACAATCTCCATCACCATATTCGCATGTACACCTTTATGGATGTGTCCAAGTGCTAGCCCTCGGTCCAAGCCTTCACGTCCGTCTTTCACCGCTCTCGGACCATCATGCATGGACTCTTGCTCAACCTTCTCAATGATCATTGTTGACCGTCTCACGCTCAACACCCATCCCAAGATCGACAAGAGACATGTTACACACACTCCCTCACGCCTCAATTAGTCTCACGCACACTTAACGAAAACTTCGATCACCTCATTGATAGTCACTTACAAACATGGGTACATATCAGTCATGTGTTCGCATTTTTCAAATGCTTCGGCACATGATGGCACTATATAATTTCCATGAAAAACACATGATGACACTATATAATTTCCATGAAAAGCAGGAACAGTAAGCTTTTTAAATTTGTGAGAAGGCGATATATTTATTGGCATCTGCACACCAATTGAGATGCAGCTACCTTTGAGTAATTACAACTTTGGTGCTCATGCGCTGCCAAAGGATTATTTAAAATAATCTACAAGTCCTATTATCTATCTAGTAACCTTATTATAATTAGTTTCTAACTTCTGTTAATTAATATATAATTGTAGAACTCTACATCAACCATAAATTCCATATCATAAAGCAATGAATTTATATAAGGTCCCCTTGCACATATACAAATGCATACAGAGATCGGTTCACGTTAGTTCCTCTAAATAGGCAAAATAAGTGTGTAACCTACTGCAAGCAGCCACCACCACCAGCATCATCAACTCACTTTTTCTAAGTTGTGAAAAGAAAGGTTGTTCCAGCACTCATAGATGTTAGTGGACTCGGAACCAGTGACCATGGAGAGACGTGGCTCGGCACCTATGGTGCTGCATGGGTCCTCTTTATTTTAGTGTAAGTGCCAAGCCATCCATAAAAAAACGCAGTTGATGACGGTACAGTTGAGAAGACGACAGAAACACAAAATTTCAAATCTTAGTGGTAATCATCTGCTTTACTCCTCCTATATGACTCAGAAGGAATAATGTTAAATGTATAGATACACGTAGTTAGAGATAATAAAGATATAAATAATCCTAGAGATATAATAGATCTAGACTTAGTACAACTTGTATTGTACTCCACGTCGACTTATAAAGTGTTTGGTTTGGGGAATCAACTTGGGGTGCATCGTAAGTTCATTCCTCAAATTTAGTAGAATAATTTCATTTCTCATACAAGTATTAATTATTAGTTTGTAAGGAACATGATGGTACCGATGGATAAACTCATTTCAATTCACAATCATATCCAAAGAAAAAACTGAACAGTGAAATGATGAGACTATCTCATTTCAACAAACCAAACATCCCTTTAAAGTCATGCTCGATCATGTACCAAAGTCCTAAGACACATGTATCAATTATGCCACCTACATGATGAACATATACGACATCCTAAGGATTTTTTTTTCTCGATCGGGTCATTCACCCGTTTTTCATTAAGAGGAAAATAGTTAACAGAACAAACCGTGCGCGGTCACGCAAGCGAGGAGCCTCCGTGACACAAGCACACCAAGCCACCTAGCTTTCCATTTTTTCCACAATGACAACGTCGAGAAAGCTCATTCCAGGATAGAACACTGACTTAAAGTTTCAAAGCTAGACGGCTAGTCTATTCATCCATCCATTCAAATACAAAGTATCAGGCAAAGATGAAAAGACGTGATTTTACCCTCTCTCTCAACAGTGGGGCTGATGCTTTCCAATAGCGACGCTAGACTGTGTGTCGGCGAACGGAATCAGGATGTCCCAAAGTGCTGCATCAAAGTAGCTCATAGGATAGAGTTACACGTACATCTCTCACTATGGATGGTTACAATCGAAGCCGTACACAGTATTGGTCTGAATAATTGATGCAGAATGCTTTCTCATCCATTCTTTGTGAAGATGCCGATGAATGAGGGTGTCATAGCATATAGCATCAGGTCAACTCAGGAAACTGACTGAATGTCTGATGTTCTTCTTTCTTTCTTGAGGAAAAAAAGAGGAAAAAGCATTCTGGGAAATTTGAGGCTTTAGCCTGGCAGTCAACTACGTTTTGTTTGTCAGTGATGATTAAAAACTGTGAGGATAAGATAATTTGGAGATTTATTAGTGTTTATGGTTCCCCTTATGAGGAAGGGAAATCAGATTTTATCCAAGAATTGAATTCTCTAATGGAGAACTGGGATGGACCTACCCTTATTGGTGGAGACTTCAATTTAATAGCTGACAAAAGTGAGAAAAGCAACGGTGTGGTTAACCAAAAATGGGTAGACCTTTTCAATGATTGGATTCACAATTTTGGTTTGTTGGAGCTTAATAATTCATCTAGATCTTATACCTGGACCAACAACCAAGATCAACCCATTATGGCAGCCATAGACAAACTGCTCTGTAACAATAAGTTCGAACAAATTTTCCCGCGGGCCTTTGTTACTACTAAGGCTAGGGCTGGGAGTGATCATGTCCCTCTTATCCTAAATTTTGGCTTGCAGGAAACTAAGAAACCTAGTCTATTTAGGTTTGAAAAATGGTGGCTTGAGCAACCGGATTTCAAACAATTAGTTGCGAAAATTTGAAACACTAGCTGTGCTTTCGATAATGCTATTGATATATGGCAGTTTAAAATGAGGTTACTCCGAAAAAAGTTAAAGGGATGGGCTAGAAACATTATTGCAGATATCAAATGAAAGAAAGTGGAGCTCCTTAAGGAGTTTGACATCTTAGACAAGCGATATGAATCTGGCCTCCTGGTACCGGGAGAAAAACAGAAGATGGATAATATTGTTAGTGATCTTGAAAAGATCTGGAGTTTAGAGGAGATTAGGGCAAGACAAAGATCAAGGGATAGGAATGTTAAGGAGGGAGATAGAAATACTTCCTATTTTCAGGCTATTTGTAACCAAAGAACTAGGAAGAAAAGAATTCCTGCCCTTGAAAGCGTCCTAGAAGATACCAAAGACATGCTTAGTCATGCAGTAGATTTTTATAAAAACTTGTTTGGAGCTGAGGAGGAGTTAGGGATACATTTGGGAGAGAACTTCTGGGAAGAGGAAGATAAGGTCACGGCTGCTGAAAATGAGCTGTTAGAAGCATCTTTTACTGAAGAAGAAATTAAGGCTGCTATTTTTGACTCTTATGCTGAGGGAGCGCCGGAGCCTGATGGCTTTTCTTTCCTCTTCTACCAAGCCTTTTGGGAGATAATTAAGACAGATTTTATGAATCTGATCAAGGATTTTGAATCTGGCCAGTTAAATTTAGATAGACTCAATTATGCCATTATTACCTTAATTCCAAAAGAGGCTGAGGCTAAGCATCTTAAGAGGTTTAGACCCATCAGCCTCATCAATTACAGCTTTAAGGTGTTTGATAAAGCCCTAAATAACAGACTGATAAAGATTGCTGACAGGCTTATCTGTGCAAATCAAACAACCTTCATTAAAGGAAGGTTTATTTTAGAGAGTGTGGTAGCCGCACACGAGATCATTCATGATATCCATAGACATAATGAAAGCGGGATTATTTTAAAACTAGACTATGAAAAGGCCTACGACAGGGTGAGTTGGGGCTTTATTGAGGAGATGCTCATTTCTAGAGGTTTGGGAGCCAAGTGGAGAAACTTGATGAGGAAGGTTATACAGGGGGCTCGATTTGCATTAGGATCAACGATGAAAATAATGTATATTTTAAACCTGGAAAAGGTCTTAGACAAGGGGATCCGTTATCCCCTATCATGTTCAACTTAGTGGCAGATATCTTTACAAGAATGCTTATGAAAGCTGCTAGATCTAATCTGGTTTCTGGGTTACTAACTAGGGCTGTGGAGGGAGGTGTGCTTAGTCTGCAGTATGCAGATGACACCCTCCTATTCTTGGAAAATGATCTAGAAAAAGCTAATAATCTCAAGTGGCTCTTAATCTGCTATGAGAAATTGACTGGTATGAAAATCAATTATGATAAAAGTGACTTGTTGACTATTGGTATTGAGGAGGAAAGAGTGAATGAGCTAGCCAAAATCTTCTGCTGCAAAAAGGTGATTTTCCTATTAAATACCTGGGTATACCCCTGCATTTTACAAAACTAAGAAAGGAAGATCTCCAGCCTGTGATTGACAAAATTATTAAAAGAATAGCTGGGTGGAAAGGTAGCCTCTTATCCTATGCTGGACAGCTACCGCTTTTAAAAGCTTGTTTGGCCAGTATTCCTATCTACCTAATGTCTATTATTAAGTTTCCAAGATGGGCTATAGATATGATCAATTCCCACATGGGTAGATTTCTTTGGAACAACAGTGAAGATCACCATAGGTATCACTTTGCTCATTGGCAGTTAGTTGCCCAACAGAAGGAGCTAGGAGGTCTAGGAATCCCAGATCTGAGAAATCTTAACCTTGCTTTGTTAAGCTCTTGGATTTTTAGATATGGTCTGAATGATAACGCCATTTGGCGTAAAATTACTGATTAGAAGTACAAAACAGAGAGTCCTAATATTTGTTGCTCACTGGGTAACTAGATATTCCCTTTTTAGAAAGGGGTAACCTGGGCGTTACAAGCCGCAAAAATGGGAATTATTTGGAAGGTTGGGGATGGCAAAAAAATAAGGTTTTGGGAGGACTATTGGTTTGGTAACTCCAGTTTAGCAACCCAATTTTGGCCCTTATATGTTATATGTAATCAACAAGGTAGGACTATTAATCAAGTCTGGGATGGAGAAACTTTGATGCTTTCCTTTACCAGAACCGTGTCTGAAAAACTGATGAACCTCTGGTTTGAACTGGTTAGTATCATGGAAGAGGTCAGTCTCAATGACGAGTCTGATCAAATTATTTGGAGTTACAGCTCTTCGGGAAAATTTTCGGTTCAATTTTTATATGCTGTTATTAATAACCACGGAGTGAAACCTGTCTTTGTGCATGCTGTTTGGAAACTAAAGATACCTCCAAGAGTTCAAATCTTCCTTTGGCTTTTATTGAAGACTAAAATGCTCACTAGAGATAACTTGGCTAAGAGAAGGAATGGAGATGACAAAACATGTATTTTCTGTGCTGATCTAGAATCAATTCATCACTTGTTCTTTGATTGTTGTGTAGTGAAGAGGCTTTGGACTGAGCTCTCTGAATGTTTGAGTTTGAATGGGGAATGGTCTTATGAAGCCGTTGCTTCCTTATGGCTAGCAAATAAGAAACATATGCTATCAAATGTGATTTTTGCGGCTGCCTTGTGGTGCCTCTGGAAATTACGTAACATGATTTGTTTTCAGGGGGGACGTGGACAGGTATGAAGGTGATACTGCTGTGGATTTCCAAGACACTGAGAAGATGGCGACCAATGTTTACTGGAGTAACAAAGGAGGAACTGATGGTGGTGATACAGAAGATGGAACTAAGAGCGGCGCAACCTCCTGGAATCTGCTGGCATCAGTCAAGATTACCAACATCGGAAACTCATCCTTCGGCGGCCTACAACGTTGTGATTTAGCCGAATTCTAGTTCTGCGCTGCTTAATATTTCGATGTTGGATCCTGTGAACGCGTAAGTCGTTTTGCTTTGGTGGGCGCGCCGATACGCAAAGTGCTGTAAACACTTTTGATACGCTTTATGTTCAATAAAGCGGGGGAAAACTTTTCTCTAAAAAAAAGAGGGAAAAGCACCATTCTAGTCGATCGGTGCACATGCATAGCGCCAGTGCGTTTAATTTGGATGTATGTTTGTTTTCATGACTGAAATATTGTGCAATGCATTTGTTGTCCAGGTTAGCCTAGCAATTGATCTAGAGCATGAATATTCCACTTCGAATTGAATGTAGGACTTGGGTAATCAAAATAAAAAAAAGAAAAGAAAAAAAGACTAAAACCCTGCATTCTTTTGGATTTTTGTATACTTACCCCATTCTGAAATACTCAATCTGTTCCAAATTATAAGACATTTTGGCTTTTCTAGATTCATGACTTTTGCTACGCACTTAGATATACACTATATCTAGATGCATGGTGAAAACAATGTATCTGAAAAAGCCAAAACATCTTATAATTTAGAACTGAGGGAGTATAAGATATCCAAATAATTTTATGTCCAAATAAGAAGCTCGACAAAAGACTAACCTACCTCTTACTAATTAGTTAGTTTGGTTGTTAACTTGCTTAATTTCATAGTAATGTATAGTTTAAAAAGGTGTCACACCCGGTTTTTCAAATAAGACCAAGCACTCGTTATATATGTGCCCAGGAAGTCCACAAATACAACAACAGAATAGAGATATCAAAACAATGTTTATATAAAGCGGAATACTTACTATATTAACACTTACAATTATCAGAGTATCACAGAACGGTCACTAATCTTTTCTTCAGGCTCCAATGTCACAGGGACGGCTGACTGGGGGCTCTGTATGCCAAGCACTTCTTATAGACTTCTGGAAACTCCACTACACCTTTATTCTTCTTCTAAGCAGCACCTCACTACACACTGGAGTGTAGGAAAATAGCAAGGATGAGCACATGTCGTACTCAACAAATATAACATAGGGTTCATGAGGCTAAAAAGATAGACACTAGTTTACTGCATTTAGCTTTTAATTATCACAGTTTTATCATATGTGTAGCATCAGGTTTGTATTAATCCCACAATAAACATATGATCAATGTAAAGATAAATAATGAGTAGCAAAAACACATTTATAGTCATTAGTGATCATCTATTCCATAAGGGTCCAAGGCCACTCGTGACCGTGAGCACGGCTGTTATAACAGTTTTACACTCTGCAGAGGTTGTACACTTTCACTGTGAGTCGTGATTTACCCTTTCGTCCGAGGTGATCAGCCTCTTAACCCACTACCAAGGAAAGTCGGCAGGGCTCACTATGAAGTCTTTCAAAGGTTCATCTAAGGGCCATTAGATTCACTCGGCAAACAGATGTAGAGCCCTCTTCCAAATGGCACAATGACGCGCAGCCTATACATATAAGGACAAAGGCCGCACTATACCCGATTCGTCAAGCCATTCTTACGCCATGAAGGTTACCATTAACAAGCTAGAAAAGGTCCTCATGCTTGACTAAAGTTACTTTTAATTTGAAAAGATAAATTATAAACCAAAGTTACTTTTAATTTGAAAAGACAGTAGCTAAATATTAGTTAAATTAACTACATGCTTCATGTTTAACTAAACTAATTATGATTAAGAAACATTTAAGTTAATATTAATCAAGTTAACATTTATTTAAGAATGATCTATGTATGAACCTAAGTTGCTTATAATTTAAAAAAGTATGACATAAACATTAATTAAATAAACATAATTTAATTTGTAAACATATAACGTGACATGGTAAACAACGTTGCTAATGCGTCTCTTACGCCAGCACAGTCACGAAGCAACAAGAACAAAATTATACCCCTATGTTACTTTTAGTTAGAAAGCTGTTAAATAAATATTAATCAAGTTGCATTTAAATAGATAAATTCATACTTGAGTGACATCACAAAAATTATCGCTACTGTATAGAGCGTGACGCTACGAAACTATAACAACAAGAACAGATTTACAAACCTAGATTGTTTTTAATCATAGAACTAATTGCATGTCAATTAAATTAATATTTAATTTATATATGACTAGCATGTAACACGTCTACACTGATAGCACGTAGCTTCGGTTGGCATGATCGCAAAATCACAAGAACGAGTTACTACACTAGGTTGCTTTTAATTAAAAATACATTAAATAAATATTGCACGTAAATCAATAAATTCATAATTGGGTGGCACGATATACGTCAGCACTACTATGTAGAGCGCAACTATACGAAACTAACGCAACTAAAACGGAGCAAAACGAAATTAAAATGAAGAAACGACAAAGATATTACGAACTAGTGACAGAACCGCAGATACTTCATCTTCTACCTCCATTCATCTGAAGGGCCTCGGCCTGGGGGCAACACAAAAAGGAGAAAAAAAATATCTAATTTACTACACGAGAGATTTTCTAAACTAGAGGCTCCTCTTACGGTAGTTTTGGTATACTTTGCCCATGGAGTAGATACATACTTATAGGGAGAAAAACTCTCCACCTTCACATCAACTAGGAATATGGTACTAATTGATGTTGCACCGCCCACCTCCACTAATAGGTCTAAATAGACATTAAGGCCCATTAATAAATAAAGACATAGGCCTTTATGATTATTGCACATGAGCTTTGAGCATTGGGAAAAATGAGATATTTATTTATTTTCGGAATTAATTAATTTCATAGATAAAATAATTCTAGAAAAGTCTAAAATTATTATTTAAGCCATGAAAAATACTCCGAAAGCTCTAAAAATTTAGGGAAAATTCTCAGAGACATTATGAAACATGATGAACCCAAATAAAGTATTTGGAGCTCATGAAAAGATATTTTGGAGCATCTAAAAATTAGATAACGCTCGCAGAAAAGCGTGAACTAGCTCCAGAAAAAGCCAGAATAATTCCCGAAGAGTTCACTAAGATTGACTGACACATGACGAACTGAAAGGAATAATTTACGTTACAAAGAAAAGATTTTAGGAAACTTCCAACGAGAACTTAAGATGAGAAACAAGGAATATTGATTGCGGAAAAAGATAAAGACGTGCTGGAGAAAAAAAATCGATCCACTAAATGCATTGTGAAAGACTTTGTTCGCTCTTAACACACAAGAGTTAATGAGCAAATATCACATCAAACAATAGCCCGTCAAATTAGTTTAGAAAAATTTAAAGATTCTTATTATTTTTTTATTTTTTTATAACTAATTGATGCTATCATAAACTAAACTTAGGAAATTTTATTTGAATATTAAAACATTTATTTTATTTAGTGCTTCCTATGCACAACCTAAAATTAGAAATTTTGGGGTGTGACAAAAGGCAAGCCTGCATACTTATTTCAGTTACTAATTATATGATGAGTTATTTTGGTCAAGATAATGTTTAAAAGACATTCATGGATGCATACATGGCTGGGGTTTAAAGAGGTAGACACGTATGTATAGGGTTTACCAATGCAAAATAGTTTATAATCTGGAACAAATTTTAGGCCTTCAATTGCTTTGGCGCCGAAATATTTCAATGGTATTTTACGGATGTCGCAGTCTTTCGATGCTATAGAACCAATTTACATACATGCCACAAAACAAGGAAAATGACTAACATACAGGGACAACTGGATTCTTAAAATGGTTTTTTGGATGGGTACCATTACTGTTTTCAACTTCTGAGATGCGCCACTGCAATTCATCTATTCGAAATCATTTCATTATAGTTATTTCGCTGCTAGAAATATGCCACTTTGTACGCTTCCTGTCAGTGTTTTGTTGACCGACTAGTGAATTTGTATGAATGTCGCGCTGCTCCAGGAAGACGATAGTAGCATCAAAAGATACAAGGAATTATATTGGTTCAGGTCGGAGCTCTACGTCCAGTCTCAATGAAGATCGAGTACGTGTTCCTCGGTTGAATGCTCTGAAGTTCTTACAATGGGAGGTTGCAAGAAGAGTGAAAGAGGTATAAAAGTGGAGAGGAACTGCCCGAATAAAGTCTCGAGAGTCCATCCCCATGTATGGGTGCCCTAGCTGCCCTTATATAGAGTCTGTGGCCAGACCACGTAGAAAGAAGGAGGTTCTCCCGACCGTGCGGTTGTGAGCTTGAGGGAAGAAAACTAGCTAACTTGGCCAGCAAGGAAGGCCGTCTTGTCTTGGGGTAGCGTACGCCTGGACGTGGTTATCATCATGGTCTTATGCTCACATCGCGGTATAGGGTGGCGTAGTGCTACTGTGCTGGCCGTGGCGGCACCATTGGCACGGTGGTGGTTCACTAGGCGTCCTGTGTGACATGGTCTTCATCGTGGCCTTCGTCACTGCCTATCTTGGCGTCGTACGGGAGTTGGTAGCTACCCCAAGGTCGTTGGTCGTCTTGCTCCTCGTGGAGCTAGTGGCCATGATCCAGGCTCCGGGGTCATGGCCTATGTTGGCCTGGGTGGCCTTGAAAGTCAAAGCCATAGCTGCGAGCCCCATCCCATAGGGGGTGGGAGCGTTGCCCATCGCAACGGGCCGTGTCTGGATGGTGGTCGCCGTATCTGTCGTCACCGCCTGGTTGTCCTGTCTTGTCTACTGCGTGGCGCAAGGATGGCGCCTGCTCCGAGACAGCTGTCCCCTCGGTCCTGACGGACTATGCAAGCACGCCTGTCCTTGTCTGGACAATTGTACCTGGCATGGCTTGTCCCCTCCTCGCCCCTTCCGGGGGTCGAGATGAGAGAGAGAGGTCGTGCGGCGCTAGCGCGCGGCGAAGGGAGGATGGAGAGGTCGTAGTCGACTCCCCGTTGTAGCATTTGGCCCATGTCTACACAGCTTAGTTGGGTCGCGGTCGTTCGGGCTTATATTAGCCTGTGTATTGTAGGCCGCTTGAGCGGCTAACTAATCAGTGTCTTGAGATACCTGGGATATCATAACCCCGACACTTCCCAAGTCCTTGGGCTCACCTACAGTCAATTGTATTCTCGTGTTGCCCTAAATACCCCTCTACCTTTCTCATCTCCATGTGATTGATATGTGGGACCTGCCCATCATCTTCTTCCTTTCTTCTTTAGGCCTTCAACGAGATGCCCCCACATTTACCACTCACCAACAACATCGCCGAAGTTGCCACCGCCGCCGCTCCAATGGAAACCACCGTGCTGGCACCAGCGCGTCCAAGCCCTCACTAGGCCCGACGTGTCCCGCCTCTTGGTGCAGTACATCTAGCCACCTGAGCAGCTCCCTTCTCCGTCATCCTTCCTCATCACCACCGCACTCTCCATGCCGGTCATCGACCTCTTGTCCCCCACCGTGGCCAACATCGTCTGCGTCACGTGGAAGGGCTAGGACGCCTTCCACATAGTCGGCGATGGCATGCCGAGGGAGCTCCTCGACGTGGTGGGTGGCCCACAGCAAGGTGGGAGGCTAGCGGTAGGGCTAGGAGGCAAAGAAGCGGCAGCACAGGGTAGGCAATGGCAGGAATCATGGGGTTACACGGCGTTGGCGCGAGCTTGCGACCGAGGGACTTTAGCGGGACCAGTGTGGGCATGAGCAAGAGCACCGTCGAGCTCCACGTGGGCATAGGACCGGCTACAGCTTTGGCACGGAGGCCACAAGAGTCTAGTTACGGAGCCAGCGGGAAGAGAGGAGGAAGAAGGTGACAGTGGAGCCCACATGTCAGTGATTCAGTGATGTGGCAGAAAGAGAGATAGGGATATTTTAGGCAATATGAAACGATAATGCTTCCAGTAGGGCATCAGTGCGTCCGGACGACTCGGCTCGCTCGCTGCATGCCCTGCCCGCACCAGTCGCTGCGGCCACCTCTACAGCGCCCCCCGCCGCGGGCACCTCTATCCGCCTACCATGGCCACCTCCACCGCGACAGTTCACCGTGCCACTCACCCAAATTCACCCAATCAGCAAGAACATGTTGCACTGAAAGTGCATGTTGCAAACATATTTTCAGATGCTTTAGATGTATGTTGCAAGTGTTTTATATGGATGTTGCAAAAGTAGCTCTGGATGTTGCATATGTTGCAATGGCTATATATGTATGTTGTGAGTGTCTGTTCGAAATGTTTCATCTGTTTCAGACAAATGTTGTAAGTGTTTTATCTGGATGTTGCATATGTTGTAGTTGCAAGTGTATGTTCTAAATGTTTCAGTTGTTTCAGATGTATGTTGCAAGTGTTTAAGGTTTTAAGTGTATTCTCTTGGATGATACGGCTGGAGTCACGTGGCGCATCCACAGGCGGGGCACGTGTAGATTCCTGCATGTGCACACGAACTGAGCAGACGCGGGCAGTCCCCGCGTGCGCGCTCGAAACGGAGCAGGGGCGGGCGTCCGGATGCAAGCGTTCGTCCGGGTGCTAGCTCTACCGAATATGAAAATTTATTGATCTGCAGGTGGATCCAGGGACTAGAAAAACATATAAAGTGACATATTTTTTCGACAAGGGGAGATTCCCCATTCCCATTCATAAGAACGGAAATACAGAGAGTTTAGATGTTTGAAGAAGACCAGAAAAGAACTAGACAGACTGCGCTTGGCCAACCCGCGCAAGAGGATACCATGGGGATCAAACAGACACCTGTTTTTATGCTAGCCTCACAGACTGCACTTGACCATCCAGTGCAAGAGGAACCATCAGAACAACACAAACCGACTCATCAACAATGTCAGTGCAGCAGGCTTCCTTCCAAACCGCCAACAACTATGAAACTGTCTACCCAAAAACTACTAGATAAAATAAAAACCACAAAAACCAAACTGATCTAACCATCTCCAAAACAAGGTAACAGCACATGCAAGCCACATCAAACTTCTTCAGCATCCCTTTTGCCGCCTCCATCAATTGCCCGAAGATCCTCCATCACTGGGGTTCCGCTTGTCTGAGGCCATGAAGGTCTTGCTCTCCTTCGAAGACAGAATATTCATCGCTATCTTCATCATGGTGTTGACCCCCTCCTCCAGAGTCTCCCTATCCATTTCTACGAAGAGACCTGACCAAAATTTCATTAACATGCCAGCATGACAAATAATCTCAATAGGATTCTTAATCAGTTTCTTATCAAAACATGCTCTGTTTCAAGCTTTCCAGATAGCCCAACAGATGGCAGCAGCCCCCCACACATGGAACTTCCTGCCTTGGGGGAGCCATCTGTCCAAACATAACCAACAGTGTTTAAGGTCATGAGGAATATCATTAGCACCAATACATTGAGCAATACAAGCCCAAATAACCTTGGCCACCGAGCAGGTGAAAAACAGATGATTTATAGATTCATGTTGATCACAAAAGTAACAGTCGGGGTTACCTTTCCAATTTCTTCGCAGCATGTTGTCTTTAGTCAAAATAGCATCGTTTCCCATTAGCTACATAAAAAACTTCAATTTTGCAGGGATCTTCCCTTTCCAAATGTTTTGAAATGATAACCTGAATCCTCACAAGTCAAAGCATTATAAAATGATTTAACAGTGAACACTTTTTTCTTCCCAATCTTCCACCCGATTTTGTCCTCAGCTTCAGATAGCTGAAAGATCTCAACTTTGGACCAAACCATATCCCAAATATTTTGCAATTCTAAAGGTAACCATCTCCTAAAAGTAATATAGATTATTCCAGTTTTAACATCAGCCACACTAATTCCTTTTTGTTCACTCAATGCATAAAGTACTGGAATCAAAGAACATAAGGGGCTATCAGTGAGCCAACTATCCTCCCAAAATCTTATGTTTGCACCATTACCTATCTTGATGCTTCTACCCTGTAAGTATATGGGTTTTATTTTCAGCAAATCAGACCAGATGGGTGAGTCACCCAGCTTATGAGAGATATTATGAATGTTTGATCTGGAAAAGTATTTGGCTTTGACAATCTCTTGCCATAGTCCATTCTCATTCTCCAACTTCCACCACCACTTACATAAAAGACTGATATTCAGTTTTCTAATGTTCTTAATACCAACCCCACCATTCTTTTTACTTTTACATAACTTGACCCATTTCACTGTGTGATACTTTCTCTTAGTTACACCCCCTGCCAGAAAAAAAGTTCTTCTCAGCTGATCAATTTTCTTGACAGTTGTTTTGGGTACCAGGAACACAGACATGTGATACAAGGGTGAGTTATTTAGACTAGTGATAAAGTGACATATTTGAGGCAACGAAAGAATTAGAATGACATGGTTCCGAATAGATGAACGGTAGTGACTTATCCCAAAAGTTGAAAAATTATATATAAAAAAAAAACTGCTTAAAATAGCCTCCGGCGATAGTGAGCCACGGCAGTACACTGTACACCACTAGACCTGCTCCTCGTCTACTGTCCGTACCTACCATAATCATGCGGCACTAAACCCTTCTTATATTAATGATATATGTGCTGAAGAAACGTCATGCGGCACCACCACCTGGAGAAAACAGCCGTGACCTAAGTTGCTGTCCCCAACCAAAGTCACAGTAGCCACTTCTTCAACCTTTCTACATTCATTTCTCGTGGTCATTTTGTAAAGTGATGGTTAGTGGATGTTCTTGTGCAGATGGTACTTTTTCAAAGAAAATAAAGTAGACGCCTTATAGTTATTTATAACTGGAATAAATTATGAGCCTCACAATGTGCTGCTTTTAGCCTTTTACCTTTTACTGGAACACTACCTTTGCGTCAGAATCGACTGAATATCGAATCTATTGTTTTGCGTCAGTCATATCAAGTTTGATGTTCATCTTGTTAGAGGGTCGTTTCGTACATATCAAGTTTGATGTATGCTGGCTGACGCAAAAGGAGGCTGCATTATACTGCAAGAACCCACCATCGTTGATTATATATATGGGGATAGCTGTTATACATACAGGTGCCTGTTTTTTTGCAAATGGCCAGGCGACATTGTTGGCCACCAGTCATGCTTATCTGGGTGCTTACGTCAGCTCAACAGCAAAAGACAACAGACGGACCCCAAAAACACATTGCCTGAGACCTCATACGACTGAATTCTAGCATATGTGTGTATATATATATACTCCTTGTGACAGTAGCTACCATAGGAAGGTAGGAACTCACCCAAGTTCGTGCATTATATTCCCAGATTCTGCCCTGCTCAATTATATAAAAAAAACCATGCATGTCCAGGAGTCTCAACACACGACCGTTGGAGGCTTATAGAAATGGGCAACAGAGCAGCTTTTGTGGTTGCATTTCTCCTGAGGGCTATATATGGAGGCATGCAGCTAGTAACCAAGGCTGCTTTCGATGAAGGCATGAGCACGTCGGTCTTTGTTTTCTACAGGCATCTAACTGGTATCCTCTTCTTGGTGCCCATTGCTTTTGTGCTTGAAAGGTAATCAATCAATCACTCAATACGACTCTTGTTACTACATAGCTGCTGCTTGCATGACGCCATGGGAGAATGAATTCAGGCTTCTTTCTTTCTTTCTTTCTTTTTTGCAGGAAAATTGCTCCGCCACTCTCATTCAAAGTCTCTCTGAAATTGTTTTTTCATGCACTATACGGGTAGGTGAAAATGGGATCATTCTTATTTATTTGATTTCATCGGCTATGACCTGAGATTTATTTGGAACACCAACGGTTCTCAACCTTTTTATCAACCAATAAAGCAGTAGTAGTTTTGTCTCTTCATGTTTAACCACACAGGTTTCGTAATCTTAAGTTTTGGAAGCTCCTGTCAGGCACCTATGCTATGACTTCATTTGAGTGCACATCTTTCCTGTCAGTCATGTGTCCATTTCTCTTCTTTTCTGGGTTGAAGTGCAGGATTTGATAATTCCTCCCTTAATTTTCTTAGCCGCCAATGCGGTAGATTCTACTTAAATATTTATATACTTAATTAACAACCAACAAAAAGATAACATTAACATGTCCTGATGAACAGATTCGGCTTATGCATGCTCTGTTTGATTTATGTTTCTCAACTCATACATATGTGATATGTTTAGAACTTATCAAAAGTTTGCTATTTGAGCTCAATGGATTGTTCAGCTAGTAAATGGTAGTACTATTTAGCGAGTTTTTCTCGTTCAGTTTGTGTCCTTTGTTACACTTACATACACAGTCACTAATAATTGCATCATTTTTTTTATAAAGGAAGGATATTCACAATTATTACACCGAGTTGATACAATAAAAGTGAATTCACTTCTGGCTTCTGCCTAACACAAAGCTGCATATTTGTTTTCTTATTTTAGGATTGCTGGAGCAATAAACATATATGGCCTTGGTCTCAATTATTCTTCAGCAACGTCATCATCTGCAATATTTAACCTCCTGCCAGCTGTGGCTTTCTTTCTGGCTGTTCTTTTGGGGTGAGCATCTTCATTTTCATACTTCCATTATTTCCTTGTAATAAGATTGGAATTCTGGATCCCCAATATACGATTTCAAGGATTCTGATTTTGGAGTAAACAAGTCAGAGCACAAGCTGTACCTTGCCTTCTATAGTTTCAGCTTATATGACATCAAGTCAGAACAATTTTGAATCCAGAAAGATGAATCTTGATTCTTAGATTACCGCTGCCTCAGGACTCCTGTTGGCACTCGGCACATGCTAAGATTTTGTAGGAGTTTTATTTCAATTCCTTTTGACAGTAGCTGCCATAGGAAGTTAGGAAATCACCCACACACCAGCCCTGCAACCCCAGCACATACTGTTACTACCAAAGTAACATGCAAAGCGGCAAGACAAAGGGACTTGAATCTCTCTAACAGAAAAAACTTAATGTATGTTTAGATACAATTTCTTTTCAGAAAAATGTGTAATATGCAAAAAATAATAATAAAGTGACGGTCACACAAATGGATGATAATTACGTCCTGAGAAGCAGTGGCGGACCTACAAGGTATGCCAGGTGGTCCCTGGCATATCCTGGCCCAGCAGCGGTCATAGCATTACCCCGGCATATATTATGTAAATAAAAAAGAAAAACATCAATTGCTCGGAGCCTTGGACGCTCAGTGTTGGATGCTCCTTCGGAAACCGCCGCAGCCCGCATGGCCACATGCACACAACGTCTCGGTCTCCGCTAGGCTCGAGCGTCGAAACTCGAACTTATCCATCAACGCGGTGGTTCCACAGGCCACAGCCACAAGCGATCCTGAATCGGTGTTGTGATCCCGTCTCCCGATCGATCCTGCGTGCTGCGTGCAGCGGCAGTGTGCGGCTGCGTCTTGACTCTTGTCTCCCGGAGTCCCGGTTTCGCTCTGACCCTCTGGTCTCTGGCACGAAGGCGCGGCCTGCCTCGCTGCAACGCTGCAATCCCCAGCTGTTCGTTTGCCCCATGCCATGAAGAACAAATCGATGATCTCACGCACGCGATTGCTGATTGGACGACGGCGTGATGCCGAGCGGAGCGGCTGACCGCCGCTGGGCCAAGGCACAGAGGCCATCAGCATCAGGAATTCAGGTTCTTTTTCTTTTCTTTTTTTTTTGCCGCGCTGCTAAATTATCTATTCTTTGAAAAAAAAAACTTGCGTGTATAATTTATTCCTATATTTTGAACTATATCTGTATTGAATTTGAACTATCTATATTGTAATTTAGTAAATTCAAGGCTTATTATATTATTTGGTGCATGTATAACGAATTATATTGTAAATTTTATAATTGTTTATCGAATTGGTAAATGGTTTTTTTACCGAATTAAGTACGAATATTTTTGTGTGGCATACCCTATTATAAAATCCTAGGTCCGCCACTGCTGAGAAGAGTGCTGAAACAGTTATATCTTGAGTCAATTTTTTTGTGAATGATCTGGAAAAGTTATGAGTTCATCATGATTTGTGTTTCCGATCAGACAAACTTTAAGAGTTGGAATTCATAATTTTTTATTTGATAGGATGGAGACATTGAACTTGAAGAGATTCCACGGGATTGCAAAATCTTCAGGCGTATTGTTTAGCATTGCTGGCGTGATTGTACTTGCATTTTACCAAGGACCTGCATTCAGATCATTCATCCACCATAACCCTTTTCATCACACAAGTAACTCCCATGCTGGGGTTAGTGCTCATCCTAAAAGGGTTTGGATATTTGGAATTTTCTTGACGACTTTATCAACTACATCATGGGCTCTTTGGACAGTTCTTCAGGTAAGAATGTGTCCCGGAGCTTCATTTATTTATACGTTCAGTGATCATAGCAGATGCAGATCAAATGTCACTCTTTGCTTGCTCAAGATATTTACCTACACAGTAATTGTTTCTCAGGGGCCTATGCTGGAAGCATATCCATCTAAGCTGCTCAACACAACCCTCCAGATGATCTTTGCAACAATTCAGTGTTTCTTCATCGCCCTAGCGTCTGAGAGGGATTTTTCAAAATGGAAGCTAGCACTGGATATACGTCTTTTTGCTGTGCTGTACTCTGTAAGTTCAATATATATCTCTGCAGATTGTGTTACAAATGTCTGGTTTATTTTTAGCAACAGACGAATAGTTTCTTCTGAACTTGTCATATTTCCATGGTGTTGCATGAAGATGCGAAAAATAATAATATATAACATAGAACAATAAACTAAGAGAGTTTCAAGACGTAGTTTTATCCCTGTTGACCCAAATGGGACAAATGTAATGGTAGGCGGTAATATGACAAACTGTATTTCGGTGCTTAGCTCATTTCAAACTGAGCTTCACCGCTTTCTAAGCTCATGCACTGTTTGGACTTTGGAGTGTGAGGATTTCACATGAAAAGCTTGCTTAGATACATTACATGGATTGAGGTGGATACAAGTGTCAAACAAGCCCGAAACAGATGTGAAAGGAATTACTACCTCAGCCAGTAAATAGTTGTGATTCCCGACCAGAATTTTGTACTGCGGTCAGGGAAAACCACACGAAACGTGATAGGTCAAGATAAAAATTAAAGTCATAGTATTAGCTTTATTCCTTTATAAGTCTTCATTCAAGCACATTCCATCCCATAGTATTAGCTTTATTCCTTTATAAGTCTTCATTCAAGGACATTCCATCCCAGCAATATTGGTATGTTTTCTTCGTGTTGTTACATATGCACTTGTATCACTGTGTTTCTCTAGCCATCAATCCCATTTCCAGACACATCCCGAATGACCTTTGGGAAGTAGAGCACGACCAATGTGAATGTGATGCTGGCATGTCTCAAACTTCTGAACACATGATACAGGGCATACTTGTCTCAGGAGTTGCATATTATATGCAAGTATGGGTCATCGAAAAGAGCGGACCTGTTTTCTTGGCCATGACAATGCCAATAACCTTGCTTGTCACAATTATTCTGTCTTTGTTTCTCGGAGAAGCGGTTACCCTGGGAAGGTACGGTGTGTGTTTTTTCTTCTGCTTACTAGCACCCTCGTTTTTCTTTAAACGATGGTGATGATTTACAATTTGCATTGTAACCCGGAAACTCCTCATGTCCCCTGCAGTATCTTAGGTGGACTAATCATGGTTGGTGGTCTGTATAGTGTCCTTTGGGCCAAGAGGTCTGAGCAAGTGGATGCCAGCAAGCAACAAATGGCGCCTGCTCCAGCAGAGCCAACACAAGTTTAGGTTCAAATTAGCTTATTAGGCTATCCACACTCATGGATCTCTATATTCATTCTCTATACGTCCTAGTCAGCAAGATTCTCTCATCTATATTCAAATCTCCCGCACTCATCTAACCTCTATATCATCCTCTATCCACTCTATCCACTGTGGGACCCACTTGTCACTTTATCTAAATATATCCATGTGTGATCTAGTTTTGAAGGATTTATTGAGACGAATTTAATGGTGCAATCGGAATTTAATTTGGATTATTGGTTTGTGAGTTATAGTATTTTTTCCTTCGTTTAGCTAGTGGGGTCCGCCACTACTCACTATAAAGTAAGCATTGTACCACTCTAAATATAGAGTGAGAGAAAGGATAGAGTATCGTTTTAGAGTACCCAGTGCAACAGTTTTTACTCTATATTCATACTCTAAAGCTTTAGAGTATCCTTTAGAGTACTCACTGCGGGTAGTCTTATGGTTCCACATCCATGCTCAATGGTAGTTAGTTTCAGGCTGGTTTGTATTTTGTAGTTTCTGAAATTGAGAGAACTGTAAAGTTATGTAGTCTTCTTCCAATATATATCGTCTCTTCTTTAAGCTTGGAATGCTCAGGGCCTGTTTGGATTGACTAGAGCTAATTTTTAGCTAGCTAAAAGTAGAGCTAATAAATAGCTAGCTAAAATTAGCCCATCCAAACAGGCAGCTAATAAATAGATGGAATCTTCCAAAAAAAATTCTTGCCTTTGGTTGCTCACTGCGTTGCTGCTGCTGCTCACTGTGCTGTACTGTTCACTTCACATACAAATTTATATTCAACTGATAAATTATATATAAGTGCAGAAATAAAACTAAAAATTATAGTGCATACAAATTTTGTTATTTTCATTACAAATTCCACTCCTCTCCCAATCACTCTCTTCTAGCTAGCAAACCATTAGCAATACTATCACGAAAAGCATTCATATTTTGTTCCTCATCTCCCAAATTGGTATTTTCAGCAACTTCTTGAGACGTAGACGACTCCAAGAATGGCATGTAGTTTTCATCAGTATCCTTCATTTGATCCCATCTGTTTCTCAGCTGCTTTCTTGAATGCTTCAGACCAAAATACTTCTCAGCAATGTTCTTGTATGCTGTGTCGATCAAGAACCCACTGCGGATGTTGCCAGCCCTTATTTCATCAAGACATAGGTCACAAAAAACATATATGTTTGCTGAACACTAATTTGCTTTGTCAAATAGACCATTCATCAAGTAAAGATTTGGTTTAAGTGTCAGACATAAGATACTTTAATATAATTCAGTGTGTTCAATCTAATCTAGCAATAATGTCTGCAGCACATGATATACAAAACAGCAGAGTCATGCAAAAAATTCTGGAAAAAAGGTAGTGCAATCAGCAGCAAAACTGGAGCCTAGCAATCAGCATACAGGAAAATAAGAAAGGTAGACATGAGATAGGGGCATACAACAATCAGCATTCAGGAAAATTAGAACATTCTTTTTTTCTTGATTGAGAGAAGGGGCATGAGATAGGTAGACATGGCTCTGTTACTCAGCAGTCAGACCATTTATTAGCAGATTTTTTTCTGAATTTCTTTAGGATGGCTAACCGCTGTGCTTTCTGTTAGGATGCTGGAATTGAGTGACAACCTAGATGGACTAATATGTATTTATGTTGAGATACACGAATGATTAGTCCATAGGTACACTAGTGTGAGCAATCTATGCCATAGATGTGAAATGACATGGATATATTGCAAAACTCAACTATGTGTTAAATGAAGGAGCTCATTGTATATGAGACATGACATAGAGTCATGTGGCTAGGTAGAGAAGATCAAGGCATGGCTTGGCTGCGATGTACTAGTTGCAAGTGTGAAGGGCAAGTCGGAGGCTTTGGAGTGGCGCACTGCATGTGACAGAGAAGCTTGAGTAAGGACTTAGCGCTGATGGACCAAGGCAACGGTGAAGGGCAAGCGGATTTACGATTGATGAACCAATAAGGCCACATGATAATATGAAGTGGATCAAGGCAACAGCGAAGGACAAGCTGAGTTATGATTGATGAACCAATAAGGCCACATATGATGATACGAAGTGGATCATATCATTCATGAAATTAAAGATCAATCCACATGTTAATTTGTGTTGATAATCAAGAAGCTTGATGGAGGTTGGTGCTTGTGTGACATCAACATTGGAGGAGATGAAATGGAACGTACAAGGAAAAGGTATAACTTGTAGGGGCATTTTATTTCACCGGTCAAAAGTTGTGTAGAGAAGTGCATGACCGGGTTTAGGATAGATGATCATACTATCAAGAGCAGCAAACTTGTTTGCATATCGGTCATCTAGTGCCACTTGAGCAATCGGTGGATGACTGGTGCTGCCTGGCCGTGCACGGGAATTTCAAAAGAGAGCACCCGTGTGCCCGGTGTGCACCGGTCAAGTGGCACTGGGCAGTGCACTCAAAGAGGTCGGTGTTCGGTGCGTAGGCATTTTCTATGCACCGGTCGTATCCTGTGCTGGCACCGGCTGCCACACCTGACTGGGAACACAGAGAGGTTGTCAACGCACGTTGGCAGCATTGTACGAACCGGTTTCCTCCGGTGGCATATCCGGCGTGAGCACCAGTGCTCTGATAGCTCAACGGCTAGTTTTCAAGCCGTTGGAATATAGCCGTTAGAAGAGGCACCGTGGTGACTGTTGCTAGCACCTGACACGTTCGGTGCACCCGTGGCCAGCTGCCTTTTTGCCCAACGGCTCTTTTGTCCTTAGGGCTATAAAAGGGAGGCATGACCAGCCCTTGGCTAGTGTTGAGCACCTTGGGGATATGTTGCCCAAGTGTTGTGCTTAACTTTGGGCCTCTCTACCCACTTAGGATTGATAGAGATCTCATCTGATTGTGTGAAAGTGATTTCTAGTGCTTTGCATTGAGTGATTGCATCGAGTGGCACTAGGTGATCGAGTTGCAAGCCCATGGTGCTTGTTACTCTTGGAGGTTGCCACCTCCTAGACGGCTTGGTGGCATGGTCTCCATCATGAAGCCTGCAAGAAGCTTATGCGTAGCACCAGAGAAAAGCTTGTGAGGGGGTGTTGTGCTCGCACTGTGGGAAACGTGAAGAACAACTCTAGAAGAAACGAGGTGCAAAGAGCGTCAAGTGGTCCGGGCGGGTCGAGTGCTAGAGCTCGTGGTGAGCACTCCACGTGGAAGAGTGTGACTTGAAGGTCACCACTAGCAAGAGGACCGACGGCAACCTTGAGCTTGCCTCAATGGGGAGTAGGTGGTTGGCAAGCCACCGAACCTCGGGTGTCAACTTGGTCATCCCATTGGTTTGCTTACTCCCAACACAAGCTTGCTTTTACTCTTTCATATATTGTGCTTGTGTTGTTGCTCTTGTGTAGCTAGCTTGCTTGTGTAGCATAGTTATAGCTCCTGTGAGTAGCTAGTTGGCTTGTGTACCCTTGCTAGTTACATTGCTTAGTTTGTGCAACTAAGTAGTTGTTGAGCTCTCTAGTTTGACTTTGTGTAGCCTTGCTATTGAGTAGTGCTAGTGAGCTTAGGCTTTGTATGCTTTGTATATATATTAGCATGTGTAGAAGATCCCGGTTGCTTGAGTACTAAGTTGCATAGGTCTATGTGACCTTGCAAAACTAGAATTGTATAGGTGAGCTCTACCTTAGCCTAGCACCTTAGTTGCTCAATTAGGATTTCTTTTGTAAGGTGCTTGAAAACATAGATAGAGAGGTGTAGTCTTGGCTGGACTGAGTAGTCTAATTCCATATTTGTTTCGGTTAGCCGGCGTGATTAAATTTTAGAAAAGACTATTCACCCCCCTCTATTGTGCCATCTCGACCCTACATTAGGGCAAAGGAGAGGAAGAAATGAAAGTATAATGTAGATTGATTTGGTTCAATATTGTCCTCTGCTCAATTGACCATGATTCTTGATATATACAGTGTGGGATGATCTAGGTCATTATCAATTACAGATCATGTCAAAATACAACCCTAAACTCGGACTAGGTTGTGAAACCTAGCTTATTAGCTGCCTTCGAAACCCAACCTAGCCGACTTTTGCATGGTGAACCTCCATGAACCCATAATTTCCTCATCCGGACTCCAAATTATATTTGGTGCCCTTTATATGCTTTTCAATCATCATCTCCATGAGAGAAATACAATGATAAAGTCCATTCTGTATTTTAACAACTTTACCAATCCTTGTCTAGTCAGGTTTGAAACCCAACCTAGCATGTTTTCTCAGAAAATCATCCAGGATTGGTCTCTCTCGGACATTTGAACTGATACAAGACTTCTGAACATGACCTAAGAGACCCTTCCCATTAGGCTCTCACATTCTTTTTGGACAAAATGCCTTGACTCATGTGGTTTCAAGTTATCTAAAATCCCATAGCAAGATATATAGTGTTCAAGATATAGAGGAACTGTAGTGCAGTTCAGGATCTTCATCATGTTCGTTAGGAAACTGGATTTACTTCGTGCTACTACAACAAAAATGCAAGTAGACAATCAATCCAGTTGCGCACAGCATCCAAAAATATCTCACGCATGACAGGTGTTTAAGCATAGACTAATGATACAAATCGCTGACGGCTGTCTCTTGGGTATATCATCAAAGAAAAGACCAAGTAAACATCTACTCCCTTCATTCCAAATTATAAGATGTTTTAGGCTTTTATAGATACATAGCTTTTTCTATGCAAAATGTTTTATAATTTGGAACCGGAGTGAGTAGTTACTAACATGTTTTTTGTAAGTTTGTACAAACATTATTTGTTAATCACTTAATTACTTATCCCTTCCAGGTCTTTTGTATGAAGTCCTCTCAACTTGACTCAATATTCTACAACCCTATTTATATGATAGGCCTGGCCCCTTTCCCCCTATCCCTCCCTGTGGGGGTATAAACCCCTATACCCTTACGGCTAGACATGGGCAAGCCCGGACCAGACGATCCGGCCCATTACATAATGACGTGCGATTCAGATCATCGAGATGGAGTCTCGCGCAAGGCATCAAACCAGACTTGGAGATCAAGCAAGGTCTTTGTCGGTTACGTTAGGAATCCTTATCCTGCTCCATATGACAATTGTAACTGGCTAAGATTAGTTTCCAGATCTGTAACCCTGCCTCCCGGACTATATAAGGAGGGCAGGGGATCCCCTTAGAAAACATCGAAACATACTCTAGGGCAATCTAGCTTGTAATACATTGTTCGAGACAGCAATAACAAAGCAGAGCAGGAGGTAAGGTATTACGCCCACACAGCGGCCTGAACCTGGGTAAACCCGCGTGTTGTTCTGCATCACCATCTCGTTCGTGGCTTGCACACCTGTCTGCCGACAATCTACTACCTTGGGTATACCCCTCGGTAGACTGCCGGCCAGGTTTTGTCGACAGTGGCGCGCTAGGTAGGGGGTGTGTACTGCTTTTCAGGCGTGCGAGATGGTCATCTTCCCCGATTCCATGGCCACGGCGGCGGGCCTCACGTTCACGATCGGCCAGATCACCTGGACCACCGGCTCCAACGACTTCGTCGTCACAGCCATGGAGGAGGTGCAGATCCGATCTGCATCAACTACTTCCCCGACACCGGCATCGACTACGACTACACTGGCTCCGGCTTCACCTGCACCAGCACCGTCACCGACCACGCCGACAACTCGTCAACTCCTTCCTCGCTACTAGGGGAGGAAACTCGACAACACCGACCTGATCGACTCCATCGACCGGCTCGGTGGCAAACTCTCATTTACCCTAGCTCTAGTTGATTCGCTCCAAGAGCAGTTTACCGAGCAGAACTTGAATGACTACAACAGATCTACTCGACCTGCTCAAGCCACCTGTTTTCAACAGTTGGGTACAGATCTAGTGGTCACTTCAACTCCTGAAGGGCGCTCCGCTTGACCTCGACCTCGACCACACAACTTCGTCAATATGGTGGGCTCTGATCAAGTTTTGATCCATACCACCCAGACAGATAGTTGTTTGAGCTCCGGATCGAGCATTGCGTCCGACGAGACTACTCAAACCATGGTATTACACCATGTGAGTAACGGTGACGAGGAGAGGCTATGTCCTCTAGGCTTTCCTCAAATCTCGGCCTTCCCTCCAAGGCGTGGCGCCATGATCAACGTGGTTAGCCAAGATGAAGTGTACCCGAGACCGATCAACAGTGACAAAGAGCGACAACAACGCAATGTCGACCGAGCTCAACATCGCATAGATGAAGATGCGCGCCTAGCACAACAGCAAGCAGACCACGACCAGCAAGAAGCTGACGCTGCAGCTAGGCATAATCGATTGCAAGGGCGCAACCTCAATGATGCTTTCGACATGGTGGGGAACAGACCAGTATTCAAAACCCCAAGCACCAACGTGGCCATCGCCATCGAAAGCCTGAAGCGGTTACCGGATACCCCAGAAATCCAAAACATCTGGGAGGATTTGCAGGCTTATCTCTGGCGGCCAAGGTTCAGACCAATGAACGTGCCGTGGGGCCATTCGTGTTTGGCGTGACTAGTAGGAGCCGCTAGCACTCCAGTTGACCTTTCAGGTCTAGTCAACGTGGCTTACGCGCACCCGCTGGCACAGACCACCACATTATGGACAACATAGCTCCTGGTGTCAATCCAGGAGCTGACGGAGGCAACGACGGCAATCGCGGAAACCCTCCCCGCAATGATAATCGCCACCTCGGCCACCGCCGCAATAACAATGATGACGACCGACGCAGCGACAACCGGCGTAATGACCACCGGGACCACCATCATCAAGGACAACAATACGGTGACGAACGAGATCGCCATGATGGCAATTACAATCTCTGTCATGACCTCAACAACCGTGACCTATGTCCTTGCATTGAACAAAGAGCTCAGGACCGTGTGTCCCATGAAACCAGTCGTCGCATGGAGTACGATATGGTCCATGGTCCCTCGGCCCCCAAGCAATTCACCAACCACCTACGATAGGTCATCTGGCCTAGAGGTTTTAAGCTTGAAAAGCTTAACCATTACGACGGCAAGGTCAATCCCGAGCTATGGGTCCAACTTTACGAGACCGCTTGCAGATCCGCTATGGGCGACGAGCATGTCATGGCCAACTACTTTCCCGTGGTGGTCGGCCCGGTGGGGCGCCAATGGCTTGTCAGTCTCCCAGAGAACCACTTCGACTCCTGGTATGCTTTGTGTCAAGTCTTTGTCGAAAATTTCATTGCTACATGTGAACAGCCAGGCAACAAGTACGACCTTTAGCACATCCGTGATGCCAGGGACGAACCATTGTGCGAGTACATCCGACGCTTCTCGGATATGCGCATCAGGATTCCTAGGATCACCGACAACGAGGCTATTGAAGCCTTCATCATAGGTCTGTGCTACCACAACGACCTTAGGGACAAGCTCCTTCGTAAATGGCCTATAACGGTGGTCGACCTCCTCACCACCGCCAAGAAGTATGCGGATGCCGACAACGCCAAGAAACTGCTGAACGAGGGCACCGGCAAAGCACCGTACTCTCCACGACGCGACGACTACCGTGACAACCGCCGCCGCGACGACTTTAGAGGTCACAGCGACATCAGGGACCGCCGTAACGACAATCGTGATCGGCGCGACAACAGAAATCATCACAGCGATTGTCATGACAACTTCAAGGGCAAGCGTGTTCGCGATGACGACAGCGAGGTCAACGCCGTGAAAAAATTTGGTGGGCATCGCAGTTATGAAGAAGACTACGCTAAAGCCTTGAAGGGGCCTTGCCCAGCTCATCCTAAGTCCAACCATATGTTGGAAAACTGCAAGGTCCTCAAGGAGATCTACTGTCGCAAACATGCTTCAAAAAATGCCGACAAGCCTAATGATGCAATAGACCAGTGTAACCGTAGGGACGATGACGAGGACGATCCTGACAAGAACCCCAAGCAACAGTATCAAGAACCGGTGAGGCATGTTGCAACCATCATCGAGGGCAAGATGTCTGTTGAAAGCAAACGCGAGCGAAAGCTGGTCGCCCGCGGTTGCCTGAACGTGGGCAAGACAGACGACCTCATTGCAGATCCAAGACTACCCCCTAGTCACACCGAGAAATCAACTTTAGCAGGGCGGATCAATGGGCCACCATCCCTAAACCAGGTTGTTTCGCTCTCGTCCACAGTCCCTGTATCAATAAAGTGCAATTTAACAGGGTGCTCATCGACGGCGGTAGTTCCATCGACATCCTATTCAAGAATAGCATGTCTGCATTGAATATATCTGAAGCTGACTTGAAGCCATACGACGCACAGTTCTAGGGGGTCCTGCCCGAACAGAGCTCTACGCCTCTTGGGCAAATTACCCTACCTATGCAGTTTGGCACGGCAGACCACTTCTGTACTGACTACGTCAACTTTGTGGTCGCTGACTTCGAAGGCACCTACTATGCTATCCTTGGTCGCCCCGCGATCACCAAATTCATGGCCGTACCTCATTACAGGTACTTGGTGCTTAAGATGCCAATGGAAAAGGGAGTCCTCACTCTCAGAGGCAATGTATTCGTTGCCTATACCTGTGAAGAGGATAGTTTTCACGTAGCTGAAGCCCATGACCTCTCCCTGCGCATGGCGGCAACCACGATGGAGGAAAAGAAGACTCCTCCAAACCAGCTAGAAATTCCAGAGCTCGAAGCACCACGCAAGTCTATCAAGTCCAAGGAGTACAAGGAGATCTAGCTGGTCAAGGGTGACTCCAGCAAGACGGCACTGATCGGGTCAAACCTCGATCCCAAATAGGAAGACGCGCTCATTCGGTTCTTGAGAGAGAACATAAGTGTGTTTGCTTAGAAACCATCGGACATGCCCGGTGTATCTCCAGACCAGATCGAGCACTCCTTGAACGTCGACCCCAAGGCAAAGCCCATCAAGCAGAAGCTGCGACGGTTCGGGAAGGACAAAAGGAGGCTATTAGGGTAGAAGTTACACGGCTTCTTGCAGCCGGTTTTATCAAAGAGGTGTATCACCCGGACTAGTTAGCCAATCCGGTTCTTGTACGCAAAAAGAATAATGAATGGAGAATGTGCGTTGACTACACCGATCTCAACAAACACTGCCCTAAAGACCCCTTCGGCTTACCTCGCATTGACGAAGTCGTGGACTCCATGGCCGGCTGTGAGCTGCTATCCTTTCTTGAATGTTACTCTAGTTATCACCAGATTGCTCTCAACAAGGACGATCAGATCAAGACGTCCTTTATTACACCCTTCGGTGCTTATTGCTACACGACCATGTCGTTTGGGCTCAAAAATGCTGAAGCTACTTATCAGCGTGCAATACAAGAGTGCCTCAAAAAGGAGATACAAGATGACCTGATCGAAGCCTATGTAGACGACGTAGTTGTCAAAACCAAGGAATCCCACTCCTTGATTGACGATCTGACACGTACTTTTGCAGCGCTCAATCAATATTAATGGAAGTTGAACCCTAAAAAGTGCATCTTTGGCGTTCCCTCTAGTATATTACTAGGCAACGTCGTCAGTCGTGATGGCATACGTCCTAACCCAGAGAAGGTGTAAGTTGTCCTCAATATGAAGCGACCAGCAAATGTCAAGGATGTCTAGAAACTTACAGGGTGTATGGCCGCCCTAAGCCGATTTCTATCTCGATTTGGTGACAAGGGCTTACCTTTTTTCAAGTTACTCAAGGCAGGCGGGAAGTTTGAGTGGTCGGAGGAAGCAGACATTGCCTTTACACAGCTAAAGCAGTACCTTGCATCACCTCCGGTCCTTACTACCCCCAAGTCAGGAGAAGTCCTTCAACTCTACATTGATGCGACTGATCGAGTCGTCTCCACTGTCCTTGTGGTCGAGCACGAGGAGCCCGGCCACGCTTATGGTGTTCAACGCCAAATCTATTTCATCAGTGAGGTGCTCAACGAGTCCAAAACTAGGTACACTCAGATTCAAAAATTGGTCTACGCCATACTCATTACAACCCGAAAGTTGAAACATTACTTTGACGGGTTCCACGTGGTGATCAAAACTGAGTTTCCTCTTGGTACCATTATACGCAACAAAGATGCAAACGGGCGCATCGCCAAATGGGCAATGGAGTTATGTCCTTTTGACCTAGAGTTTGCATGCCGCGACACTATCAAATCCAAAACACTGGCTGACTTCATGGTCGAGTGGACAAACTTAACTATCCCGACCTCTCAAGGACCCATTGACTACTGGAAAATGTATTTTGACGGCTCACTGACTATTGATGGTGCGGGAGCGGGCATATTATTCATATCACCAACCAATGAGCAATTGCGCTACGTCCTCAGGATTCACTTCCCGGCATCTAACAATGCTGCAGAATACGAGGCATGCTTTCATGGTTTGCGCATTGCAGTCGACCTCGGTATCAAGCGCCTTTATGTCCATGACGACTCGGCCCTAGTTATTAACTAGCTCAACAAGGACTGGGATACAACTAGCAAGAAGATGGATGCATATTGCAAAGAAATTAGGAAGCTTGAAGGCAAATTTTACGGCATTGAATATTCCCATGTGGTCTGAGAGAAAAATCAAGCAGCAGATGCGCTGTCAAAGTTAGGATCATCTAGAGCTCAAGTACCGCATGGCATTTTTGTTCAAGACCTTTTAAACCATCAATTAAGCAAGAAGGAGACCCCGTGGTCGAGAAGCCTCGGACCAGCCTCTGGTAGCTATGGTTCCATCATCGACCACTACGGAACCATCTCCCACCACCATGGGACCATCTTAGACCCCGACTAAGATAGCGGACTGGCGTGTTCCATTCATTAAGTACCTAACAGATTGCACCGGGTACTCTGATCAAAATGAAAATGAACGCCTTATATGCCACAGCATACAATACCTGGTGGTCGAGGGTAAGTTGTAGCACAAAAATGCGAAAGCAGAAGTATTGATGAAGTGCATTGAGCAAGAAGACGGTATTAAACTCTTGAAAGAAATACATTCTGGCACCTATGGTAATCATGCCGCATCTCGGACACTGGTGGGTAAAGCGTTCCGCGCAGGTTTTTACTGGCCATCCGCAATAGCTGATGCAGAGAAGCTTGTTAGACACTGCGCCAACTGTCAGTTTTTCTCCAAAAGAGTTCATGTGCCAGCCCACGAGATCCAGACCATACCAGCCTCCTACCCTTTTGCGTGCTGGGGCCTGGATATGATTCAACCCTTCAAACCAGCACCAGATAACTTCAAGTTCATATTCGTGCTGATTGATAAATTCTCCAAATTGATAGAGTACATGCCCTTGGTCAAGGCATCTTCCAAAAAAGCAGTCGAGTTCCTCGACCAGGTCATCCACCGCTTCGGTATACCCAACAACATCATTACAGACCTAGGGACTCAGTTTACCGGGAACACGTTTTGGGACTTCTGTGATGAACGGAGCATTGTAGTGAAATACGTCTCGGTAGCACACCCCAGAGCTAATGGACAGGTCGAGCGGACTAATGGAATGATTCTAGATGCATTGAAGAAAAGGATGTACAGAGAGAACGACAAAGCCCCTGGTCGGTGGATTAAGGAGTTACCAGCTGTGGTCTGGAGACTTCGGACACAGCTTAGTCGCAATACTGGTGTATCACCATATTTCATGGTTTACGGCGCCGAGGCTGTGCTCCCAGCAGACATTAAATTCCGGTCACCTCGGGTTGAGAACTACAACGAGGATCAAGTTACTGAACAATGAGAGCTTGAGGTGAATAGTGCAGAGGAACGACGCCTTGACTCCTGTATACGCACGGCCAAGTACCTCGCTGTGTTACGAAGGTACTATAACAAAAATGTTCAGCAACGTTTCTTTGTGGTCGGCAACATGGTATTGAAATGGAAGACTAGCCAAGATGGCGTCCACAAGTTGGCAACTCCACGGGAAGGACCATATATCATCAAGACTGTTACACGACCCACTTCGTACAAGTTTGCAAGACTTGACGGCACTGACATGCCCAACTCCGTCCACATCGACAAGCTTAGGCATTTTTACCCCTGATTCTCAAATACAGATATGTACCTTTTTTCTGTACTACTTTTGTACTTTGAATTATGATATATATATATATATATATATATATATATATATATATATATATATATATATATATATATATATATATATATATATATTCGACTACAGTTGACTACACTTGTTTACATTGTTGATTCTACAACTACAACAACTTTTTGATAAACCAGTACATCAATCACCAATCCTTTCGGGTTCTCGGAGCAGCTCTGTCCTCAACCTCACTCATAGCGTGCACGAGATCCGCCCTCTGCGTTTTGGGTGGTCGACAGACGCCCTTTGGCCAGACCAGTTGTACTCTTGCGTGTATACAGGCTCTGACAGCCTTACACTCAGATCACTGGCCTCTCCAAAGCCGTACAGACCTACAGGATGACATCGATTACGCTGGAACAACTAAAAATAGAACATTTCGTTGTTCTAACTTAGTTCTCATCGATTACGCTGGAACAACTAAAAACAAAACATTCTGCTGTTTTAACTTAGTTCTCATCAATTACGCTAGAACAACTAAAAACAGAACATTCTGTTGTTCTAACTTAGTTCTCATCGATTACGCTGGAACAACTAAAACAGAACATTCTGTTGTTCTAACTTAGTTCTCATCGATTACGCTAGAACAACTAAAACAGAACATTCTGTTGTTCTAACTTAGTTAAATCCTCATGCAATACAAAGCTTCAACATTTTTTCATACAAAAACATAAACAACTTTACATTGTACTACTCATCACCTTATTACAAGTTGGCCTCTTTGTAGGCACAAGTTTACAATAAGCTTATAAAAAATAACTTCTCCTACGAACTATTTGTAGATTCCTACTACTGTTGCCTTCACCCAACATGCTGACTTTTTGGTAGCTCCGAGCCTTTAGCGTGGTCGAGGATGGAGGTGATCGTGCTCGCTGGAATGGTGGCACTGGTATTTGACCCACGTATAATTGAATCGTCCCTCCAGTTGATAGGGCTGCAACCGGGCATAAGATGATATCCTTGGTGATCGCGACAGCATGCTTCATCTCCTCTGACCGTAGCTCGTCAGCTCGCTCCACCCTGACCTCCCTGGGATAACCCGCTTCCAGGCGAGCAGTATCCAGCAAGGGGTAGTGGGCACGTACCAAACTAAGTACATGTGCACCCACATACTCCTTGATGTCCTTCGTCCATTGTTGGAGCCATCCCCACGCCTTTTGGGATTTCTCGACCAAGCCTATTTTTGGTGCCTCCACTCCAGCTTCAGTGGAGTCGGCACCAATGACATCGAGCACTAGTGCGATCCCTTTCACCATTTCAGCGTAGGCGTGCTTCCAAGTCTCTCGCTCCTTGATGAGTATCTTGCATTTGCCATTAAGGGCTTCTTGTTCCTTCATGAGTTTGTTGCACTTCTGGGACCATGTCTCGATCTTTTTTGCACCAGCCTGGTTTTGAAGCTTCAGGTCGTCATGATCTTTCTTCATCTTCTCAAGGTGCACTTTGGCATTTTTCTTTACAACTGCAAGGCGTCACGTCGATAAGAATTCAATGCCGCAAACTTCAATGAAAGCTATGACAATGATGAGGAATACTTACTCTCCAGATCCTTTGCTAATTTAACATTCACCTCCATCATGGTCTGCTATGTTTACAACCATTTGTTCTTCTCTTCAGTCAGCCAGTCACGCTCAGCAGCTACCTGAGCATTTTCTCTGTGAAGCCGGCTGACTTCGACGTCCAGACCTGTATCAATACTCCAATTATGACTAATACAGTATTATAGCATCCTACAGAGCTCGTGTACCTAACAACAGAAGGGTCTCTTACCCGATCTCTGTTTCTCGACCACTTCCAGCTGTTGAAGTACCGTGCGCATTTTTTCTTCGTGCTCGATGTTTTGCCTCGCATAACTCTATAACTGCTGCTATAGTTTCTTCTGTTCGGCACTCAGCTGTTTATTTGTCTTGGCCACAGTGTGCAGTACACAGGATCACAAAGTAGTTCTTATGGATTATACAATAACAGATTATATAGTTACAAGAGGCTTACCTTCACTTCCTCCAGGAATATTTTACCAACTGCTTCCACAGCCTCGATCTCGTCTCCTACTGGGATTTCCACAGTATAGGAGCGGGTACCACAAAATCTGCTTTCTTCTTCATAATGCCCGAGGATTTCTTCCATGGCTGGGGCTGAAGACTCGATTTTTTCCCCTAGTCTAGCACTTCCAGTTGGCTTCTTGGTGGTCCCAACAACCTCTGCAGATTTTGGGACTTGTTTCTCTGAGGCCGGCTGGGGCTGTTCTTGGTTTTTTGGGGCTGGCTGGTGCTGTCCTTCTGGTTCTGGTGCCTCCTATGGTTGTTTCGGCAGCTCTAGGGCCCCACCATCTCCTGCTTGCCCCCAAAACTTCTGTTTGTGGACCAGGAGCAGATGCTGAAGGCGCTTGCAACTCGAGGACTACCATCTCTGCTCTGGTCTGCTCCAGGACCTGCTGCACGGCGATGGCAGTATTTGGTGGTGGTAGTGTTGCACCGCCCGACAGTTCTTCTGGCCTTTGGGTTGATGCAGAGCTTTACAAATCCATGAAAAATAACAAAGGTGATGATATTAACCAATTATTTTATACTCATACAAGTTCACGATGACTTACAGGTTTGTACATCAGAATACGGTGGCGAACCGAGATTTCTTCACCTTCTCGGGCCCCGCACCCTTCTCTGCCACTGGGCCAGTGGTCGGGACTGGCCTAGCCACGTCGCTTCTAATAGCGGCAGCAGGCTTTGGGATTCCTAAGGCCTGTGCCTGTGGTTGCGGTGGTCGAGGTGTCGGCTTAGTTGTTGGCAACGGCAGTGTCGGGTCCTGCCTTCTAGTGAGCCGCTCCCTCCAGCTACAGGCTATTATACTAGAGACCTCCTCAACCTCCTCATCTTCCTCTTTTGGCCAGTCAGTAATAAAGTGTCGACGCTTGCTTGTTGGGTCCTCTGCTTCTTTCAGGTCAATTACCGCTTCTAGACTTTCATCCGAGGAGGTTCCTTATGAGGTATGGCCCCTTTTCTTCATTGGGGCAACAATTGGTTTCTTGCCTGCAAGTCGGCTGGCTTGCTCTGATTCATCTTCAATTGCAAGCCAATCAACTTTGGAAGGATCATTGTCCACGGGTAGCGGTTGTGCATCATGGGCCCGCGGCACGACCTTAGGCCACTCCACGCCTGGAGGACAAGACACGAATGTTTGCTCTCTCTCCTGTCCATTAAACTGGGCAACAGAGAGCAACACGAATATAAGAGAGACAACACATAAACAAAGCGGTTATTGTGCAGAATTTCAATCAAAAGGATAAACTAGCAGACAACAATTGACTTACCAGTGGTGGTGGGTGAATAAGCTTGAACACTGGCTCGATGATTGTCAGCTTCTTGAAGTTGGGATCCTTTAGATTGAACAGATCTCGGACCCTGCTCTTCACTTCTTTTGGTTCGAGATCTTCATTCCTCATCCTAGTCGGGTCCATGCGACCCTGGTACTCATACGCCGGGTGCACTCTGGCCTGACATGGTTGGATCCGACGGCTAATAAAATTACCGACTACACTTGGTCCATCCAGCCTCGACCAAGGTAGCAGCTGCATGATTACCTCAATCTAGACTGTGTTCTGCGGCAGCTCTTTCCAACTGTTAGTTTTTTCTATGACCAAGGATACATCACAGTATGAGGCCTGGCTTGGTTCTTCACGGATGTAAAACCAATGCCTGTACCAGTCCTCTAATGTGGTCTTCTAAGGGCAGTGTAGATACCCTGATCTGATCCCTTCCCGCATGTTCAGATAGCACCCACCAGCTACATTGGAGCCGCCTTGACCTTCTTTCTTCTTCAACCAAAACAAGTGGCAAAAATAGTCGAAGTGGGGTTGGAAACCACTGTATGCTTCGCAGAGATGGATGAAGCAAGCAACAAGCAACACAGAATTCGGATGCAGATTGCAAATACTGATTTCATAATAATTGCAGAGACCTTGCAAGAATGGATGTACAGAAACACCAAATCCATGAGTGAAGTATTCTTCAAAACCAACAATTTCACCTCCTTTGGGATCCGGCTATGGCTCCAGATCGGGTGCACACCATCCCGTCAGCTCTTGGGCATGAAGCACACCCATCCGCACCAGTCACTCGAGGCTGAGTGGGGTGCAATTTGACATATTCCACTCCTTCTTCATGATCTCCTTGCGCACTTCAGCCTCTGTCTTCGTCTTCCTCGCGGCCATTCCCCGACTCTTTTGACTCTTCCTTTCTACGGAGGAAAAGGAGGGCACCGCTCTTCCCAGTGGCTAGGGTTTGGTGGCGGCGATTCAAGCGGCGGCGACGCGTGAGGAACTTGGGGCAACTTCGTCGATGCCTATGGCGGCGATTGTGGATTGAACTATGGTGGTGGCACTGGGGCAAGAGAGGGCTCTGTGACGACAATGGCGTGGCGGCAGAAGCAAAAAGACAGTTGATTGCGAATATGTGAGTGTGAGTAGATTGGAATCGTTCCCTTTCCCGATCATTAAGAGGCAACGTCGATTCAGTTTCCGAAAGAATGGGGCACGTGGCGCGAGATTTGCGGTAACTGGCATATTTCTTCCGCAAAAATTACGTCCCTTCGATTTTGGCGCCGTTTGGTCCATGACCCAAACGTGTCTTGTTACAGGCACTAGGTCACTGTTCACATGATGCAACAGAAAGCAACTGCGGTGCCGCCCACATCATCAACGCGTCAGACTGGACTAGTTAAAAAAAAGTAAGAGAGATACAGAGACAGCGTGGTGATAGACTCGCTAGCCCGCGTGCTCTGGAACCTGTAGCCAGAGCTCTGAGCTCTAGAACCTGCAGCCAGACCTCCAAGCTCGGGCACTCACTAGACCAGCGTGCTCTGGAACCTGTAGCCAGAACTCTAACCTCTGGAACCTGCAGCTAGACCTCCAAGCTCGAGAACTTGCTAGACCAGCGTGCTCTGGAACCTATAGCCAGAGCTCTAAGCTCTGGAACCTGCAGCCAGACCTCCAAGCTCGGGGGCTCGCTAGACCAGCGTGCTCTGGAACCTGCAGCCAGACCTCCGAGCTCGGGGACTCTTCGCTAGATCTCCGAGCTCGGGGACTCGTTGCCAGACCTCCGAGCTCGGGGGCTCGTCGCCGGACCTCCGATCCCGGGGACTCTTTGTCAGACCTCTGAGCTCGGGGATTCATCGCCAGAACTCCGAGCTCGAGGACTTGTCACCAAAACTCCGAGCTTGGGGACTTGTCATTAGACCTTCGAGCTCGGGGACTTGTTACACCACTTCCTGCCGCAGGATTCGTCTTGCTCGATTACATGTACTATGCTTGCATACAGTCGATGGACGCTTGATATTCTTAGACCTTGCTACAAGGCTCGTTTTTTTGCCTTCCAGCAAGCTCGGGAACTACATCATATATGATGCACCTGACGGTGCATAATGATTATTGGTTCTTGAGGATTCTTTTTTAGACCCTGGCATCACGCGCCTACGTCACCTATTACTAGGCTCGGGGACTAAGTGGGTACACTTCACCTGACGATGAATTGTTTCTATTTTTTGACCCTTATGCTCTGGAATTTTTTGTTAGATTACTTCCATCAAGTACGCACACTTACATTTCTTTTCAGAAATACAAGTGGGTACACTTCACCAGGAAAGAAAAATTTTCTTTTTGGACCACTATGCAATCTTTACAACTGCAATCTTCATCAACAATCACGGTTTACTGATTCCTGATCCAGATGGAACACTAGCGCAGGCTCGGCTAACATTTCAAGGTGATGTGAAGACGAACCTCGCAAGTTGAAGAAGACTAAGACAGTGTGTCGATACAGAATACATAGTGCTCGGGGACTAGCTATGGGGGGTATAAACCCCTATACCCTTACGGCTAGACATGGGCAAGCCCGGACCAGATGGTCCGGCCCATTACATGATGACGCGCGATCCAGATCATTGAGATGGAGTCTCGCGCAAGGCATCAAACTAGACTTGGAGATCAAGCAAGGTCTTGGTCGGTTAGGTTAGGAATCCTTATCCGGCTCCATATGACAATTGTAACCGGCTAAGATTAGTTTCCAGATCTGTAACTCTACCTCCCGGACTATATAAGGAGGGCAGGGGACCCCCTTAGAAAACATTAAAACATACTCTAGGGCAATCTAGCTTGTAATACATTGTTCGAGACAGCAATAACAAAGCAGAGCAGGATCTAAGGTATTACGCCCACATGGCGGCCTGAACCTGGGTAAACCCGTATGTTGTTCTGCATCATCATCTCGCTCGTGGCTTGCACACCTGTCTACCGACAATCTACTACCTTGGGCATACCCCTCGGTAGACTGCCGACCAGGTTTTGTCGACACTCCCTTATGTTTAGGAGCGGAATCTGCCCAATAACGACATGTGGTGGTACGGAAGGTAGGACTCCGCAAGCGTCCCGCACCCTTTAAAAAAGAAACTCCTCAACCATCACAAGATAAAGAAGTATGACGATGTCTGACTCTATTGGTCATAGTTCCTTCCTGCTGCGGCCGGTGCTCGTCTGTGCGCGTGTGAACCACCAGATCCTAAGGAAAGATGCCTCTCGGGGCATGTGAGAATGATTCGAGCCATATGAAGGGAAACTCACACGTACAGTTTGTTTTGGGGGGAAGCTCGGGAAGCGCTTCGACAGCAATTCGTTAGCCTGGAGGATCGAGCAACTGTCTTTTGCTTTTTATAACTCCAAGAGATAGGATTGGCTCCAAGGAAAACTACATAAGCTGAAGTGGAAGTACGATCATTAGGATCACCGGCCGAATCGGCATCTGCAAATGCGTGAAGAGTGCAAGGAGAATTCTTACGGAGCAAGAGACCTTAGTCAAGAGTGCCAACTAGATATCGGAGGAGGCGTTTTACAGCACACCAATGAAGTGTGGATGGGCAATGCATGAACTGAGAAAGAGGATACGTCAGGACGAGTCAAAGAGAGATATTGTAAGGACCCAAGAGCTTGATGGTATAATTTTGAATCAGCCGGTGGCGAGCCATCTGATAATTTAAGCACTTCAGTAGTAGTAGCAATAGGCGTTTGAGACAGCCTTGGAATCAGCCATGTTAAGTCGATGCAAAGGTCACTAATATACTTTCCTTTGAGATAAGAACAAGCCATTAGCAGTGTAGTGAGCTTCAACTCCAAGGAAATAAGAAAGCTGGCTTTATAGAGAATCATTTGGCAAGAGTAGAGATAAAAGCATTCACTTCAGCTGCTGCGGGATGATTATATATATCATCAACATAAACTAGTATAGAAATAACCTAAAATGGGGAGTTAAGTATAAACAATGAGGAATGTGAGATGCTGAATCCTTCGGATACTAAAAAGGTACAAAGCTCGTTATACCAAGCACGAGTGCCGAAGGCCATAAATAGGCTTATGCAACTTGCAAACATAATGAATGCAATTCCCAGTCGTGAAGTAATCGGGTTTGACTTTTGGATTCATATTGAACGATTCAAACATACACATTAGACTTGGTATTCATATACGTAGATATGCCGGCAGCAGCCGGCCATGGTGCAGGACATTTTCTAGATGCGTAAGTGCATAACAACTAGGCGGCAAAGTTGAATAAGTCTGCATGGATTTAGAACCAAATGGCGCAAGATAACAAGTTCAACGTACGGCACATATACAGGGTGGACCATTAGTCCATTATCGAATTCTATGTGAAGTAACTGGCCTGTTTCTAACTCGCGCATTTGCGGAGTGCTGAGATACAACAAGTGTCGACTGCTTGTCCTGTTGTCCGTGCCTGGACAGGGAAAGCATTCTGCGTAGCTTTCAAATAGAAACAGACAACTGGTGTGACCGGCCGGCCTGCATCCTTTGATGATATTGCGCTTATACAAAGTTTTATTTAATACACACTTCAGGCGTCAGGGCAGGTGAAATTTATATATGCACAAAGCAAGAAAGATAGTGTTCAAGATACAGAGGAACTGTAGCAGACTTCATATTCTCATCTTGTTCGTTACAGAAACCTGAAAGACTTCGTGTTGCTAGTTGCTACACCAAACAGACGATCAATCCAATCTGTACAGCTTCCCAAAAAATTCACGTTCTCGTCTTGTTCGTTACAGGAACCTGAAAAACTTCGTGTTGTTAGTTGCTACAGCAAACGAACGATCAATCCAATTTGTACAGCATCCAAAAAAATTACCAGGCTTCACATTCTCGTCTTGTTCGTTAAAGGAACCTGAAAGACTTCGTGTTGCTAGTTGCTACACCAAACGGACAATCAATCCAATATGTACAGCATCCTAAAAAAATTCACATTCTCGCTGCTAGTTGCTACACCAAACGGACGATCAATCCAATCTGTACAACATCCCAAAAAAACTCACATTCTCGTCTTGTTCGTTACAAGAACTAAAAGACTTCGTGTTGCTAGTTGCTACACCAAACGGACGATCAATCCAATCTGTACAGCATGCTCATTGCTAGTTGCTACACCAAACGGACAATCAATCCAATCTGTACAACATCCAAAAAAATTCATATTCCCGTCTTGTTCGTTACATGAACCTGAAAGACTTCGTGTTGCTAGTTGCTACACCAAATGGATGATCAATCCAATCTGTACAACATCCAAAAAAAAACGCCACGCATAACAGTTTTTTTTCAAGTATAGACTAACTAACCCTACCCCTACGATCACCTTCGAAGAACTGAGCAGTAAATCTTTGAGATTCACGAAGTCTCGCTGTCGACGGGGACGTCACTTACCATTAAAAGCATAGCGTCGTTAAATTATAGAAAAAATCTAAAAAAATGCGAGCATCTGTCACAAGGGAAGGACTTGAACCCATATAGGCAGATTTCACTAAAAAAACCCTCAACCAACTGATCTATGATCAGTTTACGAACCATCTTCATTTCTACTGCTTCTAAATGCAATCTCAACTTTCGTACTGACATGTGTGGTGGTCCGGTGGACATCAACAAGTGAAGTTGGTAGTCTTGCATTCAACAGTACAACTTTACAATAATTCATCATTAGGATCATTGATGATTTCCCTCTAGTTTTCAGCCTGCCAACAGACTGTTGTAAATCTAGAAAGAACTACATATATATGTATGTACGTGTAGTTGCGAGTACTATGGATGTGAATGTCCTTGAGAACAGACGGAGAGCCACATACAAAAAGGCAACCCTTCAAAAGTTCATAATGAATCAATAAATACACAAACTGCAGTGCAAGAACCATTCTCCTTCAAATAAAAGTAAAAGGAGTGCGCTTTGCTTCTAAACGCCAAAGTATGCTGTTTGATTCATCTACCATAGGAAACACCACTAAATACTTCGCCATCACCTCCAAGTGATGCTTCCCACTCAATAGAGGTGAGATGGATTTGACACAGAGTTGGCATGATGTCCCTCATCTCAGGCCGGTTCAATGGATCCTCACTTAGGCACCACATTGAAACATTTGCCATCTATAGAACAGACAAAGGCAAGATTCAGTTATCTGAGATCTTTAAGTGAACAGTATTATGCATTTTCACTAACCTTGCACACTTCTTCTATGGGATAGCTGTCCTTCAAGTTAGGATCTATAACTGTTTCCAATGAGCTCTCTAGATCTTCTGATTTGAAGACTTTCCTCATCTGTTCACAGAGATGTATTTCTTGATTTCATGTTATTATAATACAACCTTGCTGAAAGTTAGCATGCAAACCACAAAAAATAACCACACCAGACATTCTAAGTGCTCGCAAGGACTCTTACAATTGAGATTATTGACTTCATCTTGTTGACTTCTTTGTTATCCCGGATAAGTGCACGGAGTCCAGTAATGAGCTCTGCAAGAACTACTCCAAATGCATACACATCAGACTTGGTAGTCATGTGAAGTTCAAGAACTGACCTGCAGTATTAAATTCATACAGTGAGTACTACATATGAAACTGTACCAGCTGGTTGGACTGAAAATCATATTATTCAAATGAAAACTAACTCAGGTGGAAGGTATCCTGGTGTTCCAACTAAACGAGTTGCCATACATTCTTCTTCATCACTACGCTCAACAAGCTTCACTAGTCCGAAATCTGCAACCTGTTCAACAGAGAATAATCAGATGCTCATGTCTGAGCAGATACAGAAATTTGGTCGTTTAAAAGAGACTTACTTTAGCTCTTAATCCATTGTCGAGCAGAATATTGCTTGTTTTGATGTCACGATGCACATAACAGGCCTTAGTATGATCATGAATGTACTCAATACCACGTGCTGCATCCAATGCTATCTGTGTTCTAGCAGTCCATGAAAGAGATTGATGGCCTGAAAAAATTATCTTGAAAGCAAGTTAGTGTATATCAAAACTCAACACCATGTACAGCCTCATGTAATACAGGAAATTTCTACTTCCAGAAACTTCCTGTAAGAATGAATAATGTTATACCTGTTTCTTTTAAATGTATTTGTAGAAAATAATAACTAAATAATCTTAAAAAATTATGAAGACAGCATACTTACTATCATGAAGACACTAATTTTTAAAATATATTAGTTACATATTTTTACTGGAGGGGGCACTGATTAAACTTAACCTACACGGTTGTTTCTCCATCGCATACCTTTCAGCAACGGATCATGTAGATGCTCACTAAGTGATCCATTCTGGACATATTCATACACAAGGTACAGGTGATCATCCCCAGCAGCATAACCAATCAACTCAACCTATTTGTAATTGAACGCATTAGGAAAGTCTGTGTTCACAAGCAAAGAACCAATACAAAGATATCCACTTCCTATTGGATTTTAGGAATTAAGTACATACCACGTTAATGTGATGTACTTTGCACAGAGCTTTCAACTCAGCAAAGAATTCCTTCGATCTGCTTGCTTTCATCTTCTTAATTGCAATTTCCTATGAGGAAAGTAACACATAAGGATCTTTTCATGATTCTACATGAGACAATACAGAGATATCTTACATGTGCTCCTATGAAACCAAGGTAAACACTGCCATATCCTCCCTCGCCGATCTTTCTTTTCTCATCGAAATTAGCTGTAGCATCTCCAACTACTTTCAAACTAAAAATGACAGGCCTCTCTGTTTGGAATGGGTCAATATCTGCAACCATTCAATTCAGATTAATAAGATAAGATACGTTATGTTTAGCTAAAAATTTAGAAGCAGAAACATGTATCACAGGAGGAGACCATTAATTCTCATGGATGGAAAGAAACGGCTCTCCAGAGCAGCGATGCTGGTGTTGCTGGGAGCTCTCTCCATTTTTATTTCAGGTGCTTCAACATTTTGCTGAGAAGACCTCCTTCTCAGGCGAAGAATGACAGTGAAGACGCAGAAGAACAATATTGCAGCTGATATGGATGCTGCTATTATGATTGTCATACTACGAACCCCTAAAAAAGATCAAACAAACAACAGACAGAAAAAAAAGATCAGCTTAATGGGAGCAGAAAATGGCATGTATGGTTTAATTGAATACCACTGAAGAGCACAAGAAACAAAAATTCAATTTCAAACACATTTGGATTGCAAGAAGCATCTGCATCTTGTGTGTTACTAGACATTAAACATCAATCATACAAATATCTTGTAGCACAAGCTTTGTGCATAAATTTTAAGTAATTTAGAATAATGTAAATATGAAAATATTTAGTTGTGGCTTACTTTCCTTAGAAGAACCAGCAACTCCCATTGGAATAAACAAGATCCATCCTGGTTTAATGAAATCAGGATTTGTCACACTTGGATTCAAGTTTAAGATATCTTGTGGACTTGAATGGAACAAGCTTGCAATAGTAATCAGGGTATCTTCCTCCTGCACTGAATAAGACAATACTCCCTCTGATGCTGTTGAGGAACACCCGCATGGGAGGTGAACTGTAATTGTATTCCCAGGTGTCAATTGCAAACCATCACCAACATTCATTGCAAGCCCGCTGAAGGTATTACTCTTAACTTTGTCAGGTGTGTCATCCGACTCCACTTTATATTGAGTGTCATGAAAAAAAGCAGTCGTGGTGTTGCTGATAGCCTGACACTTGCATGCCACGCCCATCAACAGGTCCTCTGAACCAGAGAGCCGCTTGATAGTCTGGATGAGAGATGCATTACCGTTGAATACAGAGACAATCTCTGACAGGTTACGCCCTTGAGGAGTGACGTAAAGGAAAGAGCCGCATGAAGGGTTGATGGACACATCATTGCAATGCAAGGGTTGCCATTCCGCAGTTGATGCTATGCTTCTTCTTGGCTGATCAATGAAAGAGGCGCTTGCATAGTGGTGTTGCAGAAACAAGGTGAGGAGGAACAGGAAACCATGTTTAGCCATGGTGAGCAAGCAGAGAGGCAAATGAAGTTTGGTTACAGAGGAGGTTTATTTCATAGTACAAACCTTGGATTCTAGTGCTTGTACAGTACCTTGGGTGCCTGAGATGTCAATTGCCTGGCATGGCCAGCTATTTCACGCCTGCCAAATTGGCCAGCTAGCTGCAGGCCTCATGGTTTGGAGTCAAGCATGTCTTTGGCTTCCAACATTTGGCAGTTTTTGCAAGGTTCAGTGTTGGGGCACGATGGCTCAGTCTCGAAGGTTCCCCATCTAACGTTAACTAAAGTTTGTGCGACCAGCTTCATGATTTCAGGAAACAGGCGGAGGCAGGCTTTGCGCCAAGAAGATGGGGTGGAATTAAGCCTTCGGAGGGTCCGGAAGCCACCGTTGGAGGCTCTTGCGGGAGGCGTATGGAGGTCGGAGCTAAGCCTTTGGGTGGGGACCCGAAGGGCGGCAGAGGCTGGAAGAAGTGCGGCGCAAGACAGGAGCTGATAGGGCAAAGACCTCTGACCAAATGAGGAAGCCGCCCCATGGGCCTTAGCAGGGCTTACCAAAGGCCCACGAAGGACGATTGCATCCCAAGTCGGCTCTACAAAGGCCCATAAGAGGAAGGCGGTAACCAGAAGATAGAGACAAGATAGCCCCTGAGGGGGAATTAGGGGAAAGGATCTCAGAGGCATAGTCACATAAAACGGGTTCACTACCTTTAACCCTTGACCCGGATTCGTCGACCCCGACCTAGGTTCACGGGTTCATTTTCGACCCGAAGTGTAAATATCTATCACGAGTAGCGTACCACGTACCGCGACCCCGTACCGCGACTCCATCGACTCAGAAACTTTTGTGACTATGCTCAGAGGAATATACCTTAGTTGGCTAGGTGCAAAAGTGTAATCCGTGAATATGGTGTTGCCTATAAAAACAGAACTAAACCCCAAGGGAAAGAGGAGGGTTTTTGGGCTCGAAACCCTAGAAACATTGTTGCCTCGGTTATTGTGTAAATTCATTAACAGGGCCTTCGAGCATCGCCGAAGGCGGTCCAGAGTTCATTTACTTGTAAATCCGAAAAACATAAAGCACCGAAAAGGACAGCATGATCTAGGGTATTTGCTAAGGGAGATTCAAAGAGCATGTTGACTATTCATTCATTCAATCAATTTCAACACATATGGATGCATATGAAAATGTGCTATGAATATTTCTCACAGATACTGCAGGGTGCGCAGTAGAACGAAAATATGTTATTTCGAAGAGACACTGTCATAAAGTGGCAAACAATAGTTTTACCAACATGCCATTTTCTCCACACAGTTGGATAGGTTCGGTGTTTCCCTGCCTCGTATTTAGTTTTAGGTGTGGCCGTGGGTGTGAGTTGGAGTGTGTCGGAGGTGTTTCTGGGAGTGCGCCTCATGCCTCTCCTTGTTGTTTTTACCTTTTGTTTTTTCCTATCTTAATGAAATGACATGCAACTCTCCCACGTCATTCGAGAAAAAAATAGACAAAATGGACATCAAAATGCACCTTTACATTTTCTAAGCCTCAACTCTATCATCTGAACATTCCGTCGTACCAAGCTGCCGCGCCCCTTGGCCTTGCCTTCCTGAAGTGGATATTTCTAATGGTCATAATTCTCTGGTCCGATATGTGACAGCACTCTCAAAATGGTAGAGGATGTACATCCAAGGGTATCATTTGAAATTTATTATCCAGTTGTATTTCACTCTATCCTTAAAGATTGTATGAATGAGTGAACTCAGTGCAGCACACAAACAGAATTTAACGGTAGTCTACCTAAACTTTTATAGCTGTTTGGATGAGGGTCATTTGTTGAGGAAGTTTTAGGATTTTGTTCAAATTTAAATGAAACCCTAGGATTTGAATCCAAATGCCCTCCTATTCCATCAGGCCCTAACCCTAAGCATGTTCAGTATTTTTTTAAAAAAAACCTGAAAAAGAATATAGGAGGCATTAATAAAATACTGGGAAACTGCTAAATTCAACACTAACAGAAATGGTTGGTATTGTCAGAGAAGGAAGTGGTTGGAAGATTTGGTGGGTCAAACTGCAAAACAGACATGGGATTGGAATGTATTAAACATTACAATTACAAACTTATTGGCACAGGAGTGATCTTCATGTAAGACTACCATAGCAGAAAATAGGCAGCAGATTTCTCAAGTAACTAGCATTTCGAGGTGCAAGGAAATGCAGCCACAGGAGTGTTTACGTTAATTAGTTCTATGAATTTTAGGTTATCCCACATAATTAACATGTAAGCAATTTCATGTATGCAAATGAACCTTTCCATGATTATAAGGAAAGACAGAGTACAGAACAGATTAAGATAAAACTGAATAAGTACATGTTTGACGGAGTTTCAGAAGATTTCGTCTCTACCAGAATATAACAATATAGAGTTCATATGTACTTGATATCTAACATGCTTTACAATGACAGATGCCAACCATCATATCTTTACTTTGCCAATCCAACTCATCCCTGTGTTCTTGTACATATTTTCTTTTGATAACTCATCCCTAACCTCCTCAGCATCCCACCACATCTCTTGTGAGGCATACAAGTTTGAGAGCATAACCCTGTAAGCAGCTTTCTCTGAATTGAGTTCAAAGAGCTTTTCAGCAACAATCCTGCCGAGGCTAGAATCACGATGGACACAACAACCCCAAAGCAATGCACCCCACACACCACAATCTGGTTGTATTTGCATTGTCTGTATAAGATCGTATGCTTCCTTCAGCTGGCCAAATGTTGCAAGAAGCCTCACCATGTACACATAGTGCTCCACTTCAACAACTATCTTGAACTCATCCCTCATTCTCCTGAACAACTTCCATCCCTCCTCCAAGTGTCCCACATGACAACAAGCAGCAAGTAAAGCGGAGAAGGTAGCACCATCAGGCCTGAGCTTATCATTAACCATCTCATCTAGGACTTCAATAGCCTTAGTTGCAAACCCGTGAGATCCAAGGTTTGATATGACCGTGTTGTACATGACTGAGTTCTTATTAGGTAATTGGCGGAACACCCAGTATCCAAGCTCAGTGAAACCACATTTTGCATAAGCATTCATTAGTGAAGAAGAGACTCTTATGTCCATATCTACTCCAAGCCTGACTGCATAACAATGGACCTCCCTGGTACAACTAACAGCAGCTGTAGAAGCACATACCGAGAGAACACAAGCAATCAATATGCCGTCGGGCCTCCTACCAGTAAAACACATTCTCCGGAACAAATCAAATGACTCCTCGTACTTGCCAGTTTGCATTAGCCCAGTAATCAGTGATGACCAGGTAATCAAATCCGCATCGGGCAAGCTACCAAACAAGCTCTGTCCAGATTCCATACACCCACACCTCATGTACATCGACACAAGTGTGCTTCTCACATGGTGTCCGGAGTCATAACCCCCCTTGACACACATTGCATGAACTGCTTGACCGAATGCAAGTATTTCCGGATTCCAGAAGCATGAGATTAAGCCAACCATTGAATACCCATCCGGCTGCTCCCCAGCTCTCCGCATTAAGGAAAACATCTGGAGACCATCATACCACATTCCTTGGTACCCGTACGCAGACATCATGGAGTTCCAAAGGACCAAGTCCGGCTCGCACAATCCATCGAACACGCTGCGAGCATTGTCCACGAGGCCAACCTTTGCGTACCCACTGACAAGCGCGCTCAGGACAATCGGACGGGAGCACATACCGCATGATGTGGCGACACCATGGACGACCTTGACGGCATCCGGGCGCGAGGATTCGGCGCAGGCGCGGAGGACGCAGGCGAAGGTGTGCGCGTCAGGCGGAGTGGCGGAGCGGCGCATGCGGGCGAAGAGCGCGAGCGCGGCGGGGAGGTCGAGGCGGCGGGCGTGGGCGCGGATTAGGGCGTTGTAGAGGAGCGGCGAGGCCGGGCGGGGAGCCTCGTCCAGCAGGCGGCGGGCGGAGGAGAGGTCTCCGCGGGCGGCATAGGAGCGGAGCACTAGGAGGCGGAAGTCGGCAGGACCATAGGCGGAGGAGGGGGAGGCGACGATGAGGCGCGCGTGGAGCTGCTTCGTGTGAGAGAGGGACAGAGTGAGGGCGGCGCCATTGCTGGCCGCGGCCGCCGCGGCGAGGAACGGGAGGTTCCCGCGCATACCATGGGCGGCTGGGCGCGAGGCTCACTGGCGCCTCAAAGCATTTGTCTTTGACTTTAAATTATGCTAACTCAGGCCAGTTTGGAAGCGTACTCGTAAATTCCATTCCGCTAGTTTTGGATTGGAATGAAATGTTTGGGTGCCGGTCCATTCCAGCCTACTGTTTCGGATTTATTATTTTATTAAATATTAGCAAAAGTGCCCGTGCATTGCAACGGGACTACGGGAGAGAAAAACTATCTAATATTTAAAGAAAACGATGACGAGAAAATGGTACCTAGTATCCATGTTTCTATTTTTTCCCTAGTCGTCTGTGCTTTAATTTATTTATCCACTTAGGTAGTTTAGGTTTTTTCCATAATAAATTAACATAAAAATAATAAATGTAGCATTATGAGTCTTTTAGCCATAAACTCTTTTCTAAAAAAATTCATCACCAAATTGTTCACGTAGTTTTGATTGAAAATAAAATTTGTTGTTAGTGGACCCCTAGGTTTTTTAACATAAATAAATAAGAGTTCTAGTTATTGAAGCGTGTAAACCACTTTAATCATGCAATTTGGAAAATAGTGGGCTCCTCTTCCCTTTTGATCGCATTTTTTTGTTAGTTATATAGATATAGGATGGATAGTATTTCTTATATATATACAATATATACATGCATAGATGGAAACGTGCAATTTTTTAGTCTACATTATTGCCCAGCCAAACATGTAGAAAACGTGTAAGTGCAGCACCGACTTGGCCATGTCTAGTAATATTAGACTCGAAAACAAAATTGGAAATCCTAGAACTATAAGAGAAAGATATCAAAAATCAAAACAAAGAATTGATCAATCGGTATGGAATCGGATTTGGACTCAAAGACACCACGTTCGCAATGGCATGGTGACCGAGGCTTCTCTCAGATTGATATCCTATTTTTTCTATTTTATATCTATACTATTATTTCCTCTAAATCAGAAACAGATACAAGAAAAAACAGTTGCAAAACATAAAAGCAAACCATCACGTACATTACATGGGAGAAAGACGAGAAAAAATGGTTTCACGTAAAAATAGTTTGAAAAAATATAAAAGCCGATTCTCAAACAATAAGTGTTGAATTAGGATTCCGATTCAAATTACTCAAAATCGAAGAGATCTATTTAGATTAGAATTAGCATTCTTAGCTATCATAATTATCTAGGGTCATATAAGTTTAGACGGAAGAAACTCTTGACTACCGAATAATTAGGGGGAGGTGGACGAAAAAAATGGATGAAAAAAAAGACCTGAAATTTTGTCTCTTTATTATTAGGTATAGATATCTTATATATATATATTTGTACACTAAAAATGGAAGACGTTGGGACGCTGGGGCTTTGGGCCAGCCTACTAAAATATACTGGGCCTTTGCCCTATAACACAAGTACCTATCACCAACACTACTTTAATCGAATTAAGGGCCTGTTTGGTAGAGATTCACCACTGAAAATATGAATCTAGATTTGGGATCCACCATGGATCAGATCCACCGTGGATCTGAGATTTAGCCTGGATTTACCAAGGAATTGTTTGGCAAAACAGCAGCTTCAGATCCACAAAAATGTGGTTTTGGTGGGAATGGCCTGTTTTGCACTTGTGATGGATCCCACATGTCATTGTCTCTTGAAAAAAAAGGAGATCTGGTTCTTCTTCGGACTTCTGCCATCTTCCTCCCAAAATCTGGCGAGCACCTCCATGGAGGGTCACCATTCATCTTCCCCGGCAGTCCTGTGCTGGCCTTGGTAGTGCCCTGCAGCCCGGCCCCATGAGCGCAGCACGCCGCTGCCCCAGCCGTGCTTCCCCACACCGTTCTCCCTCGTCGCGCTCCTACGCACAGCCCTATGGGATCCGGCCACCGCTGGCAGCTCCGGCCATGCAGGAGCCGGCCCTATGGGAGCCCGCCGTCAGGGTGCTGCACCCAGCTGTGACGCTAGCCGCGCCCCCAGCGGCGAGGCTGGCCAGAGGGGTGGGAGGCCTCAGCGAGAAGGAGACGGGCGGCGGCCATCACGGACTCGGCCATCACGGGCTCACCGGAGTAGGTCAAGGGGGTGGAGGAGGTCGAGGGGGACCGGATCTACTAGGCCTGGTAATCATGGCCTCGCTGGAGTAGTTGAACGGAGGGAGGAGGTGGGCGGCGCGGCCTTCCTGATGGCCGCGACGGGAAGGAGACGGGGTGTCAGGCTCTGGTGTACGCTAGAAAGGAGACGAGGAAACAAAAAAAAACGAATCGGTATGAGAAGGGAGGTATGTAACCAGAGGCAAAGGTGGGTAATTTTCACCCAAATCCACGAGGAGATACGAAACGTCCATTTGTGGAGCACCCCTAAGGAGATACGAAACGTCCATTTTGGTGAATCTGAATTTGGTGGATCTAGGGTGTGTTTAGTTTTCCATTTCACCCAAAAAATTTTAGGTTTTGGCCCATTATTTTGTAGAAGAAAACTAAACACCATGCAAAAATTTTGGTAAAAAGGCATCCATTCTCCATTTTGGATTTTGGCCTCGGGAGGCAAAAAAAAGCCAAAAAAAGTCAAAAAGCCCTCACCCACCCCATGAAAAATTTGGCATTTTGGATGGAACTAAACACACCCATGAAAATTTTGGCATTTTGCATTTCATCATTCCAAAGTAGTTGGCATTTTGCATTTTGCATTCCATGAGAAACTAAACGCTGTTTGGGAAATATTTTTGTGGATCCGAACTAATGAATCTGAATCCCTACCGAACAGGCCCTAATATAGTGGCCACACGTCCATGGAGACTTGAACCAACACAGCCGCCAATCTACCCTCGTCTCTCCGCCGAGGTAACACATCTTAGCACCATGGCTCATGGCACCGAGCTTTAAGGCTAGGGAGTGGTGTGGCCGCAATATGGCACTAGAGTGGCGAGAGCTCGATGCCACGATGCACGACGTTAAGGCTTGGCCCCATAGATCTTGGCGTCGACCTCGGTGCCATACACTGTGCCGTCGAGGTTTAAATTTAACCCTAATTAATCATGGCTTAGTTATATAAAAATTTGGCTCTACGAAATTTTATCATGACTTGAACATTAAAAAATTTGGATTTTTACCATGACTTGGACATTGAGAAATTTGGCATTCTAATATGTAGTCACAATAAAAATTTAGTCAAATTTAAGGATGTCTGAGTTATAGTAAATTAGGGTTAAATTCAAAGCTCGGGGCCACGGTGGATGACGCCAAGCCTCGGCGCTGTGCATCGCGGCGCTGAGCTTTGGCCACATTAGCGCCACGTCGTCCTACCACGCCATCCAGGCCTCGAGGTTCAGCACCATGGCTCATGACACCGACCATAGGGTTCATATTCGGAACCGTGATAAGGTCGCATAGAAATTTGGGCATAAATATTTTTTTTTTCAAAAAAGAGTTAAAACTAAAAACAATCGTGCGCGCTGCTACGAGAGCCTGACTGAAATAAACAAAAACCAGCACCCAAGGCAACTGGACAGGATCATTGATTCACAAATATCAGCCTAGGTTGGGCCGCACTTGCTATGAGCCTATGAGCATGGATAGGGACGGATCCAAATACATGAAATTTATCATGCGTTCGGTCGCGCTCCGCGAACGTGCGACGCGGGGCGGCCCACGTGCCCGCTTCCGACCTCGTGCTGCACCTGCATCCAGGCCTCGCCGGAGATGAAGAAGACAGCGACGAAGTTAGGGTTCCGGTTCCCGGTGGCTCCAGAAGGAGGTTTGGGGGGAGGCGACCGCGACACAATGGTGGTGGCGGGTTGAAGGACGGCGAGCGAGGCGGTCGGAGACAACCGGTTGGGCGGGGTTGGTGACTGGGGGTGTCACAGTAGTGCTCGTCGTCGAGCTGCTGTGGTTAGGGTGGGTGGGGTCGAAGGGCGAGGGCGGGGGTGGGTTGAGGCCCTAGGGTTAGCGGAAGAACTTAAATTGAGCTCACCGTCAATTGAGCTCACCGACGCCCTAGGGTTAGCGGAAGGCGGGGCGGAGTGGCGGGGGCGGGAGGTAGGCAGCGCGGCTGCTCCTGGTCGGGGAGGAGGCGAAGGTGAGGGAGGAGGCAATGGTGGGGGAGGAAGGGCACGGCCGCGTGGGGACGAAGCATCACAAGGAGGAAGAAGGGATCACGTGCTCCCTGAGCGTGCTACTCGTTGCACAGTTACTTTATCCATCCAGATAATATCTAGGATGGATTAAATTAAATAAAATTATATATGGTTGCTTTAAGATTCGTACATAATATTCTGGGAGTACCACCGGAGCCAGTCTCGACATCAGCGATACATCTTAGAAATGTTATATTTAAAGAGAAATTCTATGGTGCTTGGAAAAAACTAGAGGCATCCATCTAAACAAATCTAATGGTTATAAAATGAGAAGAACCAGTACAAAAGAACTTAAGTTGTAGGCCGAAACCTATAATACGTGGGCCATAAACTAGTTTCAAATTTAATTGCAAGGACACCATAGTACTTTCACAATCTGAGGAGCTCCTCGTCATCTCCCGTGTGCGTTATCTGTCTCTGTTCTTATCGTAGTCGCCCACCTGGCCCGCTCGTCCGCCGCCACCGCGGCTGCCCACCGCCAGGCTGCTGCCACGGTCTCCCGACGACACCCCAACACCGTGCCGCCGCCGGCCAATGCCAGCCCAGGTAGGCGCGCCAGCCATGGCCGAGTAGACATCAACCCCAGCTTGAGCCGTCCAATCGTGGACCTCCAGTGCAGGAGCAGCGGCTGCGTGCTGGTGTTGGGGGCGGCGCGACGGGCTCGGCTCACTAATTGGCTCGAGCTACCTCAGTAAGCCCATAAACTAGAGAGAAAAAGTTTCACTCAGCAGAAATCAACGTTCAGTCGCTCACGTATCTTTGATTCAGTATAGCAAATTAGGAAAATTCCACTTCAACGAACAAATCAACAAATAAATGATTCATGTGTCCTTGGTTCAGTGTCAAAAGCAAGCAGCAAATTAATGTATTTTGAGAGACTCAATCACAAAGCAAGATCCGTAGAATCCATGAAAGACATGTCCGGAAGTCACAGCACAGCAGCTCAATTTCAAATTAAAAGCAAGCAGAGCTTTGAGGGAGCGGCCTGACTGCTCTGCACCTTGGCGCTCTTTGGGGCCGGCGGCGGCGGGCACCGGCGCGCAGCTTGCACGGCCACATGGGGCGGGCGGCCGACGGGGTTGTCGCTTGGGCTTGGGCACTCAACAACCAGGCGCCAGGCGAGGTGTCGCCCAGTGCACGGTGGAGCCGTGGAGGTGCTGCTCCTGCTCGGCGGCTCAGGGCGGCGGCCGCTGGCACTCGCGAAATCCAGCATCCGGTACTCGGTGTCCGCCTCAGGGATCCAGGGAGTTGTTACGTAGGAAAAGTACTTAACTGCCCTTAAACACAATTAATTAGTTTTTCTATTCTTAAGAGAGGAACTGGTGGTTCCTTCCCAGCACAGTAACAAACCTCTTATTTAAAATTGCACAAAACAACTTAAGATGCAGTACACCAGTAAAAAACATAAAAAACATAATTTAAAATTTGACAACACTGACTTGGATTCCAAAAAATGCTACTAGTTCTTACAAAAATTGTAGAATGCAAAACAATAACAGTATACCTGTTCTCATATTCTAAGACTTGAGTATCAGTCTTAACTTTTATTTATTAATTTACTAGATACTAGAAATATGAAAACACTTTTAGTTGGCCGGTACCAGTGGCTCATCATTCACGGGGAATCATCAACTCCAATTGGGACAAACAAGATCGACCCTGGTTTAACAAAGTCGGGATTCACCAAGCTCGGGTTCAGGTTTAAGATATCTTGGGAAGTTGATCTGAACAGGCTTGCAATCTGAGGGAGGGTATCCTCCTCCTGCACTGCATAGAACACCACCACACCCTTGGATGCTGCGGAGGAACACCCACACGGAAGGTGAACCGTTATTGTGTTACCTGAAATCAGGGGGTACTCATCGCCAAAGTTCATTGCGAGCCCACTGAAGATCTCGCGATTGACAGTATCAGCTGTTTCTGCTGGCTTCACCACATATCGAGTGTCATGGAAGAGAGCACTCATGGTGGCGTTGATCACCTCACACGTGCAGGGCACAGCCACCAGCACGTCCACCGCACCGGAGGGCCGTTTGATCGGCCGGAGGAGAGTCGTCGTCGACGCAGTAGCGTTGAAGACGGCGGCTATTTCGGACAGGTTACGCCCTTCCGAGGTGGCGTAAAGGAACGAGCTGCTGCACGAAGGTGGGTTCATGGATACAGCGTCGCATTGCATGGGTTGCCATCCCGCTGCTGATGCTACGGCTACGCTGGTATCAAGGAGTTGCAGAAACAAAACCAGGAGGAAGAAGATGAGGCCATGTTTACATGAATAACGCTGTTTAGCCATAATGAGTATAGGCAAATGGAATTTGGTTCAGAGGGATCGGAATTTATTTGATACTCCATTGGTTTCTAGTGCTTGCAGCCTGCAAGATGCTTCCTGAGATATCATTTGCCTCTAGGGTCTCGCCGTCTCGGCCGGCTATCATACTTCATACAGTTGGAACTAGGCCGCCCCGAAGCTTCACGCGGTTAACATAGGAAAATGAAATCACTGTGGACCTTTTTTTTCTTGAATACGCAAAAGATTTACGCATCATTGTATTAAGAAGAAAAATTTAAACATACAGACAATGTGCTTCTACTGAGCGCCAAAGGAGGTCAACCTAAAATAACCGTAGCTGGACCATCATAACAAGAGATCTCTAGTTTTAATATTACCTAAAAGAAAACAACCAATACCGGCGCAGTGTTGCGACCTAGGAGGTGGCCATGTGTCTACGCGGCTGCTTAGATGAGCCCTTTTCACCGTCCGGGAAGAGCGTGTCTAACGCTTCGACGTTGGACGGGTTGCCTTCAAAGATCTTGTCAACATTACGTTTTTTTTAGCTGTAATTTTCTATTTATTACCATTATTTATTCTATGCTCATGACTCAAACACTTGATACATGACGCACACGATTTCGCCGAGCTAAAATACCGGAACAACGACCAAAGAGAGCGATAATAGTGTTGAGAAATCGAGTTCTTCCACACGAGCACAAGAACACTCACATAAGAGGAACAGAGATGTAGAGAGGAAAATGAGCTCTTTTTTTTTGTGGTTGTTGTATACATGTACATGCTGGATATTCAGTTCAACTCTTCATTCGCCACGGTTATCTTGCTGCCAGCGGGTACATTAAATATATTTAATGGGGTTTAGAATATTGTTTCGAAGAAGAGAATATAGGTGCCAAAGACACATGCATGATCTATGTCATGGGGCATGGCACCTGCGGTGCTGAACCAATTAGTAGCCTACCACTTTGCTAGTTAGGGGAGCTTAGAGGGTTGGTTCGAGGCCCCCGCGTCACTCTCCCTCGGGGGCGACACGGGCGGTTTCCTCTCCGCCGCCGGCGTAGGGCCCGGCCACGCGCCTCCTCGGCTCGGCCGCCGCCAGAGCTCGATGCCGGAGGTCCGGCGGACAACAAGGACGGCAGCAGCTGGGTTGTCTTCCTCCCTCCCCCTCTCCCATGGAGCTTCTGCAGGCAGTCTCAATGCCGTCGTGGGAGAGCCGGCCGGCGATGCAACCGGCGCCGGTGAGGGCGGGTCCGGCTTCCCCACGCCCTGATCTACCATCTCCTTCAAGCGTGGGCGCTCCCTCTCTCTCCATGGAGTACCTGCGGGCGGACTCGGTGCCATCGCGGGGGAGCTGGCCGGCGGCGCGACCGGCGCCGGTGTGGGCGGATCCGGCTTCCCCTTGGCTAGATCTATCGTCTCCTTCATGTGCGGGCGCCTCCCCCCTCTCGTTTCCTGTGCTCGGCAACGAGCCCAGAGGGTTTCTCGTGCTTCGACACGCCGGCGCCCGCCTTCACGCGGTCCGGCGCCAGCCCCTCCTCCCCGGTGCTCCCCCACGTCATGGAGCTCTGTTGCGTCGACCCGCCGACGCTGAGCTCAACCGGCCATCCCCGTGTGGCGTCCTTGTCATAGGTTCCCCGTGCCTGGTCCCGCCGTCCCCGAGTGGCGGCGGCCGGCGCCCCTCCCTCTTCCCTAGGTCGGCCACACATGTCGTCATTGTGGGCTCCTCCTTCGTCCAGGTTAGGGGGCAGCGGGCTCACACCAGCATGGGCTGGCGGCCAACACAGCCTCCGACAGTCGGATCTGCCCAGCCCGAGGCTGGGGCTTTCTGCATCCCTCCGGCTTCGGATGGTTGCAGCAGGCTGAAAGCCCAAGTTTGGTTTTGGTAATTAATGACACCAAGTTGCTAATGCTATTGTATCAAGTGTGATTAAGCTAGGCATAAGCAACACATGATGGAGGTGGAAATGGCATGGAGAGATGGCCACAAGACCACATGATTTGGTGCATGAAATGATGAGCAAGATCTTTAAGCAATGCACATAAAATGATGGACATGGTGTTCAAGTGGAGGAGAAGGATCTAAGAGCGCAAGGCAAAGGTATAACCATAGGGTTTTCCTTTCGCCGGTCTAAGATGAGTAGAGAAGTGATTGACCGGGTTTATGATACATAACCTACTATCAAGAGGGGCAATCACGGTTAGCTCGGGAATCAAGTGCCACTAGATCAATGTCTTGAGCATATGCATTAGGATCTAGTTGAGAGCTAACATAACGCCTTGAAAAATATTTGTGAAATGCTAACACACTTGCACATGGTGGTGTACACTTGGTGGTGTTAGCATATTTGCGAAGGCGGTGGAGTTTAAGCGGTAGAGAGGGGTTTGGGTTCCTCTCTCCCTCCCGCCGAGCTTGCGAGGCGGGATTCGGTGCTTTTTAGGGAAGTGAAACGCCTATTTTCTATTGCGCCGGAAGTCGGAAAAGAAACGGAGGCGAACGGCAGTCACTGTAGTGACCGGATGCTGCACCGGACGCGGTCTCGGTTTGACTGGACGCGTCCGGTCAGTTCAACTCGGTGCTGCTAGCTAGGGTTTCTGACCGGACGTTGGTCTGGCCTGACTAGCGCGTCCGGTCAGTTCACCTGTGCGCAGAAGTAGAGCACGCGACCGGCGCATCCGGTCCCTCACGGAACCAGAGCGTCCGGTCAGGCGTCTAGAGGAGCAAAGTGCAGCGGAGTGCTGATCGAACGCGCGGCGCGTCCGGTCACGTGCGATCGGACGCGTCCGGTCGTGGTGGGAGCTTACTGGACTCCGACCGGACGCCAGGTGCACTGTTCACGCTTGTCCTGTAGTGACCGGACGCGTCCGGTCACCCTGACCGGAGCGTCCGGTCGACGCGATTTGAACTGTGTCGTTCGGTAATGGCTAGCTGCGTACCCCTTTGCTATAAATAGAAGGTGTCCGGGGTTTGAGGGTATCTCTTGCATATTTTGAGACCTAGAGACATCCTTTGAGCTAGAGAACAACCCCTCCACTCATCTCTTTGCTTGGTTGCACATCTTGAGTGAGATTGAGTGAGATTCAAGTGCATTGCTTGAGAGTTGCATTCTAGAGGCACTTGATCTTCGAGTTGTTGCAGATTTCTTGTTACTCTTCCGTGTTTCCCGACACGGTAGACGGCTTGGAGTAGCGGAGGTGATTGAGCTCACAATTGAAGATTGTTGGAGCCCTCACCAAGTGTTGTAAGGGGTTCTTGATCCTTCCCCGCGGGAGTTCGCAAATTGGATACTCTAGTGGAGCTCGTGGCTTGGAGGATCCCCATCTTGTGTGCGGTTGTGCGGCGCCCGCCGAGGGCTCGACTCTTGATAGTCGATTAGCTCGCGAACCGACAAGTGGGTGTATCACCACAACGAGGAGTAGCTTGCCGGGAAGCAAGTGAACCTCGGTAAAAATCTTGTGTCATCTCTTTGCCGAGGATTTCTCTTATGGTTGATCATTGTGATTGATTCTTCGAGTGCATTACTTCTCTACATCGTTGGTATAAGAATCAAGTCACTTGCTCTTTACTTTCTTGTACTAATCTTACTGTACCTTTTATCACATAGGAGTAAGTAGCTTAGTGACTTAGTCTTGTTGGTGTGTATTAGAGATCATAGCCTTGCTTCACTAGAATTGTATAGGTGGCTTGCATAGTGTAGTTGAGCTAGTTCTAGAATTAGCTTAGCTATCTTTTATACTAACGTAGTTGTTTAGTGAAGCTTGTAGATTTTAAATAGGCTATTCACCCCCCTCTAGCCTTTTGGACCTTACACAGGCGGTGGTTGAGGCTAGGGCGAAAGCCCGAACGGCGACGTCACCGAACGCCGCAACCTCCTTGGAGGCGTCCTCTTCTTTCCTCTACCCTCATCCTACTGGTGCAGATGCTTGGCAGTGCGCACCTCCCACCATTGCGGGCGAGTCCGAGTATGGCTCCGCATGGTGTGGCGGCGGCGGCTGCCACCTCTCCCTCTCCATGCGTGGACACTTGCTGGTGCGCGCCTCCAACCTACGCGGGCGAGTTTGTGAACAGTTCCACAAGGTGTGGCGGTGGCCGTCACCCTCTCTCTCTTCATCCGGGCGCGGACGCTTGTCGGTGCGCGCCTCCCATCGTCGCGGGCGAGTCCGAGAATGGCTCCACGCGGTGTGGCGGCGGCCGGCGTCACCTACCTCCCTCCGTCCAGGTGCGCCTCCCACCAACACGGGCGAGTCCGGGATCGGCTCCGCAAGGTGTAGCGGTGGCCGGCAACCTCCCTTTCTCTGTCCAGGCACGGATGCTTTTCGGTGCTCGCCTCCCATCGTTACGGACTAGTCCGAATGACTCCGCGCAGTGTGGCAGCGGCCGGCATCACTCATCTCCCTCCGTTCAGGCATGGACATTTGCTGGTGCGCGCCTCCCACCAATGCGGGCAAGCTTAGGAATGGACCTGCAAGGTGTGGCGGCAGTCGGCAACCTCCCTTTCTCCGTCCAGGCATGGACACTTACTAGCGCGTGCCTCCCATCGTCACGGGCGAGTCCGAGAACGGCTCCGCACGGTGTGGCGGCAGCCAGCATCTCTCACCTCCCTCTATCCAGTCGAAGACGCTTGCCGGTGCGCGCCTCCCAACGTCACGAGTGAGTCCGGGAACGGCTTCGTGCGGTGTGGCGGTGGCCGGCACCCCTCCATCGCTGTGCAGCTACCCCTCGGCAGAAGGCTCGGGTGAAAACCCCGCTAAGCTCCTACTTGGCCGACGATGATTTTGTGTTGGCGTCATTCACCTCCTTGGAGGCATCGTCAAATAGCCCCTATGTCTTATGGTAGTTTTTTGCATTTCACTAGTTTATTTGTGGTTTATGCCACTCCTCGCCCTGGTGCTTGGGCGCTGTTGTTGTTGTTGTTTTCTTCTTCCTCAACTTTGTAATACATAATACGAGCCGATTTGGGGCTATATCAATATACATTCAGGTGGGGAGTAATCCCCACGGTGACATTCAAAAAAAACTTTGCTAGTTAAGTATACTTCCTTTGTTTTTTTACAATGCATATTTCATTTTGGTCTGATATCACAGTGATATCAGTGATAATAACCCCATTAATACTTGAATTATTATATGAAAACTATGACCATAAATAAGTATTTTTAATATCAAACCAATGACAGTCAATTTTGTCTGAAAAGTTATGTATTATTAGAGTAATTGTTGCTCCATAACTTGTCCTATAATGATTTTTCCCAAACACAGTTCCTAACTAAATGAGATATACCTTAGAATTTTCAAAGAGACTAAGGGCTTGTTCCGATACACTCGTATCTTTTTTAGAAAATGGAAAATATTCAGCCTTTGCATCCGCACATAGCTAATTCTTACGATATTTTCAGCTCAAACACTGGACAAATGAAATGGGGAAGAGCACACTCAAATATAAGAAATCAAAAGCAAAGTCTATTATTGTTTTGCCACCCATTCTTGGCGAAGATGTCTAACGGGATAACCTCCAATGCTTTGCTTGCCAAATGGATTTTTTCCCCTTGTGCCCTCACGCTGCAACATGCCCAAAATTGCAACTAATACGATCCTCTCAATATAGCCTACATAAAAGAAGTATTTGGTTTTTTTTCAAAAATAATGTCATTATGAGTATACCAACACAAGTAGACAGATGAGTTTCAGTCCCGATTGGAAAAAAACCCCTTTAGTCCCGATTTCCCAACCGAGACCTCCAATTCTGGACTAATGCCATCCCCCTTTAGTCCCGGGCCTCCAACCGGGATTGATTGGGGGATTTTAATCCCGGTTGGTTATACCAACCGGGACTAAGGGGGGCCAGTCGAGCCCGCAGGCGACCACCTCCAGTCCTAGTTGGTTATACCAACCGGAACTAAATAACCCCTGTCTTTTTCTTTTTCTTTTCTTTTGCAGTTTCTTTCCATTCAATTTGTTTTCATTTCAAATAGTTTTTGTACACATATTATATATGCTATACTATTGTACATCATTCATAAATAAGAACGAAACTAATGAAGAGCTTATATATATATTACAATGATCATCCCCATTCACAAAGTTCATACAAACCATCACAATTTAAAACAAGTCATTACAAACTAGATGCATGTCCAATACATCAAGTACACCCCAAAGTTCAACTATGCACAAAGTTCATGCAAGCAAAGTTGACTATATCAAATTATGTAGTTGAATGCGTCGTATCATGAACTCGATGAAGTGTATATCACCGATTTTGTATCCACAAATTTCATTGATAAAATCCAAGGTATTTAACAAGACACTCTCCCTTGCTTCACAGGTACGAACACAAGGTCTACTCACCACGGTTAGCGGCAGTGAGTTCGGTGATCCTCTTTTAGTCGCATATAGCTTCGCCTGAAATCCTTCCATAGTGAGTGTTGGCCAATCATTGGCATATTTTCATTCATAACCCAATGCATACATTGTTTGGTTAAGAATGGCTACAAAGCTGCAACCTGCGTAGGTTAAGTCATACAACTCAACATGTAATTAAGTGTTGGCAGAAAAAAATAGATATGAGAACCAAGCTTTCTAATAATAACAAATCTAGATACTGCTAATGTTGGACTTAGACTTACCACATCATTCTGGTTATGTTGAGCCAACCTTGCACAAAAGCCCTTAAGATCATGATAAGAGCTAGCATCAATAGATTGTATCTTCAAGAAGGAATAAGTAGGTAGGTTGTACTCAATAGTCGCAAGCTTATTTACACATGCTAGGACACCATATTTTTCTACAACAGCCTTATTAGGTGCCTTACTTCTCACTTCTAATATTTCTACAACACGGTATGTACCACTTCTATCGGTGATGGAAAAGCTAACTCGACATTGCTTGAATCAACCATTGTCCACCTCAAAGCATTCAACATTCACTAGCTGAACCCCGAAATATATGAGTGTCTCTTCAAGCCAAATGATTGGGTCAATTACCTACGGTACATTTAAGAAACACATACATATACATAATAAATCAGAAAAAATATTTATACAAGCATATTTAAAACATTAATTTATAGAAGAGTTGCTTACTATGCTTGGATGAGTAGACCGTACATTCGGTGGCACCACTGGATCAAATCCCTTCCACTTTACATAGCTGCTGAAATCTAGCATTTTCGGCGGAGGGAGATGACATCCAGCCATATCTTCTCACAAAAGTCAATATATCAAAAATCATATCAACACATGACTATTCTTATGGTACAACAACATCATGCAAAGGCAGTGGAACAACATTTAACTAAGCACTACATAAACCTATCATGATAAGGTAGCAAGCAGATCAAGGTTAACACATGAGATTCAGGACAGTAGTGCAGAAGCTCCTTTATTTAACCATAAATTTCCAGATCTATCCAGAAATTTCAGAGAGCAATATAAATCTAAAGATCCATATTTTCTGTAAACACATGGCCATATTAAGTGTTCTTAGGTCACAACATCATCATGCAAAGGCAAAGGAACCACATTTCACATTTTTGCAAATATAAATTATTTATAAACCATTTAAAACCATTTATCAAGCAACATGCAAGTTAAATCAATAACTCAACCATATTGTAACCAATGCCCTTGAAATGTTTACCACAGCACACACATAATCTCAATAGCCTACCATAAAATTTTCACAGCAATTGGAGCACAACTCTAGATATAAATTTATCCCTAATAAATATAGATAAATAAAAACAGTAAAAATCTTCTACTAACACATATTATTTTATTACTCTACTGTATAGATCTACACTTAAGGATTCCAAAAAGTCTTCATTTAATATTTTATGATTTTTTTTATGAATTACTATGAATTTATAAAGTTTCAGTCATTTAAAAGCAAACAGGTCCTTATTGGCACTATTTATCTGAGTCTATGGGTTTGCACTTAGGCCCTTCCCTTTAGTCGAATTTGAGCATGAGGTCCTCACGTGAATTCGGAGCAGGGGAAGTGGCTCACCGTGGGGCTTGTGAAGGGTAAGATGGCGGTGCGGTGGCGAGCTGCTGCGCTGGTGTAGACGAATGGAGCGTCGTCTCCGGCTCCAGTAGCGGCTCGGTGATGCCGAATGGCGATGTAGCGGCGGTGCTTCCTTCTTTCTCCTCCTCGGCTCTCCTCTCTGAGGGATGAGGATGACGGTGGTGATGCTGGCGACAGGGGTGAGGCGAGGCCACGCAGGGATGACGAGGCGCGGCCGGCGGGGGTGGCGAGGACGACACTGAGAGGCGACGGCGCTCCGGCCAGCGAGGATGGAGAAGAGGGTGGCGGTCGGCGATTGAAAGGAGGATGAGAAGTGAATGAAGTGGCGACATATATAGTGTTGGACCTTTTAGTCCCGAGTTAGGCTATCAACCGGGACTAAAAAGGCCTCTAGTCCCGGTTGGAGGCCTAGACCGAGACTAAAGGTTATCACTTTTACTCTCGGGTTGAGCCTCCAACCGGGACTAGAGATGTTTTAGTCCCGGTTTGTAACCTAACCTGAGACTAAAGCCAAATTTTTGGCGCGCGGCTAAAGGGCTGTCTACCCGGCACTTTCGTTTCCCGTCCATGCTAACATATCCATTAAAATAAATAGGCTAAAAATTAGAAAAATGTGTAGTTCAAAAAATATAGCTCAAATGAAAAAGTTATCAACTACAAAGTTGCATAACTTTTCGAGCACAACAACTTTTATTTTGGTTGTTTCTCCATTTGAAGTCATTTTAAAAACTCAAATTTCAAATTCGAGAGATTCATACATAATTTTTCTTGAAAAGATGAATTAAAATGAAAAAGTTTTCAACTACAAAGTTGCATAACTTTTCGAGATCTACAACTTTTGTTTTGGTTGTTTCTCCATTTAAAGTCATTTTCAACATATACATAAAAATAAATAACTTGTCCATACAAATAAACCTAATGAAACATAAATAACTTGTTTATACAAACATAATTAAAATATCTATACGAATAATCCTAATTAAAGTACATAAACCATTCGAATTAAAGTACATACGCATAAAAACCAAACTAACACATAGATCCTAAATATTGCCGGCTGCAAACCTCTCATGTCTCCACTGCAAGTAGCGCATGTCCCAGATGGTGTAACCATGGACATGTCTATGTAATGTAAGGCCCGCACTATAGCACTCTCAGTTGCCTCACAAATGCCAAGGACATAGCATCCCATAGATGTAGCCTACTGACAGACTACCGATATCTAGGCCCTACCTCATTCGCATGCAATGTTGGTAGACAGTTGTCGTCCTCTAGCCGATCACTTTCACGAAGTTCTAGTAATACCCTAGTCGTTTAAGAGCTTGCGTGAGAATGGGATGCAAGCCACACGTAGCATAGATGTAGTCATGGAGCAAATGCTGCAAGCGAACAAACAAAAAAGTATCAGGAAGCGCTCATATAATAATAAGAATAAATAAACATTACTCTCGTATCATACACACCGTACCACATCCATTAAGTTTCATGACGCATTCCTCTCGGTTACTAGTGGCACATTTAGAGTACGCTGAACTAAAGCTTGTATATTCATTTGGGACCAATCAGGAATACGGTACCCAATCCACTCAAGTGCGTGCAAAATAAGATGCACGGTGTTGAGTTGGGACCTACCTTGATCACCGACTGTCGTCCAACCTGTATGATCTGCTAGCGCACCTGATTATTGTATATAATGGGGATGTCAAAGGAGAGACTGCACGTCCATATCTCGCCTCCATTCGCTTCCTGACATGTCGTGTTCTCGAAGATGCCATACACCCCAAGCAGTCATAGTGCATCTTCCAGCCACTTCACCGGTTTTATAGTTTGTAACTTATGCAATAATCATATTATCAATGAATGTATATAAGCAAAAATTATATTAGCATGCAAAATTTAAAATATTCCATACAACTGATGGGTCTGGGTTACACGGGACGACTCTTTCTAACGATGGCTCGAATGGAACATCGCCAGGGTGGAAACCTGGTGCCTGTGGGTGGGGAAGTGATCCGTCGCCATTCATCATAACTAAAAAACTGAAAAAATATCCCAATAAATGTAGAACCCCATATAAATATACCATGCAACATTATATATTAGAGAAACATATAAACGGTAAATCATCAAGAGATATATGCATGTCAAATAAACTTAAATATTTTGCACATATTTTTTTGAACGATTATTAACTCTCATGAAGAAATAATGTTGCTAACAAAGATGTAGAAAACAACCACATATTCATAATCTAAAAAACATTAAAATCCACATATTTGAATATTTCTATGCTTATTCATAATCTAAAACAACCACATACTTAAATATTTCATAATCTTAAAAACCATCCACATACTCATAATCTAGAAAACAAAGATCTACAAATGATGTATAAATAAAAATAAAATCCACCACTATTATTCATAATCTGCAAAAATCACATATTTGAATATTTCTATGCTTATTAATAAAGCATCAAACGTCTATATTATTAGCAATGAAAGATTAGAAGATGAAGTTGCTAACCTTTGGAAGATTTGGAGATGAAGCCGGCAGCGCCCGAGAGCAAGAACTTTCTCCCCCAAGCAAGAACAGGATGAACACAAGGGCCGGCGACCGATTTGACCACCTGGTCTCTTCCTTCCTGGGGGAACAGTACAAGCAGATATATATAGGTGGGGACCTTTAGTCCCGGTTGGTGGAGCCTACCGGGACTACAGGGTCAACCTCTAGTTCCGATTGGAGCCACCAACCAGGACCAAAGATTGGCTGGGCCTTTTGTCCTGGTTTGTGGCTACAATCGGGATTGAAAGTTAACCTTTAGTCCCGATTTGAACCACAAATCGGGACTAAATTTCCCCAACAAATAGTGCTGTAAAAGCCTGCTGCACTATCCGTTGGGCTGGGGATTCTAGTCCCGGTTGGTGATTCCAACTGAGGCTAAATCTTCCATCACTCCTGAGCCAAAATTCGGCCGGGACTAAATCCAAAGATGGAAAGTCTGTTCTCTAGTAGTGCAAATTGTCCAAATAATAGCAGCAACCCTACAAAAATCAAATTTCTTTCCACTCTCCCGGTGCCCATTAGCCAACTTCCAAGCATATGGGTGGTGGATCTAGGAGGGGTTAACCCAATTGCTATATAAACAATGTTGCAAATAGTTTCACGTGCTAGCAATTAAAAAAGAGGCGTTTAATTATTTCATTGCAATCACAGAAACAACACTTTTTGTTACTAGTTCAATTCCTTTTAATTAAATTATCCTTTGTTAGTATCACACGTCACTAGAGGTACCGCCGTACCGAAGGAAAATTTTATGTAAAGGGTGATCTTAAACCTCCAGATAAATTTATTGGTAAAAGGGTATCTTGGTTTATCAAATATTGGTACATTGACTGCACTGAGAACTGACCACGATTATGTAGGTCCCAACTAAAGCATCCTCTCATTAGAAAGATGAAGTTGGCTATTTTAGCTACTAAATTTAGCCGAGGTGTCCACTTATCCCAAGCTAGAACTCTGCGAGAGAATACATTAAGAGGTACTCTTGATATTCATGACAGTCCGCACAGTTATATATGGGGATGATTGACTATGTCAATCTAGCTTAATTTCCACCGCAACCCAATAGGCAACACACGTAGATTGAGGTGGATACGAAGTTGCACTCGTATCCACCTGAATCCATATGTATTGAGATGAATTAGAGTAGAGGCGGATATATGAGCCCATCTAAACCAGTCCTAACCGGAATTACTATACACGTCCCCCACCAAGCTTGATATTGACTATCTCCTTGCCTGTGACAAACTAATCCTGGAGACGAGCAGCTAGCTTTGACAGTTACGTCGCGGGATTGTTGTGTGGGAGTTAAACTCCTCCGTACGTACCGGACTTGAGCGGCATCCATCAACAGCGAAACGTCGGCACCTATCTGGATATCTCCAGTCAGCAAGGTAAATATAATTATATATAATTATTAATTAGACTTGTTTATAGCTAGCTAGGTAGCTACTACTAGCTCACATGGCCTGGTAGTAGAGTTGGTGGTCTGAAAGCACCCTATCGCAGATATTTCTGCACGGATGCTTCATGCTGCATGCTTCGAGATGATCTATCGTAGCCACGCTGACGCGCGCGTGAGGAACTCGCTGCGGCGATGCGAGGATCTCGGGGCCTTTTGCATCAAGACATGAGCACTGGTACGGTATTTGCATGACAACTCGACACGGACGACGACGTACAGGTCTACAGGATGATAATTTAAGATGTCTTGCTTGCACGCTGTGTTTCTTAGCTTGTCAAAAATTGTAACTACAGTAGCTTCTAAATTAATTTGCTATGATGGAGATTTCGATCGAGTGAAATTAATCGCAATAGATCTCGGCATATTTCAAGAATTGAAGCCGCTGAGATTGACGGGATCGGAGGCGAGGCACAGAGCAGCGACCGGCCGGACCAGGGGTGAGACAATGCGACGGTAGCGCGGCACAGGCACTGTGGTCGGCAGGCTGGCAATAACAAAGGGCAGCGCCAACAACAGTATTACGTAAGACCACCGATGGGTGCTCCATTAACATAGCAGGAGGCCTACGGGAATGGCGACTCTCCCTGCTCTCCCCTCCATCGGTGACCATGGCGACCTCTAGCGATCCTCACCACCATGGATCCCTCTCGCCTTTGCTGGCGATCTGGGCGGGTCGTTCAGGCGGAAATTCTCCGTCGCTACAAGGCTCCGGTCAGTTTTGATCCACTTTTCACTGTGCGCCCGTTTTTCCTTGTGATCTCTGTTGGTCGTTGCAAGTTTCGACTTTCTGAGAATTCAGTTGCTCTCATCCTTCAATCGGTCATTGGAGGACATTCTGATGCTTTTAGAGTTCATTCTCTAAGTGATCGTGTTTTCCGTTTCTCTATTTCTTCTCAAGAGGTTGGTTTTCACATCTATCGCCTTTGCTCATATGAATGTCAATCTTTTAAGATCTATTTTCATCTTTGGCATGGTGGGGGGGCCAAATTTTCAAAATGAGTATAAGTTGTGGCTGCTTGAACAAGCATCTGAGTGGACTGAAGTCACTCACAAATCTTTTAAATCGCAGCCGCTTACTGGTGCGAATTTGGTTCAGCTTGGAACTGGGCGTGTTCTTCGCTCGAATATTCAAAATTTCAAAGCCGTTAAGTAGGCCAATCAATCCTCATTTACTCGCTTTAAGCCTGCTTTAAATTCAGGCCTTAAAGGAATTCTCGGCCTGATTCCTACGCGGCCACAAATGGACATTAACTCTTATGGCCCGACCCAACAAACGCATCCTAATTCATTCTCAAATCCTCTCCCCACTTGTCAGTCTTGTGGTAGTAACCATTCTAGAAGGTGCCGCCCCCTGCCTCGATGGTTGCAGCCTGCCGGTAATGCCACTCCAGCTTCCGGTGGTCAGCTGAGAGCTCAATCACTGCCGGGTGGACCTCTGACCGGCTACAAAGATATCCTTTTCTCCTCTTTCTCTGACTACACTGTGACTTGTCTCGGTCTTTCACCGCCATCTCCCCTCATTGTTCCTTGGAGACGTTCTTGGCGAATCGTCGCTCCGGAATTCATTGACGGAGACGATGAGGAGGAGTTGATCGTCGTTTCCCCTCCACGGCCACCAATCTTCTCCTCATTTGGTGAGCTCTCCTGCTCTGCACTCGGTTTTTCCTCTGCACCTCCTATTATCCATGTTGCTTGGAGCTTGAAAACCCCAGTTACTGAAGCTTTCCTCTTCCCCAAATCCTCAGGAGAAGATGGCATTTCGTTTTATCAACCCCAACCTTTCCTGCCTCAAGGTGCTCAGCGGATGATGATCCAGGGAAGGCCTCTGATGTAGCGTGTAGTAACTGGAAGGGTGCATAGGCAGCATAATGATCTGGCCATAGCTGCTTTCAATCCTCTGCCTCCTAAGCAACTGGATTTTGATATAATCAGAAATGTGCTTGTTGATTTCCTCTCTGTACAGCATGTCTTCCCCTTTGAAACCAGTCAGCCTTGTCCTTTTGGGCAAGCCTATGTCAAGTTTACCTATATGCATCAGAGAGATCTTTTGATTCAGCACAGTCCAATTCCTTATGGTAATGGTTCCATAACCTTCATCCCCCATGACAGGGCCTGGAACAATTGAATTGCAGTGATGACACATGATGTTTTGATGGCTTTGATTGGGCTCAACATGGACTTATGGTCACATGCTCTGGTAGAAAAAGTTGTGTCTGAATTTGGCAAACTCATTGTCTGGGAAGAGGACTATCAAAACATGTCTAGAGTGTTTGTCAGAGCTCATGTTTGTGGACTGGACTCTATTCCATGGTTCTTCACCTTTACAGAAGGATTGGATCCAACATCAGACAGCTGGACTATGCAATGTGAGGTCTTTTAGGCAAATCTCCTTGGTGGGCTACCCCAGGATGAGGAATTTCCACCTGGGCCTGATGACGATGATGACAACTTTCAGCCCAACAACTTTCATTTCTTTGGCTTTGGTCAGCCAGGACAAGGGCCACCACCTCCCCCCTTTCAACCTTTTAACCCATTTGCTACACCCTTTCCAAACAACAATCTCGAGCAGAATATGGGCTGGGGAGGTTGGCCCAATGACAATGATGCTGATGTTGGTGTGCAATTGCCTTTGCTGATTGGTGAAGCTCAGAATGATCAGGTGCCACAACTTATTCCTCTGCAGCCAGAGCTTATAGCACAGGAGGTCATTGCTGCTGAAAAAGTTATTGATTCCCAGAACAATCTAATTCAAAACCCACCAGTGCTTCAGGAACAGCAGCCAAAGGTGTTGAAGATGGATGATCTGACAGATGAATTAGACAATGAGCCTGCACCTATCCCTTTTCCTGTTGAACCTATTCAGGTTGTGGATTTTCCAAATCTACACAATCTTCAGCCCTTGATGCCTGAAGAAGTTAATCCCAATTACCTCATTGATTACTTGCACGAGCCATAAATTGAGGCTAATCTGTTCAACATAGATTACATTCAAATTGGTTTTGCTCAGATGTTCCAACCTGAAGCTGATATTGCTTTCAACTCTTGGGTGGCTCAATCCCCAATCTTTAAGCCCAATCCTGAAGCCTTGAGGCAGTGGGTAAGACATTTCTCTAATGCTTCAATTCCCTTACCTTCTGTCATCATACCTGATAATTGGTTCAATTTCTTTACCTTTGTCCTTTTACAGTCACCTTCCTTTGATTGGGCAAAGAGTTTTCTTCAATCTCTTGTCTAGGGATTTTTTTCTACTGGCACATCAGGTAGCTCATCTATCTTTCATCTTTCACAATCCTGTCTTGTCAATAACATGCACAGCTGTAATGCTTCATCAGTCGTCCTAGAAGAAATAAACTCTGAATCTCAATCTGAATCTGTGTCAAGACATGTGGACATACCTGAGTCTTCCAACCAGACTGCCAAGACTCCCAAGACCCCTAGGAAAAGAAAGAGCAAGGCTCCTATCTTGTCAGAAGCTAATGTCAGGAGAAGCTTAAGACTCAAGAAGTTGCATAAAGGCTTCAAGATTTCGGGCTGCAAGGAGAAGAATTGCTTGGGCTGCAATTCTAATCCACCAGAGATCTCCACCTCCATCATAAGGGACCTAGGTGCAACCTTTTGCAACATTGATCCTGAGGAGCTGACTGCAAACCTGAAGAGAAAGCCAACTAAAGCAAAGCCTGTTATCAAGAAGGCTGGAAAGAAGAAGCCTGAGCAGCCCCCTGAAGGGGAGAGCAGTAGTATCCAGTCTATCCCAAGTTATGCTATGGGGGCATCCTCTTCTTTTGACTTTTATTTAAAATGAGTAATAGAAGTTGGATCATTTTGTGTTGTAATGTAAGGGGTGTGAAATCAGACAAGAAATGGAATGCAATTAGGGATAGAATTGTGGATAGCTTCTGTGATATAATGTGTCTCCAAGAAACTAAGAGAGAACAGTTTGATGATCTCTTCTTGAGAAATATCTGTCCTGCATCTTTTGATAAATATATCTATTTTCCATCTGTTGGTGCCTCTGGTGGTTCAATTGTTCTTTGGAAATCTATCTTGTTCCAGGGTAATTTAGTTTTCTAAAATTCTTATGCTTTGTCTGTGGAGTTCTTTTCTGTGCATGACAATGCTCACTGGATCCTCACAAATATTTATGCTCCATGTTCACACCCTGAGAAAAGAGAGTTCATACAGTGATTTAAGAACATTAACATGCCTCATACTGTTGATTGGATCATTGTTGGGGACTTTAACTTGTGCAGGTCACCCAGGATAGAAATCAGCCAGGTGGAGATCATTTGGATATGTATTTATTCAACGAGATAATTAGTAAACTTGGCCTGGTTGAAATTCCACTTAAGGGTAGGAGATTTACATGGTCTAATAAGCAGTTATCACCACTCTTGGAGAGGATTGATTGGTTCTTCACCTCTACATCTTGGACTCTATCCTATCCAAATACTTTTGCTTATCCTCTCACTATGGAAACCTCTGACCATGTTCCTTGTGCAATATCAATCTCCACCAAAATCCCCAAAGGGTCTATTTTTAGATTTGAGAATCATTGGTTAGAACACCCTAACTTCTATAATGTTGTGCAGCAGCATTGGACTGCCCCTAATCATATTATTGATTCTGTAAAAGTTCTAATAGCTAAATTCAAGAATCTCAGGGTGGCTTTAAAAGCTTGAAAGAGAACATTGTCTAATCTCAAGATTGTAATTGATACTGTAAAGATTGTGCTAGACTTTCTGCAGGTCATTGAGGAGTTCAGGGACTTGTCTATTACAGAGTGGAATTTCAGACAAATTTTGGAGCTCAAAATGCAAAACTTGTTCAAACAACAGAAAATATATTGGAAACAAAGGGGTCAGATAAAGTGGGTAACACTTGGTGATGCAAGCACCAAATTTTTTCATGCAAATGCTACCATAAAGTACAGAAGAAATTTGGTAACTTTTCTAGAAAATAGTGTTGGTCCCTGTCTTTGATCATCAACACAATGCCAATGTGATTTGGGAAGCCATCAAGGACAGACTAAGTGTATCAGACTTTACTGCCATCCATTTCAATCTGAATGCTATCATGACTGCATCAGTTGATTTTGCTTCTCCGATAGAACCTTTCAGCAAGCAAGAAATTGATCTTGTGGTCAGGGCATTGCCCTCAGATAAGGCTCCAGGGTCAGATGGATTCAATACAGATTTTACTAAGAAGTGTTGGACAATTATTTGTGAAGAATTTTATAGACTATGCAATGATTTCTATTCAGGTGATGTTTGTTTGCAAAGTGTCAATGGCTCCTTGATCACTCTTGTTCCAAAACATGACAATGCAGTAAAGGTTTCTGACTTCAGGCCTATCTCTCTTTTGAACACTTCAGTAAAGATCATTACAAAGTTATTAGCCAACAAATTACAGATGATTCTTCCACAGCTCATTCATACAAATCAGTATGGTTTTATAAAGCATAGATGCATTCAGGACTGCTTGGCTTGGTCCCTAGAATTCTTGCACATGTGTCATCAGTCAAGGCAGGAAATTATTATACTAAAGTTGGATTTTGAAAAAAAGCCTTTGACAAGGTTGAGTACAATTTGATGCTAAAGATCATGGAGCATAAAGGTTTCCCTGATAAATGGTTGCAGTGGATGCAGTTAATCTTCAGTTCAGGCACTTATGCTGTTCTTCTTAATGGAGTCAGAGCAAAAACATTTCATTGTAAGAGAGGGGTTAGACAAGGTGACCCACTCTCTCCTCTACTCTTTGTTCTAGCTACTGACTTCCTACAAGATCTTCTAAATTTAGCAAAAGATCAAGGCCTCCTCTCTTTGCCAATTGCTCTCCCCCCACAGTCAAGACTTTCCAATTCTATAGTATGCTGATGATACACTCATGTTTATGAAGGTTGATGCAAGGGAGCTTTTTTCTGAAAGCAATGCTCAATTCCTATGCTGAATCAACTGGGCTCAAAGTCAATTTTGATAAATCTATGATGGTACCAATAAATATCTTTGAGGAAAGACTAGAGATTTTATCAAAAACTCTAGGCTGCTCAAAAGGGTCACTGCCTTTCACCTACCTAGGGCTGCCACTCAGCTTAACTAGGCCTACTGTGGCAGATTATTGGCCTCTGGTGTCAAGATGTGAAAGAAGATTGGTGAGTATTTCTAGCTTTCTGAGCCAGGCTGGGAGATTGCAACTAACCAATGCAGTCTTTAGTGTTCTTCCAACTTTTGCAATGTCAACGTATTTGCTTCCCAAAACTGTGATTAAGCAAATTGATAAGTTTCGCAAGCATTGTTTATGGTGTGGATCAGATGTCAATAGTAAAAAGCCGCTTAAGCAGCATGGCCAATGGCCTATATCCCAAAAGAGAGTGGAGGGTTGGGAATCTTGAATCTGCATACCCATAATCAGAGCCTTTTGCTTAAAAACTTGCATAAGTTCTTTAACAGATTGGATATACCCTAGATGCATTTGATTTGGGTAGTGAGATATGCAAATGGCAGACCCCCTATGACAACTAGAAAAGGCTCTTTTTGGTGGCGGGACATTCAGAAGCTTTTGCCTGCTTTCAAGGGTATGGCTATGGCAAATGCGGGGAATGGATCCTCATGCCTTTTCTAGCTTGATACCTGGAATGGTTTTTCTCTTATCACAAGCCTGCCAGAACTTTTCTCTTTTGCAAAGAATAGGCACATTACAGTTCAACAGATTTGTCAGACTACACATTTCCATGATCTATTCCACCTTCCACTATCTGAAGAGGCCTTCCAGTAGTTCACTCAACTTACTGATCTTTTGCAATCCCTAGTCTTACAAGATAATGCAGACTCTTGGTCATACATTTGGAATTCAAACATTTTCTCATCAAATAGGGCTTATATGCAGCTAATTGGTACAAGACAAGGTCATCCAGTATATTCTTGGCTTTGGAAATCTTGCTGTCAAAACAAAAGAAAAATTTTCTTTTGGCTCTTAATCAAGGATAGGCTGAGTACCAGGAATCTATTGAAAAGAAAGCGAATGGCTCTTGATGATTATAGCTGTGTTTTATGTAGTTTGCCAATTGAGGAAATTTTGGTTTATCTTTTCCTAGAATGTCCTTTTTCAGAAGCATGCTGGGCAACTCTTGGTCTCATTATTCTTCAGCCATCAGATCCATTTGGAACTCTAGAATCTTTCAGGCAGCAACTTCATCAACCTTTCTTCATGGAGATTATTGTTACCATGTGCTGATCAATATGGACAGTGAGAAAGATGCAATTTTCAGAAATATTCAGCCTTCTATGCAGAGTTGCAAAGTTGTTTTCAGAAGAGAATTTGCTCAAGTTATACTTAGAGCAAAGAGCAGATTAGCACATTTTCTTTCTCAATGGCTAAAAGCTTATGTGTAATAGTGTTAATTTTTTTCGTTTCTTTCTTTGTATCATGAGCCCTCTTTATAATAACAGTCTGTTTAAATTTAATAAAAGCACAGTAGGGGGCGACCCCTCCTGTTTACATAAAAAACAGTACTACGTAAGTCGTTATTGGTACCTTTTGTTTGTTCCAGCTAATTAGCACTAGGCAGTACTCTCCCCTCCCCTCCATCTTGCATTGCAAATTCACACCAAAGTCGTGGTTACGTTGATGAGGCGCTCATTGCATTATTGCATGCATGGCCCGACAAGCTGCTAATAAGCTAGTAGTAGTGCTTAGATTTTTTTTTTAAAAAAAACAGCCTGCCTTTGGCGACCTTGTCGTTATTTGGCGACTGTCGTCTGTAGCGACGATGGTGACTCAACACGATTTATGATATGCCTCTGCCCTCTGGAGGGGACGACGGTTATTATGCTGGTCATTAAATGAAACACAGTGCTCAGGGATCAGGGCAACTAGTGTACGTACGTACGTACTTGTCATTTAGCTTCCGTTGGTTTTGGTTTGTTAGGCTGTACGTCCATCAAAAATACTCAAACTCACCAAACCAAAAATCGTGCATTCATTCAACAATACGGCCAGCACGCAGTACTCGAAACAGAAGTACTAGTATTTCTTTAAAAATATTATTAGCAATAATTATTTGTGGGAGTTAACCTATCTATATTATATTTGACATTATATATATATGTACTGTAGCTGGCTACCGAATATCTAATTCTGTAGCCAGACCCGACGTACGTGCCAGCGAGCGGTCCCCCCACCCACCCAGTCCCACCGTGGCCTGGTACTCACGTTTCATGTGGCTCGGCTCGGCTCCAATAATCTCACATGCAGCTCGGCTTGGCATCGAATCCCCTAATCGTGTTGCCTTCTTTTCAGTCAGCTATACAAGAAACATGGCACAAAACTCGCTCCATCTGCTGCCGTCACCGACCGCTGCAGAACTCGCTCCGTCCGCCGCCCTCGTATCCTTGCAGTGCGCTGCAGTTTGACGCTGGTATGATCATCCATCGCCATTGTCCTGGTTCCATCCATCGGTGGGCAACGGCCTCGCCGCGTCGTAGTTGCCGCAGGTCTTGGCGCTTGTGCGATCCGGCTATATCTCCACACAGGCCCGTGGAAGAAGCTAGCTACCGAGGTGAGTATAGCTGACAAAATCCTATGTATTCATCAAACTCCAAATCATAATAATCGTGTCCTTCGTTCGCCACCAGACGCGCCGCTGGAGAAGATTCGTGTGGGCCACATCACAGCTTCAAATAGGACCTGGTTGTCCATGCCAGCGGAGAGAGGATCTTTAGGTGAGCAATTAATCCCCACATCGATGCGAACAGAGATAGGATCTCCAGGTAATTAAGCCGCTGTAAAATCTGCATGACTCATCCAATCTCGAGTTGATTCATTGATGGGACCTCGCTATGTGTGCAGGTTATCTCCGACGCTGCCCTCTACTCCGGATCTCCGGTGCAGCCTTCTGCTTTTCGACAATGGAGCGGTCCTGTCGTCCTGATCTTCCACCGGCGACGTGCGTGCACGGCCATCCACATCCGGAGAAGGTTCTGTACCGATCAACCAACTTCGTCAAGTCTTGGCCAGCGGTGTCCCAGCCGTCCCCATCCAGAGGCAAGCGAGGCAGCTGCTCGAGATGAGATGTGCCAAAATCCATGTACTCATCCAATCCGACTATCAGTGATTTTTTATGCTACATTTGCATGTCACTGTTGTTTCCATTATACATCTATTCTATTTCTTTTTCAGCGTCGTTTCATTGATCTGGTTTGGCGTGAGCAGCATTATTATAGTAATTATAGTAATCAAATACTCAACAAGGCATAAAATTGTGGTAACTTCCTACTCAATATAGTCCGAGCAATAGGAATTATGGTAATTACCATAGTTTCCGAGCATGAGTTCAACATGTAGCTATTCGAATTATCGTAAATTTATCATGGCACATTGGCCTTATTATTATAGTATAACCATACTCACAGTGTAAAATTGTGGTAACTTCCTACTCAAATTGTAGTCGGAACAACAAGAATTATGGTAAAATTACCAGAGTTTCCAAGCATGAGGTCAACATGTAGATAGGTTCACATTGCATTCTCGTTACACATGTGCACTTCTGTACCCTTTCGCATGGATGCCTTGACGTACACTTGCATTATTGTAATTCAATTTCTTGTAAATATCAAAATTATAGTATGGTAGATTAGTGTTGTTGTGATAGCAACAAGTTCAATGTATATAATACGTATGCTATCGTAACCCTTGCATGCACGCGACAGTACGTAATAATCCTTGTTCTCGTATCGTGTTCATATCTACATATATCCTTGTGGTCCTCCTTTAATCCGCACCAAATTTAATTTAAATTCCTAAAATAAACGTGGACCAATCAACGTGGCCTAATCCATCTGAACTATTTACGGGATTGCACATTAATTAACTTCCCAAAAATATTCTAGTAAATAGATTATTGTAACCATATGAGTTTGGAAAGGCATATATTCTAGTAAATAGATTATCGTAACAATATGAGATAGAAAGGAATGTAATCAACAGAATTCTCGTAATACCATTCGCGTCGCCGTAATTATTTCCGTGGCTACCTATATTTATGTCCAGCTAATTACGCGCACCACTAAATACCGCCTGCATGGCTAACGGTGGCTGGCTCTGGGCGCTCGGCTTACCGCATGCATGCAGCTGGGCTAATGCGCTCGGTTAATTACTGCATGCAACTGGGCTAATGCGCTCGGCTACAGGACAGGCACCAACAAACAAACGGTGGGCTCGGTGGTTAGACATATATATATATATATATATATATATATATATATATATATATATATATATATATATATATATATATATATATATATATATATAATCCAAGTTAAAACCAACCGGCATTGATGTTGGCTGACCTTGCCCATTGACGACAAATTAAGGTGGATGTGGTGACTTCATCAATCTCAAAATCTTACGTTATTACGTGTCGGCATTTGTATACATGGCAACATTTTGAAGAGAGTATAAACCAATTGACTAATAATGAACTTAGAGCATCTCTATTAGATTGAGAAAAACTCAATCCCCTTTCTCTATAAATAGTGTGATTTAGTAGAAAAAACTAGCTCAAACAGATCAAGGTGGGCTAGATTGCTTAGCTGAGTCTTGACTAGATTCCTTATCTATTATATCTCCCCTTTCGTTGAGTTGTCTAATTTCGGGACATGAGGAATAAGTTACCTATTATATCTTCAACAGGGAATTGGTCGATATCCTTGTTTTGAGAATACCTTAGTGGTGGTACATGGATATGATATACTGCATTGATACTTGTCGCACGATCTCATTAGGAAAACTACAAACAATTCCTCTTTAATTAAATTCCAACATGGCTCATAGGTGCCAAATGGTGAGTATTTTGGCATCCACATACTACTCTTTTTGTTCCTTTTAGATTACTAGTATAATACCCGTGCTAACGCCACGGCTTTATCTTGGGGATACACGTAAAAATAATCAATGTTTTTTTCTATAGTTCAACTTTTACACAACTGTATTTGAGCATGTATACAGTCCGAGAAACAGTTTTGCATAAGAAGTATATACAATCCGAGAAACAGCTCAGCTTTTCACAATCATATAGATGAGTCACTGACTGTCGATTGCTGCTAATTAAGACAAGAAATTCTTTATCTCATACTTTTTTCAACAAAGTTATCTAGGCTGCTGCAAATTTAAAATAATAACCACCTGCTAACGCTACGGCTTCATCTAAAATAATAACAACCTGCTTATACAAACTAAAGAACCTAAAAATTATTACCATTGATGTTAACTCAAGCTTATCATTTTATTTTGACATTACCTTGCAAGCTCTCTGCAAAGCCCTCATGTCCTGTACACATAGGCAAACAAGAACAAACTGCAGTCAATAGATAGAGTATATAATTTGGCTTCAGAACTTGAGTATATATCCAGTTTTATTTAACGAAATCGCGATCACACATTAGCAAAGCAAGATCGTGACCATGACCTATTTAATTTGGCTTCAGAACTTGAGTATAGTGCTTGTGCTAACGCCATGGGTTCATCTCAGTGATGCACATGAAAACAACCAAAAGACAAAATTTTTTTCATAGTTTGATCCAAAAAACACTCATGCATAGCAAGGCATAATAGGTCATGTTATCACTCAATCTATCAAGTGTGCAATTTCATCTTGGAGATCAATAAGCATTTGTTTGAGGTCACCTGCTCGTGAACCCAGCTCAACCTTGACACATGAGTATACACATAAATAAAATCAAAATAAAGTTTTGAGAAGTGGCCACTGAAATTGATTCCAGAATGTAGTTTTTATACCAACGCTTGTTTACTTGGATGAAGTTGCTCTAGCACATCAACTGTCAATCGATTTGGTAGAACTTCTACTAATGTAGCCACCTGAGCTGCAAGTGGAAAGCAATATTTGTTATCAAAATTTTAAGTGCTCGAGTAATATATGATTCAACACGAATGCAAAAACCTATAGTGGCGTTTAAACCACCAAGCAGCTCATAAACTTCACAATGAAATGATAGCAAAAAGCTACTAACTGCGGCACATAGAAAAGGAGCAGAGTGAAAAGCTGACGGCAAATTAATGGATTAACTTTCAGAAATAGGGAATTGGAGTAACAACTTAAAGGTTCAAAGCCAATGATTGAGAAGCATGTAAGTGACAATGCTTAAATGGAGTATGCAATAAAAAAACACATCATCGTGTACATTTCCAACAAGAAGAGCAAGAGTTATATGTAATATAAAAAGTTTAAGGACATAATTCCAACTGACACTTTAAATTTACATGAAAATGCAACATTTTTCTTAAATAAGATCGCCATATATGGTGCCCGTGCTAACGCTACGGTGGTATTTTGACAAGCAAATTAGAATAACCAAAATATATTTTCTCTCTCTATAAGACTTAACCATTGGAACTCAACACACCACAATGCAAACATATGATCCGGAGTTCCTTTTTTTAGTGAAAATGACTTAAATTTCTTCAAAGACAAAGAATAAATGATTCAAAAAAATTTCAACAATTGTATTGCAACTCTACTAATTACAATACAGCAAAATATGACTCAAAACATAAGCCTGCATAATGCAGGATTTAGCTTACCAAACAAAGGCATGAAATGGTCGCGGCAAAACATGAAAATATCACGCCTTAGTTGATTGCGATGCTTCTATTATTCTCCTCAGCCATGTAGCAGTTTCTGGTTCAAAGCTAAGTCCCAGGTCGGCCAGTAGTGAAGGTCCTGTTTCAGAGTAAGTACACAAGGCTTTCCATTCAAATGGATGGTCCTCACTCTAACAAATTCACCATCGTCGAGACCCAAACCAAATAAATAGTTCAGACATTAATTCAAATCAATCAGTTTTCATCTAATTTTAATGCCACACACAAGCAGTGACCAGAATAAATTTGGCAGATCCAAATCTTTAGTAGATAAACACTTGCAGATTTATAAATATTAAGTTGAAGAAATGTTTATCATCACTGATTAAAGATGGTTTTTTAATATTGCATACACAACTTTGTAAGGGAATCTCACCTAGCAACATAAACACCATGACCATCTTCTGGCAAAAAGCCAAGTGCACGCACTGCTGAATGAGGATCCTGGATAATGCATCCACACCAATTAACCATTTGGGTTGTACTACCGCTGAATAAGCCATATAAGAAGAGACAGGTCTAATCTAGCTTCTTTTCAGAACTACAGTGCATGTATCAACTATATTAAGTAATAACCTCATGATTACTTTTGGTTAATTAGCTACACCGACAGACACAAATGTAACCGTCAACTGGCCAATTAAGATCTCAATGAACGACAGAGGTCATCTTATATTATGAATGTTGTGTAGCATCAAGTTCGTACTTCAAATCTGCAATTATTAAGTCCGTGAGTGTGTGTAGCAAACAATTAGAAAATTCTCATATATGGCTTCCTTATCACAAAGTTTCAGTAATTTCATTCAACTGAACATAAATATCCAAGATGAATGCAGATAAGTGCTGAACCATCTCAATGGGAATCCAACAATGGGGGAACTTGTGGGACAATGGGAGTATCAATTGAACAATACTACTGCAGTAAGAATGATCATAAAAGGAAAACAATACTTTTTTAGCTGCGAAAAAATGACTGCCATGCACCTGCGATTCGCCGAAACAGCAGCGCCGAGCTCTGTAGACGGCGACGCCTGACGTAGCGATGCCTGGAGACGAAGGCGAGGTGACTTGCGCGTGGATGATGGTCGCCGACATGGGCTCGCTGACATTCGCTTCCGTGGTCGCAATTGACTTACTTGTTATTCTACAGAATATTATTTTTCAGCGACAATCGATTGGAAATAAGCCAAAATTCTTATTTGAGTACTATTAAGCTTTAGATTGGCTGTGGATTGAATTTTCAGATTTCTGGAATGATTTGCCTCCTCAAGCATGCCAGGAGCTCCTCAGATTGGATAATTAAGCAAACTCTCATTGAACAAGCACACAAGAAGCTCTACTGCCCCGAAACCTTCCCCTGTCACCTACCTAATGTGCCAAATCCAGGTAATGCAAAAAAGAAGAAAGAGATGAAGAAAGTGTGGGTCGAACCTAGGATCTTTATGGCTGTGGATTGAATTTATTTGTGTTTAATTTATTCCCAGAGAAATCGAGGAAAAAATACTATAGTAACTCACAAGGTTATGGTATAGTTTAGACAAATATTTGATAGCACAGGTATAATTGAGACATATTTTATGGCACAAGAAACAGAACTTTACATTTACAAAATAAAAATTTATGATAAATAATTAGCACGGGCATCTAGTCAAGTATATAAAAAGATGTGTCCAGGTTATGAAGTGATTAAAAAAATATAGTTACTAACTCACAGAGGAAGCCAAAACAGTGAAGCTACCGAACATTCAAACACGCCTAAACGGGGATCGACGAGATGCAAGTAGGAAATACATCAGGGGATTGATTGGCTCACCGTTGGAGACTACCCCGCGGCCTGCGGCCCATCGCGCCCCCACCACTGCCGTTGCTCCCCGGCCGACGAAGCACCGCGCGGATCTGGCCAGCAAGGCACCGGATCCAGGCGACGAAGCCATTGCCGCCAAGGACAGCTCGACTCGGGTCTGCAGGGAGGCCGCCGCTGTGTTCCTTGCGCCAGCACAGGCCTCCCGGCGGAGCGATCCAGCAACGGTGAGGTGGCTCCACCTCCGCGCCGCCGGCCCCGCCCGCCTCCACCTCCGCCTCGTCTTCCCCTCGGCCCCTTCCCTGAGGCTCTCTTCCTGCTGAATCCCTGCCTCGCCCGACCCGCCGCTCGACATCGCGGCCAGAGACGCGGCCGGCGAGGACGACTGGCCCGCACCTGACGACGACCAAGAGGACCATGATGAACTCATCGGCTTCCAAATCGAGGTCTCCAAGGTCGGGAAGCGGAACCGAGGCTGGCCCTCCGCTTCTTCTTTGTCGCCGCCGCCTCGGCCTCGCCCATGCGCTGTCGTGCCCGCGCTGCCCCCCTCGGCGGCCCGCGGAGCTGCGAACCAAAACCCTAGACCCTTCCCCTGCGGTTCGTCTTCCCATCGGCTTTAAGAACTGGAGCGCTGTTGTTTTTTTTACTTTTCTCCGTTGCTCGTGGGATCCGTGGCCGCCGGAGGGCATGCGTGGGGGCGCAGGCTTCCGTGGTCGCGATGTGCGCGGGGGCTTTGCGGGTGAGAAGGAGGGGGGGTGAGAAGTCTCGCATCACACATCAAACGTTGGCCGTTGGATAAGTTTTGGTGTTTTATTAGCCCTTGATTTTAAAAGAGACGAAGTTCTGTGTGCATTTTTCTGGGTACACAGTGGTTGGAGTCTCTCAGCGGGGGACATTTTCTTGGGGAGACCTAGTATAGTTTTGATTGGTCAATTATAGTAGAGACTAGATAGCATGCCCGTGCGTTGCTATGGGACAACTAAATTTTTATATTAAAAATACACAGATCGCACAATAAGATAATAATACTGTGAAATTAAATATTCACGTTAAAATGACATCAATACAAAAAGCAAAGTTCGTAAGATTAACACGGTCACGAAGAGCACGACGTCGTAGGCTCATCGACTGTACTATATAGACCTTTTCAAATTTTTATTGACTCAGATAATTAACAAATAGGCAATGCCCTGCCATATTTTTATGGAGTTTTTTAAGAAAACATGTGATGGAGAGACATAGTTGGTTGTTAACTTTTTTTTACATCATCATTTATCCAATTGAAAAGAGAGGACCACAATTTATTTAAGAAAACGATGTCTATGAATTGTCACGTTCTCAGAAAACTGAACTGGTTGTCATTTTTCTATTTTTGCTAGTAAAATTATCTGAGCTTCGTATGTATAACCTGAAAACTGAACTACTTGTCATATTCCTATTTTTTTCAGTAAAATTATCTGAGCTTCATATTTATAACGTGGACTCAACATGGCCATGCCAAGATTTAAAAAGTTACCTTAGTTACAATATCATTATGTTAAGCACAATAACATGGCAGCTGATTGTGCTCTACATCAAGCATCAGTGTATCAATGCTAACTATTGACTCATCCTGTAGAGTTTACAAATGTAAGCCATGGCAATAAATTGCAACAATTTAGGGCAAGTTCTTGCATTCCCTCTTTTTTAAGATTTAACTTCAGTAAGAAATCATCATTCTTTTTCTTGCCTGCTGATACCAGATTATTCAAAAATAAACAAAGATCAATTCACAGACATTTTACAGTGCAGAGATAGACTTCTGATCTGGCTTCGTGTTGCTGTTATGGGGACACCAATTCAGCGAGCGAGGTATGGAGATGCAAGGACCTAATGCCAAACATCTTAATACCATTCAGTGTAATAAAAAAAGCAAGCCAAAAATTCAGTGGCCATAAACAAAGTAGACAAGAGAAAAGTATTTAATATATTTCACCAGTAAAGTATCTAAGTACACTAAGCTCATGAATTGAGACTATCAGTAAATAAATAAGGCTCGAGCTACTTGAAACGAGATTGGTACAAACAAAGGGCTAACTATGCTAAAAAAACAATAGCATCTGGTGTGCAGGCACACAATATCGAACAAATAGATGATTAACTATATAACAAGAACGTCTACAGCATCATGAACTATGGTTGTATAACATCATGAACGGCGAGTGATGGAGGACGAGTGACGTCGATCGGTCTACATACACGAAGACGACAGCTTGGGTGCACGACTCAGGTGGCGTTGAGACAGCGGCGTGGCAGCCCAGGGCGACGGCTCGGGTGCACGACAAAGGCAAACAGCGAGGACTACGGCGCGGGCATCATGGAGGCGGCGGTGTTTCTAGGTACACAGTGCGGGCGAATGACGAGGACGATGGTGTGGCGTCATGGAGGCAGCAGTGTGGCGCACGACGAGGATGACGGCGTGGGCGCATGGATAGGACAATGGAGCAGGTCGTGGAGGGAAGATCGCACGGGGAGGTGATCTTGCGGTGACCTTGTGGCGATTGATGATGTAGCCACAGGTGCATCCACCAGTAGACAGACGGTGGACGATCCGTTGTTGTTGCTTCTCCACTACACGACGAGGAAGAAGTAGGGGCGGCTCGATCGTGCAGGGGCGGGAGGCATGGGGCGCGTGATGATCGTCTATGTGCAGCGGCGAGTGACACACTTGAGTTCTGCCAAGAAGACGTGCTCAATCGCGACGAGTGACACACTCGATCGTTCAGCGACGAGTGATGCACTCGATCGTGCAGCGACGAGCGACGATGGTCTTCTGTGTTTGTAGCGCATGCAAATCTGAGTCAAGACTTTCATATTTGTGGCCCGAGTACAGTTTGATTAAGCGTGAGACGTGGGTGATTGCTTTCCTTGTTTGAGGCAGTTAGGGTCAAGACTTTCCGTGTTTGAGCGCATGCAAATCATGGTCAAGACTTTGCATGTTTGTAGCGCATGCACATCAGGATCAAGACTTTCCATGTTTGTCGCAAGAGGACGGTGCAAAGGTGAGGCGAAACTTTTGTCGCACCAAATGATTGTCTTACTTTTATCTTTTTAGTTGTAGGATGAGCCTAGATATGACTTCAATGATGATGAGAATGACCGAAGTTTAGGGGTTTGATTTGCACTCAAGTATTTTCGTGGAGATGAAGATATACCTTTGTTCCACTATTTTGTTTCACTTTCTTGATGTAATCTGCATGATTTACTCCAATGGATTTCTCCCATAGACTTTTAGGGCTTATGGTCATGTAGCAATGTTATATAATTTCTACATTGGATGTGTCAATAAATTTGTACATGATAGCCTTTTCCTAGGATTATCTCAAAGGTATAGAGATCTGTGTTCTCTTGAAGCAATTGAACTATTAGTTTAAACTACAAATCTTATGTAGTGTTCAATAAGAACTTGTGATGACAAGGTCCAAACTTTAATACTATGATGTATTACATATGTAAAGATTAAGACAATACATGTCAGCACCTTGAATTGACCTTACACATTGGTCTAGAAGAACCAAAGTTCAAACCCTGATATACATTCCTATTCACTTCAGGGCATAGTGGATCTTCAATTTCCACACCAAGACGGAGACACATTACCTTCATGACACCAACTGACTAATATGAACATAACCAACTTCAAAACAGATAATCAAGGCTATCACTACCTACTATCCGCAATCTTCCATGGGGCTAGTCTCAATTTATGCTATCACCAGAGAGAGACATCACATCTAAGCCTAGCCTAACATAATTCACATGATCATTGAAAAAATAACAACCATAGTAGTTCAGTGATTAAAATCAACTAAGTCTATGCGGAAAACATGTAAAAATGAAATAAATGCAATTGAGGAAATTAAATCTAATAAAATGAGCAAAGATAACTTAGCAAGCTCAGCGGTCTAAGAGACCACTAGATTCCATGAGGTACATAAAGTACTTGAAGTTAATGCAAAATAAAAGCTTGAATCAAAGTAAAATAGAAAGTCCAATTTACCATTATGATAAAACTATCTTACAACTTAAAATAAGATACAAGAGGGACTCTGCCAAACTCCAAAGAAGGCTATTATGAAATTGGGCCTGAGTTGACGAGGACATGATACCTATGGATACATCCATGAAATAAAGTTAAACACAAGGTGAGCTTGTTCCAAGGATTGCACAACGAGCAAGAATTTGTTGCTACTTAATGTCGGCACTTTCAACGTGTTTAGCGAATGATTTGAGGATGCTAGGAACCTTGGAGAGACTTCATACGTGGCCTCTATAACTCATAGGACTTTGATGCACCATGCTCAAGACACATCTTGGGGTACAAGACCATTGAAGCATAACATTTGGTTCTTCGGTAGCCCAATAGTACTTTATTGGGAAGGCCATAACTCCTCCAACCGGAGCGTGATTGAGGTCAATGAGCACTTGATGACCATGTTTGATAAGCTTTTGAATAGATCTGGTCCCACATAAATATTGCATTAGCAAGGTTTTCAAATCATCATGACAAGCTGCTGCTATTTCTGTTGAGTGTTGCAACGTTGTCTTGGGCTTGACATTTACCTTTGGGACCCTAGCCCAAGTTGGAGCATGCCCCAATCATGTGTAGAACACCTCAAAGATACCCAAGTATGATCTCTTCCTTGGTCATCACTTTAGGAGGCCAGCGTGCATCTAGGCCAAGTTGGAGGCCCAATCCATACAAGTTCGAGTCCATCTCGGACTCCAGGAGTAGCCTGCACTAAAATGGACTCCCAGGTCACATACGAACTCTATTTTTTATGTTCTACATCCTGATGGAAGATAATTTCATACGCTAACCAATGACTTTGGCCCTACATCAAAATTCCTTGGAAATCAAAGATAATCGTTGTTAAAACAAGTGGACATCCTGAATCGATTACGGTGTTGCGTCACCATCTTTTAGGCAGGCCTTGTAACTTCTTGAGATACCTTAGGGACGCCAATAGGGGGTCCTTGTTTACCCCTTAGATTATATGTTCAGTAACCATTGCCCAAATTAGGGTTGGGGTTTTGCTTTAGATCAATCTGTCTTTGAACAGTCACCGTTATCATCGATTTGTGAGACCCTAACTTTGAGTTCTTAATAACCGTCGGCTCTCAAAAAATGTGCGGTGAAGGTCTTGGTGGTGATAATACAATATGTAGTAGTGTTGTCTCCTAAAACCGCTTTTGTGGTAGTGGCAATTTGAAGTATTTCATATCATAGGGCATAGGAGTCTAGGACAGAAATATATTTTTAGTGAGAAAGATGTGTTGAATAGTAGTGCTAGAACTAAAGAGAGCAGGATTAAGTAAAAAAAGACAATGCAATAGAGCCCCAAGAATGAATGGTGCCCATTGTATTAGTTTATTTCAGTTCATAATGTTATCTTGATTTGTGAAGAATGCATGGCATTTTTAATTTATGTAAAATTAAGGACGGTGGTCAAAGTGGTGTGGAATTGTAGAGTCATACAGAATCACTTTGGTTATCAGATGCTCTTTATTTCATAATATTTTTCTATCCTCGATGCACTACTGGAGGTGGCGGCTTTGCCGAGGGCTCCAGGCTCTCGGCAAAGCCTCTCAGACCCTCGGCAAAGGCTTTGCCGAGAGCAGCTCTCGGCAAAGCTGCCTCGGCAAAAACCCGATCGCAAAGCCTTCTTTGCCGAGAGCCGTTTATCGGGCTCTCGGCAAAGGCTTTGCCGAGAGCCAACGCGGCCCTCGGCAAAGAAAAGGCGCCGTTAACGGGCCCGCTTTCTTTGCCGAGAGCCCATTTGGCTGGCTCTCGGCAAAGAGTTTTTATTTTTTTTTGAAAAAAATCTTTGCCGAGAGCCAGCCAAATGGGCTCTCGGCAAATATTTTTCTTTTTTTTTAAAAAAAATGTTTGCCGAGAGCCTGGCCAGACCGGCTCTCGGCAAAGAGTTTTCCAAAAAAAAAGAAATATCTTTGCCGAGAGCCAGTCTGGCCAGGCTCTCGGCAAACATTTTTTTTTAAAAAAAAGAAAAATGTTTGCCGAGAGCCGGCTCTCGGCAAAGAATTTCTTTTTTTTAAAAAAAAAAACTCTTTGCCGAGGGCCAGTCTGGCCAGGCTCTCGGCAAAGCCTGTCCTTTGCCGAGTGCAACGGTCATTGCCCTCGGCAAAGCTGGGAAATGGGTATTTTTTGCAGTCATGTTTCCCAGCTTTGCCGAGTGCAATGACCATTGCACTCGGCAAAGGTAGCCTTTGCCGAGTGCAACCCTCGGCAAAGTGAGAAATTTTGGTTTTTTCTTTTGATTTTCCACTTCATTACACATATAAATCGCATTCATCACGTATAAACACATTCATCATATATAAATCACATTTATCACATATGAATCACATTCATCACGTATAAACACATATATCACATTTACATATCACATTCATCACATATATGTCACGTTCACATACACCACGCATATAGCACATTCATCACAATATTTGAACTAAACGAAAGTTAACCATTACAAGTTATCATCGAAACATAATAAGTTTTCATTCTAAAGTTCACAATCTACTAGAGATGACACTTTAAACATAGTCATGGCCAACCTTGCCCTGGCCACCCCGGAGAAGGAGTCCCGCCTTGACCCCCGGGCATGTTCCATCCAGGCGCTTGCGGGTTGTTCGAACCCGCCAACGGAGGCTGCAAAAATTAGATGTCTATGTCAGACAAGCAAATGCATAAACAAAACACTGAGGAATCGATACTCATAGGAGTAGAATCCGCGTTCTGAGACGGCAGTGGAGGAGCCATGAGCGTCGCGGGCACCTGCATGCCCTGGGAGGCCATGAACGTGATGAGATCTTGCATCTGCTTAGCTTGGGCCTCCAACCGGGCCTCCATCTGGGACCGCATCTGGGACTCGGCGAGCTTGCGCTCCTCCCTTTCTCTTTCCAGGCGGGCCTGCGATAATACAAAGGGAATGTTAGAACAATGCAAACATTTAAACATCAATGTACGACGAGTAAAACAAAAATAACCTCGAGCTCGGCGACCCGCGACTGCGAAGGCGACGGGCGTGGGCGTATGGGGACGCTCCCGCTCGTGGTCTGTGCTCGGAGCTGGGACAGAGTGGGAGTGGAAGACGAGTCGATGACGCCGTCGCCAAGCCAATACCGCCCGTGCTTCTTCCCTCCTCCGACCCTCATCACGAGGCTTCCGTCCAGGTCCTCGCTGGCCGGATCAAAGTCGGCCCCATGGACCGCCCTTGCCGCCTCTGTGTAGTCAGTGAGGCGGGTGTGGACGCTGGAGTTGGAGTATGCCTCGGGGGGGGGGGGGGGGGTCGTCGGGGTTGTAGGAGGTCTCCGGTGCGGTGGCCTTGCCCTTGTCGGACATGGCGTATGCTATGAACGTGCTGCAAGGCTAGCCACCGTGTGACGCCGTCTGCGAGGAAGACAACAAGATGATTAGTAATTAGGCAACATTTGAGCGTTACAATACATAAAGTGTTTCACGTACCCAAGCTTGTGCGTACTCGGCTAGGTTGCGGTTGCCCTGGTGGTGTGGTACACCTGGCATCTGCAGACGCGCCTCCCGGGCCTCGGCGTGCTGGGCGGTCCACTCTTCAGAGAGCCACCGGTCCACGATCATCTCCCAGCACTCGGGAAACGACTGACACCATTGGGGGACCATCTGCACATCAAAGTATTTCACATATAAGCGTTAGATGAAATGAGCATAGCTTAATCTCAAAAGGAATCACTTACCTGAATGTACTGCGCCCAGCTCAGCGTCATGCCTCTCGCCTCGACCTTCGAGACCCTCCGTCCTTCGACCGTGGCGTTGTAGTTGACGATGGCCTGAATTCTCGCCTCGTAGATGATGTCGGTGACGAGCTTCCTGCAGGACCTTGTACTCACCACCTCCGCCTCGGCCTCCTTCCCCTGCTCACACCTATAGAAGTCCTGCATACAGATGCAATACAAACTCTAAGAAATTCAAGAAAAGTATGATGAATGCGATGTTGTGTGACGAAGACTTACCCACAGCTCCGCTCTGACCCTCGCCGCCTTGTTTGGGTAGTTCGGGTCTGGTACGACGGTGTAGTGGTCAAATGTATAGGCCGGCTCTCTCTTCCCGGCATACTGTACTATGCCGGGGTAGTGCTCGCGACACAGGAGACCCAGGATGCCATTGGGTTTGCGGCCGCGACCCTCCACAAACTCCCAATGCCTGCACAAGTGATACAGAAAGATTATTAGTTTCTATTTCAATTTTAAACATATCATATGAACGAGTAGTTAAAACATGTACCTTTGTCCAACGGGGCGGATCACTGGGCGTTGGTGAAGTGGTATCAGTCGGGCCGGGAGGCTGGCGGGACCTCGCAAGTAGGGTGTGGACCCCCCTGAGGCAGCCGAACCCTCGTTTGCCTCGGCCGACGGCTCATCCTCCTGCTCGGGGTCCTCCTGCCCCTCGTCCGCCTGAGCCTCGGCCTCGGGCGTGGCCGGCACCTCGTCCTCCGGTGGAGTCGGCTCCCTCCGGCGGCGACTCCTCCTTTGCCGAGATGGCCCGTCATCCTGCGAGGCCCGGTACAGGGAGCTCATCGACCTCTGACGTCCGCCTGGCATCTTGGCTCGACCTCCTGCATTTAAACAGAACAAACAATATTGTATTAGAAATAACATAATGAAATATATGCAAAATAAATAAAACCCTAGATCCTAAGAAAAAACATAACAGGAGTAGAATATAACATAATATTACGTGAATTAGAAATAATATGCATCATCGGGATTAGCCGGAGCATAAGTGTCATCATCGTTGTCAACCATGTCTAAGTACTCCTCAGTATCCGAAGACGGGAGGTTGTTTTCATTTGCTTCGCCTAAAAGGAATCGTTCTAGCATTTGTATGTCCTTCTCATTTACCACCTCATCCCCAGCGTCCTCATCATCATTCTCTACTTCCATTTCCATCGCTTCGGTTAAGTCTATCGTGAACGTCCCTTGTAGCCCAACTTCTTGAAAGAACTCCCCATCATACGTGTTTGTGTTGAAGTTATAATCCTCATCGTTGGGGAGAGGTAGTTTAGCATGTGGCGATATCTTGTGCACAATATACCAACCCAAGATATGCTCTTTGCTTTTGCACGCATATGGTGTGTAATAAATCTGCGTGGCCTGTTGAGCCACAATATACACATCGGCTCCTGGATAGACAGAATCCTGTCGAATTTCAACTAGCCCAAGATTTGGTGTGAGCCTCGTTACTCCAGGGTCGAACCAATGGCATTTGAATATTACAGGATTCAGAGGCTTGTCACCGTGAAATGAAAGTTCATATATTTCTTCAATTCTTCCATAGTAGTCACGATTGTCATTGCCTGGAGTACAAACTCCGCTGTTTGTGGTTTTCCGATTGGGCCGACTCTGCTCGTATATCGCTGTGTGGAAGCGATATCCATTCATGTCGTAACCGTTAAATGACTTGACCCTACGGTCAAAGCCGTTTGCAACCTGTCTCAGCTGTTGACTCATAGACGCATCGGTCTGAGCCTGCAAGGTGAAGCAAGGTATAACGTTATTAAGTCCGAACGTAGGAGCCAGTTGGAATATCGGACTAAGTATGACCTCGGTTGGACAGGACCTTCTGTCGGAACCAAGAAATGAAATCGGGCCTCCCTTGCCCCGCCCCGTTTGCAATTAGGGTTTCGGCTATCGGGTCAGAAGGAGGCCTTGGCCCATTCCAGAATTGATGAAGAAATTCCCTGTACGGAAGAAAAATAAGGGTGTTTGATGCAGAATAGTGTCGGCGAATTGAATGAACATAGTTGAGAACTTACCCCATGTACGGCTGCACCTCATCAAGGTTGTTAAGCATGCATAGCATGATCTTTCGCCACTCTTCATAGTTCAACCGCATCTCTTGCTTTGGTCTATCGCACAAGAGTGCCAGGTCTAATCTAGCCTTAGGGTTGTCCTTGGACTTTTCAGTGTCCATGAGTGTTCCCCAAAGTGCCTCGGCGATGTTCTTTTCAGTGTGCATTACATCAATATTATGTGGCAAAAGAAGGTCATCGTAATAGGGGAGCCTTTCCAAGCCTGACTTATGCATCCAAATATGTTCCTTACCATACCCCGCAAAACGACCGTCTCTTTCATTGAACTTGAGAGCATCTATTTGAGCATGAACCTCGACACCGGTCAGCATCCGGGGTGGAGGATCTGTCACCACGACCCCTTTAGTGAAGTTCTTGGTGTCTTGTCTGAAAGGATGGTCAAGAGGCAGGAATTGTCGATGTTGGTCGAACGCCGAATACTTGCCACCCTTCTTCAACCAGATAAATCTCATAGCTGTCTTGCAAACCGGGCATGAGAACTTGCCGTGGACATACCAGGCACAGAATATCCCATATGCCAGGTAGTCATGCAGTGAGTACTGGTACCAGATATGCATTGTGAAGTTTGACCTTGAAGCTCGGTCGTATGTCAATACCCCTTTGTTCCAAGCAGTTTCCAATTCATCAATCAGAGGCTCAATGTACACACCCATGTTATTCCCCGGGTGTCCAGGAATTATCAACGACAAGAAGACAGTATGACGTTGAAATAGGACACCGGGGGGAAGATTGAGGGGGATAACAAAGACGGGCCAACAGGTGTACGGGGCAGCCATGAGTCCATAGGGGTTGAAACCGTCTGTAGCAAACGCAACACGAACATTACGAGCCTCTCTACTTTTGTCATGATGAATGCGATCAAAGTGGACCCATGCTTCACCATCGGCGGGATGTACCATCTTCTCAGGATTGTATCGTGTACCCTGTTTGTGCCATCTCATCTGTTTCACGGATTCCTCGGTCATGTAGAGACATTGGATCCTCGATGTGAACGGCAGGTAATGCAGGACTTTCATGGGGATAGAAAGTTGTCTCTTCAGGCCTTCATCATCGTCTACCTCCATGTATCTCGACGCTTTACACTTCGGACAGTAACCTGCATCCTTGAGATCTTTTCTGAAGAGGACGCACCCATTTGGACATGCATGTATCTGCTCATACGGCATCTTCAGTGCACGAAGCAGTTTCTGTGACTCGTACAGGCTCTTTGGCAATATGTGGCCGTCCGGAAGCATGCTACCAAATAGGGCCAACATAGCATCGAACGCTTCTCGACTCAGGTTGAATTGGGACTTGAACCCCATCACACGGCCAATGGCATCCAGTTGAGAAACTGTTGTCCGATCATGAAGGGGTTTCTGTGCTGAAGACATCATGTCATAGAACGCCTTTGCGGTCTTCTCCATCTCCTCCTCCGTACGTCCTGCAGCGTACTGTGCTTGTTGGAAGTCATCTAACAGGTCTGCTACCCCAGCATCAACATCAAAGTCCTGCAGACGTGGTCGCACCGCCTCCTCTCTCAAATGATGTACTTCACCATGGTAGATCCACTGGGTGTAGTCCGGCGTGAATCCATTGTTCAGAAGATGTTTACCCATGTTCTCCTTGTCTTGCCTTCGCCGGTTCCCACATCTGCTGCACGGGCACAATACTTTCATCTCTCCTCGCCGAGCCGGGCCAAATGCATGGTTCAAGAAAGTATCTGTCTTGTGCAACCATTCATCACTGAAATCACTCTTGCTTCTGCGGCCCGAGTACATCCACTGACGGTCATCCATCCTACTGTCATCCATCCGAGTACTTACATCTACATCCAAGTACTTACATCCTACATATAATGTAGCAAAACAAGTGAGATGGTGGCGTTGTAAGGCTTTGGTGGGTTGTAAGGATTATTCATATAATGTAGCAAAACAAGTGAGAAGGTTTTTCCCCATTTAATCCCCCGTGGGGATGATTTTAGTTCCATCCCCATCCCCATCCCCTAATAGGGGAATTTTCCGCGGGGAATCGAAGATCGGGTCCCGTTGCCATCTTACTCTCTATCTATACTATGGCAAGTTGTTTAGGAACCGGACTTGACTGGCTGTCATGCGTTCATCAGCCATTGAATTGGCTCTACAGTCCAGCCCAATTTAATTAAGAATAAGAATGTATTTGGTTTGAGGACCACCGAAAAAGAACCCCATTTTAGGGATAGCACACCATCCTGTTCCTTGTTTGGTGGTACAGAATGGGACCATTCTCGTCATGTGTTAAAATTTAGGATAACTGACACGTGGGGCCCACCATCATTCTATGAACTGACACGTGGGGGCCTGGTCACCACACCTCCGCCACAGCTGGCCAGCGCGCACTCACCGATCCGCCCGTCATGGAGCGAGTTGTTCGATCGCCCCGCCGCTGCCCAGCTAGCCAACGCAAGGTCACCGGTCGCCCTGCCGTTGAGGATGAAAGAGGAACTAACTACAGCTGTTCGATCGGGAGGTATATTCCCGAGGGGGATGGACCCCTCTCAACCAAACACCATAAAAAGGGGATCAATGAACACACCAAAGCCGCTGCCATGGGCTGTCAGCACAACAGTAGTACTCCCTTAAAGTTGTGGGTGGGTGGGGATCAATGAACACACCAAAGCCGCTGCCATGGGCTGTCAGCACAACAGTAGTACTCCATTAAAGTTGTGGGTGGGTGTTTGTAGGTGTATGAATTGGAAAAGAAAAGGTAGACGATGATCAGTTAGAAGAACAAGAAGTTGAGAGGAGGGACCTAGCTGCATGAAGAGACAGAGAGAACTTATTGGTGGCTTCCCTTTTATAATGACTTGTGGCAATCATATGCAGGCATGCCTCATGAGAGGGCAGCTGATGCTGATCCTAAGTCCTAGTACAGTAGAAAACTTTGTGTGACATACTGTCTCCAGCTGATAGCTTATGTCCTTTGGAAGACAGGCTGGTTAGTAAACAAGTTGCATGTCAGTTAATTTTCCACACAAAAAAATCAGCATATCCATGAGCCTCAAAGGATTGACAGGAAGCATGCACTACAGTAACCCAAACCAGCCCTGTTCTACAAATGCAGACATCAGACAGCTTATAAGCCAATTCCTATGCAAATACCCAAAAAATCATCTGGAAACGATCCTGGCACATAGTAAACAAACCCACAAACAGTAGACAATGTAGAGCAAATAAATTGGTGGAAAATCGTTTTTTCCTATTTTGCCAAAAAAAAATCAAGACTGCTAAAAGTTCTTTATTGCACATGGTCTTAAAGCAGTTCAACGCTCAGTTTTTTTAAAAAAAGCATGTTCAGCGCTCCCTCATACAAACTTTCCCAATAGATTGATAATAGGGGTAGCCTAATATCATCACTTTTTTGAATTCAAACAATCATTCTCTGTCGCCCGCCTCCTCGCACCACGCTGTCCAGCAACGACAAGAGGACCGTGAGATTCAACACGGAGGCAGCAGCCATGGCTTATGCCTAGCTGCACCAGGACATCGGTGGCCAACGGCTTGGACAGAGGCACACCGATGGGCTTCCATTTTCTTGAGCTCGGGGCCGACGTGGATGCGCCACATGGCTCACATCCCGCCGCTGCAAGACGCCGACGACCGACGACTTGGGCAGAGGCACACCAATGGGCTTCCGTTTCTAGAGCTCGGGGGCGACGTCTTGGATGGAAGTGGCGGCCATGGCTCACGTCCAGCAGCAGCGAGACGCTGGCGGCCGACGGCTTGGACAGAAGCACACCGATGGGTTTTCGTTTTCTAGAGCTCGGGGCTGGTGGCTTGCGAAGGAGGCGGCCATGGCAAAGTAGGGAAGATGGGGCAATTATTGTGGGCATGTGCTATTAGAAAAGATGCAACTTCTCTTTGAGGGTGATGAGATATATTGGTAGGGTAGCCAATATAAAAAAAAGAGCTATTGAAGGTCTGCTGGAGCAATAAAAACAGCCGCATTCCCTAAGATGGGGGACAGGGATTCAGGGTCTGTTTGATTAGCAACCAAAACTTGTTGGAGAGGAGGCCGAGTGGCGGAGTGTTGCGGCAATAGAAACTGCCGGACTATACACGTGCATTGCCCATTCGCCACCAAGAGTTCGATGTTCTAACACTGTACATGTTTACATCGATCTGGTAACCAGACAGCCTAGGCCGGCTTCCTATTACATAAGCCAGTGGACTGTGAGATCAAGGTGGCCAAAGTTTGGTCGACGTGATGTTTTTCAGGGCTGATTCACAAGTGTAAGAACAGAGCCCCCAAGTTTAGTGTTGAAGTTGCACTGCTCTCGCTCTCTTTTCTCTCGGATTAATTTATAGTGGGATCAAATGGCCTTAACAAAAAGTGTTCTTCATATATAGCTCTACCCATTTTGTTTAAAGACACAGATCAAATTCTCAACAGTTTGAGAGAATAAAAAGTCCTAAAGTTTGGTAAATTTGATCCCAAATTCAGAGTTGCAAGCAGTTTTATGTTAGCCTATGCTTATGTACCCAACATTCCAGCATTCTGTATGTAAGATGGTTACAAACCAACTTGGTGATAAATAACCTTGTCTTGTGATGCCAGTAAATTAGCATTTGTACACATGAGAACAGTCATTTCTAGATTGCTCATATCTCTGTACCTAAGCGCAGATCAGCAATGATATAGGAACAGACGTTATGCAGGGAAGGCTATACCTTTGCCGGTGAGCGGACGGTGACGGCTGCGGGGACGACGCGAGGTCCGCGGCGAGCTCCTCCTCCCTCCTCCACCGGATCTTGGACGGCCGGGGCGACCTCCTCCTCCCCCTCTTCTTCCACCTCCCGTTCTCCTTCTCCTCCACCTACTCCCCCTCTCGGCCTCCTCTCCAACCGGTCGGGCGGGCGGTGGAGCGGCGGCGCGGAGCCGGCTGCACAGCCGCGGCGTGGCCGGGCGGGGGACGGCCAGGGGCCAGGGCGCGCTCGGGCGGGGGCGGGGGCGCAGTCGGGCCGGGGCGAGGACGCGGCCGGGCGGTGGCGCCGGCGCGGGGGCAGGGGCGGGGGCGCGCCCGGGCGGCGGCGGGTCGAGTGAGGGGCGGCGGCGGGTCGGGTGAGGGAAGAGGGGCGTTTGTGAGGGGTGAGAGGCCGGGGCGGGTTTTTTTTAAATGTACGAACCCCTTTGCCGAGAGCTAGATCAGACGGCTCTCGGCAAAGAGTTTTTCTTTTTTTTTTGATTTTCTTTGCCGAGAGCCCCAGCCCTGGCTCTCGGCAAAGAGGCTCTTTTTTATATTTTATTTGCCGGCGTTCTTTGCCGAGAGCTAGGTCAGGCGGCTCTCGGCAAAGAGTTTTTATTTTTTTGATTTTCTTTGCCGAGAGCCCCCAAGCCCAGGCTCTCGGCAAAGAGGATCTTTGCCGAGAGCTTTAGGAGGCTCTCGGCAAAATATATATATATATATATTTTTTGATTTTTGCTCCTAATTTTTTCCTGCAGCCTTGATATAGTACTAGGTGGCCATATTTGAAATTTGGTGTATTTTCCATGCATCTTGCTATATTTCATGTATTTTTTTCATTTTCTTGATTTTTCCCGCAAGACGCACATTTGTACTGCAGGTGCATGAAATAATGAATCTCAGCGATTTAAAAAATGATATTCATGCTTCCGAGGGTATTTCGACGCCGTATCTAGGGACAGACGCGGAAACTCAACCATCTCGTGCACACGACATGGCGACCAAGTTGCGTGAGATTTGATTTAAAAATATATAAAATGTGAACGGAGTCGGAAAATCATGTTATCACATGTGGAGGTCTTAGGGTTTCAACCATCTTGTGTCACAACTTGCTTCAAACATTTTCAAAAATTTTTTATAGCTTCTACATGCGATGTCAAGGCCTCCCGTCTATTTTCATGATTTTCCGACTCCGTTCACATTTTATATATTTTTAAATCAAATCTCACGCAACTTGGTCGCCATGTCGCGTGCACGAGATGGTCGAGTTTCCGCGTCTGTCCCTAGATACGGCGTCGAAATACCCTCGGAAGCATGAATATCATTTTTTGAATCGCTGAGATTCATTATTTCATGCACCTGCAGTACAAATGTGCGTCTTGCGGAAAAAATCAAGAAAATGAAAAAAATACATGAAATATAGCCAGAGGGATGAAAAATACACCAAATTTCAAATTTTGGCTTATAGTACTGTAGCAACGCTGCACAAAAAATTTGGGACCAAAAATCCAAAAAAAAAATATTTTGCCGAGAGCCTAACAACAGGCTCTCGGCAAAGATGACGGCGTAAGGGTGCCGTTTGTGGGGTTGAGGCTTTGCCGAGATTTTTTGTTTACCGAGAGTCGAGCTCTCGGCAAAGTTTGGAGTTACTGAGAGCCAATATTTGCCGGGCGTCGAGCTCTCGGCAAATCTTGGATTTGCTGAGAGCCAATCTTTGCCGAGCGCAGGCTCTCGGCAAAGGATTCTTTGCCGAGAGCCCGATATTTGGCGCTCGGCAAAGCTTATGACACTCGGCAAAGATACTGTTTCCGGTAGTGATGTTCTATATATTGCTTGAGCATTTTGAATTGGTATCGTTATATGCGTTCTTTATTTTAAATGTCTATTATATCGCATTAATTTAGACTAGTAAGATTTATAGCTTATATTATTTAGCCCTTTCTCCTTAGCATGTTTTTCTAGATTCATCACTGCATGTACATATGCATGTGTGTGTAGTAAGCTTATATACGTAGCGTGTCATATCCCAACCACCACCACCACCCGGCACGGAGAGAAGGGAAATGGCGATAAAGGGAAAAGGGGCAACGGAGGTTAGCTAATGACAATAATAATTAAAAAGACTAAGCACCTTTATCCCGTACAGGGACTGTTGCTGGTAGCTGACGAATTGGCAATGATGACGACGAGACGGCGATAATGCATGTGGTGTGGTCGACTGATGCTGGTTGCCATTGCCCCCGGCCCACATGCAGCTAGCTAGCTAATAGCATGCATTGCCTTGACATGGCCATTATATTGCTAGCTGCCGATGGGTCGATGGAGTTTGTTGTCACATCGTGGGATTATTGTACTTGATCGCCTCTCTTCCCCGCACCTCAAGCTACCTGCTTTATTTCCTTAAATCTCCTCCAACCCACCCCCATCCATTAGCCCACGGGGACCTTGCCCTTACCTTGCTTCAAACTCACTTTATGAGTAGCTATAGCTAGAGTGCCTGGCCTCTCTCTCTGATCTCTCCCCCATTCGATCTTGTTCGCAGACAGTGACACAGACCACTGCTGGTTGCTGCTTTTTTTCTCCCCTTTTATTTAGTTACAAGCTATAGTTTCTTCAGCTCCACTTTAATAAGATCGCAGTCGGTCTGTTATCTCTAGCTTAAGTCTCAAGCATCGAACTGCCTGCTGTCCCCTGAGAGCTGAGCTGCTGAGATAGCGAGCCAACCGTCGCTTTTAATTTATATCGCCCGCCAGCGCCAGGCCGTCTCATCATCATTGTTGCCATCACCTGCCGCTAACTGGCGCTGGCGGCTGCTGCCTGCGACCTGCGGTACTAGTAGTCTTGAAGAAACTGATCCATGATCTGATCCCACAGGCCACAGCACAAGCAACGGTCGATCGGGCCGGCCGGGGCGGTGGCAAAGAGCAGCTTAGAGCGTGTTAGTTGCCCGGCCAGCAGCCGCCGGCCTCGCTGCCCCGTCCATCCGATTGATCCATGGGGCGCGAGGCGGCGGTGGCGAGGCCCAAGCTGCGGAGGGGCCTGTGGTCGCCGGAGGAGGACGAGAAGCTCTACAATCACATCATCCGATATGGCGTTGGCTGCTGGAGCTCAGTCCCAAAGCTCGCAGGTATGTACTGTGTATTGTATAGTACTACTTCAATTCAATATAATCGTCACTTAACTGGCATTATATATTCAGCTAATTATTCATTATTAGTTTCTTTATTTATCTCTTGCACAAAATATGATGCTTAATTTGCTTGGTATATATTCACCAGCCGTTGCCTCAACTCGCTAGCTCTTGCATTGCGATATATACTTATGTTTTGGTACGTGTAGGCTTGGAGAGATGCGGTAAGAGCTGCAGGCTGAGATGGATCAACTACCTGAGGCCTGACCTCAAGAGGGGCAGCTTCTCCCAGCAGGAGGAGGATCTCATCATCAGCCTCCACAAGATACTAGGAAACAGGTAGTCGTTCGTTACCCGATAAACTTGAAGTAATATATATAACAATTAACAACACACACGTAACTAGCTCCTTCTTAATTTGGAGCAGGAAGCCACACCCGCACTTGCTCATTTATTTTAGTGTTGCACTCAAATGAACAATGGCAATCTCACTCAGAGTTTCTTATGTCAGTTGTGACCACATACTACATACATACATGTATAACTATAAGGTAGCACACATGCATCATGTGAATATATATGTGATTGTACGTGGTCCATCAGGTGGTCCCAGATCGCATCGCAGCTGCCGGGTCGGACGGACAACGAGATCAAAAACTTCTGGAACTCGTGCATCAAGAAGAAGCTCCGGCAGCGGGGCATCGACCCCGCCACGCACAAGCTGCTCAACAACGACGACGACGTCGCTGCAGACGACAACGCCATGGCGCCGCATCGTCATCAGGACGACAAGCAGCTCGCCTCATCAACCGACGACAACTGTTTCGCCGCTAGGGACGCCGCCAGCAGCGACGACCCTCTCGCGCCACACTCCCCGACCGTCAGCTTCGACCCACTTTCCGTGACCAACGTCCCGACAATGCAGCAGGGCTCCTACGGCGCCGCGCACTCGTTCGGCCGGTCCGACAACCACCTCTGCGACTACGGCGGCGTGGACGTGGTCTCCGACGCAGCGACGACGTATAGCGCCTACACGGGCGGCGACAGCTCCAGCAACAGCAACGGCACCTGGACCTGCGGCGGAAATGTGGTCGGCGGCGAGCCGATGCCGCCTCACATGGACATGTTCGGCCGCGATGCCGAGGCGGCATACCAGTTCGACCCGGCCAAGTACAGCCCCTGGCAGCACCAGCAGCAGCACCCGGCGGCGGCGAGGCTCCATGGTCACAACGTCAGCGGCGGCGGCTCTGCGGGCTTCCCGATCCGGCGGGACCTGCCGGATTCCTGCTTCGACCTCGCCCGTAGCGCGCTGGAAGACGAGTTCAGCGTCGACTTCCTCTAGCTGACGACGACTCCGCCGACGCGCGCCGGCCGAGAGGTCGCTGATGTATGTCGTCGTCCAACACTCACTCGAAACTCGACAGACACACAGATACACTTCATTCACTACAATTACTACTACCTCAGAAGATCACCCAACAAAAGACACTCCTGAAGCATCTTTGTCTGGCATGTTCGTTCGTTATTTTCCCCCCTTTCTTTTCATCAGGTCCGGTCCTACTTATTTGGACCGATCGATCAAGTTGTTTAATTAACCATGGTGGTATGGTATACTGTGTTTATAATAAGGGTTATATATATTTATATATTATTATACACCTCAAATATATTCATGGGAACCATATTTTGTCATTGGAAATAATTAATACGTAGCCCAAATTTGAGCTCTCTCTCTCTCTCTCTATATATATATAGTTCTTTCGATGTCTGTTCACAAGGTGGCCATTGCAAGAGTTTGCACTGTTGCATCAATGTCTTCGTTCCGTCCACACACTGGTTTACGAGGAGCCTATAGCTAAGCTATATCAAATGGTAGCAAGCAATACGGCAGGTCTCATCGGTAGCAATAGCATACGTGGTTGGTGTGTTGAGAGCTAGCGACCTCATAGCACGTACGCATCATCAGCTCCAGCGCCATGTGAGGTCCCTTTCCCTTTTTCATTTGGCAACGACATTGGCAGAGGCTTGCATGCAACATATAGCTACTACACAATGCACGGCTGTTGGATTTATCAGCGTGAGCGAGACGCGTCCAGTTGTTTTCCACATAATAATGATCATATCATACATATGTACTCCGTATATATGATGAAGCAAGCTTCTGGACCCATTGCGTGTGTATATATGAATGCTGGCTCTCTTACCCTGCATGTGTACTCCGTCCTTCCTTCCGTCCACAAATTGATATATGGTGGGTTTCAAAATTCATCGACACTATACCACATGTATATTTAGAAATCTGCAGCAGTGATAGACCTGGCCTTCCATTGTCTGTTGCTCGCCGACAGTGATACCCATTTTAAAAGAAAAAGAAAAAACACTAGCACCGCCCACACCGCCTATGCGGGAGCCAGTTGAAACGATCCTGCATTCCACGAAGAGAATGCCACAGATTCGACGTGCAATAGATGAACGAGTTCATACCATTACCCAAATCTCAGTTGAATAACAGAGTCATACACGAATATCAGAGTACAAATAGAAGGTTTACACTACTTATTATCATCGCCACGCAGGGCGGAACACACTCACACACAGCAACTGGAACAACATCTCGTAGACAGCAGCGAAAACCAGGACTCCTCGCACCAAGCTTGAGCGCAGGGAGAACCCCTACTCCTCCCGGTCGTCCTCCTCATCGTACGGGCTCCGAGCCTGCTAAAAATCTATCAGTACTCTTGGTACTGGCCATGCATCTCCCACCCTATGATGCATTTGCTTTGTGGAACTGGATGCAAAGGGGGGGTAAGAAAAGACCTATCTTTGGCTATGGTTTCCTAAGCGAGTAATCAATGTATTAATAACATAAGTTTGTCAAATTTTAACCCATCTCATTCACACACATTATCCCATCCCAACACATATCTCATCGCCTCATTACATCTCATCTCCCTCTCTCATCGGCATGGGCAACTCCCTCTCGCCCATGTCTCAACGGCTAAGGCCGGAACACACACTGAAGTCCTAGGGAAGGTAGAAAGACTCCTCTCATCTAGACAAGTGAAGCTGTACTTAGGAAAGGTCCATAGCCGAAAGGTTCGGCATATGTATCGATCGATCAACCAGAAACTCTGCAGAGGTTTACACATCCCACAAGATAGCTATCCTCGACGATGCCTCGTCTAAGCTGATTCTAGGCCGCCTACCGACTAGAAACGGTACCACCCTATCACTCAGAACTGGGGCCGTGTCGAAGTGCCACCGACACGCTGAGACTATGAGACGTAGTACTTGGCCCCTGAGTACTATGCTGTCTTGGGAGGGTGTGGGTCCTTGTGCCCGTACCTCCCTACACTATCCGCTAACCTCTCAATAGTAGTGGGACCGCACCAGCAAGTCGAACGTCCGTCTCCTCCCCATAGAAGTGAGTGGGCGTGCAAGGATTCCTAAGACCTGGTCCACAGGCGTGTCAGTCCTTAGGGTGACTAAGCAGAACATCTTCACGAGGGGAAACCGTTTTCCGCTCAACGAAACACCCGGCAGCCCATGCCATCACAGCATCTCCCATCCCAGGGCTTCATCCCACGAAGACACTCCACCTAGGGACCTCTCCCTGTCACATGTACCCGCCACAGGCACCTCACATGGCGAACGCCCAGGTAGCATCCTCCGGCAAGACTTGTCTTTCCAACTCGTCGTAGATCCTGCTCGGTCGACTCGACCCTCACCACACACCCCAGACTCACGCCAAGATCTCCCCAGGTTCATTATGAGGTTATTATCAGGTTTACGGCACCTCGTTCCTTATCTCATACGCCTCTCACTCACCAGCATCACATCACAGATATAATGCGAGTAAGAGTAAAGTAATGAGTAACGAGTGATAAAGCAGCATCTAGTCTAACAACAGGGTGAGCAGGTGTAAGGTTGCAACAAGGCAAGTGGCTCAAAAGCAGTAAACTACCATGCAACCTATCAGTAATATTATGACATAAAAGTAAAGCACTAGCAATTCTAAGTATTTGCAATGCGTAATAGGATCTACGAATGGGTGGGCGTGGCACCTGGCAGGTCGTCACCCAAGTCATCGGTGTAGTCGGGGTCGAACTCCTCAGTCGGTGGCTCCTTCGGGTCTGTAAAACGTGACATACGGCCGCGTCAGCAGCTCCTATAGAGGTGTAGAAAGAAGCAACTGAAAATTGAAAGATCCAAAAGCACTCAAGAACAAGCCTATAACGTAGGTCTCATTTTTAGAAAAATCTGTACTCTGGTTTGGCATTTTTTCTGATCTACGGTTACTTAGTTATGAATTTTTGAAGATTAAATCATTTATAGAAAAAGAAAAGGTCCAGGTTTATTTAGGGGTTGACACGTGGCAGCACGGGATTTGGTCGGTTCAGGCTGACAGGTGGGTTTGGGTCAATGTTGACCTAGCCGGGTCTTAGGCCTAGATGGGTCGGGTCAGGCTGACCTGGGCCTAGACACGTGACGGGATGGGGTGGTGCCACGTAGCGGCCTTGGGCTTTAATCGGGCCTGATCTACGAACGGCCAGCTCGCGGTGAACTGCTACTCAGTGGTCTAAAGACCTCCAGTGTAGCTCAGGTGGACTGGGTCTACTCTCCCTCTCTCTCCCTTGGGCTCATGGTGGACCAAGCTTACCAGATGCATGTGTCTTCTTCTCTTCCTCCTCCCCCCCCCCCCCCGCTCCTCTGCCCTCACGGCGAAGCTCGCCCCCGGTGCTCTGATGTGCCAAAGTCGACACTCGTGGGCCCCTTGGCCTCAAGTGACCGAGGTGGGTGCAAGGGTGAGCCAAGTGCAGCGGTTTTGGCGCTCAGGCTGCTGGCAGAAGCGGGCAACGCTCCACTGAAGGGTCGAGATGGCGGACTAGAGGGGGGGTGAATAGTCCTTTCTAAAACTTAAACGCGTTGGCTAAACGAAACAAATGCGGAATTAAACTTCTCGGTCTAGCCAAGACTACACCCCTCTATCTAAGTTCTCTAGCACCTTGCAAAGATCCTAATTAAGCAACTAAGGTGCTAAGCTTACCAAGAGCTCACCTAAACAATTCTAGAGCAAGGTCACACAAACCTATGCACTAGTACTTTGCCAACCGAGGGAGCTCCTACACAACTAGTGAAGCAAAAGCACAAAGCTCCTAAGCTCACTAGCAATGCTCAATAACAAGGCAACCAATGCCAAATTAGAGAGCACAAATAACTTAGCTACACAAACTAAGCAATGTGACTAACAAGGTTACACAAACCGAATTAGCCACGCAAAGGGGAAGCTCTAGCTACACAAGCAAGAAGACGACTAGCAAGCTACACAAGCAAACTAGTTACGAGAGCAACTACACAAGCACAAGTATATATGAAAGTAAATACAAGCTTGTGTTGCATGAAGGCAAACCACCGAGAAGAGTAGACAATGTTGACACGGTGATTTTCTCCCGAGGTTCACTTGGTTGCCACCAAGCTACGTCCCCGTTGTGTCGACCAACACTTCGTGGTTCGGCGGCTAATCGGTCACACACCGAGCCTCTCAAAAGGCGCCGCAAGAACCCACCATCAAGTGTGGTAGCTCAATGACACGCTCAACTAGAGTTGCTCTTCGCGATCCCCGCGGGGTGAGCACAATCCCCCTCACAAAGCTTCTCCGGAGCCTCGCACAATCTTCTTGCGAGCTTCGACGGAGCCACAAGCCACCAAGCCGTCTAGGAGGTGGCAACCTCCAAGAGTAACAAGCACCACCGACTTGCAACACGAACACCTAGTGCCACTCAAGCAATCCTCACGATGCAATCGCACTAGAATCACTCACTCGCTTATTGATTCGCAATCTAGCAAGCACAAGTAAGTTAGAGGCTCTCCTAGCACTCCCAAAGCATGGACACTAAGTCCCAAGGGTGCCAAGCAACGGCCAAGGCCGGCCACCACTTCTATTTATAGCTCCACAACGAAATAGAGCCGTTACCCCTTCACTGGGCGAATTTCGGGACGACCGGACGCGGTGGTCGAAACCGACCGGACGCGGTGGTCAGTAGCGTGCTCCAACGGCTAATTTTCGCGCGTATAAACTTGTATTGACCGGACGCGGTGGTCACTAACGGGACCGGACGCGGTGGTCGCAGCGAAACAGCGAACAGAGAGGTTCCAGCAAGCTCCCGAAGTGACCGGACGCGTCCGGTCGTCACTGACCGGACGCGGTGGTCACTTTCGCCCACGAAAAACACTGACCGGACGCGGTGACCGGACGCGCAGGTGCTGACCGGACGCGTCCGGTCTCGAGTCCGGTCACAGACCACTCTTCGGTAAAACGGCGATATCTCTTAGCTCCGAACTCCGATTTCGATGATCTTGGACATTTTGGAAAGCTTACTCAGAGGGCTACACAACCCACTAAAGCACTTGATCCAGTTCACAATGGATCAAAGCAGTATTCCACTCCAAGAGCCATTCTAGTGTCCGGAGAACACCGAAAAAACTTTCTCTCTTCTCCAAGTTGATCAATACCAACTCCAACACCTTCTCCTTTGCAAATGTGCCAACACCACCATGTGTAAAACACCATGTGCATGTGTGTTAGCATTTTCATAAATATTTTCAAAGGGTTAGGTACTCCACTTGCCTCGCCACTCGATCCTAGCACGTATGCAAAGTTAGATCGCTCAAATGGCACTAGATGACCGATATGCAAACAAGTTTGCCCCTCTTGATAGTACGGCCATCTATCCTAAACCCGGTCATCAACTTCTCTACACACCTATGACCGGTGAAATGGAAATGCCCTAGGTTATACCTTTGCCTTGCGCATTCCACTCCATCTCCTCCGACATTGATGCAACACATGCACCAACCATATCACAAATGATATGATCCACTTCATATCATCATGTGACCTTGGTCCATCGATCTTGACCTCACTTGCTCTTCACCATTGCGTTGGTCCATTGGCGCCAAGTCTTGCTCAAGCTTCACCGCCTCACGGTCCATTGCTCTAAAGCCTCTGACTTGCCCTTCACACTTGCAACCGGTCCGTCGAGCCAAGCCTCATCTTGATCTTTGCCACCTTGGTCACATGACTCCATGTCATGTCTCATATGCAATGAGCTCCTTCATGACACCATTACCTGTGGACTAATCCCTGTGTATCTCACATTAAACACAATTAGTCCACCTAAGGTTGTCACTCAATTACCAAAACCAAACAAGGACCTTTCAATCTCCCCCTTTTTGGTAATTGATGACAACTCTACAAAGATATGGAAATTAAGTTCTTTTGGACTTTATGCCACTTATCCAACATTTAAGCTCTATGTTAGGATTTGGATAAGCACCATAAAATCTGACTTGGTAGTGATAACTCCCCCTACATATGTGCTCAAATGGTTTGGTTTCAAGGTCACACATATGCATGAATATGAAAATTATGGGAGGGTTAGCACTACTAAGTGATGCTAAGGTGTATAGAATAAACCTTTGTAGTTCGATACCATTTGATAGCTTGATACCATTTGAAAATCACAAGTTTACCATCATCCTTAGCATCATGAGTAGCTAGACATCAAAAACACTAGAAACCCCGTGAGATCAACATTATAAGCATGGTTCTAGTTTTTGCATGATAATCACAAGTCTAGCTAGCATCCTATGCATGCTAGTTATCAAATCATCATTCAAGTTCTATAACTAGCATACACCACACAAGCATGCATATTGAATTTAAGAACTTTATGCAATGCAAGCAAGCACATGAATATGCACATATCAAATGCAACCAATCAATGTTCATGAGCTTGCTCCCCCTACTTGTGTGCTTTCTTTGTCCAAGAATTTTGATTGCTCCCTCTTTGTCCATATCCATGTCCAATATCATCTATCTCTCTCCAAATCTATCTCTCTTGGTGCATTGACATATCTTTGTTCCAACTTCTCCCCCTTTGTCATCAATTTCCATAAAGGGTGTGCTTCTCATTGATGCAAAGACTAGCATTGGGGTAGATGGTTGAGACTTGAATCTTGCATTTTTGATGGACATTACCACATATGTTGGAATGACAAACTTTATGGTTGCTCTTGAGATACCACATAGGATCTTTGACCTTGATACCAATCGGTGGGGCTCCTCCCCCTATGTCATAGCATGTGTCATTCACTTGAGATACCACTTGAAGATGAGGGTAGCATTTCTTGATTTGATCACTTAAAGTTGAGGATCACTTGTGAAACTATCGTCTTGCATGAATGATACCACGTGAAGATACCATGAGTAGGAATGTGATACCATTTGAAAGAATTTTCTAGTATGGATCCACTTTGAAGGATTTGGCAATAATATTCACTTCTTAAACATTTGCTATCTTCATGAGTACCATTTGTAAGATATCACTTGTAAGTTGATCTAGACACCACTTGTGAATACCATGTGAGAAATCAAAGGAGTCTAGATAACACTTGAAAAACTAGATATCCGATTGCATTGTTTGTTTTTTTTTGTACTCTTATCATCATCATGAGCTTCTAGTATGACTTGAACTAAGTTGATTTGCCTAAGATCCCAAGTCCGGTTTGATCCAATGACAAGCTTCTTCACACCTCATGCTAAGGGTTATCTTGCCAATGTTGTACTTGTCACTTGTTAGCAATCCAAACTAGATCAAGTACTTGGGTTCACTAGCTCATGAACAAATTCATACACATACCACTAGATCATTTAAACAATTCAAGCAATAGTGGTAGGCTATGAATTTAAACATTTCATTTGTTATGCATGATCCTAGTAAGCATGTACTATATGCACTAATCGCATACTAGTAAGGGATGAAATGATCATGCACATTACAATAATACCTTTGCTATGTTGGAGTAGAGGATAGTCACATAGATTCCAATTCATTACTCCAATAGCAATGTGAAGTCCAATTTATAAGCTTGGTGAAGACCAATCATTATAGATAAATCCATTCTTCACCCATATGAAATGAAAACCACTTATGATCAAGGGCACTATCTCTTGAGTTGTGGTTGGCTTGCTTCATCTTTTTGATCAATGCTTGCATGAGAGAACTACTTAGAATACCACTTGAAATACATGACTAGCTCTCTTTTGGGTGTTGCTTGCTTTTCTTGATCAACCCTTTTGATTGCTTCAACTAAGCATCACAAGTTCCTCAGATCACCACTTCCATATTAGCCTTCCAAGTCCCAAACTTGGTTTCACCTACACACGGCGGCAAGCCCTTCACTAGGGAGAAGTGACCTTTCTCCGAAAAACCACTCTTGATACTCACTTGAAATGATATAGCTTGATTGATCCAAATGATGAACTCAATCTTGATGAATAATCCTTGAATCTACATTTGAGTCCAACTCTTCCTACATGTTTAAGTCCTTTTCTTTCTACCAAATGATCTCTAATCATCACTAGAACTTAAACTTCATCTTTATCTTAAATTTGATATTGATCTTTAAATTTGAGTACTGAACATGTACACCAAATACATTCCACAATCAAATGTTCTTGTACCCATTGCTCTTCATGCTTATAGATCAATCCAAAACCAAACTTAGGTACCTCAACCACTTATAAACATGTTTCCAACTTGAGGACCTTTCGATCAAAGTGACTCTAGATTAATCCAATGATTGTCACTTTTCTGGCAGATTCTGTACCCTTCAAAGAATAATTCATATCTCCCAATGTATAGATCCAAATGCCATAACATTTGGTGGAGATGTGCTTAACTAAGTCATCTAGCATCTGTAAAAATTTGAGATTCATTTGACATCTAGATTGCTACCAGATTTCAAATCTTTCACCACTGCTACATGTTGAAAACTGCTGCACTATAGCTGACAAGATCCACTCCAAAACCGAAGCATCTCTTATCCAATTCTTATGAAATTTGTACAGCATATCATATCATAGGCCTAGAGCACTTATACCAAATTTCAAGCCAATCCAAATAGATTTGATCACTCAAACATGGCTAAGATCACAGCTAGCTCAGATTTTCAACTTTGGACAGATTTCAATACATGAGCTATTCTTCATCAAATGTGAATCAAACTTGAGATTAACTTGTTTGAACACTCTCACAAGACATATATCCATTCAATCCACTTACTAAATGTCATCTCATGAATTTATCCAGCACAAATCAATTCAAACTTGATTGCTAAGCATTTAATCCATTCAATCATCTCATAGCAAACAACATTGCATATATATCCAATTCAATCAACTCATATGCACCCAAATGAAATGATCAACAAGAGATATACCTTGGTTAGTTCATGATCATCCAATAGCAAGCTTTCAACTTGAATATTTGCAAGCCATCAAGTATATCCAATAAATCACCACAATCTTTGACATTGCACTTGTATGTTGTAGCACTTGGACTTCACTTATTTTGACTTGGCATTGGGATTGGATATGCATTGAGCTTCATAACTTGACTCAATATATGATGAACAAAATGAAACCAATTGAATCAAGCCTCCAATGCCGATGGTACCTACAAACAATCATCCACTCTTTGATGGTACCCAAACAAGTTTGGGTCCTCTCAAGTTAGGTGCAACATACTTAGGCATTTCCTTAGTATGAGTAGCGGGATGTTTTGCAATAGCAACAATAAAGGTACCATTTACATCCTTTCTAAGCACATTAGTATCATCAATTGAAATATGCTTAGATGTGTTACCTAGGGGACATGAATGTGCCATGTGTCCCCTTTCCCGGCATGAATAGCATCTTCTCTTTAATTGAGCCTTTTCTTCATTGCTCATGTGATGCTTTTCATTGCCTTGCCTCTCATGAGTTGCTTGAGCCTTCTTCTCAAGCTTGGTAGGACACCCCGAGGTGAAGTGTCCCATATCTCCACACTTGAAGCACTTGATGTGAGCCAAATTTCTTTTCTCATTTTGATTCTTGCTCATCATCTTGGCATCTTGAATTTGCATTGGATGCCTTGCTCTACCACCCCTTCTTGTTTTCTTTTTCTTCTTCTTCATCAAGTCACCATCATTTCCATGGTTGATCTTGATTTGTTCTTGGGGTGTCTTCTCTTGCTTAATTAGTGGCTTTGGTTGAGGCTTTACTTGTTGCTTCACCAATTGCTTGGTTGGACACATTGATGTGAGATGACCCCAAGTGTGGCACTTGAAGCACTTGACATGCTTTAGCCTCTCTTCTTCTTTCATCTTCTTGAGCTTCTCAATGTTTGGGCAACCATTAGCAAGATGTCCCGCTTCATGGCATCGATAACACATGGAATGCGAGAGCTTCTTTTGGAGTAGCCTCTTTATCCTCTTTTCTTGCTTTCTTTCACCCTTTGTCATTTTCTTCTTGAAGCCAAGGCCACTTTTGTCACCAATGTTTCTTTGAGTCTTCATCATATGCTCAAAGGTGACTTTTGAGTTGTAGCACCTCTCTAACTTGTTGCTCAAATTCTTCACTTCACTTTTGAGCTCATTGTTCTCCTTCAAAAGGTTAGTCTCACAAGACATAGAAGTAGAACAAGCATTTAATTGTGAAGAACATGGCATATATAATAAATCATCACAAGAGGTGGATACATGCTTCTTGCCTACATCACAAGGGTTAGTAATATGTGATTGATCATTTGACCCAAATAATGAGCTCTCACTAGTTTTGGTTTCTTCATTAGAAAGTTTCTTAGTGAGTAAAGCATGTTCTTGTGCCAAGTTATCATGAGCAACACTAAGTTCCTCATGAGCCAATTTTAGCTCCTCATGTGAACAAGTAGTAACATAAAGTAGATGCTTTTGTTGTTCACATGTGGTTTTTAGAAATGAGTTTTCATTTTTCAATTTACTTGTTTTTGTCATCTCATTTCTTAGGGCCTTTGAGAGTTTATATAGAAGCTCAAAATTTGGACCATCACAATTAACAACAAAACCACCAATAGATACCTTAGTGTCACCATGTGATGATATTGATGAGCTTGTTGAGGCATCACTCTCATAGCCATCATCTTCACCATCAAGTGTGCATGGAGTAGAATCATTGCTTGCATCACTTGTGGCATTATCATTATTCTTGTCAAGTGATCTTGTGGCATGATCATCATCATCATCATCACTTGACATTGAGGTGGAGCAATCCTCCACAACCACCTCGTTGTGGTCATGCTCAACATCCTCATGTACCTCCATCACTATGTGATCATCCTTCTTGAATTTTCCATCATCCCAAATTGAGGAGCCACAATAGTGATGCTTGAGCGCCGTCCACATGCTATGTGCACTTGAGAGACCCCTCACCTTGTCAAAAATCTCATCAGTCAAAGCTTTGATTAGATAAAACTTAGCTTGTGCATCAAGTGTTCGGCAATCCTTTTGAGCTTGGGTACGGTTACCACACCCATCCAAGTCATGAGAAAAGCCAACAACTATGATCCACCAAAACTTAGGGCCAAGAGCACGAAAATGATCAAGCATGTGATTTTTCCACCGTGCATAGTGAGTGCCATCAAAAATGTGTTCCACACAATCATCTAGCCCATAAGCCGCCATCCTCTCGGGTCGGTGAAGACCACAAATGAGAGACCCGGCTCCGATACCACTTGAAGGGTCGAGATGGCGGACTAGAGGGGGGGGTGAATAGTCCTTTCTAAAACTTAAACGCGTTGGCTAAACGAAACAAATGCGGAATTAAACTTATCGGTCTAGCCAAGACTACACCCCTCTATCTAAGTTCTCTAGCACCTTGCAAAGATCCTAATTAAGCAACTAAGGTGCTAAGCTTACCAAGAGCTCACCTAAACAATTCTAGAGCAAGGTCACACAAACCTATGCACTAGTACTTTGCCAACCGAGGGAGCTCCTACACAACTAGTGAAGCAAAAGCACAAAGCTCCTAAGCTCACTAGCAATGCTCAATAACAAGGCAACCAATGCCAAATTAGAGAGCACAAATAACTTAGCTACACAAACTAAGCAATGTGACTAACAAGGTTACACAAACCGAATTAGCCACGCAAAGGGGAAGCTCTAGCTACACAAGCAAGAAGACGACTAGCAAGCTACACAAGCAAACTAGTTACGAGAGCAACTACACAAGCACAAGTATATATGAAAGTAAATACAAGCTTGTGTTGCATGAAGGCAAACCACCGAGAAGAGTAGACAATGTTGACACGGTGATTTTCTCCCGAGGTTCACTTGGTTGCCACCAAGCTACGTCCCCGTTGTGTCGACCAACACTTCGTGGTTCGGCGGCTAATCGGTCACACACCGAGCCTCTCAAAAGGCGCCGCAAGAACCCACCATCAAGTGTGGTAGCTCAATGACACGCTCAACTAGAGTTGCTCTTCGCGATCCCCGCGGGGTGAGCACAATCCCCCTCACAAAGCTTCTCCGGAGCCTCGCACAATCTTCTTGCGAGCTTCGACGGAGCCACAAGCCACCAAGCCGTCTAGGAGGTGGCAACCTCCAAGAGTAACAAGCACCACCGGCTTGCAACACGAACACCTAGTGCCACTCAAGCAATCCTCACGATGCAATCGCACTAGAATCACTCACTCGCTTATTGATTCGCAATCTAGCAAGCACAAGTAAGTTAGAGGCTCTCCTAGCACTCCCAAAGCATGGACACTAAGTCCCAAGGGTGCCAAGCAACGGCCAAGGCCGGCCACCACTTCTATTTATAGCTCCACAACGAAATAGAGCCGTTACCCCTTCACTGGGCGAATTTCGGGACGACCGGACGCGGTGGTCGAAACCGACCGGACGCGGTGGTCAGTAGCGTGCTCCAACGGCTAATTTTCGCGCGTATAAACTTGTATTGACCGGACGCGGTGGTCACTAACGGGACCGGACGCGGTGGTCGCAGCGAAACAGCGAACAGAGAGGTTCCAGCAAGCTCCCGAAGTGACCGGACGCGTCCGGTCGTCACTGACCGGACGCGGTGGTCACTTTCGCCCACGAAAAACACTGACCGGACGCGGTGACCGGACGCGCAGGTGCTGACCGGACGCGTCCGGTCTCGAGTCCGGTCACAGACCACTCTTCGGTAAAACGGCGATATCTCTTAGCTCCGAACTCCGATTTCGATGATCTTGGACATTTTGGAAAGCTTACTCAGAGGGCTACACAACCCACTAAAGCACTTGATCCAGTTCACAATGGATCAAAGCAGTATTCCACTCCAAGAGCCATCCTAGTGTCCGGAGAACACCGAAAAAACTTTCTCTCTTCTCCAAGTTGATCAATACCAACTCCAACACCTTCTCCTTTGCAAATGTGCCAACACCACCATGTGTAAAACACCATGTGCATGTGTGTTAGCATTTTCATAAACATTTTCAAAGGGTTAGGTACTCCACTTGCCTCGCCACTCGATCCTAGCACGTATGCAAAGTTAGATCGCTCAAGTGGCACTAGATGACCGATATGCAAACAAGTATGCCCCTCTTGATAGTACGGCCATCTATCCTAAACCCGGTCATCAACTTCTCTACACACCTATGACCGGTGAAATGGAAATGCCCTAGGTTATACCTTTGCCTTGCGCATTCCACTCCATCTCCTCCGACATTGATGCAACACATGCACCAACCATATCACAAATGATATGATCCACTTCATATCATCATGTGACCTTGGTCCATCGATCTTGACCTCACTTGCTCTTCACCATTGCATTGGTCCATCGGCGCCAAGTCTTGCTCAAGCTTCACCACCTCACGGTCCATTGCTCTAAAGCCTCTGACTTGCCCTTCACACTTGCAACCGGTCCGTCGAGCCAAGCCTCATCTTGATCTTTGCCACCTTGGTCACATGACTCCATGTCATGTCTCATATGCAATGAGCTCCTTCATGACACCATTACCTGTGGACTAATCCCTGTGTATCTCACATTAAACACAATTAGTCCACCTAAGGTTGTCACTCAATTACCAAAACCAAACAAGGACCTTTCATCCACCATGCCTTCGGTCCCAGTGAACTAAGGCAGGGAGAGGACTTTTCCCTCTACCCATGGTTCGGCTAGGCTCGGGAAGATCAGGCAATCATCGATGGCCCCTCATCATCGAGTGATGTGGCCAAAGATGGTGGGCGGGGCTACGGCACGGCGGAGCCACGCAGGCGCGACCACTTCGCCACGGTGGAATGACACAGCGGTCACGGCCCTCTCTCCCTCACTTGACTAAGGCGGCACGTGTCCCCCGACGTGGTGAACCTTCGGCGCCTCTTTTCCTGACCTCTACCGGCCTCTCATGCTCGGAATAGCCTCGCCATGGCCGTGCTCTGGCCATGGCGGGTGTGACCCGTAGACGGTGCCCAAGGTTGCGTTCCTGGGCTCCCGCGGCTTAGCATGGGCATGCGTGTTCTAGAGTGGCTAAAAGGCGTCACCTTCTCACTTCCCTGACGGAAGGACGCGGCGGCACCCATGTGGGCATGGTAACAGAGGTCCATGGGCAGGCGTCGATGCTCACCGAGGTGGCGAGGACGAAGGCTATCGACGCGGTGGCGAGGTGTTGCTGAGAAGGAACGGTGCAGTGCAGGCAGCTCCCTCGGTGGCGCCTCGGGCGACACCGTCTTCTCCGGCTCTGGCGGCACGTCGGCTCTAACCTGGTGGCTCCTTCCTTCTTCCCCCTTGCTCCTCCCTCACTCGCTCCTAGGGCTCGGTTGGGTGGTGGAGGCCACAAGGTGGCGGCGGTGGTATGGAGGGCGCTAGGGTCGCGGTTCGGTCCGTTTTATAGCTCGGCTGCGCCCATGGCATTCATGAACTCCTGGGGAGCGGTCCAGATGGGGGCAGGGGTACGTGGTGGCCGATCCGTGACCCAAGGTTAGGGTTTTCACGGCCGGTCGAGGCGGTTGCGCGGCTTGGCGTGTAGCTGTGGTGAGCCGGGGGTGCGTGAACTTGGCCAGTCAAAAAGGAGCGCGGCGGTGTCATCAGCAGGGCCACGGCGGACATAATCGCAGTGAGGCACACAGAGAAGAGGGAGAATTTGAACCGCGGATAGCTAACGTGTCACCCATCCGAGAGCTCGCCCTCAGCTGCTCCGCATTGGGCGGTGGGAATGGAGCGATCCATCTTGGATTCCCGCCGGCGAGCCGCTCTGCTTCTGCAGAGCTTAAGTAGAGGGCAAAAAGAAAGTGCTGACGGGTGGACTCGTTTGTCAGCGGCTTAGCGGCGGTTGTCTCCCCTTCGACGCGTCACGAGCGAGCGGAGCGGCTAGGCCAACCCAACGGGAGCGCCCGCTGGGCTTGTTGGGCCAAGCCGTTGCTCAGGCTAGAGGTGGCGACACGGGCCAGCGCCGAGGGCTGGGCCGGCTGGCTATAGCGGGCCGAAATGGCCTTCCTCTGCTCTCTCTCCTTCTCCTAACGTCTTTTCAATTTTCTATTTTCCATTTCTACTTTGGTCTCCTATGTGCATGTAGTTGTGTACCAAACAAGTACATACCCTTAATGGTGGTCTGCTAGGGTCTAGGGTTGGTGGGTCTGAGTCCAAGGGTAGGCACTTAGGGGTTAATTAATTAGCAAGATTATTTATATAAAAGAAAGTGTTGATTTTATTAGCAATTCATAAAATCAAATAAGAAACAACTCACAAGTAATTAATTAAATGTGAATGCTATACTTTGCTATGTAGGTGCTACTTGTGCAACTACATGGGTGTTTTTCCTATATGACACTCACCAATCGTGGGCTTGTTTGCGAAAAAAAATTCAGTTGTGATTTTTGTGTTTTTGAAAAAACTGGAATGTTACAGTCTTCCCCCCTCATTGGAATCTCGTCCCGAGATTTAAAGTGTGACATACCTCTCGAATAAGTAGGGGTAACGAATCCGCAATTCTGACTCTTTTTCCCAGGTTGCCTCTCTCAGTGTGATTACTCCATAATACTTTGCACATTGGTATTGTGGTGCTTCGTGTCTCCTTAGTGGCTCGGTCAAGAATCTGAACTGGGTACTCTCGGTACTCAAGCGTGTCCTGAATATCAAGCGCATCTGTGTGAACCTGTTCCTCTGGCAGCTTCAGACACTTTCATAACTGCGATACGTGGAACACTGGGTGCACACCTGCTAGTTCCTCGGGCAACTCAAGCTTGTATGCCAATTTCCCAATCCTCTCTGAGATTCGGTAGGGACCTACGTACCGCGGGGCTAACTTCCCTTTCACATGAAACCGGAAAGTGCCACGGAGAGGCGAGACCTTGAGATAGACATGGTCTCCAACCTGGAACTCGAGGTCTCTTCGACGGTTATCTGCATAGCTCTTTTGTCAGCTTTGGGCAATCCTCAAATTTTCTCGCACCTGAGCTACTCCCTCCTCATCCTCCTTGATCTTAGCAGAGCCGAAGAACATTCGCTCTCCTACTTCGGACCACATCAACGGGGTTCTACACTTCCTCCCGTATAAGGCCTCAAATGGTGACATATGAAGACTAGCCTGATAGCTATTGTTGTACAAGAACTCTGCATATGGTAAACTCTTCTCCCAATCTGTCCCATACTTTAGTACGCAAGCTCGTAGCATGTCCTCGAGAATCTAATTCACTCTCTCTGTCTACCCATCCGTCTGAGGGTGATAAGCGGTGCTATAGTCAAGACGAGTGTCGATCGACTTGTGCAAACTCTGCTAGAACCTAGATGTCCACTATGTTCCTCTATCAGATACGATGCTAACAGGTGCCCCGTGAAGTCAGAGAATGTGTTCGATATACAGATCTGCCAGCTTCTCTACATGGTAGTCAACCTTGACAAGTACAAAGTGAGCTACCTTGGTCAACCTGTCTACTATAACCCAAATGGAGTCATGGCCTTTTGGGGATCGAGGCAATCCCACGATGAAGTCCATAGATATGCATTCCCACTTCCACACGGGTACATCTAGTGGCTTCAACAAACCAACTGGTCTCTGGTGTTCGGCCTTAACCCTGTTGCATATATCACATCTGGCTACATGACCTGCAATATCCTTCTTCATGTCCTTCCACCAAAACATCTTTCTCATGTCGGCATACATCTTTGTACTGCCAGGATGGATGCAATACTTAGAGTCATGCACTTCTTCTAGGATCTCCTTGCGGATGGCCTTATCAGATGGTACACATACTCTATCATTGCACCAACACACTCCTCGTTCATCTACTCGGAACTCGGGGTACTTACCAGCTTCCATCCATTCATGAAGCTGCAAGATCTCAGGGCATTTCTTCTGAGCCTTACGAATGCGGTCCATTATGTTTTATTGCACTCGCAGTTCATTCAACATGCCCTTGGGTATGATCTCAAGGTGAAGTTCACCCATTTCCTAATGTAGCTCGGATGGTACGACCTCCATGGACAGACTGTGGCAAAAGCTCCTACGGCTCAAGGCATCCGCAACTACGTTGGCTTTCCCCGGATGGTAGTAAATTTCTAGGTCATAGTCGTTAATCAACTCTAGCCATCGACATTGTCTCATATTCAGATCCTCTTGGGTGAAGAAGTACTTTAGGCTCTTATGATCGGTATAGATATCGCACTTATTCCCGATCAAGTAGTGCCTCCAGATCTTTAGAGCATGCACAACAGCCGCTAGCTCAAGATCGTGAGTAGGGTAGCGCTGCTCATGGTCCTTTAACTGACGGGACGCATAGGCAATGACTCTCCCATTCTGCATCAGAACACAACCAAGTCCCTGTCTGGATGCATCACAATAGACCACGAAGTCCTGTCGGATATCAGGCAAGGCAAGAACAGGAGTGGTGGCAAGCTTCTGTTTTAGAGTCTGGAAACTGACCTCACACTCGGGTGTCCACTCAAATTCATTGGTCTTCTTCAGGAGGTTGGTCATGGGCTTGGCTATCTTAGAGAAGTTCTCGATGAATCTGCGATAGTAACCAGCTAACCCAAGGAAACTGCGAATATCTGTCAGATTGCGGGGTTGCTCCCACTCTTTCACAGCTTCGATTTTTGCGGGATCAACAGCAACACCCTCAGCTGTGAGTACATGGCCAAGAAAAGTGACTTCTTCGAGCTAAAACTCGCACTTACTAAATTTAGCATACAACTAATTTTGCCTTAACCTCTCCAGAACTACTCTCAAGTGCTGCTCATGCTCTTCGGCGGTGGATGAATAGACAAGAATGTCATCTATGAACACCACCACAAACTTATCTAGCTCATCCATGAACACCTTGTTCATCATGTTCATAAAGTAGGCCGGTGCATTGGTGAGGCCAAAGGACACAACGGTGAACTCATACTGCCCATACCTAGTGACAAAAGCGGTCTTAGGAATATCCTCAGACCTGATCTTCATCTGATGGTGCCCAGATCTGAGATCGATCTTGGAAAAGAACTTGGCATCCTTCAGCTGATCCAAGAGGTCATCGATTCTAGGAAGAGGATACTTGTTCTTGACTGTCACGGCATTCAGATTCCTATAGTCGATGCACATCCTCATAGAGCCATCCTTCTTTTTCACAAACAAGACAGGGGAACCCTAAGGTGAAGCACTGGGTCTGATGTACCCCTTGTCAGACAACTCCTTGAGCTGCTTCTTGAGCTCCTCCAGCTCATCAACTGACATGCGGTAGGGCCTCTTAGCAATGGGTCTGGTACCAGGCAGTAAGTCAATCACAAACTCAACATCCCGGTCAGGTGGCATACCCGGTAACTCCTCGGGAAACACATCAGGGTACTCACACACGACGAGCACCTCCTCAACTGATTTGGCCTCCAAGGCACTCATCAAGGCGTTTGTCTTATTGTGGTGAGGCTCACATCTGATTACTCGGCCAATCGGATGTGTAATCTCCACATATCTAGGTGAGCAAGATATCACTCCCTTGTGCAGAGTCAACTAATCCATACCCAAGATAACATCCAGACCTTCTGACGGAAGTAAGGTGAGGTCGGCTAGAAAGGTGCAACATTCTATAGTGATACTCACTCCCTTATAGATTTTGATGGATCTGGTGGTACCTAAGGGGGATATGGTGTCTATGGGTACACTCTGTGGTGCGACAGGTATGATGTGCTCTCGTGCAAACTTAGATGCTATATAAGAACATGTAGCACCAAAGTCAAAAAGAACCAATGCTAAAACTCCCTGTACCAAAAACATACCATACACCGCATCGGGGGCATCCTGAGCGTCCTCCGTGGTCAGGTGAGTGAGATGGCTGCGGGTGGCTCCCACGGCTGGCTTGCGAGGCACTCCCTGAGGTGGTGCCTGCCTCGTAGGGGTCTAAACTAGAGGGACCCTCTGTGGACAGACCGCCGACTTGTGACCTGGCTGGCCACAGGTGAAGCACACTAAGGGCACACTGCTTGTGGCGGTGGGCGCAGGTGCCTTCCACGTACTCTGGCTCAGGCTATGAGCAGGGCGGCCCTGAGCAGGGCGGTGGCTATTGGCGGAGTAGAAGCCACCACCACAGCTCGAAGCAGCTCCCTAGGCAAAGCGAGAGCGGGATTGCGGCGGAGCAGACCCACGCTACCTCGGGGCCGGGGTGCGAGAGGAACCCTCGCCCCAACGCCTCTTTTCCTTCCTCTCCCTCTGAGCGTCAGCCTCTAGGCGATCCCTCTCCATCTCCAGCTCCTTGTTGATCTTCTGCCGGAGGGTACGACACTCATGGCCCGAGGGAGCGATCTTGAGGCGCGAGTTCAGCCCCTTCTTGTAGTGGTACATCTTCTTTTTGTCAGAGCTAGTCTCCTCAGGGGTGTACCGCATCATGCAGAAACGGGTGGTGTACTCCTGCACCTTCAGAGTTCCCTGGGTGAAGTTGTGGAACTCCTACACTTTGGCATCCATGACGCCCTCGGATACATGGTGCTCGCGGAAGGCCTCAGTGAACTCTTCCCACGAGATGCTCCCAGGGTCATCGTGGGCATCATAGTAGCCATCCCACCAAGCGCGCGTAGCACCAGTGAGCTGATGAGCGGCTACTCCCACACACTCCTCGTTAGTGTAGGTGGTGAGGTCCAGCTTCTTCTCGATCTCCCGTAGCCAGTCCTCGGCGGCGATGGGGAAATCGTCGGCATAGTCAAAGGTAGGGGGCCTCAGCTTGAGAAAACCCTCATACTTCCTCTGGAAGTCATTCGGCTGCCCTCCATGGCGGTGAAGGATTCCCTCAGCCAAAGTCTCCAGAAGGCGGGTCTAGCGGTCCATCACCTTCGCTAGCTGTGGTGGTGGCGGCGGCGGTGGTGCTTCTTCTCTAGGCACGGCGGCTCTAATCCCACCTCCAGGTTGAGCGGCTCCTGCCTCACTAGCGGGCTCCACGGGGACAGGCTCCTCCATGGCAGCAAAAACGGCGAAGGGAGCTCCACGGCCTCCTCCACGGCCACGGCCATGCCCACGGCCCATGGGCGCGGGGGAAGGCGAGAGGTTGTTCAGACGAGCGGAACGGCGGCAAGACATCTCACTGCAGGTTTAGGTCAAGATTAAAGGTCTATTAAGTAATTACACAATTTTGATCACAATTTCAAAAGATTTCTACCCAACACTCAATACAAGAAGGTGATAAGAACCATAAGACGCAGTAAGATCCAAACATTCAATACATGGTTTTATTACAAAGCGACGTCTCTAGTAGCTACACTTGGCAGACTAGCGGGAATCGTGCTACTCGCAGGCAGCTCAAAAAGTGGACAATCTACTCTACTCTAAGGAATGAGTCATGTCTCATGGCCACGCAGGGCTCATCAAGGTTACTACTACATTATTACATGATCATGAGTGGGTAACTACTCCTATCCGAAAGTGGTGGGTGGTGTAGACAGGCCATCGGTGGAAGCGGAAACTTCAGAAGTGCGGTCCAAGGCACGGAGCTCGTCATCGGTGTGGTGGATCCTCGCGACATGGGCAAGAGCGTGCTCCAGCATCTCAGTCCGTGGAATCTGAGGATAGTCCACAGACGAACATGCTGCCAGGTTGAGCTTGGTGGGCTCAACATGGAAGGTCTGCCTGCACGGCTTCTTGCGCGTCCCCGGCGGAAGAGGGTCCTGTACCATCTCGATCTCCTGGACGTGCTTAGCATCAGCGATGACCTAGGCCTGACAGAGACGGTTCACCTTGTCTTGAAGGAACTCGGTGCACTTGACATAGTGGGTGAGGTGGTGCGCGTTGTAGGTGGAAGCAACGACAACCCTTTCTGCCTCATCCTCCAGGGCATTGCAGTGATCCTGCAAGCCACACCTGGCGAAGGCATGCTTCTTCTCCTTCTCCTGGAGCTCCTTTAGGACACGCCTCTGACGCTCAATGCGATCCTCGTACTCCAGCAGCTAGGAGGACAGGTAGTCGTTGTGGAGCTCTTGCTCCAGCACCTTGTCCTTGAGCTCGGCAATCTCTGCCTTGAGTACCTTCTCACAGGACTCGTAGAGGACCTCCATCTTGCAGGAGTTCTCGCGCTCCTTCATGAGATCGCGAATCACCAACTCACGCTTCCACTCCTCCTGGGCTAGGACGTCATCGCGCTGGAAATGGAAGTCCTGAAGGCTGCGGTTCTGTGACTCCACCTCCATGATGTAGTGGTCCTGGTCAAGGATGTACTGTGCGGAGGCACTCAAACAGGGGTTGACCTCGACACACGCAGCGTAATCGGCAGCAGCGTCCTGCGGCACCGTGACCTGGTTGAGGTTGAGGGCACGGGGCAGCAAATGGTAGGGCCCAGTCTGGAGGTAGTCGTGTGCGTCACACATCATGCTACGGAGAGCCGTGCACGAAACGGACTGTACGCAAGCAGCAACAGAAGTCTCCACAGCCACCTCCTCGAAGGCGTGAAGCACGGGCACGTACACACTGGCAGGGACCCAGAGGTGGACGACGATGTGACCCTAAAGAAGTCCGTCCGGTCCAGCCTCACCCCGGCACACGCACGTGATCCTCTCAGTGGGGACGCCTAGCGAGTCCAGCACCCCGTACAAGATCGTGGCGATCCCATGGTAGTCTCGTGCGTCAACAGCAAGCTCAACAAGCGGAGCCATCTGCAAAACAACCATAAAAACAGAGTTAGCAGGTTATACCTTATAAGGTAACCAAGTAGAACAAAGTAAGTCTGAGACACAACATGATAGGATAAGGCAAAACACGGTGAGACAGGGTAACACATTGGAAATCCATCTATGTGAGACAAGTAACTCAGGGTGAAGTAGAGCGAAGTAGAGAAAAGTAGCCTGAAGTGGAGTGAAGTCGGGCGATGGAGAGCGACGATAGGCAAGAAAGCAAGCAGTATTTGTGGTAAGGCGTGTGAAATGAGGTAAGCCATGCAAGAAAATGCAGCATGGTCGATAATATTACCGAAGGTGCATAGATTCGTGCCTGTTTCTATCGGCCAATCCTAAGGATACGTCCTAGGGTCAAGCATGGCTCTGATACCAACTGAAACGATCCTACATTCCATGAAGGGAATGACACAGATTCGACGTGTAATAGATGAACGAGTTCATATCATTACCCAAATCTCAGTCGAATAACAGAGTCATACACGAATATCAGAGTACAAATAGAAGGTTTACATTACTTATTATCATCGCCATGCAGGGCGAAACACACTCACACACAGCAACTAGAATAGCATCTCGTAGACAGCAGCAGAAACTAGGACTCCTCGCACCAAGCTTGAGCACAGGCCAAACCCCTACTCCTCCCAGTCGTCCTCCTCGTCGTACTCGGGCTCTGAGCCTGCCAAAAATCTATCCGTACTCTTGGTACTGGCCACGCATCTCCCACCCTATGATGCATTTGCTTTGTAGAACTGGATGCAAATGGGGGTAAGAAAAGACCTATCTTTGGTTGTGGTTTCCTAAGCGAGTAATCAATGTATTAATAACATAAGTTTGTCAAATTTTAACCCATCTCATTCACACACGTTATCCCATCCCAACACATATCTCATCGCCTCATTACATCTCATCTCTCTCTCTCATCGGCATGGGCAACTCCCTCTCACCCATGTCTCAACGGCTAAGGCCGGAACACACACTGAAGTCACAGGGAAGGTAGAAAGACTCCTCTCATCTAGACGAGTGAAGGTGTACTTAGGAAAGGTCCATAGCCGAAAGGTTCGGCATATGTATCAATCGATCAACCAGAAACTCTGCAGAGGTTTACACATCCCACAAGATAGCTATCCTGGACGATGCCTCGTCTAAGCTGATTCCGGACCGCCTGCCGACTAGAAATGGTACCACCCTATCACTCAAAACTAGGGCCGTGTCGGATTGCCACCGACACGCTGAGACTATGAGACGTAGTACTTGGCCCCTAAGTACTACGCTGTCTTGGGAGGGTGTGGGTCCTCGTGCCCATACCTCCGAACACTATTCGCTAACCTCTCAACAGTAGTAGCACCGCACCAGCAAGTCGAACGTCCGTCTCCTCCCCACAGAAGCGAGTGGGCGTGCAAGGATTCCTAAGACCGGGTCCACAGGTGTGTCAGTCCGTAGGGTGACTAAGCAGGACATCTTCATCAGGGGAAACCGTTTTCTGCTCAATGGAACACCTAGTACCCCGTGCCATCACAACACCTCCCATCCTAGGGCTTCATCCCACGAAGACACTCCACCCCGGGACCTCTGCCTATCACATGTACCCACCACATGCACCTCACATGGCGAACGCCCTGGTAGCATCCTCTGGCAAGACTTGTCTTCCTGACTCGTCGTAGATCCTGCTCGGTCGACTCGACCCTCACCACACACCCTAGACTCACGCCAAGATCTCCCCAGGTTCATTATCAGGTTATTATCAGGTTTACGACACCTCGTTCCTTATCTCATATGCCTCTCACTCACCAGCATCACATCACAGATATAATGCGAGTAAGAGTAAAGTAATGAGTAACGAGTGATAAAGCAGCATCTAGTCTAACAGCAGGGTGAGCAGGTGTAAGGTTGCAACAAGGTAAGTGGCTCAAAAGTAGTAAACTACCATGCAACCTATCAGTAATATTATGACATAAAAGTAAAGCACTAGCAATTCTAAGTAATTGTAATGCGTAATAGGATCTACGAATGGGTCGGGCGTGGCACCTGGCAGGTCGTCACCCAAGTCGTCGGTGTAGTCGGGGTCGAACTCCTCAGTCGGTGGCTCCTCCGGGTCTGTAAAACGTGACATACGGCCGCGTCAGCGGCTCCTATAGAGGTGCACAAAGAAGCAACTGAAAATCGAAAGATCCAAAAGCACTCAAGAACAAACCTATGACGTAGAGCTCATTTTTAGAAAAAATTGTACTCTGGTTTGGCATTTTTCTGATCTACGGTTACTTAGTTATGAATTTTTTAAGATTAAATCATTTATAGAAAAAGAAAAAGTCCAGGTTTATTTAGGGGTTGACACGTGGTAGCACGGGATTTGGTCGGTTCAGACAGAGAGGCTGACAGGTGGGTTTGGGTCAATGTTGACGGGTCAACGGTCAATGTTTACCGGGCCGGGTCTTGGGCCTGGATGGGTCGGGTCAGGCCGACCTGGGCCTAGACACGTGACGGGATGGGGTGGTGCCACGTAGCGGCCTTGGGCTTTAACCGGGACTGATCTACGAACGGCCAGCTCGCGGTGAACTCCTACTCTCTACATGTGACGGGACGGCGAGGTGAACCTTCGGCACGTCTTTTAGAGTGTGTGAGAGAGAAGATAAGGACATGGATGTGAATAGGATAGAGAGTTAAACACCTTGAATATAAATTTCCGGTCCAGGGTCTAGATATCACTGCCGGTTGGTAATAGAACTAGGCGGTTTTAAAATTTGATGGTGATTGGCTTGTTGTTTACGAACCGACAGCGATACACCTATCACTATCAGTTTAAAATTGTCAGGTAGTGATGGTTCGACAATAATTGCCCATATTGTAGTAGAGCTATGAGAAACGTTAGTTAGATCTTCTAGTCAAATCCAGCTAGCAGGATTTCATTTTTTAAATAAAAACACTCAAAAGAGTGTTTCATATCTAATATATCCCAAGGAAAACAAAATCTAGTACAAAAGATAGACAAAGAGACACAAAACGACCTCTAAAAAATAAGAGTACATCAAAGACCAAATCAGTCGTCTTCTTTCGGACATTCATTGCTTGTCGGAGCTGGAAGAACACACTACAAAAACAACAAAGGAAAGGGCTGTTGACGGTAGATAACCATCAATTTTAACCATCAACTGTGTATGGAAATGGACATAATTCAATACCAACCATAAAGATAGGGTTTATACTGACAGAATTCCATGAGTTTTGGTAAATCTGTGTTTCGCAGGGATTAAACATGAAAAGAGCAAGGCTAGACCCATATGTCGGTCTAAAATCGATATTTTACCGCGGCACGGACTTAAGAAGAATCTAGAAGACACGAGAAGACACATCAGACAAGGTGGGACACACCTGGCAGGGACCACGGGCGACCGACCGGTGGGGTCCCCTGTCAGCCTCTGTCTCGTATGTCGGTTCCTCCACAGCCTTAGGGTTTGCATCTACGCCGTTGTTTCAAGTCAGTTTGATTCGAGGGCTACGGTGCATCCAATGGGTCTATATAAGCAGACCCACTCTCCCCTGATCAGATAATCCTCATCCTAGGTAGAAACCCTGAAGCTACATCTACAATCAAGAAGCCCTAGATAGGATCAAGAGCCAAGCAATCAAGAGAGATTAGTCTTGTAGTCTTCAAGATTAGGACTAGTCTTTAGATATAGTGAGATAGAGTGGAGGGAAGAGTTTGGAGAAGTCACCGGCCTGTCGGTGTCTGCTCTACGCCTTGTACCAGTGGGATCAAGTTCCTTTGCGGGAGCTTGCTTCTGAGATTCTCTGGTATTTCAACTTCTAATTCTAGTAAGTACTTGTTATATATATATATTCTTCCGGTTTGTGACTCTTTTGAGTACTTTAATTCTTGTAGATCTTGAATTGAAGTAGTATTTTTAGTGTAAGCGAGGTGCTTAGACTAGGATACTCGTGGATGCACCCTACTAGCCAGACTGGTGGTAGATCGCAAGGGTGACTTAAAAAGCCTTGTTGAGTCTGTTATAGCCCACCTCCCGTTAGCTAGGCCAAGTAGGACCCGGTTGCTAAGTGAAAATCACTCTCTGCTAGTGTTTCTTCTTAGATAATGTCCCTAGCGGAATAGTATAACAATGCTTGCAAAGATTAGAACTAGGAGACCTTAGTGATCTTCTCTATAGCCCTATCATCTCAGTCCTTATTGCTGCTCAGGGATTAAGTTATAGGCTTAGTTTCTCACTCCATCCTCCCAGTGGTAAAATATAAATAACGATACTCGGTAATACTCCCGGGTGAAGTGCTACATCGATATATTATCTGTGCGCTTGCAGATACTTTAGAATTATTTTGTGCACCTGATTTATTCCCCCACATACTTCTAGTGTCATTGCATAGGATAGGGTAATCCATTCTAGTGATAACACTAAGAGTGTTAACAAGCATTTCTGGCGCCATTGTCGGGGAGGATAACGGTAGCTGAGATTACTAATTGTACCTAGCGTAACCTTGTATTATACTTTTACCTTTTCCTTTTTATCCCATTCTTTTCAACCTTTTTGTGTTCATCCTTATGGATGTTTTTAATTCCACTCCACTCAATAAATGTCCCACGAATGTTGACCATAGGCTGAAAGAGTCATCTAAACCCATCCTAACCCCTGCCTATGAGTTCCGCTCGTGGTTGATTGAAATGGTCCAGAACCATTCTTTTTCAGGAAAGAAAGACGAAAATCCTTACCTACACCTATAGGAGTTCGAACGAACCTATGATTGCCTCCGCATAGAGGGCATGTCCGATGAGACCTTAAGATGGAAGCTCTTTTCTTTCTCTTTGAAGGGAAAAGATAAAACCTGATATAAACGAACCATAGGAAGTAAGGAGGGAGACTGGGAAGCTTTAAGTTCTAGCTTTTGCATAGACTTCTTTCCTGTTTCAAAAGTAGTCAACCTTAGAACCAAGATCCTAACTTTCAAATAAGAAGATAGTGAATCTTTGGCCACATCCTAGGAACGTTTTCACCTTTTTACAAATTCTGGTCCAAACTTAGCTTTACCAGACCATGTTCTCCTTCAACATTTCTTTATTGGTCTGACACAAAAAGCCAAAGACTTTCTCATTATAGCTTCAAGAGGATCATTCTTGCACATTTCTTCGGAAGAAGCAAGAAAGATCCTGGACAAAATTCTAGCTGATAAAACTGAAGAGCCACCGGTAGAGAACCCCTTAGAGGAAGAATCCGAGGAACTAGAGCCTAAATTAATGCCAACCATCCCAATTGCTAAGTCACTGAAAAAGGAAGTAATCCCACTTCCTAATTTCATGCTCGATTTTGAGGATGAACTTTTTGCCGAATATGGAAACACCTCAAGATATTACTCTATTAGGAAGCCACAGAAGTCTAAAAAATCATCACTCCAAATAGAACCACTAGATCCTTCTGATGAAGCTTTCCTTAAAAAGACCACGAAAGAGCTAGTGTCCATTATAAGCAACGAGTGGTTAGAAGAATTAGAGCTTTCCTCTAAAGTAATCTGATTGGATTCATCTTCTATCACTCTACAGTGCCAAATGCACACACACCCTTTTGAAGCTCTTTATAATCTAGTTGTGGTTGTTAACATCATGTCTGCATCATTTGCTCATGATTTATTAAAACACATGTCATTAACCCCAACAACAAAGCTATTAAAAAGCCCTTCTAAACGCATTATCCTGAGCTTAGGAATCCTTTATGTGCTCCCTATCCAGTGAAAGGCATCATGGTTCATTTGAGCTTTTATATCTTTGATATCATGGAATTTGACCTGTTGATAGGACAACCAATTAAAAGGCTTATTCAAGAAGGACAAACAGGGAATATTAATATTCGTCTTGAGAAAAACTTTAAACTCCCTTTGTCCATTACAAATTCCACTAATTCTAAGACTGAGCCATGTCCTGAACCCGATCCAATGGACGAGGTTAAGATAGCATCTCTTGAATTCTTAACGGAGCCTAATTTAGAAGATGATGCTGAGTTCTTCATCGAGGAAGAAGATGAACATCCTATGGACCCTGAACCTCTAGATGAATTGCTAGACTCATCTAAACCTCCCATTGAGCTTAAACCTTTACCTGCTGGTCTTAGGTATGCTTTTCTCAATAATGATCCAGAATCTTCTGTGATCATAAGTGATAAACTCACTCAGGAAGAATCTTTGCGCTTAATAATTGTCTTAGAAAAGCATCCCTCAACTTTTGGCTACTCGCTCTAAGATCTTAAAGGAATTAGTCCTGCTCCTTGCACCTAGCCCTAGGCATAATTAACCGAAGACCGAAGACCGAACCGAACTAACCGAGACCGAGACCGAAGTGACCGAGACCGAAAATTTCGGTCACAAGTTCGGTCTTCAGTTTGAAGTAACCGAACTAACCGGACTTAGTTCGGTCATTACCCTCGGGTAACCGAACTAACCGAATTAACCGAACATTTGAATTTTGTTGACATAATATGTAATTTAGCCTATTATTAGTGATATAATATTTATTCTAGTGGGTTTATATCAACCATCACTCTTATCACTATGTTTAATCTATATTTTGTATTGTATTTTTGCCTTGAAATAGAAAAATATTGGTAAAATTTGCTACAAATTACAATATTTGGCAGTTGTTTTGTGAAGTTCGGTTAGTTCGGTCATGACCGAGACCGAACCGAACTAACCGAGACCGAACTTGCTCGGTCCTGAGTTTTGAAACTAACCGATCGGTCTCCGTTTTTAGATGACCGAACTTTCGAAATGACCGAAGACCGAGACCGATCGGTTCGGTCAGACCGAACGCCCAGGGCTACTTGCACCCATCGCATCCCTATAGATCCAAATATTATACCTTCTAGAGAGCCCGAGCATAGGCCTAACAATGCGATGAGAGAGATAGTAAAGGAGGTTTTGAAACTCTTACATGCTGGGATTATCTATCCTATGCCACATAGTGAGTGGGTAAGTCCAGTGCAAGTTATGCCTAAAAAGGGAGGCATTACTATTGTTAAAAATGAAAAGAACGAATTGATCACCCAAAGAACTGTCACTAGATGGCGAATGTGCATAGATTATAGAAAGCTTAACAAGGCAACAAAGAAAGATCACTTTCCGCTGCCCTTCATTGATGAAATATTAGAGCGATTAGCGAACCACTCTTTCTTTTGTTTCCTTGATGGATATTCAGGATATCACCAGATCCCAATCCATCTAGATGACCAAAGCAAAACCACTTTTACATGTCCGTACGGAGCTTATGCTTATCGTAGAATGTCTTTTGGACTATGTAATGCTCCAGCTTCTTTTCAAAGATGCATGATGTCTATATTTTCTGATATGATTGAAGAAATCATGGAAGTTTTCATGGATGACTTTTCTGTTTATGAAAAAACTTTTGATGATTGTCTTGAAAATTTAGACAAGATTTTGCAAAGATGTGAAGAAAAGCACTTAGTTCTTAATTGGGAAAATGTAATTTCATGGTTAGAGAAGAAATAGTGCTAGGACACCTAGTGTTTGAAAGAGGAATTGAGGTAGACAGAGCTAAAATTGAAGTAATTGAACAACTACCTCCACCTGTAATGTTAAAGGAATTAGAAGCTTTCTTGGCCATGCTGGTTTTTATTGTAGACTCATAAAAGATTTTTCACACATTACTAGACCACTTACTAATCTTTTGACCAAGGATGTTCCCTTTGAATTTGATGATATATGTTTGAAATCTTTTAACATTCTTAAAGAAGCACTCATCTCCGCACCAATCATTCAACCCCCTGATTGGTCATTGCCTTTTGAACTCATGTGTGATGCTAGCGATTATGTTGTGGGGGCAGTACTGGGACAGACAAGATAAAAAGCACCATGCAATTGCTTATGCTAGCAAAACTTTGACAGGACCACAACTTAATTATGCAACAACTAAAAAAGAACTTCTGGCTGTTATTTTTGCTATTGATAAGTTTAGATCTTACTTAGTAGGAGCAAAGGTTATTGTTTGCACTGATCATGCTGCTCTTAAATATTTGCTCACTAAGAAAGATGCTAAACCCCACTTAATAAGATGGATTTTGCTACTCCAAGAATTTGACTTAGAAATAAAAGATAAAAAGGGAGTAAAAATCATGTTGCTGATCACTTGTCTAGAATGCAGTTTGAAAATCCATAGGAGCTATCCATCAATGACTCACTGCGGGATGACAGGCTCTATCGGATCATCCGATCCAATCCCTGGTATGCAAATATTGTTAATTTTATAGTTGCAAGACATGTACCACCAGGGGAGGACAAAAGAAAGCTCAAAATGGAGAGTCGTCGCCACATATGGGATGATCCATACCTCTTCAGAGTCTGCTTAGATGGACTCCTTAGAAGATGTGTACCAACTGAAGAAGGAATTCATATCATTGAAAGATGCCACTCATCACCATATGAAGGACATTATGGGGCATTTTGTACTCATGCAAAGATCTGGCAAAGTGGATTTTTCTAGCCAACATTGTATGATGACATGAAGGTTTTTGTATGGAGGTGTGGAGCATGTCAGAGGCATGGGAACATCAACTCAAGAGATGCCATGCCACTCACCACCAACCTCCAGATAGAGCTCTTCGATGTTTGGGGAATTGATTATATGGGACCCTTTCCAAAATCAGGGAACAATGAGTACATCTTGGTGGCAGTTGACTATGTCTACAAGTGGGTAGAAGCCATGCCATGCAGAGTTGCTGACTCCAAGAACTCTAATAAGATGTTACACGAAATAATATTTCCAAGGTTTGGTGTCCCAAGGATGGTGATTAGTGATGGAGGGTCTCACTTTATTGACAGGACTCTCCAAAGGTAGCTGTCTAGCTTTGGAATCCATCATAACATCGCTAGGCACAGACATCTAATAAGCAAATTAAGAATATTCTTCAGAAAACGGTCGATGAAATGGGAACAAGATGGAAGGATAGGTTACCCAAAGCATTGTGGGCATATTGGATGACCTACAAAACACCTATTGGGATGTCACTGTAACAGAACCGCCCAATTATACGAAATTAAGTAAGAAAATCATCCAACGAGTGGACGATTTAGCAAACTTAAGCCCGTATAACCCGGTAGTCCGTGAAATCATGACGGATTTCAAACCAGTTCACAAACAGCCAAGATCGTACTAAGTTTAGCGGTCACCATCATAAGTTACATAAAAGTTTGCAGCACAAAATACATCGGAGTATAAACATAGTTATTACAAACCAGGTTCAAATAAAGTAGCAGAAGTAGTAGTTCAACCACACACAGTGTTTGAAATAAAGTGCCAGCTCATGATCATTTCCAGCAAAAGCATTAGATGAGAAGTAGTGAATGACCACTGCCCATGGTCCGAAGCTTTGCCCATCGCAGGGTAGAGGCAGTTGATACAGTAGCCATAATACATCTGCCCATCTGCAACAAGTGGGAACAAAGCCCTGAGTACGAGAAGGTACTCAGCTACACTTACCCGACAGGACTGAAAATAAAATGACACCAAGGATCATGACAGGCTTTCTGGTGGGGTAGCTGACTCATTTGCAAGAAAAGCATATTTAATCTTAACAATTCTTTTACAAAAGCTGGAAATAAATTAATCTTTATTACCCTGTTAACTGTGTTTGCACCTGTACTATAATAACCTGTGATTAAGCAAATAAGGATCCCCGATGATCATTAACAACAGTTACCATGTCATATTCCATATAACTATACAAGTGTTTCATCAACATTACTACGATGAAGTAGCTCAAGTCAAGTGTTCACTATCGAGTGAACGATGGCGATTCGAATCGATTATTAACCAACTGGTAAGTTATGCTTCACACAAACCTCACTCACCCGCTAAAGTGAGGTATTGGTCACCGAGTCAACTATTCAGGTAAAGTCACGAGTTTGCCAGGAACCACATGTACCCGGGGGCCGCCCGACTGCTCTTTGGCCTTATCATCGTGCCCCCGTTTCTTGCCACTACTACTCCCGTACAGTGCGTTGCGGGCAATCCACTCGGCCCGAATAATCTCCTAGCTTCGCGGTCGAAAGGTACCTTATTCGGCCAGCTAAATGTGAGGCATGCGTTCAACATGACTCGAGGCCCAACAACGGTCGGTCCTTAATCGACTCAGATGGAGAACACTACAGTTTGAAACCCAGCAAGTCTCCGTCCGGTCTCAATTTCAGTTCGACACCTAGTTATTCCCATATGACATGTTTTTTTCACACAGATCCAGGTAATCTCCTATAGCTCACGGATGACAGGCAATCACCCGACTTCTACCGGTCTAAGCAAAACTAAGCAATTATTGACTGCGGACACCAAGGTAACAAGGATATGGTAGAGCAAAGGTGAAGCAAGGTATAATGCAGCAACGGTTGCAAACAATTTCTAAACTTAATGTAGTAATTAAGTAAAACCATTAATAAATATTTTGCAAACTGGGGGAGAAATGTTCCGGGGCTTGCCTCTCTCGAAAGAGCTCGGACGGTGGTCGGGGCACTCTGGAAGATCTTCACCGACCTCCTCTTCGGCTTCGGTCGCCTCCTGCTCTTGCACCTCGGACTGTTCTTTCGGATCCTCGGGAACTGCTACCGGGGTCACTTCCTGTGATCCTATATGATGCATATATATAAGTGTTCATGCCTAGGTGCATTGCAAAGATGACATGAGATGATGCAGATGAATGAGATGTAGATGAGCATGTTACTTTATTTTGGATTAAGTGGAACTTACGACTCTTCTACAAGGTAGTCTACATCATCCAAGAACATGTACTCATAAACTACCACCAATACTCTACCACGCAAAGGCACCTTAACCCTTAAGATGCTTCAAAGATACACCAAAGCAAAGTTTATCAACAAATCTGGCATCCAAGTGTGAATTTAAACCCTAGTTAGCAATATGCTTGAACAGAAACACTTATTTTGATATCTCAAAAAAATCTAATAAAATTACTGTTGATTACTAACATGTATTCCAGCATATCACAAAAGTTTCATCGAAATTTGAGTACTAGGACTACCTACACAAAAACAGCAATCCAGGGCCTAAAAAGGAGCATGAAATACTTTCTACTATGAAAAGCATCAAACAACAGATTTATCATTTTTTCTGGATCCTACTCAGTAACTAATCACTATACAAAAATTATCACTTGCATGTTTTATTCATATTTTTCTATTTAACAAAAATAGCAATTATTAGCAATAAAAAGCACTTAAACTACACCTCAGAATTTTTCTACTAAACATGCAAGATACATATTTTTCCTAGCAAGTACATGGCACAACAAGATTAACAAACTTGGAATCATATTTTTCTGAATTTTCTACAATTTACTACACATTTAACAAGAAAACAGCAATTTCCAAGATTAAATAAAAATCCTACAGAAAAGCAGTGCAACTTTTAAATGCAACATTTTTAGATGGTAGATCTAGTTCTAAGGAGCCCATAGAAATTTATTTCAACATTTTTGGAGCTCAATTAATCACTCAAACAATTCTTAAAGCATTTTCATTTACAATTAATAAAAGAAAAGGAAAACTAAATCATATTTTTGAAAACGGGCCAGCACAGTGAGAGGCACACGGCCTGGTCCGACTCGGCCCACAGGCGCGCGCGCGGGGAAGAAAAGGGGACGGCGGCCCGGCTCGGCCTGCGGCCCATAAGCCGCTCGCTGCGAGGCCGAGGGGGGGAATAGAGGCGCTGGTGACCGCGGCGTCGCGGCCATGCGGCGGCCGGCCGACGGCAGTTGCCGACCACGCACGGATGCGGGAAGGCGAGCACCGGGTTCGCAAGAATCAGGCGAACGTATTTTTGACAAGAGGGGAGCACGAGGAGCGACGGGGAAGCCACTCCCGCGGGGAAGCCGCGCGCGGTGGCGCCATGGCCGACGGCGGCGGATGGACGAAAGCCGCACCCACCTGGCTTAAATGGCGACACAAAGGTGAGCACGGGGTGTCGGAGAAGAAAGCGGAGCGAGGTGCACGAGGAGACGGGCGATGGTGGCTCACCGGCGGCCAATTTGGCCGGCGGAGGCGGCGGTGGCCCGGTGAGCGCGGTGCGCGCTCGTGTGGTGCGGTGCGGAGGACGACCGTGGCGGGGAAAAGTGAAAAGGACGGTTGGAAGCGGGAGCGCGGGCGACTTGAAGGGCGAGGCGTGTGCTGGCGGGGGCCACCGACGGCCAACTGTCGACGGCGAGCAGCGCATGCCGGCCACGGGCGCGCGGCGCCTGCGCGGCCATGGACGTGTCGCGGCGCGCGCGGGCGGGGCGGACGCAGCGCGCGGGCGGCTGGGCCGGGCCGCTTTGCGAGCAGGCCGAGAAAGGAGGCGGCGGCCCGCTAGCGCAGAAAAGGGTTTTCCTTTTTATTTTCCAGAGAAAATTCAAATAAAAATCTATTTGCAGTTTTAAAATTTAAATTTGAGCAAGCAAATGACTTTTTCTGAAAATGGCCTAAAAAAGAAAGTTGTTTAGAATTTGATTTCCTACAACTTTTATTAAGGGGCCAATTCTAAAATTCTTATAGATTTTGAATTGGGGAATAAAAGCTAATTAGGGAGGGTTTTTGACTATTTTCAAATAACATTTTTAAAACAAGTTTTTGACAAAACTTTGGGTAATTGAGTTGCTCCAAAAATTTCACCAATAATTCTAGGTGATCTAAAATTTATAGTTGCGCAAGTTTTCTTAATATAACTAGCACATTTAGTGTGGAACTATTACAACATGTTATGCAATACTAGTTTCTAAATTTTGATTTCACTTAGGTGCACTCTAAACCACATATGATTATAACTGCAATGACATGGTATGCTCATGATTTGCAATGCTAATGCTTGCGTAACACCGGGGTGTTACAGTCACCCTACCAACTTATCTATGGGAAGACCTGTCACTTGCCTATTTGAAAGGTCTAGATGGCTAGAGGGGGGGTGAATAGCCTTTTAAAACTTTCTACAAAGACAAGCTAAACAAGTTTATCAATATAACAAATAGCGAGATGCGAGTTTTGCTTAGCCTACGGGGTGTTTGCAAGCCACCTATCCAATTCACAATTCTAGTATATGGGCACTCAACCACACAAGTTAAACCGAGAAGGTAACTACAACTACAACTAGCAAGCTACACAAAAGAGCTACTCTAGCAAAGCTAACTAGCTAGCAAAGATAACTAAGAAAGTAATACAAGTGAGGGTTAGGAGGGTATCACCGAGGGGCGAAGTATTGAGCCAACCAATATGATTAACAATGAATACCAAGATAACCGAACACCGGGATCAATCAATCACAATATGAAAGTGATGACACGAAGATTTATCCCGAGGTTCACGTGCTTGCCGGCACGCTAGTCCCCGTTGTGTCCCTCTTCACCACGTGGTTCGGTGGCTAATCGGTCTCACACCGAGCCTCTCAAAAGGCGCCACAAGAACCTACCAAATGGCAAAAGGTTGCAAATGACACGAGCAATCCACTAATGTTGCCTTTGGCGCTCCGCCGAGGTAGGCACAAACCCCTCACAAACACCGGAGGTGGCCAAGAACAATCACCAACTCTTGCCAACGCCTCCAAGCTGCTCCAAGCCGTCTAGGTGGCGGCAACCACCAAGAGAAACAAGAATCCCGCAGCAAATCAACCACCAAGTGCCAACTAGATGCTATCTCACAATGCAAATGCACTTGGATCACTCAATCTCACTTCGAATATGCAAACAAGCAAGAGAGATGAGTGGGAGGGGAGTTGCTTGGCTCAAAGTGCTCACAAGTATGTCAAATGTGCAAGAGTGGGAGCCTTGAGCCGGCCAACGAGTATTTATAGACGTACCCCTTCGAATATAGCCGTTAGGAACGAGTTACAGCTGAACACGTGCTGCACCGGACGCGCTGGTCCAACTGACCGGACGCGCCGGTGCCGCAACGGCTAATTTTCAAACAACCGACCGGACGCGCCGGTCGCAACGACCGGACGCGCTGGTCACCACCGGACGCGCCGGTCCCGTGTCTCACCGGACGCGCCGGTGAACTCTGAGTCGCGCAAAACAAACCAACGACCGGACGCGCTGGTGAACCGACCGGTCGCCACAGTGACCGCGTCCGGTGGGAGTCCAGTAAGCTCCCTGGACCACCGGACGCGTCCGGTGGCCTGTGACCGGACGCGCCTCGCGTCCGAAGAAACAACCGAAAAACCGCGCATTCACTGGATACTGACCGGTCGCGCCGGTCGCACAGTGACTGCGTCCGGTGCAGCGTCCGGTGTAGCGTCCGGTGCTGCGTCCGGTGCCACTGTGACCTCCGTTTGCTTCCGTTCGATTTCGTTTGATTTCCGACTTCCGGCGTAGTAGAAAATAGGCATTTCATTTCCCCGAAATCGCCTGAATCCCGCGCTCGCACGCTCGGCGGGAGGGAGAGAGGACCCCAAACCCTCTCTACCGCTCAAACTCCAACGCCGTCGCAAACGTGCTAACACCACCAAGTGATCATCACAATGTGCATGTGTGTTAGCATTTTCACAATCATTTTTCGAGGCGTTATTAGTTCTATCCAAATGCATATGATCATGAAATGCAAATCTAGAGGCACTTAGGAGTTCATTAGCCGCGTCATTCCCCTCTTTATAGTACGGCTATCTATCCTATAATATAACCACACCCACTAGGTGTCTTGGTTACTAAAACACAACCCTTAAGCATATACCTTTGCCTTGATCACGTAGGGTCGCGTCCAAATCCAAGTGTGGCCATCATGATCACCATGTCCATCTTGCCACCAACCTTGGAATGTACTAATCCTCATATGCTACATACAACTTAGGCATAGGATTAGTACTTAGGCATTGTCACTAATTACCAACACCAAACATAGGACTTTCAATCTCCCCCTTGTTGGTAATTGGTGACAACCCTTTCACAAAGATATTATGATAAAATTTAGATTGAACCCATGTCACATTGTCCAAGTATATTACTATGTGTAAGAATTATGGACAAGTGATCATGAATTCAAATTGATAGCAATGGCTCCCCCTACATGTATGCTATATGTTTGGATTTTGGAAGCATACATGTTAGATAGGAAAGATTAGGAGCATTGACTACCAATGGGTGCTAAGTGTTTTAGATTATAGACCTTTGAAGCGTGATACCATCGGAGTAGCGATAAACACCATCTTAGCACCTTGTGTAGTTAGATATCACTTGGAAAAGCACAAACAAAGCTAGAAACCTCGTGAGATCAACATTATAAGCAAGGTTCTAGTACCACTTAGAAAGATATGAAGCAAGAAAAATCTAACTACTTCCTATTCATGCTAGTACTTCAATACACCATTCAATTGTATACTAGCAAAACACCACACAAGCAATGTATCGGAGAAAAAGAAATGCATAACTATGCATCATACATATGAAGTGCACAAAGAAATGCAACATTCATGTTTAAGAGCTTGCTCCCCCTACTTGTGTGCTCAAAATTTTAGTTGATCCCCTTCTTTTACCAATTCTCCCCTTTAGGTTTTCTCTCCCTTTATAATCTATCTTTGTAAGCAACATTTTCTCCCCCTTTGAGTGCTATCTTTGTGAACAACTTTTTCTCCCCCTTTGGCACCAATGACCACAAGGGACCAATTTTAGATAGATTATCAAGTAGAATTATGGGGTTAGGATCAAGTTTGTGATTCAACCTAGATTGCTTGCATAAATAAAATGCTTCGGTTTGATCCAAGGGCAAGCTTCTTCACACCTCACTAGAAGGGTTATCATGCACCATGTTGAAGCAAATATTTAGACAAGTTTTCTAGATTAAACACTTAGGATCACAAGCGCTCAAACAAGTTATATGATACCACTAGATCATACAAGACATGGAAACAATAGTGGCACCATATAAACTTTAAGGTCATTTAATTTTCATGAATGAGCCTAGAACATAAGAAATCATGACTAGATGCACTAAACATGTCCTTAGTATAGAATGTATGACATGTCAACCAATTATACCTTGGGGCTCGAAGGAGAGGCATGTCATAACATTGGGATGCATCAACTCATGTTGGAGAAGTCAATTATGTTCAACTCATTCTTTAGCTTGTGAAATCTCTTCTCATCAAGTGGCTTGGTGAATAGATCGGCTAGTTGATCTTCGGTGCCCACACTCTCAATAGCAATGTCACCCTTTTGTTGATGATCTCTAATGAAATGATGACGAACATCAATATGCTTTGTTCTTTGATGTTGAACCGGATTGTTGGTTAGCTTCACGGCACTTTCATTGTCACATAGCAATGGCACATTCTTAAAATTGATTCCAAAATCCTTCAATGTTGCCTTCATCCACAAGATTTGTGCACAACAACTACCCGCGGCGATGTATTCGGCTTCGGCGGTAGATAGTGCAATACTATTTTGCTTCTTGGATGACCATGAGACAAGTGATCTTCCCAACAATTGACAAGTCCCGGAAGTGCTCTTTCTCTCCACTTTGTCACCGGCATAGTCGGAATCCGAATATCCAACTAGCTCAAAACTTGCACCTTTGGGATACCATAATCCAACATCTTGTGTATGCTTCAAATACCTCAATATTCTCTTTGTTGCCTTCAAATGACTTTCTCTTGGTGAGGCTTGAAATCTTGCACACATACATACACTAAACATTACATCGGGTCTTGATGCCGTCACATAGAGTAGGCTACCAATCATTGATCTATAAAGCTTTTGATCCACCATGTTGCCACTCTTGTCACTATCCAAACTTCCACTAGTGCCCATTGGGGTTGTAATGCCCTTTGCATCTTCCATGCCAAATTTCTTGAGCATATCTTTGATGTACTTGGTTTGGCTCACAAATGTTCCTTCCTTCATTTGTTTGATTTGAAGTCCAAGAAAGAAACTAAGTTCACCAATCATTGACATTTCAAATTCCTTTGCCATCATTTTTCCAAACTCATCACAATAATCTTGATTGGTTGAACCGAAGATGATATCATCAACATATATTTGCAACACAAACAAGTCTTTCCCAATCTTCTTGGTAAAGAGAGTAGTATCCACTTTGCCCATGACAAATCCTTTGGATAGCAAGAAGTCCCTCAATCTTTCATACCATGCTCTAGGTGCTTGCTTTAATCCATACAAAGCTTTCCTTAACTTGTATACATGATTGGGTTTCTTGTCATCTTCAAAACCGGGAGGTTGCTCCACATACACCTCCTCTTGAATGTACCCATTTAGAAATGCACTCTTCACATCCATTTGATATAGCTTGATATTGTGAGCACAAGCATAGGCAAGTAAGATCCTAATTGCTTCCAATCTTGCAACCGGGGCATAAGTTTCACCAAAGTCAAGACCCTCTATTTGTGTGTAACCTTGAGCCACTAGTCTTGCTTTGTTTCTTACTACTATTCCATCTTGATCTTGCTTGTTGCGAAAGACCCATCTTGTTCCAATGACATTGTGATCTTTAGGCCTCTCAACTAGTTCCCATACTTCATTTCTCTTGAAGTTGTTGAGCTCTTCATGCATTGCATTTACCCAATCCGGATCTCTCAATGCTTTATCAATGTCCTTGGGTTCTTCCATTGACACAAAAGAAGAGTGAGCACAAAATGATACCAATCTTGATCTAGTTTGAACTCCCCTTTGTATGTCACCAATGATGGAATCTAATGGATGGTCTCTAGCAATGTTGGTTGGTTGAAGCACTTGCACTTGATTGCTTGGATGTTGATGTTGATCATGAGTTGGAGATGATGAACTAGCCACTTGTTGATCTTGTTGCACTTGAGATGATGTACTAGCTTGATTTTGCATTAGAGAACCACTAGCTTGTGTAATTGGGCTTTGGAGTACTTGATCTTTGTTGTCATCCACATCAATCACTTGCTTAGGCCTAATATCACCAATATCCATTTCTTTCATAGCATTGGTCAATTGAGTTCCTCTCACATCATCCAAGTTATTTTCCTCATCTTGAGAGCCATTTGTTTCATCAAACTCAACATCATGAACTTCCTCAAGTAAACCACTAGCCAAATTCCAAACTCTATAAGCTTTGCTAGTAGTGGAGTAACCAAGTAAGAATCCTTCATCACATTTCTTCTCAAACTTGCTCAATCTAGTGCCCTTCTTCAAGATGTAGCATTTGCAACCAAATACCCGAAAGTATGCAATGTTGGGCTTTCTTCCATTTAAGATCTCATATGGTGTCTTCTCTAGAAACTTGTGGCAATAGAGGCGGTTGCTATAGAAGCAAGCTGTGTTGATTGCTTCGGCCCAAAAAGAATGACTCACATTATACTCATTCAACATTGATCTTGCCATATCAATTAGGGTTCTATTTTTCCTCTCAACTAAGCCATTAGATTGAGGTGTATACTTGGCCGAGAATTGATGTTTGATTCCAAGTTCCTCACATAGCTCATCGACTCTTGTGTTTCTAAACTCACTTCCATTATCACTTCTCACTTTCTTGATTGTGGTCTCAAACTCATTTTGCACTCTCTTGATGAACTTCTTGAATATGTCAAATACATCACTCTTGTCCACAAGAAAGAATACCCATGTATATCTAGTGAAATCATCCACAATCACAAACCCATACTTGTTGCCACCAATGCTTGTGTATGTAGTTGGTCCAAATAGATCCATGTGCAACAACTCAAAAGCCTTGGAAGTACTCATGATGCTTTTCAATGGATGAGTGTTGCCTACTTGCTTTCCGGCTTGACATGCACTACATAGCTTATCTTTCTCAAATGTGACATCCTTCAAGCCTCTAACTAAGTCATGCTTCACTAACTTGTTCAATTGCTTCATGCCAACATGACCAAGTCTTCTATGCCATAACCAACCCATACTTGATTTGGTGAGCAAGCATGTTGAGAGTTGAGTGTCACTAGCATTGAAATCAACCAAGTATAGATTCTCATATCTAAAGCCTTTGAAGATCAAATTAGAGCCATCAACACTAATTATCTCCACATCATCAACACCAAATATGCACTTGAAACCGAGATCACACAATTGAGCAACCGAGAGAAGATTGAAGTTCAACTTTTCAACTAAGAGCACATTGGAAATGCTATGATCATTTGAGATTGCAATCCTTCCAAGAGCCTTCACATCACCCTTGCTATTGTCACCAAATGTGATACTATCAATGCCACTATCATTTGATTTGAGAGAGTTGAACATTCTTGAATCACCGGTCATATGTTGAGAGCACCCACTATCAAGCACCCAATGCCTTCCTCCGGCCTTGTAATTTACCTACAAAATAAATCAATGTTTCTTAGGTACCCATACTTGTTTGGGTCCTTGGAGGTTAGTAACTAAGCTCTTTGGTACCCAAATGGCCTTCTTCTTTGGACCCACAATTGGTGTACCAACAAACCTAGCATGCACACCTTTCTCACCCTTGGTAAGCACATAACAAGAATCAAAAGGAATGTAATCCATTTTAGCATGAAACTTGTTGTTGTTCTTGTTCATTTTATTACAATTAATCTCTAGATGTCCAACTTGCTTACATCTATTGCAATAACGACCATTGCTCTTCACAAAGCGAGACTTTGGAGTAGCAAAGGCCGCCTTGCCCTTCTTGGGAGTATAGCCCAAACCCTCTTTGTTAAGAGAGAACCTTTGGCTACCCAAGCATTTTAGCAAGCGGGCATCCCCACCATAGGCATTGCCTAATGCGCGGGTGAGATCATCCACCTCTCTCTTGAGAGTCTCATTCTCAACCGCAAGTGATGAATCACTAGTAGTAGAGATAGAGTTGGTTGTGGTGGATGATGATGAGCTACATGAAGCATTAGTAGGACCAACAAATAAAGAATCATCAATAATATCACATGTTAGTCCAATATCACAAGTGACAATCACTTGCTCCTCCTTAGCTTCCTTCATGAGCTTCTCCAACTTGAGATCCTTTTCCTTGATGAGCTCAAGTAGAGTGGAGTGGGCTTCCTTAAGCCTAGTGTGAGCAACTTCAAGGTCCTCGTGGTCTTCCTTTAGACACTCACGAGAGGCCTCTAGCTCATCAAAGGATTTCCTAAGAGCTTTGAGCTCTTGTTCAATTTCTTTGCACTCCTTACTCTTTTTGAGAGCAACAAGCTCCTCCATCAAGGCATCATTTTCATTGCTCTTGGCAATGAGCTCTTGTTCCAAGATTTTGTATTTCTTGGTGGTCCTCTTGTAGCCTTTGCTCATTTGATCTATTATGCCTAATAGATCATCCTTAGAGTAGTCCTCATCCTCCTCATCATCACTCCTACAATCATCACTAGCACAAGAATCATCATCACTATCATCATATTTTACCTTGGTGGGCTTGGCCATAAGGCATGTCGATGTAGTGTCGAAGATGGATGACTTGTTGGAGAGGGCGATGCTTGCAATGGCTCGTCGAGTGGTCCTCTCATCATCACTAGAGCTTTCATCATCATCACTATCGGAGTTGTCACTATCCCAAGTGACCACATAACCACCACCCTTCTTCTTCTTGTTGATAGTGAAGCTCTTCTTCTCTTTCTTCTCCTTCTTGTCCTTCTTGTTCTTCTTCAACTTCAACTCCCCATCATGATATCTTTTATCTTCATAGGGGCACTTTGCCACTATATGATCGGGGCTATTGCAATTGTAGCAAAGCACCTCCTTTGCCTTCATGAAGTCCCTTCTCTTCCTTGCACCATATCCTTTCTTCTTCATGAACCTCCCCATCTTGTGCACTAGGAGGGCCATGGTCTCATCATCGAATGGATCATCATCATCACTCTCCACCTTGCTCTTGCCCTTAGAAGATGAGGCCTTGAATGCAATGGGCTTCACTTGCTTGACCTTGGTCTCCTTCTTCTCTTCTACCTCATCTTCATCATCATTGTATTGGGCATCGGTCATTATATCTCCAAGCACATCGGTTGGTTTGACCTTGTCCAATCCCTCTCTAAAGATCATTCTTCTCAAGGTGGCAAACTTCTTTGGTAAGCACATCAAAAACTTGTGTGAGAAGTCCTTGTCCTCAACCTTCTCTCCAAGCCCCTTGAGATCATTGACAATGACTTGGAGCCTATAGAACATCTCCGGGATGGATTCATCATCCTTCATCTTGAAAGTGGAGAACTTGTCCTTGAGCATATATAGCTTGGCACTCTTTACCGTTGAAGTGCCTTCATATGTTTCTTCAAGCCTTATCCAAAGCTCATTTGCCTTCTCAAGATCTTTAATTTGCTCAAATACTTTGTCATCAATGGCACGGTAGATTGTGTCAAGTGCCGCCGTGTTGCATTGTTTGTTGATGCGGTCATTTGGAGTGAGATTTTCTTCATCAAGAATGATGTATCCTTCATTGGTCACATCCCAAACCTTTTCATGTATATTGCCTAGATATTGCTTCATCTTCCTTTTCCAATGATCAAAGGAAGAGACACCATCAAAGAATGGAGGCTTGCCATTAACATGATTGAACATAACTTGAGCCATCTTGCACCGAGGTTGTTAAGCCTTGCAAACGGTGACCACGGCTCCGATACCACTTGAAAGGTCTAGATGGCTAGAGGGGGGGTGAATAGCCTTTTAAAACTTTCTACAAAGACAAGCTAAACAAGTTTATCAATATAACAAATAGCGAGATGCGAGTTTTGCTTAGCCTACGGGGTGTTTGCAAGCCACCTATCCAATTCACAATTCTAGTATATGGGCACTCAACCACACAAGTTAAACCGAGAAGGTAACTACAACTACAACTAGCAAGCTACACAAAAGAGCTACTCTAGCAAAGCTAACTAGCTAGCAAAGATAACTAAGAAAGTAATACAAGTGAGGGTTAGGAGGGTATCACCGAGGGGCGAAGTATTGAGCCAACCAATATGATTAACAATGAATACCAAGATAACCGAACACCGGGATCAATCAATCACAATATGAAAGTGATGACACGAAGATTTATCCCGAGGTTCACGTGCTTGCCGGCACGCTAGTCCCCGTTGTGTCCCTCTTCACCACGTGGTTCGGTGGCTAATCGGTCTCACACCGAGCCTCTCAAAAGGCGCCACAAGAACCTACCAAATGGCAAAAGGTTGCAAATGACACGAGCAATCCACTAATGTTGCCTTTGGCGCTCCGCCGAGGTAGGCACAAACCCCTCACAAACACCGGAGGTGGCCAAGAACAATCACCAACTCTTGCCAACGCCTCCAAGCTGCTCCAAGCCGTCTAGGTGGCGGCAACCACCAAGAGAAACAAGAATCCCGCAGCAAATCAACCACCAAGTGCCAACTAGATGCTATCTCACAATGCAAATGCACTTGGATCACTCAATCTCACTTCGAATATGCAAACAAGCAAGAGAGATGAGTGGGAGGGGAGTTTCTTGGCTCAAAGTGCTCACAAGTATGTCAAATGTGCAAGAGTGGGAGCCTTGAGCCGGCCAACGAGTATTTATAGACGTACCCCTTCGAATATAGCCGTTAGGAACGAGTTACAGCTGAACACGTGCTGCACCGGACGCGCTGGTCCAACTGACCGGACGCGCCGGTGCCGCAACGGCTAATTTTCAAACAACCGACCGGACGCGCCGGTCGCAACGACCGGACGCGCTGGTCACCACCGGACGCGCCGGTCCCGTGTCTCACCGGACGCGCCGGTGAACTCTGAGTCGCGCAAAACAAACCAACGACCGGACGCGCTGGTGAACCGACCGGTCGCCACAGTGACCGCGTCCGGTGGGAGTCCAGTAAGCTCCCTGGACCACCGGACGCGTCCGGTGGCCTGTGACCGGACGCGCCTCGCGTCCGAAGAAACAACCGAAAAACCGCGCATTCACTGGATACTGACCGGTCGCGCCGGTCGCACAGTGACTGCGTCCGGTGCAGCGTCCGGTGTAGCGTCCGGTGCTGCGTCCGGTGCCACTGTGACCTCCGTTTGCTTCCGTTCGATTTCGTTTGATTTCCGACTTCCGGCGTAGTAGAAAATAGGCATTTCATTTCCCCGAAATCGCCTGAATCCCGCGCTCGCACGCTCGGCGGGAGGGAGAGAGGACCCCAAACCCTCTCTACCGCTCAAACTCCAACGCCGTCGCAAACGTGCTAACACCACCAAGTGATCATCACAATGTGCATGTGTGTTAGCATTTTCACAATCATTTTTCGAGGCGTTATTAGTTCTATCCAAATGCATATGATCATGAAATGCAAATCTAGAGGCACTTAGGAGTTCATTAGCCGCGTCATTCCCCTCTTTATAGTACGGCTATCTATCCTATAATATAACCACACCCACTAGGTGTCTTGGTTACTAAAACACAACCCTTAAGCATATACCTTTGCCTTGATCACGTAGGGTCGCGTCCAAATCCAAGTGTGGCCATCATGATCACCATGTCCATCTTGCCACCAACCTTGGAATGTACTAATCCTCATATGCTACATACAACTTAGGCATAGGATTAGTACTTAGGCATTGTCACTAATTACCAACACCAAACATAGGACTTTCACTATTGAGCTAGAATTCAAAGCTCACTAGGCTATCAAGAGATGGAATATGGATTTGGACGCCGCCGGAATCAAAAGGAAAATGCAACTCTCATAACTAGATGAATGGAGAGAGAAGGCGTACCACAACTCCAAAATTTATAAAGAGAGAACCAAAAGATGGCATGACAAGAGAATGAAGGAGTTCACACCCGGAGACAAGGTATTACTTTTTAATTCTAGGGTTAAGTTATCCGGGCATGGAAAACTACAAAGCAAGTGGGAAGAACCATTCAAGGCAATAAGTTCTTCGTCTCATGGAACGGTAACACTTCAAAATGATGAAGGTACGTTATTCAAGGTAAATGGCCACCATCTCAAAATCTTTTTAGAGCCTAATAAAAATCTCAAAGAATTAGACGTAATAGAATTTCTTATTTTTTTCATAATATTAAGCTCCGAACCTCCATTTATCGATTCGGGGTGCGGGGGGAATATTTTTAGGGAATAAAAAGTCATAACTAGATATCACGAAAAAGCGGCACAAGAGGCGCCGGGCACGGTCGACCGACCGTGGGCCTAGGCAGTCGCCCGTCGTGGGACCCGCTTCGCCGCCGCCTTTTTCTGTTGCGAATATCTGCTCAGAAACTTCTAGAAAATGGATATGCACGGTCAGTTAGTGCCGCCACTATCGTGATGACCTTTAGGGTTGACTTTTGACCCCTACCGCAAGAAGCCGACCGTAGCAATTCTAGCCCACACGCAGGACTTCCTCATCGAAAAGATCCATAATTTAGAAGAGCTCATAGATCTCTTGACTAAGAACGATAAGGTTACTAACCAGAGGATAGATCCACTGGAAAATAAGCAGAAGAAGACAAACACTAGGGTCGATATGCTTGAATTTAGGCGTTAGATCAGATTAGTTCGTGAATAAACAATTGATAAGGCACCCCCATTATGTTTAGAGTTAGTCAGTCATTTGTTTCAATTTCATTCATCCATTGTAATAAAATGCCTTAGATTATATTGTAATGAAGTTTGAAGTTCCAGTGTTATTATTTTCTCTGTGGATATGTCTTTTTGTCTCCACCTTGTTATGTATAAAGGAAAGCAGGAAACAAGTGTGGGGGAGAACCATGGGACCATGTATGACGAAGAAGCTTAGCTCAGCACCACATCACCTTGTTCTTCGTCCATGGTTAGGTTTGCCTTTACATATGTTATATATTTAATCACCCACATTGTTTCCCATTTTAAAATTGAATTAAATTGAAAATCCATTGCTAAAATAAATACACACAAGGAAGATTGTTGTAATCATGACTTAAGAATAGACTCTCATAACACTTTTCCCAAAAGTCTTGTTAGTGTTGGAAACTTATTTATAGGGACCCCATGTTGCTTAAGTTGTTGATGAATGTGAGATAGTAAGAATAATAAGAACCTGATTCTTGAAATTTAGTCACCGGAGAATTTTATTTCAAAATTTAAAAATAAATAGCTACACTTCTCCTTTGTAGTAAAGCAATTACCTACCAGAACCATATATAGGATAGATAAACCTTCTACATTTACTGCTTGTATTTGTATTGAGTTTGGTCAAACTTTGTTGAACCTTGTTGAGAAATTTATCATGCTCCCAAGATCAAGATCACGTACACTCCACATATACACTGCTGCTCCTACACTGGGAGTACACAACAACATGTTTTTCATCCACTAAAAATGTTTTACTCCTACACTAGGAGAAAAAATAAAGATAAATTAGGAATAAATGATCCAAGTTCTGGCTAATGTTTCTCTTGAAAGTTTTCTAAAATTGCAGAAAGGAGGTATGTGGCTATGCAAAAAGAAAAGTATTGAAAAAATGGACAAGTGTCCAAGCTAAAAAAAGAGAAACAGAATATATATATAGCAAAAGTTATATATATGAAAAAGATAGCTCATACTCTCTAGTAAAAGTTTTCAAGTTTTAAACAAGAGAAACATGTTTCAAGGAGCATAGTAGAATTAGGATTAGCCACCAAATATATTCCACACACATATACATCTTAATCTAAGAGTATGACATCTTTCTCCTTGGATCCTAGTTTTGACTTTACAATATATGCATTGCAAGTATGTTTCCATTGTTATTCCTACCTGAGCTCCAGATAAGCCATTGTAGAAGTAGGTACAAAGAAGGCAAGATCCTACATGCCTTGGTGAGAATCCAAAAATACCACATATATGAGTGATTTGAGAGTGCTACAAAAGGAGAAGGTAAGCTATAATTTCTTTGAAAACTTATGCAAAAACTCTAATTGACTTAACTGAAGGAAGAAAGTAATCTGTTTCAATCTGTTCAATTTTTCAACTGCTTAAAGATTCATGGTAAACACATTGAATCCCGTAGTGCAGGTATGGCTAGGAGAAGTCTAATGATGATGTCTTGTTCTAAAGTTATATTTGCAGGAATCCATCCTTTTCCTCAAGATGTGTAAAAGCTTAAGTGTGAGGGTACTTGTTGACAGTAGATAACCATCAATTTTAGTCGTCAACTGTATATGGAAATGGACATAATTCAATACCAACCATAGAGATAGGGTTTATACTGACAGAATTCCACGAGTTTTGGTAAATCTGTGTTTTGCAGGGATTAAACAGGAAAAGAGCAAGTCTAGACCCACATGTCGGTCTAAAATTGATATTTTACCGCAGCACCGACTTAAGAAGAATCTAGAAGACACAAGAAGACATGTCAGACAAGGCGGGACCCACCTGGCAGGGACCACGGGCGGCTGCCCGTGGGTCAGGGAGGCCGACCGGTGGAGTCCCCTGTCAACCTATATCTCGTATGTCGGTTCCTCCACCGCCTTAGTGTTTGTATCTACGCCATTGTTTCAAGTCGGTTTAATCCGAGGGCTGCGGTGCATCCTATGGAGCTATATAAGCAGACCCCCTCTCTCCTGATCAGATAATCCTCATACTAGGTAGAAACCCTGAAGCTACATCTACAATCAAGAAGCCCTAGATAGGATCAAGAGCCAAGCAATCAAGAGAGATTAGTCTTGTAGTATTCAAGATTAGGACTAGTCTTTAGATATAGTGAGATAGAGTGGAGGGAAGAGTTTGGAGAAGTCGCCAGCCTGTCGGTGTCTGCTCTATGCCTTGTACCTGTGGGATCAAGTTCCTCTGCAGGAGCTTGCTTCTAAGATTCTCTGGTATTTCAACTTCTAATTTTTTAAGTACTTGTTATATATATTCTTCAGGTTTGTGACTCTTTTGAGTACTTTAATTCTTGTAGCTCTTGAATTGAAGTAGTTTTTTTAGTGTAAGCGAGGTGCTTAGACTAGGATACTCGTGGATGCACCCTACTAGCAGGACTGGTGGTAGATCGCAAGGGTGACTTAAAAAGCCTTATTGAGTCTGTTATAGCCCACCTCCCGTTAGCTAGGCCAAATAGGACCCGGTTGCTAAGTGGAAATCACTCTCTGCTAGTATTCTTCTTAGATAATGTCCCCAGCAGAATATATAACAATGCTTGCAAAGATTAGAACTAGGAGACCTTAGTGATCTTCTCTATAGCCCTATCATCTCAGTCCTGATTGCTGCTCAGGGGTTAAGTTATAGGCTTCGTTTCTCACTCCATCCTCCCAGTGGTAAAATATAAATAACGATAATCGGTAATACTCCCGAGTGAAGTGCTATATCTGTATATTATCTGTGTGCTTGTAGATACTTTAGAATTCTTTTGTGCACCTGATTTATACCCCACATACTTCTAGTGTCATTGCATAGGATTGGTCAATCCATTCTAGTGAAACACTAAGAAGTGTCAACAAGGGCCTCTTGCAAACACCCTCGCCAAACATGGCTTGAAAACTACAAATCCACTCGCCGCTGACAATAAGATCTAAAATCCACTAAAAGAATCCTCTAAGGAACGCAGGCTTACAATCCTTCACCATCAAAACAGAGTGTTGAAGATTCTAGGCCTTCCGGTAGAACAAACCAAAAGAATAGTTCAAGATTGCCGCGTTGAAAGCCAACCAACTACTTTCTTTGATAAGCACACCAACTGCCAAGATTTGAAGAAGATCAACAGATTTGACAGACCAAATTCTTGTTGGTCCTTCACCAATGCCAGATCGAACGTCATCGAGGTAGGGAGAAACCAAAGACACCTATTCCAAAGTACCATCGTCATCACCACCTCATCGATGACACCAGAACCAAACCCTAGATCAACAAGGATCCACAATCCTAATCTAAAACTATGAAACGAAAAGGGATCGAGTTCCCACTCCTTAAACCACTGGCGAGATTGCTGGTTAGGAGAGAGGAGGGGTACCGAGCTAGTTTCTTGGGGAGAGGGCGGCCGCGGTGGTGGTTGGGAGAGGGCGGCAGCAGCTCCGGTGTTTATTGGGAACTGACAGGATTTAATTGACTCCCTACAGCTTTGGGGATTAATTGAGTGGTACATGTATCGTCTTATTACTCACTTCTTATGTTGTCTAGAAAGTCCTATAAATCTTTAGGTTTGCGATAGCATGGAGTATGAAAAAAGTGAGTTACAAAAACTTTGTTATCGAAGTTATATTAGTTTTGTTACACGTGACTGAGGATCTACCTACTAGCACTACAATGGAATTGCTTAATTTGTCGAGCCAGCTGAAATCGCTTCCTAGGGGGTGGCTATACGAACCGTCTCTATCCATGTGTTTTTAGAAAATCGATGATTTCTATATGTGGGTATCCAGACACTCATAGAATGTTTTATCAAGTCTTACAGTTCTTTTCTCTTTCTCATTGTAGAAGTAAGTGGATGAAGGAGGAGGAAGTTATATATTTGCACATGGCCATGAGTTATAACTTATAAGCATGTGTTTGTTGGAGGAGCAAAGTGGGATAGGGATTGGCGATCCCATTTCAACAAGTGTTTGGTTCAGGGTGAGTGGGATGAATATATCCATCCCTAGAGGGGGATATATCCTAAAAATGTGGGATGGATCTAGCCCAAATAAATTGAAGGTACGTGGGGCATCCCTCTTCATCCCAGTCATATTGTAGTGTGCTGCCATTCCTCCTTCACGCATGTAGGTGACAGGGGCACCGGTGCAAGCAGGTGGGGAGGTGCCAGTGAGGTTGTGCAGGATAGGCTGCTTTGAGGCACATGTGGTTCCGTGTGCGTGGTGAGGCGTGAGTAGGGTAGGTTGGTGAGAATGGCAGGGCGGTACATATCCAGTGGGGTAAGGCATAGATGGTCACAAGCATGGGGCAGCTTCGCGCGGACGAGGAAGCACGAGTAGGCTAGGCGGTGAGCACAATGTGGCTCCGGCAGGGCAGGGTGGACGAGTGGCTCCGGTGGTCGGCAAATCGAGCTGGGACAGTGCATGTGAGTCTGACACGAGAAGAGAAAAGAAGGTAGAAGAAGAGCCTATGAGGCTGATTGGTTGGCCCATGTTGGATGTTGGGAATCGACATCTAGCGGCTTCGTCTAGCCCATCTCTCATCATTCCTTCCTCCCGCCAAATAAAAAATTAAATTAAAATCATCCCATGTCATAAACCAAATACTCATGTAGACTGATTCCATCTTAGACAGGGGCGGATCTAGAATTGGCCTGGGGGGAGGGGGGTCTTAAATAACAGCGAGTTGGGCTTTGATGGGGTTTCTGGGTTGAGCTAAGGGGGTGTTTAGTTTCCACCCAAAAATTTTTCATCCCATCACATCGGATGTTTGGACACATGCATGGAGTATTAAATGTAGACGAAAAAAACTAATTGCACAGTTTGGTTGAGAACCACGAGACGAATCTTTTAAGCCTAATTAGTCCATGATTAGCCTTAAGTGCTACAGTAACACACATGTGCTAATGACGGCTTAATTAGGCTTAATAAATTCGTCTTGCGGTTTTCAGGTGAGTTATGTAATTAGTTTTTTTATTAATATCTAAAACTCACTTCCGATATCTCATAAAACATTCAATGTGACACCAAAAGCTTTTCATATACCAACTTGAGCTGACATTCTCCCTGTATTTGTGCCCTCCCCACCTCCCGAATCCGCCCCTGATCTTGCAAAAGAGAGCTGGGACCATCCATCCTACTAGTCTCCAAATGAAATACATGGTAGGAAAGCAACCGGCAAAAATTAGAATATGGTTTGGGGTTACTGTCTCTGAAATTTAAACAACCTGGATCTTTTTTCCATGTCATTTTTCATCTGAAAGAAAATTGCTATTGTTATTGCAAGCGAAGTTTTATTGAATTTGTTGTAGTTGTCACTTGTCAGTGACACATGTAGAAAGCGACGGCACAGTTAAATTAATTAAATGTAAACAAGACTGTTTGGTCCCTTTCCTTCACTTGACAACGCATCAGGGCTAGGGGCCCTACTGCCCTACTATCGTGCACTGTAGCCTCTGGGCCTTTTTTCCCCCCTACTGTTGTGCAGTCCCAGAAGTAAAAGTGTACAGGGGCAACTGTTGTGCACATGCAGTGTACAAAACTCCACGAATCTCAGCTACTGTTGCATTTGCTTTGTCCCGATCGGTGTGATTATGTTGTGGGCCGTCCCTCAGAGCACCACGATTGTACTACGTACGTAAGTTAGTACGAGCCATTTGTAATGCAGTTGGCCGGGCACAAGTACACGCGTACGAGCATCTATCTTTGCTTGCACTTGCACCTGGGCCGGCGTTCGATCGGTAAAAGCCACGGCAAAAGCTCTTGTTATTTGACACTTGGATCTATCTATCTATCACTGCAGATCTGATCCATGAAGAGTAACAGAACAAGTACACTGATCCATCGATGATATCTGCTCCCTCTGTTCCTAAATAACTATCGCTGTTGGTGTGCGTGTCCAAAGTTTAACTCGATTTATATAAAATATGTGCAACATTTGTATCTTCAAAATAAATTTATTAAAAAACTATATTCAAATATCTTTCTAATGATACTAATTATGTACCATAAATATTAATATTTTTTATATGTATCTAGTCAAAATTATTTTTCGAAAAACATAAACGATAAATATTTGGAGACAGGAGGAGTATTGCTGTACGAGAGGGCGGCGGTGCAGGCGTCAGGGACTACTAGAGGAGAATATATGGCAGGCAGATGAGTGTACGTTTTGGCGCGGTTGCATCTGCATACATACTCCAGCATACAGTATGAATGATGAATCATAGGCATTGGGAAAGCCACTTTTCGCCTCCAATGGCCATGCTATCCCAGCGCTGAAAGCAGCTTTTTGGGGCTTGTCCTGGCATAGGATTGCCCGTTTTGGAACCCACCAACCACCACTCGTGGTTCCCCGGACACAAGGACATGCATCATGGCTCCACCTCCACGACAACGTTACGGGTAAATCAACCGCAACACCACCCCTAATCCTATGCATGCGGCTGTTATATGCCCTATCCAATCTACCACTTCATTTATCATTTATTTCATGAATTATCTCAATTCTTTACTGTTTAATGCTGGATAAGACGATGATGATGCCTCCGTCAACAATATTGTTACCACCGGCCGGGGAAAGGATCATAATAAACCCAAAAAAAAACACACACACAATCAGCACATGGATGAATCGCACGTCGTCCTTCAATTCATTGTATCAAGTATCGATCATCACGTGTCTTCGCCCTTCCTGTCCATGCGTTCTGGCTAAGAGTAATTGATCGAACGTGGGTATATATGGTACGTGTTTCTATGAACCGAGGAACAAGGGCCACGAGGGTGCATGACGACTGTTGCTAGCTCTATGAACCGAGGAACAGCTGGTATGTACAGCGTTCTGGTAGTGTCATCACACTCGAAGAGTCACAGTTAGCTAGCTCTATCCACGCACAGTAGTAGTAGGAGTACGTGCTACCTATTATTCACAGATGAGCTGCTGGCTTCTTACGAGCCTTATGATTTATTTAATTTAATTTAAAATAAAATAAAATGGGCTAAGCACAATTAATCTGACATTGTGAATACGTGTGCGTATCCGTTGCTTCCATTTTATTTTTAATCAAATCAAATAAATCATAATGCTCGTATTAAATATTTGGCGCAATAATAATGGTTTACTCCCACATGGAAAATTGACTAAAGATTAATTCAACTAAACACTGCATTGAAGGACATATATATGAAGCTACAAGTGATCCACATCATTTGTGAAGATCAAGCCAAGAGTTGATGCTATTTGAAGATAGCAAGTATAGCTTGAAGGTGTGAAGATGGAAGGATCATCAAGTATAAACAACGATCAAGAGATTCGCCCAGGCTTCATTCACCGTCACATGTATAGCAGGCTTCATTCAATCTCTGGGTCCGGTATGTATAGCCTGGTCGAACCTACGTGAAAGCTTATTTGCATGAGTAGATAGTTTTGTCATCCACAGAGAAAGACACAAGGCCATCTCTAGTTACTAATTCATGAGCCAATGTGGCATCTCATGATTGGACTCTTCGACGGTGGATTCTATAGCCTTTAATTAGGATGTTAATTTAGCAGTGATATTAAAATTAAAGGAAGGGAGAAAAGTAAATAATTTCTTATATAAAAAACTATGTTTGCAAACCCTATTCGTTTCGTTGAAATTTGGCTTACGCTGATGCTTATACTGATTTGTTGTGAGAGAAAAAACACTGCTTGTTCGCTAAAAAGTACTGTTGAAGTATTGCTGCAGAACAGTGCAATACTTCAGCAGTACTTTTCAGCGAACGAACAATGTTTTTTCTCTCACGACAAATCAACATAAGCCAAATTTCTTATTAGATTTTTTTTGCCGAAGACAAGCTAAAACGTCTGACCTCACGTAATATCCGCCATATGTAGTCCGGTCCATGACTTCATTGGTCGTGCATTTGACCCATATAAGCACAGTGTGTATACTACTACTCCCTTTAAAATACTAGCTTTTCCGGTGTTATCCAGGCCCCAGAACTTCTAAAGTGAAATCTATGGGTTTTAAAACTTGGCAGACGGTGTTATCTAGGTTTCTAAACTTTTAAGGTGATCACCGCAGGTCCCTAAACTTGGCCGGTGATATCATCGCGGTCCCTGAACTTTCAAGGTGATCACGACAGGTCCATAAACTTGGCAAGCAATATCATCCCTGTTCAAATATGGTCTAACCTACTCTATAAGCTAGCGTGGCACGCTGAATGTACATTAGACGTGAATCTAACATGTGTCAATTAATCAATCATTTATATAATTTTTTATCATAAAAATATAAATTATATAAAATAATTTACATCAGCAAAAAATAAATTAAAGTATTAAAACAATTTACAACAACACGTATATTAGGTTTAAACTAAAATAGAAAAATACTAAAATTAATTTAATATTTATGTATCATTAATAGTATTAAAATTCCTATAGTATTAAAAGTTTTCTCTATTAAAAATTATTTCTAATTTTAGTATTATTTTAAATTTAAAATAATACTAAAATTAGAAGTAACTTTTAATAGAGAAAACTTTTAATACTATAGGTAACTTTTAATATTATATTATATTTGGATAGGATGACACTGCTTGCCAAGTTTAAAGACCTGCGGTGATCATCTTGAAAGTTCATAGATCGGGGTGACACCGTCTGCCAAGTTTAGGGACCTGTGGTGATTACCTTGAAAGTTTAGTGCCAAGTTCAAGGACCCACAAATATTATTTTGGAAGTTTAGGGATCTAGATGACACCGCCGGCCAAGTTTAGGAGCGACGATGAATTTTGCACTTTCTGCGATACGTTTTTGATCCATACTCTCTGCCGGAGGGCATCCAGGTTAGAGAACGCTTCTGGTACGCACTCTGCTATCAGGCCACAAAAGTTGCTAGCATGTGACTGGAGTGTACGACCCCAGCTGCATGGGAGCCCGGGCAGGCGCCCAGGGTCGCCGGGCCCTGGGTCCGCCCATGGCTGAACGTACAGGTACAGGCAGTAGAAACTTGAAAGAGAGACCATACATGTGCATCGAAAGCTCATCAGTTATCACTTTGCAACTCCATGCCCCCACAACGTTACCACGTTGCTGATACGTTTGATTCGGCGCGTGTTAAGGACCAGAGGAGGCCACCGAGCGACAGGGAAGTGCACTGCAACTGACCTGCTGGCAGCACTGCTGCAACGCTTTTGATTAGTGGTTTAGGTCTAATCATGTCAGACATGATTCAGAAATGAGGCCACAGTGCTAGCAACGTCGGCATATAGATGATAGAACCCAGCAAGATATTGATTACAGAACGAGATGAAAGGAGGTGCTGGCACTTCAAATCTGAGCCGGAACTACATACGCAAATGATAGAGAAGAAGTTACCAGTTACCTTGTTGCCGTAAACTCAAACCATTGCAAGAAAACAAATTTCTGATATTCATTTAAAGAATCTACAGATAGCAATACCGCGATTTAGGGAGTTACACAAATCTGGACCAGTTTAGACCTCAGACCACATAAGTTGAGCTAAGTGCTACAATTGAACAAATCTTCACAGCCTTGTCTGTTCAAGTAAGTGGCAGATTGAGCTTATAGAAGCATCACCGCAGATGGCAGTTAACATCAAACTCTCTTCACGTTGTCTCCGTGGATAACCACAGCACCTTCAGTCATCAGAGTGCCAAGAGCACCGCGGAGCTGCAACAAGAATTCCACGAACACATCAGCCACATCAGCGAATGCAACCACAACGATAATCAGAAGAGACTGTGCAAGCTACAGTTTCAGACTTACTTCGTGCAGATGAATTTCCATTGAGCTCTGCTTCCTCAGTTCTTCCAGCAACTGTGCACCAATCAGAACGAATACTTAGCTCACTGCTGGGGCGACTAATGATGAAAACAAGGAAAGAGGCAGCAATCCAAAGATGTTTCTTTACCTCAATCATACGCATTGAGGGGCCTCCAAGCTGCATTTTCTCCACGATAAGGTTACGGGTTGCAGCAACAAGGTTCTCCCGTCTCTGCCTTTCACTTGCGGATATCCCCGTCATGATTAGATCCATATCAATCGTCCCTTTTTATCATTCATAGACACACCATCAGCACAATGGTTGCAAAGTGAAAAAGAAAGGATGAACAAAGTCAAGCCAAGTTAATCTGACCAGTTGCGTGATCTGTTGCAGACTGCTGCATGGCAACTTCAAGAAGCCTGAAGGCCTCCACGACATCTCGCACCTCGACCTTCAGGCAGCAAGAGCCAAATCATCAGTCACAAGAACTACAAATGGTCATAAAACTAAATAATAACCAGTAACTGATATTCAGAAATAATGATTACCACTTCAGAGAACCGCATTCGGGCTAATGCTTCACTGAGACGAATCAAACTCTCTATTTGTCTAGCAGTTGCTGTTATGACCTGTCCACCAAGCAGAAATGTATTAGGGGCTTCTCACTATTCAAAAGTACTAGAGCATAATGAAACAAAGATGCTACCTTCTTTCTGCTCCCAGGGCTATTCCCTCTTTTCCTCATCTCAACATAGCCACGAGTTAGCTCTTCTGCAGCTTCATCAGATAACTGTGGCTGAATATACTTCCTTGCATAGCTTATGTAGGAAACTAATGTCTGCAGATCCAAGACCTCGAGCTCCTCTAACTGCACAACAGGATGAATGCACAACTAATTAGCTAAGAGAACTATTGCATTTGTTAAATTGTTGGTCATTATCTATTTCATAAAAATAAAAGAAATTCAAGTATTAAGTATAAAGGTTGAGTCAGATATCTTACATTTGGATTCTCAAAATGCAATGAAACAATATGCTTTGCCAGGCGCCTATCAGTTTGTTCATCCGCCTTGTCCAAGATAAGATAAATCAGGTCGAATCTGCATATTAAATTGTGACAAGAGTTAACATTTCCATGTCACTCATTTACTTTGAGACATGCAACCATTCAGTTACCTTGAAAGTAGTGTTGGCGCTAAGTGTATGTTGTCAATTACAGAAAGCCTGGGGTTGTAACGTGATTCAGTAGGATTCGCACATGCCAGGACAGATGTCCTTGCATTTAAAGATGCAATTATTCCAGCCTTCGCAATTGATACTGTCTGCTGTTCCATCACCTACATTAATTGCAAAAGGACTTTAGGTTACATGGATAATCATATTTTGGCATGCAAATAATGTATAAAATTTTCAGCAAACCAGACCTCGTGTAACATGCTTCGGGCATTGTCAGACATCTTATCAAACTCATCTATGCAACAAACACCTTTGTCACTCAAAACAAGTGCTCCACTTTCTAGAACCTGAAAAGTAACAAGGTCATGGTTGAGATCATAGTGGTGATTCAATAAGATGGAAAAGAAAACAAAGCCATAATGTGAACTTAATGGCACACATACAGTTTCGCCAGTCTCAGGATCTTTGGTAACATAAGCAGTCAGACCAACAGCAGAACTTCCTCTACCACTTGTATAGATACCACGAGGAGACAGTTTATGCATGTACTGGAGAAGCTGGGATTTACTCGTTCCAGGATCACCCACAAGTAAAATATTGATGTCACCCCGGAAGCTAGCTCCAGAAGGAAGCTTTAAGGGATTACCGCCGAAAAGCTGGACACAGAACAGTTTACAGTATGCTATGGTTAGCTATGACACCTTTTTAAAGAACATCTTAATATTCCATTAAGTCACCTGGCAAAGGAGACCTCTTTTAACATCATCCAACTCCCATATGTTTGGAGCTAATGATCTAGTCAATCTGTCATAGATATCAGGCAACTTTGAAAGCTCTTTCAGTTTCTCAACCTGCAGTACCAAAAAGGAGAGTGTTACCAAGAATCAAGCAGAAAACATAAAAGAAAGGTTTGGGTACCAAAAAATACCAACAATCCAGCACACTATTGAAGAAAGGTATGGGTACTGAAAAATACCTTATCACTAAGAAAATCCTCTTCAGTAGATTTGCTAGCATTAGAATTATCAATATCCATGGTGTCCTCCACATGAAGCCTAGACTTGTCTGTCTTCTTTATGTGAAGGCAATCAATATATGTCTGAATGATTAAGGAAAACCATCAGACAATACTTAAGTACAAGATTTAATCCAGTTGTGCTAAGAGAATTCAAATATGAGAGTGCAATAAAGCTCTGTATTTTTAACCTTGAAAATAGACTTCACTGTCCTTTGAGTTGGTCCAACTCTAATACTCATAGCCCTGTATATTCCAGTTATCTATAATCGAAGCAAAATAATTAAATTTGACAATTTGCATAAACAAGAACCATATGCCAAGATTTAAGGTACTGATCACTAAGAAAGTTCCAATCCTAACCTCAACCCTATCTCCAGGCTTTCCAGCATCAACAAGCTTATCATGCATCAAGACACTAACTGTATGTGGAGTGCCACCTTCTGGTATCTCATCTGGTGTTTCCTGCAACTTTATGATCTGCTTGTCTGAAAATCTAGTCATGTAAAAAAAATTTTAAATTCAATATGATTTTGGTTCTATTAAGAGTACTAGCAAAGACAAAAATGGCGACAAGTAGGTACAGCTACCTGCATCGGTTGTGCACTAGGGTCATAGAATTTGTGGCTTTACATTGTTCTTTCTGACAAACGTGTGGCTCAGTTACTCTCCCTGAGAAAGGCAATACACAATATATTAGTTTTACATTGATAAAAACAATATAAACAGACATACTTAAATGGTCCACATATGGCATGCACATCTTTCTATCAATGTTGAGTTGAATATAAATTGTATCATATATGGTATGCATTTCGAAGCAGCTAGGCCAAAGCCCTGCCATTATTCATTAAAGGGAATTAGGGTTCATGGCCTCTCAAAACAGCTGACACTGGACAACGATCTGAGCCCCATGTACCCAAAGTCAGAAGCCTGGAGGAGCTCCCTGCACTGAGCGAAGCTGTGTGGGGACCAACCAAACCTTAACAAGAGTTTACCAAGTAACCACATTTCCCAGATGAACTCACCAAGGACGAAACCTAGTCACAATCACGACAGAAAAAAAGCACCCCGAACCTTGGATAAACTACAAAAACACTTTCTCACTGATGTCATTCTCCAATAAGTATGCTGAGCAGAAAGGAAAACTATCATATAGATTAATACATTATGAAGTGGCATCTTTACTTCGATGTGGCGTATATTTGGGAGCAAAGGTTAACTGGATTCAGAGAAAAATTGCATGAGATTTATTTCCTGACAAGCAGCAAACGTGGATAATTGAATTGAGCAACATCATAATTGTATAATATGGTACCTAAGAAATCGCTGGAGAAATGAAGGCACATTAATTTATGAACAGAATTTCGTAATTCATTGAAATAAGATCACGAGTCAGAATCAAAATGTCTATTAGCATCATACCTCTATCAACCATGACGGGCTCTGAGTAGAAACCACACACCAGGCAGCGGAACACAGCTTCCTTGAGCTCCGGTATGACCGAGCTGCATCTAATTATCATACCCTTGATGGATACCATCTTCTCAATATCTACAACGAACAGGAAATCACAAATCAGATCACACAATGTGCAGTCTAACTAAAGTTCGAACATTGTCACCTTGGCCAAAAGAAATAATCTATTACCAGATGGGTTGAGATTCCTCAAGCAAATGGACGACTTGAGGTTGTAGATCCTGGTCTGAATGTGCTTCTCGAAGAGCGGCTCGATGCGCGCGACGAGGTCCATGAGCACGATGTCGAAGATGGCGAGCACCTCGAGCGGGTAGCGGACCATCTTGCTGTAGAGGTCTGGGTCGTGGTCAAACACGTCGTGCGCATCGACGTCTAGCGACTCCCCGCCCTCGAGCTCGAGGATGCGGTGGATGGCGCGCATGTACTTGCCCTCGTCCATGACCGGGTCGACGCGGCCGGCGTCGCGCGGGTCCCGGAAGTGGCGCAGGAAACGGAGGATGGCAGCGTTGACGTCCTGCACGCTGATGTTGGTGCCCCACACGAAGACCGGGGTGGCGTCGACGCCGCCGCCGCCGCCGTCGGTCTCGTCGTCCCCGGCTTCGGAGGATGGCGGGACGTCATCGGTGGACATTGGGGTGGAGGGCGTCGGCGGGAACCGGCCAGTCCAGTTCTGACGCTGCTGCCGGGCGACGCCAGCCCCGGCGCCGGACGGCGTTCGGCGGCCGGGGTGCGGCGGCGTCTCGAACCCCCCGAGGGAAGGGGACGAAGCATAAGGACTGGCGGAGCCGCGGCGGCGCCGCCCACTGGAGCGGCGGGTGGGCTGAGATGGGGAGGAATTGGTGACCGGGAGTGGGCTTGACGGCCGACCATCGGGCGACGATGCGGCTGAAAAAAACAACAGCAAAAACGAAATTTCCACCGCACGGGAATCCAAATCTTAGCAAGAAATCTGCAAGGAGACCAAATTGAATGCGATCCAAAGAGGGAGCGATTAGATCTTACAAGGTGGGGAGCTGCCGCCGCCGTTAGAGGCCATGGCTTGGTCGCACGGAGAATCGCTCGGGATGGCAGAGGGAGTGAGATAGGAGGAGGTGGTGGGATATGGGAAGTGGGGGATCGCGAAGGGGAGAGTAAAATGGCGGGAGGCGGCGGCGGCGGGAAGAGGAGAATGGCGGGAAAAGCGTCACATTTCCCGCCAAGTGACGCCGGGTGGGATTGATGGACCGCGTTGCGTCCAGTTTGAGTCCACTCAGTCTTTTATATTCTTGTGAGATTGGGCCCAATTCTTTCAATTGGGCCGGACCTATATATCCTCATTAGGTATGTCTTAGCTATTTCTCAAAAAGTTCCTAAAAGAAAGCTATTTCTGCACACACAAAAAAAGGTATGTCTTAGCTTGACCATTTAAACGCTTTGTATGCCACTTAAGATTTAAACTAAAAAATACAATTATTTTTTTAGAAAATCTACAGATCCTCATTTTCCATTTCTAAGATACTTGTCCTCTCAATTAATTTTTTATTTTCTTCAACCGAAATATGCTAGTAACTTTTTTTCCTAGCAAAAAATGCAAACTAAAGTGCTCGTTCTCTAACTTCATAGTTAATCATTTTACTTCTTCATTTGAAGACATTTAGATACAAAATAAATACCACTATGTCGAGACATATTAAGCCTTTTTATTTAACTCATTAAAGTTGTGCCATAAGAGCCATGGATAGTACAACACGAGGCCAATTAAATTAACTATAAACTAAATTTTGTAAAAGGGGCAGCATAAAACATGAAAAATAAATGGTAAAATAAATAAAGAAAGTAAATAAAAACACTAAAAAAGTCAATAAAAAGCAAAACACATACATGATAATATAATGATGAGGTTGAAAGAAAATATGTAGATAAATAAACCCACTAATAAACATAAAACAATAGAAGAAGTAGATAGCCCATAAAGGTTAGTTGTCTGTTGGCCCAGCAAACAAGTGGCCTGGTTGATTGGGTCGTGGGTTGTTGTCCGCTCGGCGAGGAGGCAGCAGTGGATCAGGCTTGCAGATGTTTACCGTGCATTTTAGAATTTTTTTTATTTTTTAAAAACTATTTTTAATTTTAGCACCGAAAGTTTTTTTATATCTAACACTTTTGGCCGCTCCCACGCGAGGGAGCGACATTTCAACTTTGCCGCTCCCCACGTGGAGGAGTAGCAACACTGCTGAGGTGGCAGTGGCGACCAGGTGGCAGGGGGCTGCCGCTCCGCCCTGGAGGAGTGGCAAGGCTGCCGCTCCCCAGGCCAGGAAGCGCAGCGGGGGCGCACACTATGTTTTGAAAAAGTGTGCCAGCCAGAAAATCTCTCGCTGTCGCTCCTTGATCTGGGGAGCGACAGCCTTGCCGCTCCCTAGATCAAGGAGCGGCAGCGGGGGGTGTTGTTTTCTTTCGCGCGAAATAGAGTGGTCGTGAAGCCCGACACCCCCCCACTGCCGCTCCTTGATCTGGGGAGCGTGCCGCTCCACAGATCAAGGAGCGGCAGCGGGGGTTGTTTTGTTTCGCTCTTGAGGTAGAGCGGTCACTGTGCCGGAGAGAAAGAAGACCGACGCTACGCTCGCCACCCCCCCCCCCCGCCAGTGGTAGCAGCGCGCCCCCGCCCCCAGGCGTGAGCGCAGGCAGTGGACAGCGCCCCCTCCCCCCGCGCGGCACAGGCGCCTCTCCCACACGGCACAGGTGCCCGCGCAGGTGGTTGCCGGAGGCAGCAGCGCCTCTCCCGTGCGAGCAGCCGGCAGCAGGGCCGCCCCCTCCGCGAGCAGGTAATTTCATTTTTTTATGTATTATAATTGTTAGCTAGATTAGTTTATTTAGTATTGTTAGTATAAGTAGTTAGTTTAATTGTTTAGTTGGTATTATTAATAGTTATTTTAGCTAGCATAGTTAGTATAAATATTATAAATAGTTATTTTAGTTAGTATGATTAGTAAAGTTAGTATATGTATTATAAATAGTTAGTATGTTTAGTTTAGATTAGTGAAGTTAGTATAGGAGATATAAATAGTTACTTAGGTATTATAAATACTTAGAATAGTTAGTCTTAGGTATTATAAATAGTTAGAATAGTTAGTTTGTTTAGTTTAGATTAGTGAAGTTAGTATAGGTGATATAAATAGTTACTTTAGTTAGTTTAGTTAGTATAGTGTAGTTAATAAACTTATTATAGTTAGTTTGTTTGGACGACTTGATAAAGTTTGGTCGAATGGTTTTCAGATGGATTGTTGTATCCGAGTTTATTTTTGGAGGAATTGTTAGGAAGGAAGATGGTGAATTTGAGGATATGGAAGAGGAGTTGGAATGGTTCGATGAACCGCCGAGCTTCAATGACCTTTGTTTGCGTTTGAACGCAAAGTTTGGCGGTGATTTCACAATAAAGGGGAGATTTGACAGTGGGAAGACTCGGGCAAAATATGTCCTGATGCCTTTGCGCGACCCTACTCATTGGTCCCGCTACACTAGGGTTCTCGCAGGCTCGAACTCACCCATTGCTGAGGTGGTTGTGGAGAATGGGTACAGGTTGGAGGATGATCATCATGACGATGTTGGAGGTGACGAAGAAGTAGTTCCATTCACATCCAGTTAGTTGTATATGGATGGTCAGTTGACGCAGGAGCAGTTGCATTCACATCCAGTCGGTTGTATAAGCAACGACTTCGATGTGAGGGAGTTCGAACGTGAAGAGCAGGAGCAGGCGGAAGAGAACTGGTTCGGTCATGACGACCACGACGACGATGACAACGACGATGATGATGACGACGACGACGAAGATGATAGAGCTGCCCATGCGACGCCGGTTCATGCTACAACGTCCGATGTTTTACTTTCGGTGCTTCATGCCATGCCGACTCAGGGCAGGCTGGTCCATGATTTACCTGAGGGTGGTGCACCGTATTTTGATTCGTGGGGTAGGATCAGCGAAGCACAACATTATGTTGCACCGCCCCCTTACACAAAGGCAGAACTCATGCAACTGAGCTAGGGCGGTGTACCTTTAAGTGGTGTTCCGAACTACAGGGATGTTAGCATGGTACATATGACAGTTTGTGACACAGGTCTGCAAATGTGTGCAGAATCACTGTATAACCATGAGCATGTAATCCTTCAGAAGGGCATGATATTCAATACAATGTCAGAGATGAAGCTCTTTCTTCAGGATTATGCTGTGTGCCACCATAGGCCATACTTGGTGACTCATTTCGACAAGAACTTGAGGTACCACATTACCTGCAAAGCAGGTTATCCATGCCAATGGAGGCTTACTGCAAGGAAGAAAGCGAGTGATGGTAAATGGAGGATAAGTAAATTGGTCCAACCCCATTTATACTTGGATAACAAGGGTAAAGAATATCATCCGCAGCTCACTGCATGTTACCTTGCCCGTCGTATATTAGGGCTCGTTGACAAGGATAATGACGTCTTGGTGTCTTATTTACAGCAGTCCATATATGAGCTTGTAAAGTATCATGTGAAGTATAGCAAGGCTTGGCATACAAGGCAAATTGCACTGGCGATTCGATGGGGTAGTTGGGAGGAGGCGTACAACCAGGTTCCCCGAATACTGTCTGTAATGAATTACTACAACCATGGCATGAAATGGTTTGTGGACACCGGTGGGATGTTTTTGTAGAACTCGGTGAGACATGTGCTACATTGTGTTTTCTGGTCGTTTGCTCAAACGGAGCATGCTTTCTGTTCGAACACCGTTCGGGTATGGGAGAAGAGCTTCGAGCCTTACCTCGACCCATCATAGTGGCCCTCATATCATGGACCTGACTACGTGCCCAATCTGGCCCTGCAGAAGTTGGGCAAGGCAGAAGGAAGAAGAAGTGTCTCAAGGGGGATATGGATGCTATGAAAGGGTACGGCGATGACATGTACGGAGGGGGAGACTTCAACGAGACACGTGGGAGGAATTTGTGCTTGGTTTGCAAGCACCAGGTCACAAGGCTAGCAGGCATAGAAGACCTGGACAACAGGTCTGTCCATATTAGTTTGTTAAGATAACCTAGTATACCTGTTCTTATTTGTACCATTATGTTTTATTCTAACATATGTTTTGTTCAGTTTGTAATATCGTTTGCACTAACTCTTTTTTTCTAATCTGAAATAGGATGCAGGAAGCTCCTCCTCCGATGTTGCACCCGTAGTACTCCTCCTTGACTACGACTACGACAAGGACCACAGGGCTGCTCACATGGAGTACGGGTCTATGGACGAGGAGATGCCTCTTCTGAAGCCGCGCACACACACCCGGCAGCTCAGGTGGGACGAGCGTTACGCACCGTACATACGGCGTGCCAGTTTCCTCATGCTTGTCTGCATGGTCCGGGAAGGTCTTCCGCCCCTGATCCCTGCACTTCTTAGAGCAGCTGTGGACATGTAACTTATTTTTCCCCTAACATAGGTGTTATAGAATAATATTTGAAGTATGTAACCTTTTTTTCGTAACACAGGTGGAGGCCGGAGACCCACACTTTCCACCTTCCTTGCGGCGAGATGTCCGTGACCCTGGAGGATATGAAGGCAATACTTTGCCTTCGCATTGGTGGCAGTTGTGTGACTGGCGTAGTGGACAGCGACGGTTGGAGGCAGAAGGTGTACGAGTTCTGTGGCCACTACCCAGATGACAATGAGGAAACTAAGAAGCATAAGTAAGCTACTTAATTGCTTCCAAATGATTTCATTGCAGTCTTTGTTTAAAATTGATGGCTCTAATTGTCTCTGAAAATTTCAGGAAAACTTCTGGAGTCACGTCATAGTGGCTCATAGGGCGCTTCGATAACCTCGACCCACATGCTAGGCCGGGTACTGTGGAGACGTACGCTCGGGTGTGACTGTGGCACTTCCTTGGTACATTCTTGTTCCCCGACGCGTCGGGTAATGTCGTCAGCTGGATCTTTCTGGACATACTACGTCAGCCATGGGAGAACATCGCCCTGTTCAGTTGGGGCAGCGCGGTCCTAGCGTGGACGTACAGGCAGCTGTGCGCTGCTTGCTGTCGCGCATCGGGCTACCCGTCGCTTGGTGGTTGCTCGTACCTGTTGCAGATCTGGATCTGATATCGGTGGCCTGTCGGGCACCCCAGAATGACTAATTTGCCAGTAAGTAATTTACGACGAAACTAATTGCATTAGCATTGCGTACGAAACTTTATTTAATAAATAACTAATTCATCTTTTGTGTACAATGCAGAATTGGGAGCCTCAGGACACAATGTCTACAGCCTTGTGGATTTGGAGCAAGGCAGAGCAGGTCACAGGGAATGCAGAGCGCAAGTACAGGGAGTACACCGACTTGATTGACGTGCTAACACCACTGTTCACCTACACCGTCATGTAGGCCGTTTACACGGCGTGTAAACGCTACTCGATGGGTAACCGTGTAGGCCAATTAGCCGTGTAAAGCCGTGCAAAACCGTTTCGACCGTTTAAAAGGCCGTTTAAACGGCCGTGTATACCGACTTTTTGCTAAACGATGGGTGACCGACCGTTCACCGTTTAACGTTTAGGCTAACACTGGCTAACACACATGCAGGTACGTTGGGGTCTTTCATTTGCATCCTAATAGTTTATCTTGTCAATGTTAAAGACTAACTAAATTGCTATTTGCTAGGTGTATTGGCAACCCTACGACGATCCCGACCTACGGGGCCACTTGAGTTCGAAGTGTTGGCAAGAGAACGATGAGTTTCGGTCCAACATTTCGCTTGTTTTCTTCCACGTGGTTGAGATGCACTATCCCATCCGGGTTTGCAGGCAGTTTGGTAAACGTACGGGCGTGCCACCACCTCTTTACTCCACGGGCAAGGAGCTACACAGGTTGGTTCGCAAAATCATATTTATGTATCAACTAATTTGGCATAACTACGCCATTGCATTTATGTGCACTAACACCGTCTAAACTTGTTGTAGTGTGGACCACAGGCTGAGGATGAAGCAGAAGGACTGGTGTGAGATACATGCACAATACATCGAGAGGTGGGAGACAAGGGAGAAGCAGCCGCTATAGGATGGCCCGCCACATGACCCACACACCTTTAACGAGTACCTACGGTGGCTTCACAGGTCGACCCATGTGCAGGTGAGGCAGCCGTACCAGGGGAAGAACTTCCCGCTGACTCCGAGGATGACATCGTCACCGACGAATACGAAGACACGACTATGCACAAGACGCAGCCACAGAGAGCCTGTAACAGAACCGACCAAATTACAAGAGCACAAGTACAAAAACAAGCACCGAAGCGCTCAAATTTTCGAACTTGAGCCCATATAATCCCGGTAGTCAATCGAAACCATGAAGGATTTCAAACCAACTTGCTTACAACCAAGATCGCATCATTCAACATACACATCATACGTTACATTTCACCAGTAGTTCCGAAATACACTTACACACACGGAGTTGCAAATTATTACAAACCAAGTTCATAAAGTAGCAGAAGCATAACACACACCAGTTGTTTAACTACTGCCAGTCTTACTGATCACAACCCGCAAAAGCATTAGGGAAGTACATAAAAGATGATCACGCTCTAGTGATCTAGTCTTCGTCACCCGCAAGTTTTGCAGAAGCCTTGATAGAGCATATCATCTGCAACAGGAGGGAAATAAAACCTGAGTACTGGAATGTACTCAGCTAGACTTACCCGTCGAAAACCAGAAATAAGATGACACCAAGGATTATGCAAGGCTTACACAAAAGGCTAGCTGACATCACATTTTTATAGAAAGGCATAAGTAATTGAAACTCTTATAACATGTACTAGCAGTTATTTTTAGCATTTACCTGTCATCTATCTTAGCACCTGTACTAACACATGCACTTTAAAAGGATCAAGATGCCCAAGAGGGGGGGGGGTGAATTGGGCTTTTCTAAAAATTAATTGCAAGAATTAAATCCTACAAGCCAGAATTCACCCCTAGTGCCTACTTGTGTTCCTAGAGAGTCTACCGATAAAAAGTTTTGCACCCTAGTTTCCAATCCTAGTCTAGCATGGCAATTCTAGGAATGTAAATCAAGCAATGAAAGTAAATACGAGAAAGTAATTGCTTGAATGTAAAGGGCAAGGAACACGGCGATGTTTTTCCGAGGTATCGGAGAGTCGCCACTCCCCACTAGTCCTCGTTGGAGCACCCGCGCAAGGGTGTAGCTCCCCCTTGATCTGCGCAAGGATCAAGTGCTCTCTACGAGTTGATTCTTCGACACTCCGTCGCGGTGAATCACCCAAAACCGCTCACAAGATGAGTTGGGTCATCCACAAGCTCCGCCGGATGATCACCAAACTCCCAATCACCACCAAGCCGTCTAGGTGATGGCGATCACCAAGAGTAACAAGCTAGAACTCTCACTTGACCACAACAAGCCCAAATGAGAAGGTGGATGCACACTTGCTACTCTCTAATCACTAGTGAGGAACTCTCAAGCTTTGATTTTCAAATCTCTATCCTCACTAGAGCTCTTGCACTCCCTTGCACTCTAAAGGGTTTTCTCAGCTGATCAAATGAGCAAGAGACCTCTAAAAGAGGTGGAGGGGATGTATTTATACACCCCTCAAACAAAACGAACCGTTACGTTCTGACACGGCTGACCGGACGCGCTGGTCGAAGTTACCGGACGCGCCGGTCACCTGTAACGGTCGAAAACCGATTTTTCAACTGAGTGACCGGACGCACCGGTCAGCGGTGACCGGACGCGTCCGATCGTGCAAGGAGCTTACTGTAAGTGCACCGGATGCGAGGCCGCGTCCGATCGGTGATGACCGGACGCGTCCGGTCGTCTCTGGACCTTACTGGACTGTGACCGGACGCGCCGATCACACCCATGTCGCGTCCGATCGGGTGTTCCCCTCAAGTGACACGTGTCGGCCTCTGACCACCGCGTCCGGTCCTTACAGGGACAGCGTCCGGTCGTCAAGGGCAAACCCTAGTCGCGGTTGAGTACTGACCGGACGCGTCTGGTCATGCCGAAGACCACGTCCGGTCAGGGGAAAACAGCCCAAAACTTTCCGAAACGTGTCGCAACTTGAACCAAGTTGCTTCCAATTGAACTTTGAGCTATTCTAGAGCTGCCTAGCGCCAAGTTTAGCAAGTGTGCACCACACCTAAACATAGGACTCACCTAGGTCAAGCTACCCGCTCATGCCCCCCTTTATAGTACGGCCAAAAGAGAAAAACGAAGATCCTAATGACTATTCCGAATGTATCTCAACACCTCAATATCGAGAACTAACCGTCCTTAATCTTGACGTCACTCTTTTGAAAACCGAAACGATTTCCATCAAGGGACATGAATACCATGGTGCCCAAAGCAGTTATACCCTCCATGACCTAACTTACCAAAGTTTCTGCAAAACACACGTTAGTCATGGTAATAAAGCGTTGTCATCAATTGCCGAAACCAAACCTTGGGGCCTAGATGCTTTCAATCTCCCCCTTTTTGGTGATTGATGACAACACTAGGTTTCAAAAGATTAGAGTTGAGGTTTTCGAGCATGCTTGGTTCACATAAGCAAAAAGCAATAAGCACAAAGGGTTAGGAATTGCTTATGTGCCCCAAGCCAAAAGAGTGTACTCATAAGATAAGACAAAAAGCGTTAGTACACATAAAGATATAGCTCATAAGAAATCGGAGTAAGGCATGGAAGCACAACCTTAGAGCTATACCTAAAACGGTGACATTAATTAACACAGTGACTGGATAACACATTAAGACTCAAAGTTTACCACACGACGACATGTCACACGAATGCAATGACTGAAAAGTAAACATGATGCATGAATGTAGCACACAAAGAACGAAAACCCTCTATCAAAACTCCCCCTGAAACTACTCTCTCTCCCCCTTTGGCATCAAGCGCCAAAAACTAATCTAAGGATCTGACGGGGGGACAGACGGAGTCGTGTCGGGTGCCGAGGTGCACGGAGTAATCACGAAGTGTAGCGAATCACCCTCGGAATCTGAGCTATCTGGCTGACCCTCTGAAGAAGCACGTGGCTGTGAAGCGGTCTGGGTCTGAGCAGGAACAGGCACTGACGTAGTAGCAACAAGAGGATCTGTCTGAGTGACCTGAGCCTGTAGTGAGCCAATAGCAGGGGGATCTGTCGAGGCAACTGACGAAGGGATAGTCTCTGTAGTCCCGGTCCCTGTCACTGGAGGAATAGCTGCCTCGGGAGCTGACAACCCTGAAGAAGTAACGAATGTAGTAGTATGCGAGGGTGTTGGCTGACCAGTCAACTCGCTGTAGGTAGCACTGAAATCATCGAGTGGTGTGCCTGTCAAGAGGTGCCGGCGAGGCTGGTCTGACGGTGTAAACCCCGTATGAATAGGAGTGAAGCTCGGGGACTAGAAAGACTGGGGAACCTGCTGCTGTGGAGATGTAAACTGGAAGCTCGGCTGTCCCTGACTCGACGGTCCACTGGACTGTAAGGCATGAGTCATGACAGAAGCAGGCGGAGGAACCCCGACTGTGACAAGGTAGCGCAGGAGATCCAGGTACTGCTGCTGACTAGCTGCTCTCTGACGTTGAATCTCATATTGCTGTCGCTGCATCTCAACCTGCTGCCTCTGAATCTCAAGCTGCTGACGCTGAAACTCGTCTTGGTGTGCCTGCATCTGTGCAAGTGCTGCAGCTGTGTCCTGTGCCTGTCGCTGAATCTGCTGCTGTTGCTGCTCCTGAGCCTGGGTCAACCTCTCAAGTATAGCCACCATGGCTGTCTCTGAGCGGGAGGCTGAGCCAGAGCCACCGGCCTCGTGGTCGTGAGACCGAGGAGACCGGTACCTGGGGATGGGCTGGTAGTCCTCATCGGTGCTGTCAGAAGTCGCATCCTTAGGTATATCAGCAGGGTGAGCGTCAAGATCCGCAAGCTCTGCCTTAGCAAGCTCGTCAACTCTGGCATCCTGCTCAGCTGCTGTCTCAGGGACCTCAGGTCGCTCATGCTGTCCTGGCACTAGGGCCTGATCTCTGGTGACTGAGGCCCAAAGCTGACGGATATCGTACTCAGGGAAAGCAGTGGTAGTGTCTGATATCTCAGCCCTGATCTCTGGTGGCATCTGAATAGAAGATCTAATAATAAAGCAGATCCAGTGTGCATAGGGAAGCTGACGATTTCCCTTGAAGCCCTCAGCAATGGTGTCCTCCATCTCACTAAGAATGAGATCCCAAATATCAAACTGTGTCTGTGAGAGGAGGTGGTGAACAACCCAAAGCTGCATCCGCGTCAGTCCCTCTCTGTAACCGAGTCTGGGAAGAAGTGTGCGTCTGATAATAGCATCCAAGACTCTGGCAAGTGGTGTCAGGCTGGCAGGCGTATGACGAGACCCTTCGCCAAAAGGCTCACGAAAGCAGGGTCGAACTAGGTCTGTAGGTGGCACTGCTCCGTCGTGAGGGCGTCTGGGTGGAGGAGTCTGACCATAACACAACTGATGGATCCTCGTGTCAGAAGCTGGGAGTCTGAGGATCTCTCGCGCTCTGGAGCTGTAAAGTCTGTGATCGCGGCCTCTGAAAGCAAAGTGAATGAACTCATGGGCAGGATCAATCCAAAGCGAAGCATAAAACTCTCTGACCCATGTGCCGCAGTATGCACCTGTCCGTCCAAGAAGATCCGACAAACCAGGCATATAGGACAGGTGCGGACGAAGCTGCTCTCCCACAACCTCAACTAGTGCCTCAAGCCGACATACCCTCTGTGGTCGAATAGCTATACCACTGTCCACTAGAGCCCTGTAGAAATCCTCCTGAAGTGGGGTATGGAAACCCTCTGAAGCTCTGTGATCCCTGACAGGTGGAAACCAACGGCTAACCTCCACGAACCTCAAACCCTGCACCTGGCGTGCTGTAGCACCCCTCAGGTCAAAGTGCTCGACCGGGGGTGAACCTCTAGCTCTGGGAGGAGGACGTGCTCCACGACGCTGGCCCTCTGGCCTAGGAGTCACCTGAGTACGAGCACGTGTGGAGTGACGACGTGGTGGAGACTGAGCTGGCTGCTCCTCTGTATCCTCTGTAGCCTCTGGAGCATCTGGAACCTCTGTAGCCTCTGTAGGCTCTGTAGGTGGATCAACTGACATCTGCTCTGTAGCCCTAGTATCCTCGGTACTCTCAGTGGCCTCAGTGCCGAGCTGTCGACCTTCAAGGTGAAAGCGACGCTCGCCTATGCGTATGCCACTGCTCCTGCCACCTCTCTCTGCCTGCTCTGCTGCATCTGCCACGACCTGAGCAATCTCTGCCTCTGTAAGCGTCTTCTTCTTCTTTCTGTCCATAATCTTGATGCGCTGCTTTCCACGCGCAATCTCAGTCCGACGAGGAGGACTGTCGTCCCCGTCACCAGGAGCACCACCGGCGTTCTTGCAACGCACCATGCTGACCAACTGACTGAGAACCTCTGTAAGATAGTGAACTGTCACTCGAGAGGCTTGGCCTCAATCCGTATCCGCAGGCTTGGCCTTGGATTCGGCAAACAGATCTTACCCTGACACACCGACTGACTCGCTGCAACGACGGAAGAGAGAGATCTACTATAAGCATATGTATAACTAAAAGGTACGAAACCCTAGAGATAGCAAGCATATGAGATACGAAGTGAATCGAGACGCGAAGCTACCTCGGATCGACGAGACGACGGTGACAAGATGAGATGACCTAGGTCGCGAGATTCCCCGAATTCTTCGAACGAGCTCTGAAAGGACCGAGTCAAGATAATCAACAGAATAATACGGTCAAGGTTAGCCCTAGCGACGAAATTGAACGAAATTGAGCGAGATCGAACGAGATCGTCACCTTGAGAAGGGTTAGGGCAAAACCCTAGGCTAGGGTTTGGGCAAAACCCTAGAGAAGAGCACGGCCGAAGGTGGATGAGGGGCTTGGGCTGGCACGGGGGAGCTGTGGCTGCTGCTGGTGAGGCCCACGGCGGTGGAGCACCGGCTAACCGGCGGCGAGGAGGAGCGGGCGTCAGCGGCGGCTAGCGCGGGTGCGGCAGCGGGCAGCGCGTGAATCGGCGAGCGCGCGTGCGGGCAAGTGGCGAGGATGGCGCGGCGCGGGCACTGCAGGGTCGCCGGCGGTGAGGCAAACGGCGAGTAGGCGGCAATGGCGCGGCGGAAGTCGGCGAATCGGCGAATCGGGTTCGGTGGCGGCGAAGAAAGCACGTGCGGATGAAAGAGAAAGGCCGAGCTCGAACCGTTTTATGAGAGGTGTAGATCCGCTCGACGCGCGAGGACCGGACGTGGTGGTCGTTATGACCGAACGCGGTGGTGCAGCGTCCGGTCACACTCCAGTAAGCTCCTGGAGTGACCGGACGCGTCCGGTGAGGACTGACCGGACGCGGTCAGAGTCCGAACGATGGGAGCTCGGGAATTCATCGCGGATGACCGAACGCGGTGGTGGTAACCGGGACCGGACGCGGTGGTCAACAGAGGCGCGTCCGGTGTAGCGTCCGGTCACTAGGTCTGGAGTTGGTCTTCTGGATGACCGGACGCGCTGGTGGACGCCGGGACCGGACGCGGTGGTGAAGCATCACTGCGTCCGGTGCAGCGTCCGGTCTAGCGTCCGGTCGCTGTTCTTCGCCCTTCTTCGTTCCAAACTCCGACGCGACTTCTCCCAATCAAGTTCCAATTCAAAGAGATACAAATAAACACCAATTGGAACCTGATATGAGTGACCTCACTCAAACCCTCAAATTTTTTTTAAATAGTTTGCCTTAGGCTAGTATTATTTTTAAGAAAATAGGCAATAAACACCCGAGGAGCAACGTATGGCCATGCAATAGAGTTTTTGGACCTTTAGGAGCGTCAAAATGCTCTCTCTATCCATGGACGAACACAGAGGTTGCTCAAAGCTAAACCGAAAAGAAACGACAAACGAACAACCATGCATATGCAATGCAATACAAGAAAGTAAGGCTAGGTTGCTTGTCAAGTTTGATCCACGGTTAGGCTTCTTCACTCCTCCAAAGGAGGGTTATCGTAACCGTGTTAGCCAAGCCCTAAATGCATTGCGATAGAATAAACATGGCATATAATACAATGCAATGCAAGGGACAACACACGCTCATTTCTTAAAGTTGCTTGAATCAAGCACATTGAGTTCACTTCTTAGCCTACAAAAGGTGGCCTCATCCAAAGGTTTAGTGAAGATATCCGCTAATTGATTTTCACTTCTTACACCTTCTAGTGATATGTCATTTTTAGCAACGTGATCTCTTAGAAAGTGATGGCGGATATCAATGTGCTTGGTGCGAGAGTGTTATACCGGATTGTTAGCAATTTTAACAGCACTTTCATTGTCACATAAAAGTGGCACCTTTTCAAGAACAATTCCATAGTCTAGGAGGGTTTGTTTCATATATAAGATTTGTGCACAACAAGCCCCCGCGGCAATGTATTCCGCCTCGGCGGTGGACAAAGCCACACTATTTTGCTTTTTAGATGACCAAGATACTAAGGATCTCCCAAGCAAATGGCACCCTCCGGATGTGCTTTTTCTATCAATTTTGCAACCGGCATAATCCGAATCGGAATAGCCAACTAGTTGGAATCTAGCTCCTTTGGGATACCAAAGGCCAATGCTTGGGGTGTGCTTAAGATACCTTAGGATTCTTTTTACGGCACTTAAGTGAGGTTCTTTAGGGCACGCTTGGAAGCGAGCACACATGCACACACTAAACATGATATCGGGCCTAGATGCGGTAAGGTACAACAAGCTACCAATCATAGAACGGTAGAGAGTTTGATCAACCGGTTTACCTCCCTCATCTAGGTCGAGATGTCCATTTGATGGCATTGGTGTCTTGATTGGTTTGCATTCTTCCATCTTGAATCTTTTGAGAAGATCCTTGGTATACTTTTCTTGAGAGATGAAAATCCCTTCTCTCATTTGCTTGACTTGAAAACCAAGGAAGAATGTGAGCTCACCAATCATTGACATCTCGAACTCCTTCGACATCAATTCACCAAATTCCTTGCAATAATCTTCATTTGTTGACCCGAAGATAATATCATCAACATACACTTGACAAATGAAGATCTCCCCATTAAGCTTCTTGGTGAATAGTGTGGTGTCGACCTTCCCAATGGTGAAGCCCTTCTCAATGAGGAAGTCTCGGAGGCGCTCATACCACGCTCTAGGGGCTTGCTTGAGCCCATATAGCTCCTTGGACAACCTATAAACATGATTAGGATATCTAGGGTCTTCAAACCCGGGAGGTTGATTAACATAGACTAGTTCATTTATAAAGCCATTTAAGAATGCACTTTTCACATCCATTTGATATAGTTTCATATCATGATGTGATGCATATGCAAGGAGGATACGAATGGCTTCAAGTCTTGCAACGGGTGCAAAGGTCTCTCCAAAATCAAGACCTTCAACTTGAGAGAACCCCTTTGTAACTAGTCTTGCCTTGTCCCTCACTACTATGCCTTGGTCATCTTGCTTGTTTCGGAACACCCACTTTGTTCCAATGACTCTTGCACCTTTAGGATGCTCTTCAAGTGTCCATACTTGATTGCGGGTGAAGTTGTTCAATTCTTCATGCATGGCATTCACCCAATCCGGATCTTGAAGAGCTTCTTCTACATTCTTAGGTTCAACACAAGAGACAAAAGAGTGATGTTCAACAAAAGAAGTAAGCTTTTGAGATCGAGTCATCACTCCCTTAGTAGGACTCCCTATGATGAGTTCTTGTGGATGTGCTTGAAGTAGAGGTGAATTTCTTCTATCAACCACTTGAGGAGGTGGATGGGGAGCATCAACATCTTGAGCTTGTGCCTCGGCTTGTTCATGAGAGATATAAGTGTCTTCATTTTCAACTCTCTCATTCTTGTCATCATCTTGAGGCACACGTGATGAAGATGGTGGATCAATGATTTGTACATCGTCTTCATCATCTTTTGGCTTGATGTCTCCCACGGGCATGTTCTTCATGGCCTCCCTCAAGGGTTCATCACCTACATCATCACAATTCTCAATTGCTCCTTGGGAGCCGTTAGATTCATCAAATTCCACATCATATGTTTCTTCAGCCAAACCGGTGGCATGGTTAAATACTCTATATGCTTTGGACTTTGATGAGTAACCAACAAGAAAACCAATATCACAACGTCTTTGAAACTTCCCTAGGTGTTGACGCTTCTTGTAGATGTAGCATTTGCAACCAAACACCTGGAAGAATGAGACATCCGGCTTCTTCCCATTAAGCAACTCATAGGGGGTCTTGCCAAGAAACTTTTGTAGGAAGAGGCGATTTGAAGCATAGCATGCGGTGTTGATTGCCTCGGCCCAAAACTTTTTCGGAGTGTTGTACTCATCTAGCATTGTTCTTGCAAGGGTGATCAAAGTCCGGTTCTTTCTCTCAACTACACCATTTTGTTGAGGAGTGTAGGTTGAAGAGACCTCATGCTTGATTCCAATTTCATCACAATAAGCTTCAATGTTGGTGTTGTCAAACTCTTTGCCATTGTCACTTCTAATCTTCTTTATCTTGACTTCAAATTCATTTTGAGCTCTCTTTGCAAACTTCTTGAAACAACTTGCCACTTCGGATTTGTCATGAAGGAAGAAAGTCCATGTGTACCTTGAGTAGTCATCCACTATCACAAGACAATAGAGATTACCACCCAAGCTCTTGTATGTTGTAGGCCCAAACAAATCCATGTGTAGAAGTTCTAGCACTCTTGAAGTTGACATGAAAGCTTTGGTTGGATGAGTGTTTGCAACTTGTTTGCCCGCTTGACATGCACTACAAGGTTTGTCCTTTTCAAACTTCACATCCTTCAATCCTCTCACTAGTTCTTTCTTCAATAGCTTGTTGAGAGTGCTCATTCCAACATGTGCAAGCCTCCTATGCCAAAGCCAACCAAGTGAGGTCTTGGTGAACAAACATGTCATCAAATTTGCATCTTCGGAGGTGAAGTCAACAAGATAAAGATTGTTGTATTTAAAGCCTTTGAATATCACTTGCTTGTCATCTATCTTTGAAACTTCCACTTCATTTGGTGTGAACAAGCATTGGAAGCCAAGGTCACAAAGTTGCCCAACGGATAATAAGTTGAAACTCAATGAAGCAACATAGAGCACATTTGAGAGTGAGTGATCATTTGATATTGCAATCTTGCCTATACCCTTGACTTTGCTCTTTGAATTATCCCCAAATGTGATCTTCTCTTGACATATCCCATTCTCTTCAATGGAGGTGAACATACGAGGATCACCGGTCATATCTTGAGTGCAACCACTATCAATAACCCAATAAGATCCACCGGTCTTGTAGTTCACCTACACACAAGAGATCAAGCTTTTTGTTTAGGGACCCAAACTTGAGAGGGGCCCTTGACTTTCTCAACTAGTGACTTGGCAACCCAAATTTTCTTTGGCCTATTCTTGTTTGGGGGACCCAAAAACATGACTTTCATCTTTCCATTTGAATCTTTTCTTAGCATGTAATGAGCATTGAAGGCAAAGGGTCTAGCATGCTTGGGCAAGGGTTGTGGTGGTGGAGTTTTGCATTCATGAGCAAAGTGACCTTCTTGACCACACTCAACACATCTCTTTGGCTTGGGCTTTGACTTGCTTTGTTGTTGTTGAGCTTTTGCCTTCTTCTCTTGATTTGCCAAGTACCCAATACCACTTCTATCCATCTTCATTACGGTGTTCATGAGGAGCCCACTTTGCAAATATTGGCCTCATGTGAACTTACTTAGACCGGTCTTGAGATGCTCTTTCTCTTGCTTGAGCTTTTTGTTCTCTTCAATGAGTGACTCATTTGATGTTTGCTTCTCAAGAGCCATCAAACCTTTAAGCTTCTTGTTCTCATTTGCAAGCTTCTCATTCTCACACTTGATCTTGGCATAATCATCATAGTTGCTTGACTCAACCACACTCTTGCCTTTGCTACTAGAACCTTGCTCAATGCTTTCAATGATCAAGTCATCACATGATGTAGCTATATCACACTTAACAACATTGTTAGTAGCATCATGTGTCTCAAGAGCAAGTTCATTAGCAACCACAAGACTATCATAGTCAATTTTTAATGTGGTGTATTTGTCTTTTAGAGAGTTATGTCTAGTGATGAGCTCATCATGCTTCTTCTCAAGCTTATCATGTTGATCTTTAAGCTCTTTATTAGAGGTTTTGAGCTCCTTGAGATGAGAAGACATAACTTCATTTTGATCTCTAAGCTCACCACTAGTCTTTTGAGCATTTTCTAGCTTTGATGAGAGTGATTCATTTTCATTTTGAAGTTCATCATTTTCATTTCTTGTCCTTCTTATGATTTTAGTGTATTTGTTTAGCAATTTTACAAGTTCATCATAAGAAGGTGCGTCATATTCATCATCACTATCACTATCATCATCATCATCACTATCATGGTTTTGTACCTTTCGTTCACCCTTGGCCATAAGACATAGGTGAGTAGTGGACGATGATGGTGAAGGGGGCGGTGAAGGTGGTGATGAAGATGTCGGTGAAGATGATGGCCCCATCACAAAGGCGGCAACCTTCTCTTTCTCATCATTGCTCTCATCTTCGGAGGACTCACAAGATGATTCAATGTCGGTGAGCCAATCACCAACAATGTATGCCTTTCCTCCCTTCTTCTTCTTGTAGAACTCCTTCTTGCCATCCTTCTTCTTGTATGGCTTGTTCTTCTTCTTCTCATCTTCTTCATCACTTGAATCATTTTTCTTGCCCTTGTTCTTGTTCTTGAACTTGTCTTTTGGTGGTCTAGGGTATTGATGAGCTAAGTGGCCAAGTTCACCACAATTGTAGCAATCCATCTCCGAGATGGGCTTTCTCTTGCTACTTGTGAAGAATTTCTTTTTCTTGCCATCGAACTTGATGCCACTCTTGTTGAGCTTCTTTAGCATCTTGGTGGTCTTTCTCACCATGAGTGCAAGTGATTCATCATCGACATCACTTTCACTTGAGCTTTCTTGCACCATCATGGCTTGGCCCTTCTTCTTCTTCTTGTCATGGCTAGCTTTGAAGGCCAAGTCTTTCTTCTTGGAAGATGATGAGCCCTCTTCCGGAGTGATGTGCATGTACATCTCATGAGCATTGATCTTCCCCAATACTTGTGTCGGTGTTGCGGTGGAAAGATCACTTTGGTGAAGCACGGTGACAATGTGACCATACTTCTCAACGGGAAGAACACTCAAGATCTTCCTTGCAACATCCGATTGGCTCATTTGAGTGAGCCCAAGAGCATTGAGATCCTCTACAAGAACATTCAAGCGAGTGTACATGTCATTAGCACTTTCTTTGGGAAGCATCTCAAAAGAATTAATTTTCTTTAAAGCAATGTGATAGCGTTCCTCACGCTCACTCTTAGTTCCCTCATGGAGAGCACAAAGATTTTGCCACAATTCATGAGCGTTCTTTGCATTACGCACACGTTTGAAGATATCTTTGCCTAAGCCCCGGTAGAGTGCATTTTTGGCCTTTGTATTCCACCGGTCGTACTTCTCCTCGTCACCAATGGGGTTAGCGGGAAGCCCTTGGGTTGCGGCTCTAAGACACCCAACATCTATGGCTTCAAGATACGCCTCCATGCGGATTTTCCAATATGAAAAATCATCCCCCTCAAAGGTGGGAGGTGGTCCTTCCCCGTTAGACATCTTGCTCTAGGCGGTAAAGCCTAAATTAGGAGCAACACGGCTCTGATACCAATTGTAAGGATCAAGATGCCCAAGAGGGGGGGGGGGTGAATTGGGCTTTTCTAAAAATTAATTGCAAGAATTAAATCCTACAAGCTGGAATTCACCCCTAGTGCCTACTTGTGTTCCTAGAGAGTCTACCGATAAAAAGTTTTGCACCCTAGTTTCCAATCCTAGTCTAGCATGGCAATTCTAGGAATGTAAATCAAGCAATGAAAGTAAATACGAGAAAGTAATTGCTTGAATGTAAAGGGCAAGGAACACAGCGATGTTTTTCCGAGGTATCGGAGAGTCGCCACTCCCCACTAGTCCTCGTTGGAGCACCCGCGCAAGGGTGTAGCTCCCCCTTGATCCGCGCAAGGATCAAGTGCTCTCTACGGGTTGATTCTTCGACACTCCGTCGCGGTGAATCACCCAAAACCGCTCACAAGATGAGTTGGGTCATCCACAAGCTCCGCCGGATGATCACCAAACTCCCAATCACCACCAAGCCGTCTGGGTGATGGCGATCACCAAGAGTAACAAGCTAGAACTCTCACTTGACCACAACAAGCCCAAATGAGAAGGTGGATGCACACTTGCTACTCTCTAATCACTAGTGAGAAACTCTCAAGCTTTGATTTTCAAATCTCTATCCTCACTAGAGCTCTTGCACTCCCTTGCACTCTAAAGGGTTTTCTCAGCTGATCAAATGAGCAAGAGACCTCTAAAAGAGGTGGAGGGGATGTATTTATACACCCCTCAAACAAAACGAACCGTTACGTTCTGACACGGGCTGACCGGACGCGCTGGTCGAAGTGACCGGACGCGCCGGTCGCCTGTAACGGTCGAAAACCGATTTTTCAACTGAGTGACCGGACGCGTCGGTCAGGGGTGACCGGACGCGTCCGATCGTGCAAGGAGCTTACTGTAAGTACACCGGATGCGAGGCCGCGTCCGATCGGTGATGACCGGACGCGTCCGGTCGTCTCTGGACCTTACTGGACTGTGACCGGACGCGCCGATCACACCCAGGTCGCGTCCGATCGGGTGTTCCCCTCAAGTGACACGTGTCGGCCTCTGACCACCGCGTCCGGTCCTTACAGGGACAGCGTCCGATCGTCAGGGGCAAACCCTAGTCGCGGTTGAGTACTGACCGGACGCGTCCGGTCATGCCGAAGACCGCGTCCGGTCAGGGGAAAACAGCCCGAAACTTTCCGAAACGCGTCGCAACTTGAACCAAGTTGCTTCCAACTGAACTTTGAGCTATTCTAGAGCTGCCTAGCGCCAAGTTTAGCAAGTGTGCACCACACCTAAACATAGGACTCACCTAGGTCAAGCTACCCGCTCATGCCCCCCTTTATAGTACGGCCAAAAGAGAAAAACGAAGATCCTAACGACTATTCCGAATGTATCTCAACACCTCAATATCCGGAACTAACCGTCCTTAATCTTGACGTCACTCTTTTGAAAACCGAAACGATTTCCATCAAGGGACATGAATACCATGGTGCCCAAAGCAGTTATACCCTCCATGACCTAACTTACCAAAGTTTCTGCAAAACACACGTTAGTCATGGTAATAAAGTGATGAGGACATCTCAGCCATACGTGCTTCCTCGAGTGACAATCATTCACCATCCAACATGAATATCATAAATCCAGGACCACGTACAAGAAGTCGTGCTAAGAAACTACAAGAGCAGGTGAATTCGTTCCTAATTGATTTTAATTCTAACACTTGTGAGAATATTATACTACCTAAGAATGCTACTTTGGTTGTACTTAGGAAAATACATGAAGAGGAGGAAGAATCCGACCACCAGCTCGGACCACCACCGACCACCAGCTTGGGCCAGTCCAGCGCGACGAAACCAGCAGAAAGAATCGACTATAACTCTTGATTCACAAAAGCTATGAAGGTCCATGAGGACATTTTGGAAAGCTTGTCAAGTCTATTTTCCAATGCAATAAGCCCCGACCAGATTGGAATTTTCCCCATAGCGTCCGACCAGATTTAGTGAGGACTGGTCAGGTGGTCAACAGCATGCATGTTGTTAAAGTTCCCGTGCAAAACTGTACCAGTATACGACGTTACATGGTGCATGGCATATATGGATGGAAAGCTTGTTGAGTCTAGTTTCACACTCAAGAAACGGATCATCATTTGGACTTCCCACTAGGGAGTTATGACACTTTTAGTGGAGACTGCTTTGGAAACTGACAGCCGCGTGGACTCCTGGAAACTCATTTCGTGGAAGCCTTTTCACATTCTAGTCTTTTTATTTTCCATCTCGTGATCACACCTATACAGGAGGGTTGTTCCTTGTATAAATCCTCCTATGCTTGTAAAGAAAAGAGGACTTTTGATAATCTGAATACAGACCACTTTGTTCAGCTGTGTGCTAACAAAAATCAGAGAGAGAGATCTCTACCCCTTTGCTCTTGTGTTTTCCTTCGCGGAGATTACAGAAGCGGCCGCGTCATCGGCACCCAATCCGTGCTCCTGGTCCATTGATTCCAGGTTGCGTAGGTTAGTTTCTTTGAGAGTGTGGTTGGGCGAATCCTTGGTTCAGGCTGCCGTATAGAGACGGTGGTTGGCTCCTTGTGCGTGTCGTCAGGTTGCACTAGTTATCGCTGCTTGCAGCAAGTTATCGGCTGTTTATCAGCTAGTTATCAAGATCAAGATCCTACGTCGTGAAGATCGGGACAACAACCTCATCATTTGGTATCAAAGCTTCGTTGCCACGGTAGGAATCTTTACCCTTAGCTACATATATATCAAGTTCGTCCTATCCACCAAAAAAAAGCTAGAAAAATATTTTGCTATAGCCCTTTGTTTCGATCTGTTATTCTTGTGAGTTTTGTTAAGTTGCAGTCCATTAGAGTCTTTGTTTTAGTTGCTGATCATATTATCCTTCGTGTGTCCTTTGTGCCTCTTTGTTTTATATATATCTGAATTTTCCCATATATATAAAAAAATCAGAAACCCGTATCATCCTTCGCGTTAACTTTGATCCTATCAAGTTATAGCTGACGGTTGTGTCTTGTTTCTATAAAAAAACAAGTGTGCACGTGTTATATCTGATCCTGTTCTTAGTTATATTAAAAAGTGTCAAAAAAAAGAAGAAAGAAAAGTTAAAAAAAAAGAGTTGAGAAAATAGTGAAAGAATAGTTGAAAGATCAGTTTGTTATATGCACAAGTTCTGAAATTTTCATCAATTACACAACCAGATAGCTATCCTTTCTTTCGTGCAAAATTTTGCTTGGGTTTGATTGCAACACTTACATCCTAAGCATACTCCTTGTTTGCATCAAATCTGAATTTTCTTTACGCGTGTGTTTGATCCATTTACATCACTCATAACTTGTGGTCAGCACTAGGCATTGAACTTCTAGTTTGGACTGTGATTTAGCCTTACAATATCTAGAATTCAGATTGCATTCCTTGTGAATTTTTCCCCACCAAGCTCCACATAAAAGCCACTGTCATAGGAAAACTGATCTTGTATTCGCTTAACCATCACTTTCTTGTTACCACCTCGCATTGGCCTTCTGTAATCCGCAGGAATTCATAAGAGCTTCGGTTGGTAAGAGAGGTGAGGTTGAGAGATTCCATATATATATATTTCCTATTCTACATATATTGTTGTTTGGCCTAGCTAACTTTACAGGAAGATGAGTGGAATTGAGATTGAGGATTGTGTCACTATGGCACAATTTAATGAGCTGAAGCAAAGTTTGGAAGATAAGCAAGATCGATTGTCATGAGATTTTCAGACTCTTATGGCTGAAATCAGAGATCAACGCCAACCTCGTGATGGTGTAAGCAACCATGGAGAAGATACTAATGAAGCTGAAGAAGAAGCTGCTGCTCGGCTTGCAAGAGAACAACGGAGACGTAGAGAGCGAGCTGCTGTACATGCGAGAAGGCCTCCACCTCCAGGGCATCGAGGAGGTGGTAGAGGTGCTGATCATGATCGTGGGAGTGTTGGCCTAGAAGAAAGTGGGACTGAACAAGAGGATGAAGAAGAAGAAGAGGAGGAGGTTGAACAGCCCCATAATGATGGCCATCGTCACCGAGGTAATCATGGGCGTAATCGGCCCAATGAAGAGAGGTTTGGCAAATTAAAATTCAACATGCCTAAGTTTGATGGAGGATCTGATCCTGAAGCATATCTTACATGGGAGTTGAAGGTTGATAAAATTTTTTGCTTGCATAATTATTCTGAGCAAAAGAAGATGGCCATGGCTGCTCTTGAGTTTGATGGATATGCTCTAATCTGGTGGGAACAAATGCTCAATGACAGAGAAGAAGCTGGGCAAGGTGCAGTCCGTTCATGGGCTGAAATGAAAAGAGAAATGAGGGCAAGGTTTGTCCCCAAACATTACCGTCGTGATTTATTTGACAAGCTGCAGAATCTGAAGCAAGGAAGCCTTAATGTTGATGAGTATTATAAAGAGATGGAGAAGGCAATGATTCGAGCCAATGTATATGAAGATGAAGAGCAATCTATTGCACGCTTTATGTCAGGGCTGCATCGCAATATTCAGCGCATTGTTGAATTTCAGCAGTACCGTAATCTCATTGAATTGGTACATCAAGCTAGCAAGGCTGAGCGTCAATTGCAGCAGGACATGAAGTCCAATAGAGGACTATCTTTCAGCACAGGAAGTACGCCAAGTGGTAGCAAATTCACACCAAGAGGTAGTGCAAGTAGAGGTACAACTTCCAACTCAAGTGGTGGTACAAGATCAAATAATTTTGGTGCTTCTAATAGGAAGGAGCTGGCTGCTCCAAATGAGAAGAACAAATCAGCAATCTTATCACCTACTTCAGTCGGTTCTTCAACTAAGAGTAGTGGAATTCAATGCTTCAAGTGTGGAGGTCGTGGTCATGTTATACGGGAGTGTCCCAATAATAGAACCATCATTGTGAATGATCAAGGAGAATATGAATCTGCTAGTGATGAAGAACATGAAGATACTGAAGGAGAAGATAATCCTGAAAAGGAAGTCTGTGCATTTGAAACTGGTGCTGCTCTTGTTGTAACTCAAATTTTGAGTGTGCAAATGAGTGAAGCTAAAAATGGACAGCGGCACAATCTTTTCCAAACTAGAGCCAAGGTTGAAGACAAGGTGTGCAAGGTAATCATTGATGGTGGAAGTTGCCACAATCTTGCTAGTAAAGAAATGGTTGACAAGCTTGGTCTAAAGCTGCTGAAACATCCTCATCCCTATCATGTCCAATGGTTAAATAATTCAGGTTCCATTAAGATTGCACAAAGAGTGAAAGTTCCTTTCAAGATTGGTGAATATGTTGACACTGTGGAATGTGATGTGGCACCCATGACAGTGTGTCATATGCTGTTGGGAAGACCATGGCAATATGATCGGTCATCTCTGCATTATGGTCAGATCAATGAATACACCATCAAGTGGAAGGGAAAGGAGTTGATACTTAAACCCATGACACCATAGCAAATCCTAGCTGAGCACTTGCAAAAGAGCTCTATTGTGAGGAATGAGAGTGGAAAAGAAGGAGAGAAAAAGAATTTGAGTGCCTTCCACAAATCGGAGAGTGAGAGCCACAAGCCAAACATGAGAGATAACAAAAAAAGAGAGGGAGAGAACTTAGTGATGATAGCCACCAAATCTGAAATGAGAGATGTGAGGAGAAACCCAGATCAAGTATTAATCATACTTGTGTGCAAGGACACATTGCTTTCAGCTAATGACTTAACTTCTGTCCCTAGTGTTGTTGCACGTGTTTTGCAGGAATATGAAGATGTTTTTCCAGAAGAAACACCTGATGGACTTCCTCCTTTGCGTGGCATTGAACATCAAATTGATTTCATCCCTGGAGCTGCACTCCCAAACCGTCCAGCATACCGCACCAACCCCGAAGAAACCAAGGAAATTCAAAGGCAAGTACAAGCACTTTTAGATAAAGGTTATGTGCGTGAAAGTTTAAGTCCTTGTGCTGTCCCTGTGATTTTAGTGCCAAAGAAAGATGGTTCATGGAGGATGTGTGTAGATTGCAGAGCCATCAATAACATCACTGTTCGTTATCGTCATCCTATTCCTAGGCTAGATGATATGCTTGATGAATTGAGTGGATCTATGATATTTTCTAAAATTGATTTGAGAAGTGGTTACCATCAAATTAGAATGAAAATTGGAGATGAATGGAAAACTGCATTTAAAACAAAGTTTGGGCTGTACGAATGGTTAGTTATGCCTTTTGGTTTGACTAATGCACCTAGTACATTCATGAGATTGATGAACCATGTCTTGCGAGCATTCATTGGAAAATTTGTTGTTGTTTACTTTGATGATATCCTAATTTACAGCAAGACATTGGAAGAACATGTTGATCATATTCAGCAAGTGTTAGACGTGCTCAGGAAAGAAAAATTATTTGCTAACCTAGAGAAGTGCACATTTTGTACAGATCAGGTTGTGTTTCTTGGTTTTGTTGTTTCAGGTTCAGGAATTGAAGTTGATGAATCAAAGGTGAAAACAATCAAGGATTGGCCAACTCCTAAAAATGTAAGCCAGGTGAGAAGTTTTCATGGACTTGCTGGTTTTTACAGGAGATTTGTGAGAGATTTTAGCACAATAGCTGCTCCATTGAATGAGTTAACGAAGAAAGGTGTTGCCTTCCAATGGGGTGAGCCACAAGAGAAAGCTTTCCAAGAATTGAAGAAAAGATTGTCCGAAGCCCCCTTGCTTGTGCTGCCGGATTTCACAAAAACCTTTGAGGTTGAATGTGACGCAAGTGGGATTGGAATTGAAGGAGTTCTCATGCAAATTGGACAGCCTGTAGCCTACTTCAGTGAGAAGTTGGGAGGAGCACAACTGAACTATTCGGTGTATGACAAAGAGTTGTATGCTTTGGTAAGAGCACTTGAGACTTGGCAACATTACTTATGGCCAAAAGAATTTGTTATTCATTCAGACCATGAGGCCTTGAAATATTTAAAAGGACAATCAAAACTGAACCGTAGACATGCTAAATGGATTGAATTCATTGAAACTTTTCCATATGTTGTGAAATATAAGAAAGGTAAGGAAAACATTGTCGCTGATGCTTTATCTCGTAAAAATGTTTTGTTAAATCAACTCGATGTTAAAGTGCCAGGACTTGAACACATAAAAGAATTATACTCTACTGATCATGACTTTTCAGAACCTTATGCAAAATGTACAACAGGTAAAGGTTGGGAAAAATATCATGTACATGATGGATTCTTGTTTAGAGCTAACAAATTGTGTGTTCCCAATTGCTCTGTTAGACTCTTGTTGTTACAGGAAACCCATGCAGGTGGATTGATGGGTCATTTTGGATGGAAAAAGACATATGACATGTTGGTTGACCATTTTTATTGGCCGAAGATGAGAAGGGATGTCGGAAGATTTGTGCAAAGATGCATCACTTGCCACAAAGCTAAGTCAAAACTGAACCCCCATGGTTTATATACTCCCTTGCCTGTTCCTAGTGCTCCTTGGGAAGACATTAGCATGGATTTTGTTTTAGGTTTACCAAGGACAAAGAGGGGGAGGGATTCAATTTTTGTTGTTGTTGATCGGTTCTCTAAAATGGCACATTTTATACCATGTCATAAAAGCGATGATGCTTCCCACGTAGCCTCTCTATTTTTCAGGGAAATTGTGAGGTTGCATGGCATGCCCAAGACGATTGTTTCAGATCGTGACACTAAGTTTTTGAGCTACTTTTGGAAGACGTTATGGGCAAAACTCGGTACAAGGTTGCTGTTTTCTACCACTTGCCACCCTCAAACGGATGGGCAAACTGAAGTCGTGAATAGAACACTTTCTATGTTGCTGCGAGCCTTGATCAAGAAGAACTTAAAGGAATGGGAGGAGTGCTTACCACATGTGGAATTCGCTTACAATAGGGCAGTACACTCTACAACTAATATGTGTCCTTTTGAAGTAGTATATGGTTTCAAACCACTTGCTCCGATCGATTTGTTGCCTTTGCCATTGCAGGAAAGACCTAACATGGAAGCCTCCAAGCGTGCGTCTTATGTCAAGAAGATTCATGAGAAGACCAAATAAACAATTGAGAAAAGGTCCAAGTACTATGCTGAATGGGCGAACAAGCATCGCAAGAAGGTGACATTTGAACCTGGAGATTTAGTTTGGGTACACCTTCGCAAAGACCGCTTTCCAGAGAAGCGCAAATCCAAGTTGATGCCACGAGGAGATGGTCCATTCAAAGTGTTGTCCAAGATCAATGATAATGCTTACAAGATTGATCTCCCTGAAGATTATGGTGTTAGCAAATCCTTCAATGTTGCTGACTTGACACCATTCTTCGGACGGGAAGAATCAGAGTCGAGGACGACTCCTTTTCAAGAGGGGGAGGATGATGAGGACATCTCAGCCATACGTGCTTCCTCGAGTGACAATCATTCACCATCCAACATGAATATCATAAATCCAGGACCACTTACAAGAAGTCGTGCTAAGAAACTACAAGAGCAGGTGAATTCGTTCCTAATTGATTTTAATTCTAACACTTGTGAGAATATTATACTACCTAAGAATGCTACTTTGGTTGTACTTAGGAAAATACATGAAGAGGAGGAAGAATCCGACCACCAGCTCGGACCACCACCGACCACCAGCTTGGGCCAGTCCAGCGCGACGAAACCAGCAGAAAGAATCGACTATAACTCTTGATTCACAAAAGCTATGAAGGTCCATGAGGACATTTTGGAAAGCTTGTCAAGTCTATTTTCCAATGCAATAAGCCCCGACCAGATTGGAATTTTCCCCATAGCGTCCGACCAGATTTAGTGAGGACTGGTCAGGTGGTCAACAGCATGCATGTTGTTAAAGTTCCCGTGCAAAACTGTACCAGTATACGACGTTACATGGTGCATGGCATATATGGATGGAAAGCTTGTTGAGTCTAGTTTCACACTCAAGAAACGGATCATCATTTGGACTTCCCACTAGGGAGTTATGACACTTTTAGTGGAGACTGCTTTGGAAACTGACAGCCGCGTGGACTCCTGGAAACTCATTTCGTGGAAGCCTTTTCACATTCTAGTCTTTTTATTTTCCATCTCGTGATCACACCTATACAGGAGGGTTGTTCCTTGTATAAATCCTCCTATGCTTGTAAAGAAAAGAGGACTTTTGATAATCTGAATACAGACCACTTTGTTCAGCTGTGTGCTAACAAAAATCAGAGAGAGATCTCTACCCCTTTGCTCTTGCGTTTTCCTTCGCGGAGATTACAGAAGCGGCCGCGTCATCGGCACCTAATCCGTGCTCCTGGTCCATTGATTCCAGGTTGCGTAGGTTGGTTTCTTTGAGAGTGTGGTTGGGCGAATCCTTGGTTCAGGCTGACGTATAGAGACGGTGGTTGGCTCCTTGTGCGTGTCGTCAGGTTGCACTAGTTATCGCTGCTTGCAGCAAGTTATCGGCTGTTTATCAGCTAGTTATCAAGATCAAGATCCTACGTCGTGAAGATCGGGACAACAACCTCATCATAAAGCGTTGTCATCAATTGCCGAAACCAAACCTTGGGGCCTAGATGCTTTCACACTTGATTATCATCAAACAATTATTAACATTATATCCATAGCAGGTATAAATTGTGGCAACATTGTATCATTCACTTAACCATCTGTTCAGTTAATGAGATCTACGTTGCCGCTGCTCAAGTCAAGTGCTCACTAACCGGGAGCGATGGCGATTCGAATCGAGTTCCTATCCAGCTGGAGGGGTATTTCTAACACTCACCGAGTCACGCCTGGCGAGGGCTGCTCAGGTCATCTTTCGTACAGTTCAGGAATCGCGGGTCCGAATAATGTCGCGTCCCCAAGTGCGACACTCTGCCAGGTGATAGGGACTCTAACCCCCCCTTGGTCTCACGCCAATGTCCCCAAGCACATCCTTTCTCTCCTCCAAGATGCAACCTACCATTCGATTCCCAGCCTAAACCATACTACTCGACTTCGCGGTCGTAACGACTTATCCGGCCAACTAAGTGTTAGACTGCGTTCAACATGACTCAAGGACGTACAGCGAATCGGTCCTTAAACGACTCAGACGGGCATAGCTCCACACCCAAGACGTGAAGTGTCTTGCGGCTGTACTATCGAACTCTCGCCCGGTCTCAATTTCATTTTAAGACATGGTTCCATCCACGATAGCATAAAGCCACTCGTGACCCATTCCTACATCTCACGGATGACCGGAAATCACCCGACTTCTACCGGACTAAGCAGGGCTAAGGATTGACACGCGCCTAAACCTAATTAGGATTAAGTACGATATCTGGACAAAGACAGGTGTAATGCAGCAAGTGTTTTCATATAACTCCTACAACTTAATGCAGTAAACAAATAAAAGTACTCAAGATTAATTTATAAAACAATAGATTCAGCATGCACCGGGGCTTGCCTTTTAGAAAAGTGGACGGGCGGTGATCTAGACACTCAGGCAATTCCTCAACAGCGCCTCCTCCGCCGGCTGGTTCCTCTGGCTCCTCCGGCTGGTCCTGGACTTTCTCCGGGATCACTTGCTCGAACTCGAGGAGCGTTACCCTCTCCGGAACACCTATTGCATGATTGCATAATAAATTTCATGGATGCATAATGAAAGATGCAACATGCTCGGAATGAAATGCATTACCACACTTTTAAGCTCTATTCAAATCACTTCAATTATTAAGTGCAAATTTCCTCTCTGGTAGAGAAGTACTCACCTAATCTACTCAACCTAAGGTATAGCTGTTCTTCTTCGGTTAAGGCCCTAACACCTAACAATCACAAGAGTAACATTACTTAGGTTACCACATACAACACCAAAATATCACAGCAAGACATTCTGGATAGCAGCTAATTGTTTCTAACATAACTGGTGATTCCCAACTCCAAAAGATATGATCTAAGACAATCTGGAAAGCTTATGAAATGACCTACAAATCATTTTCAGACCTCAACCCTTAATTCCTAAGTTTTCCATGTCGAATTTCCCAAGTTCCAGAATCTGTCCTCTCTAAACAGAGAGCAGCCAATTCTGGACTGTCACTTAAAACAGCAATAACTCCTAAACTACTAAGCCAAATGCTCCCAAATTTTGACACAAGCTAGTTTATCAAGTTTACTACAACTTTGGTGTTTACAAGTTTTCCAGCAAACACCTTTATTAAAGGTCAAATCCCAAGATACTACCAGCTATACAGAAAACCTAGAATTGCAAAGATTAAATATTTATTTATATGGCAAACTTCCTCTAAGACCAAACTAATGTTAACAAAAGTTCACATTGGTCACAAAAACACCAGAAAGTAAGATGTGCCCACCTAGAATATTTATATACACCCCTTTCTTAATTTACTTAATTAATTAAGTGGAATTTTAATCATATATGTAAATTGCTCATAAAATTCTACAAAAATTACAGGAGACTCTTTGACCAAAAAACAGGCTACTGTAAAAATTTGAACTAAAGTTATTCACAGAAACTCCCTATACAAAATTCATAAGCCAAAAAGGCTGATTTTTGTATAATTAACAAATCACATTGAAAAGTATCAAACAACAGATTTCATATTTTTCTTAGACAGTTTAGGGTACCAAGACACTCTCCAAAAATTTATATGAACATGGCACATGTAGAAAAATTACTAAAATTCATTCAAGTATTCCCTAAAACAACATGATATCATCGTAACTTGAAAAGTACTTAAGCACTAATGTCCAAATTTGCACCAGAGCTAATACATATATAATTTAACCCACCCACCAATTTTCACAATTTTTGGAACACAACAACTCAAGTTATGCATTTAACAAATTTGCCTTTATTTTAAAACACATTTCAAAGACCTATTTAAATCTCCCAGAAACTAAACATCACATATCAAATTTATATTTTTCTAAAATACTACACATCATACAGGACCTAACAAAATTTACTTCATAATTTTTGAGCAAGTAAAACCCTAGATATACATTTTTCAAATCTTATTTAAAACTGTGACAGAATAAAGAAAAATGAATAAATCCTAGTGCTACTGGGCCGGCCCCGGGAAATGAAGCGGCCCACGGCGCGCGCGGCCTGTTCGGCCATCCTGCCCGCGCGCGGCTTGTTCGGCCATCCCGCCCGCGCGCGGCACCTGACAGGCGGGGTCCGCTGCTAGAGAGAGAGGAGCAGAGAGGGAAGGCCGCGGCTCCGGCGAGCTCTTGCTCGCCGACGACGACGTCTCTGGCGACGGGAAGAGCACCGACGGTTTCCACGTGACCTCCCGCATCAACCAACCATCGATTCACAGATCCTACCCAACCCTAGCTACGACGGCCATGGCAACCGCGGCTCGGAGGCGGCACCCGGTGGCACTCCGGCGAGCTCCGGGAGCCAGGGACCTCGGTTGGGCGCGCTACGGCTTCCAGAGAAGATGGCGGACCTTTCCATGCTAAGGATAAGGATGGAGGTGGGGCGAGTGCGGCTGACCGCGTGAGCACCGCGTCGGTGGCCATGGCGTGGCAGCGCACGACTGTGTGTCCGGCGTGTATCGTCCACCCTATCCGGTAACGTCATCGCCTAAGCTTCTCTACCCGACCCGGAACCCAGAACAGGAACTAGCAAGAATGGAGGGTGACAGTAGGGAGCTGGCCACGGTGAGCCGCCGCGCGGACGATACGCCGGCGAGGTCTCGCGGTGGCGGAAATGGAAATTCACCCTCACCTCGGCACAATTGGTTCAGGCAACGGGTGGAGGAGGTGGAGGGGACTCTGGCGGAGTGGTGGACGGGGTTTGGGGAACTGTGGTGAGACGGTGAGCTCGCGCGAGCAAGGAGAAGGATGCGGCAGCAATGGCGCCTCCGTTTTTGGCCTCGGTGAGCACGGCAAGAGCGAAAGTGAAAGGGGAAGGGTGAGCGCGAGTGTGGGGTTGAGGTGTCGGCTCGATCTTCATCTCCGCTCCTGGGCTCGCGATGTGGAGGCGATGGCAGCGTTCGGACGCCACGCGACAGCGCCGTTCTGCCCGAGCGCCACGACACGGTCGCTGTCTGAACCCTGAACCCGACGGCTTTGGCGCCCATTGCCCGACTGACGGCCAAAGTTCCACCGATCACTGTTGACGGTCCTTAAGTACCAAATATAGTTATTAAATAAATAAAGAAAAGGATCCAAATACAACCAACACCTAGACTTAGGGTTTTATCTGACAGAATTCCACGAGTTTTGGTGTTTGTCTGTTTCTGCAGGGGGTTATCAGAAAATACGGAGGAAAGGCCCACACGTCGGGTTTACATAGAGATAATAACGTGTTCACCGATTTTCTATCATCTAGAAGACTCCAGAAGCCACGAGATCGAACGGGAGGCCGAACGGGCCCTGAGGCAGGGCGCCCGCCCTACCCCCTAGGGCGGCCGCCCTGGCCTGAGAGCCAATCAGGCTCCGTCTCGCGGATTATGCTCCACCGACCTAAGGGATCAAGGAAAACCGTGCGATTAATGTCGGTTTGATCCGACGGCCCACGTTCACTTGAGGGGGCTATATAAGCAGGACCCCTGGCCCCTGGAGGAGGCACTCCCTCATTTTCATTCTTCAAACCCTAATCTCAGGAGGAGAGTCTCTGATCAAGCCCTAGAGCCACCACATCAACTAGATCTATAGTATAGCATAGCTACATAGGATTAGAACTAGAAGGAGTCAATCTTCGATTGGTTTCCGGATCTGTCAAGAGGATTCTTGGTAATTCCTTTACTGTTCTTCATTGTTCATCATTGTTCTTCAAAATTATGAATACAACTTTGTTCTATTTCAATATATTGATTATGACTATGCTCTACTTGTTTATGTTTGCGATTATATTGTTCTTAGTTTATCATAGTTATACGCTTGGCTTAGTTAGATTGGAATTATATACATGTTTAGGATCGTATAGCGTTTATCCATCGGATCCATGGGTAAATGATAAATATTGTGTAGGCGTGGTGCTTAGACCATATTTATCTGCGATTGCACCTTATATGCCGGATCGTGGGGTGGTCCACGATGGTGACAGCTTCATTGGTTCTTATATAGTCCCCCTCCCATGTGTAAGGCAGGCAGAGCAACATTATTACAGGGGAGTGATTGCTATGTTTCTCATCTTCCTTGATAATATCACTATGCATGGGCGTAGCCCTTTTTCGCAATGATTGCCAAGTGTACTTGCACTAACTATGATATGCTAGACTTTATAGTTAAGAATAACTTAGGAAATATCCTTGTAGTACGTCCTAATACCATGCTAATGACTTGCTAGAATATCTGTTGAGGTGCTTATCATTATTATATGTGGCTAGCTGATCAGATTAATTATCTTTGTCACCATTCATACTTTATCCATATTTTATGTGACACTTACCCCTGTATGCAAGAGATAGATGAATGCTCTCACTTATACATGAAATGATTGATACTCATTCCTATATTCCATTCCATAATCAACATTGATGTTAGTAATCCCTTCCAAGTGGTAAAAATATAAATAACGATACCTGGAATACTTCCCGGTTAAAATGCTACATCGGTATTAATCTATGCGCTTGCAGATCTTATTTATTATTTATTTAGAAGAGCAGTTGCATATTTCAATACCGCATCTCTCATGTCATGCTGGGGATGACAACTTGGCTTAAGTGGCATGAGGGATAGGTTCGGCATTTTTGGTGCCGTTATCAGAATTAGAAAACTAAGTCTACTTTTGGTAATGACGTTAAGAATGCCCAACAAGCATTTTTGGCGCCGTTGCCAGGGAAGGTTGATTTACTAACAAGGAATGAATACGGAATTTGAGTCATCATTCGCATCATTAAGTGATTGAGATCATCAATTCTCCCATACAGATTTACCCCTGTATTTTTTTCCATTCTTATTGTTTTGCAGGGTGATGTATGAATAGAGGACATCTTCCAGAAAATTTTGTTGACAACCCCGAAGCATTAATCAGAGGGGCAAGAGCCAAGCTCAAGAAGTCAACACTTCGACGCAACACTTCATCCAATCCAGAAGACCACCGAAGTTTCATCCAGAATTTGTCAACAGAGTTCGCAGCCATGGCGAACAAGACGATCCACGAGTTCTCAGCTCCCACTATGGACAACATCCGCACTGGACCTGCCGCGGCCATCGACAAGAACTTTGAGCTCAAGCCAGGGCTCATCAACATGGTACAAGCCAACCAGTTTTGTGGGAAGCCGCACGAAGATGCAAGTGCTCATCTCCAATACTTTCTAGAGATTTGCAGCACATTCACTTTATTAGATGTTCCCAGAGACGCCATACTACTTCGCCTTTTCCCATTCTCACTATTGGGGAGAGCGAAGCAGTGGTTCTACGCGACGAAGGATAAGAACACTACGTGGGCACTCTGCTCTACGAACTTTCTGGCTAAGTTCTTTCCCATGGGCAAGACCAATGCTCTCCGTGGGAAGATTACAAGTTTTCAGCAACAACATGATGAATCCGTTCTAGAAGCATGGGAGCGCTTTCAAGATTACATCCTAGAATGTCCCCATCATGGAATGGAGAGCTGGCTACTTATGCAGACTTTCTATCATGGGCTCATCACTAGTGCTCGTGAGACCATGGATGCTGCAGCTAGAGGTGCATTTCTATCACTCACCATACCACAAGCTACAGCCCTTGTGGAGAAGATGGCGTCCAACCAAGGTTGGAACGAAGAGAGGACTCAAACACGCAAGAAGGGTGGAGGTATGCACCAGCTCAAGGAGGTAGACATGCTGTCTGCAAAGTTAGACCTACTCATGAAAAAGCTCGATGACAAAGCTGGAGACAAAAGAGAAGTCATGAACGTCTACGACTCTCACATGACTTGTGAGGAATGTGGAGACACTGGACACTCAGGCAATCACTGCCCTGAGATGCTTGAGGATGCAAGGTACATCAACAACAACAACAACTACAACCGTCCTCAACAAAATCAAGGTTGGAATCAACAGAGGCCTAACTACTCAGGTAACTACTCAGGTAATTATCAAGGTAGTAACTCTTACAACAACAATAATAATTTTCCACCCCTGAGAGAGTTAGTGTCTAATCAAGGAAAGCTAATGGATAACTTGTCTAAGAAATTGGCATCCAATGATAAAATACTAGAAAACATAAATAATAGAATGGATAATTTCTCTACTGCCATAAAAAACCAAATTAGCTTTAATAAAATGATTGAATCTCAGTTAAATCAAATAGCTGCTGCTGTTCCTGCTACTAACCCTGGTATACCATCACAACCGGATGGATTAGAATCTGCAAATCTTGTAGACATGTTTGATGCAGGTAACTATTGGAGTAATCCCGCTGTCGGAGTACATAATGACCTTCTGCCAGTCAAGAGAGGCGATCCAGGACGCCTCGTCATCCCGATCTCCATCGGCATGGTGGACTTCCCAGAAGCACTCTGCGACTTTGGCTCCAGCGTCAACATTATGCCCAAGGTACTCTATGAAAAATTCTTTACATATCCTTTATCAGAAACAACTATGTGTTTGCAGCTTGCAGATTGGACACTAAGCTTTCCTAAAGGAATATTAAAGAACATGTGTGTCCGAGTTGGTACCTCGTATGCTCCAGCTGACTTCGTGGTGATAGAGACCGGGTCCGATGAGAGGTCACCAGTTATTCTGGGAAGGCCATTCCTGAACACCTCGGGAGCTGTCATCTACACCAGCGCTGCGAAGATCAACTTCAACATCAAGGGGAGGAAGGAGACGTTTTCCTTCAAGAACAAGATTACACAAATCCCAGAGCAACCCCAACATGAACCAAGGAAGAGGACCAACAGGAGGATCAAGCAGAACAAGAACAACCAAGGATGGACCGAATCAGCTAAGATGGTCATTGCAGTTCAAGGAGATCAAGATGGTCGACTCAAGTCACCCTTCCTGAACAAGAAGGACGACCCAGGTATGCCAAGCATTGAGTGCTCAATCAATGGATACTCCTTTCAGAAGGCGCTCTGCGACACTGGATCAGGCGTCAACATAATGGCCACAGTCACCTATCAGCTCTTGTACGGGACCATGCCCTTAAAACCAACATACACTCAGCTCCAGATGGCAGATCAGACATCTCGAAAGGTCGAAGGTATAGTAACCGATGTCCCTGTTAAAATTAACGATCATTTTGTCCATACAGACTTTCAGGTCATTGACATGGGAGACGACGAGTACGATCCACCCATCATCCTAGGAAGACCGTTCCTAGGCACCGTCAAAGCAATCATCTACATTGGAACCGGAGAAGTCCATATGCATTTCCCCTCTGAGAAGGTACGCCGCTACTTTAATGACCCTAACTATATAGTTGAAGATTCTAAGCAGGTCAGGACAAGAAGAAGGCGACGTAACCGTAACCAAAGGAGGCAAACCATCAAGGACGTATGGGCAGACTATGAAGGAGAGGTCATAAGGCCCGAGGATACACAACAGGAGACCGAAGCACCAAGTCGGGTATGGAAAGCGAAGACAGTTACACAAGAAGAGGAGGCGCTGCCGGAACCACCGTCTACGCCACCCAAATCCCAGGACAACTAAGAAGAAAAGAAGTCCTGTTCGGAGGACTTAAAAACACCGAATGCCGTACCAAGAGGTAAACTTGGTAGTTATCATTTTCCCTTTAATTATTGCTTAGTTAATCATGTTCTTTCTGTCTTAAAAAAATGTTAAAAACAGTAAGCCCCATGTGAGTATGCGAGTGGCATAAAACCCATAAGTACATTCACTGTGGTGGCATAAAAAAAATAATATATATTTTTTCTGTTCTATAAAAATGAAAATAAAAATAGAGAGTGACATTTACCAAGGAAGCTCAAACATGATAAAGGCTAGATATTTATGCTAACGCTTAATCAAGTTCCACGAAGCTTTGTTGTCTATTTGAGCTCCACAGAATTCAGGAAGACTAGCAGATGGAGGACATCCTAATCGTTGTCAGGGTGCTGCCGACATTCAAATACACCTCTGCACCTGCTAGCTACATCAGAAGAAATTACGTCAAGATCCAGCTTGGGGGAGAGCACCCCCATTTATCCCGATAAGTATTTTTATCTACATTTATACCTATGCTTTATTAAAATAAAAAGATGCATAATCATGAAAACCCAAATAAATATTTTGTGTTTATATATATTTGCTTAGTTTAATAAATAAATAAAGTAGCTATGCTAAACTGAATCTTGAAAATAAAACTCTAGCATGGATATGATGAATAGTTGCTCTGCCTAATTTTCAAATTTGTTTTCTCTCTAGTTTAGACATAACTGTTATAATTTAAAACTGGCTCTAAACCTGAACTAGTGGGAAGAGAACTTGATCTGAAGTCTAAGTTGTTAGCGGATATGATATGGGAAGGTTGAGCTGCTGTTTATCTGTTCCTAGAGATGCTAGAATTCTGGAGAATTTTATCTTTGAAAATCTTTAAAATGTTGCATGATGAGTTCCTGTATGATGAGAGTTTAAATTCCTACCACAACCATATATACATGCTTGTTAGAATAAGAGCCGCACTTTTACTACTTACTGCTTATGGGCATTGAGTGTGGTCAAGCTGTGTAGACCCTTAGGAACTTGTCATGTGGTTAAAATCAAGATTCACTTGCACGTTCACTCATACATGCTGCTTCTACTCCGGAAGTACGCATCCACATATATCCACTCATTTCCATCTCCAGATTCACCCAAAATTATTCTACTCCTGACCCGGGAGAGAATAGCCAAAAACATTATCCCATTCCTGTTATTCCCTGTGAAGTTAATGCTCAAGTCATTTCTACTACCACTTGCTATATTTTCAAAAGAGGGAGATTGCTCTAAAAAAACGAGGAAATAAAAAGGAGCAAGTGCTCGGAACCTCGAAGAAAGAAAAAGTGAGACGAGAGGTAAAAATGGACAAGTGTCCGACAGTAGAATTAGGGGTACAAGATACCCACCTGAGAGAAAAAAATAGAGCATCTCATTCCCCTAAAAAGTTTTAAAAAGCAAGAAAGGTATGTATTCCCTCAAAAAGAGCATTAGACTTTTGTTAACACCACTCATTCACCACACATGCACATCTTGATTTGACTTATTGACTTGTTTCTCTGGATCCATGGTTTGACTATGCAATAAATGTTCTATGAGTATGTATACTGTATCTCCCACCTATGAGCTCCAGATATCAAAGCCTTATTAGAGTAGGGTGAGAGAGAAGGCAATGTCACTACGCCTTATACCATAAATACCACATACTTTGAGAGAGAAGGCATATACCATTACTGCCTTGGTAAGGATCCAGAAATACCACAAAAGAGAGACCCGAGAAAGTCATACAAGGAATCTCTGAGTTTTATTTGAAAAATTTGCAAAAACTCCAGAGCTATAGCTGATCAAGAATAAGAGACATGGCGTTTGACTAGACCGTTCTATCTTTTAACCACTCAAGATGCAGGTGACGGTTGCAAGCCCCATGGTGAAAGGTAAAATGAGTAAGTTTTAAGTCTTGACAGTTTACTCTAACTCAGGGATGAGACCTTATTTGAAAGCATATGTACCGTCAACGTTCAAAGGCGTTGCAGCAACTTCTGATCCATAATGAGTCTATCCTTGCTCAGGGACGAGCAAGAGGTAAGCTTGGGGGAGTTTGTTGACGGTCCTTAAGTACCAAATATAGTTATTAAATAAATAAAGAAAAGGATCCAAATACAACCAACACCTAGACTTAGGGTTTTATCTGACAGAATTCCACGAGTTTTGGTGTTTGTCTGTTTCTGCAGGGGGTTATCAGAAAATACGGAGGAAAGGCCCACACGTCGGGTTTACACAGAGATAATAACGTGTTCACCGATTTTCTATCATCTAGAAGACTCCAGAAGCCACGAGATCGAACGGGAGGCCGAACGGGCCCGTAGGCAGGGCGCCCGCCCTGCCCCCTAGGGCGGCCGCCCTGGCCTGAGAGCCAATCAGGCTCCATCTCGCGGATTATACTCCACCGACCTAAGGGATCAAGGAAAACCGTGCGATTAATGTCGGTTTGATCCGACGGCGCACGTTCACTTGAGGGGGCTATATAAGCAGGACCCCTGGCCCCTGGAGGAGGCACTCCCTCATTCTCATTCTTCAAACCCTAATCTCAGGAGGAGAGTCTCTGATCAAGCCCTAGAGCCACCACATCAACTAGATCTCTAGTATAGCATAGCTACATAGGATTAGAACTAGAAGGAGTCAATCTTCGATTGGTTTCCGGATCTGTCAAGAGGATTCTTGGTAATTCCTTTACTGTTCTTCATTGTTCATCATTGTTCTTCAATATTATGAATACAACTTTGTTCTATTTCAATATATTGATTATAACTATGCTCTACTTGTTTATGTTTGCGATTATATTGTTCTTAGTTTATCGTAGTTATACGCTTGGCTTAGTTAGATTGGAATTATATACATGTTTAGGATCGTATAGTATTTATCCATCGGATCCATGGGTAAATGATAAATATTGTGTAGGCGTGGTGCTTAGACCATATTTATCTGCGATTGCACCTTATATGCCGGATCGTGGGGTGGTCCGCGATGGTGACAGCTTCGTTTGTTCTTATATAGTCCCCCTCCCGTGTGTAAGGCAGGCAGAGCAACATTATTATGGGGGAGTGATTGCTATGTTTCTCATCTTCCTTGATAATATCACTATGCATGGGCGTAGTCCTTTTTCGCAATGATTGCCAAGTGTACTTGCACTAACTATGATATGCTAGACTTTATAGTTAAGAATAACTTAGGAAATATCCTTGTAGTACGTCCTAATACCATGCTAATGACTTGCTAGAATATCTGTTGAGGTGCTTATCATTATTATATGTGGCTAGCTGATCAGATTAATTATCTTTGTCACCATTCATACTTTATCTATATTTTATGTGACACTTACCCCTGTATGCAAGAGATAGATGAATGCTCTCACTTATACATGAAATGATTGATACTCATTCCTATATTCCATTCCATAATCAACATTGATGTTAGTAATCCCTTCCCAGTGGTAAAAATATAAATAATGATACCTGGAATACTTCCCGGTTAAAATGCTACATCGGTATTAATCTGTGCGCTTGCAGATCTTATTTATTATTTATTTAGAAGAGTAGTTGCATATTTCAATACCGCATCTCTCATGTCATGCTGGGGATGACAACTTGGCTTAAGTGGCATGAGGGATAGGTTCGGCATTTTTGGCGCCGTTATCAGAATTAGAAAACTAAGTCTACTTTTGGTAATGACGTTAAGAATGCCCAACAATCACCGTTCCCAATCTAGCCGGAATTAGTGATAAGTGTTAACAGCAACTTTGTAGAGCTATGTGAGGGCAACAAAATTGTCAATTGGAGCTTGGACTAGTTGGGCCTAGATTTGAAACTACAGAGCTCCAAAGTAGGTCACTTGGAAACTGAAACCTAGTTTCAGTCACAATGCCGACTGAAACCCGATTTTCTAGACACCATATCTCCTAAACCATTTAGAACTAGGTGATGGTGATGTTGGCAATGTTGTAGAGCTAAGTGAGTACTACAAAAGTGTCAACATGAGTTGGAGCTGGTTTGGTCTGGTTTGCAAACTACAAGCTTCCAAAGTAGGTCACTATCAAACTAGAGGGACACTTTTGAGACTTAGAAAAATTCTAAGTGCTGAGACAGCCCCTCTAGCTGACTTGTGGGCCAATTTTGAGCATGTTCTGGTCAGTTTCATGAGATGGTCATATTGAGACTTTTGTTCCCCATAAAATTCCCTACAACTTTGATTAAGGGTGCTCCTCCATGCAAGGTCTCTAAGCTAGACTTTTTAATTGGTCAAACTAAGGCATCCTAGGGCTAAATGCTGGTCAACCACACCTTGGAGGTCATTTTGGTAATTTTGGTCAACATGAACCTTGCTCCCTTAGTTACTCTAAGTGAGATTAAGTTATTGTAGGATCTAATTAGCCACTCTACCCTTTTGCTACACCAAATTCCTAGTGCCACAATATGTGAACCAAATCAAAACCCTAAAACATCCACATTTTGTTGCAAACAAGGTAAAATAAAATGAGATGATGCATGTTTATGCTTATGCCATGCAATGCAATTAAGGAGCTAAACACCTGAGGTGTTACAGCCCTCCCCCCTTATAAAAATCTCGTCCCGAGATTTGGAAAGCGTACCATTTTTCATAGAATTCCTTATAACCATCCCGCAAATAGTCCTCCCGTTCCCACGTAGCGTCACTTTCACTACCCTGGTTACTCCACATCACTTTATACCACTTAACCACTTGGCTTCTAGTTACTCGTTCTTGAGTATCGATCACTCGGACTGGCTTTTCTTCGTAAGTTAAATCAGATTCAAGCCTGATATCTCCTAAAGGAACTCTTTCCTCAGGAACTCGAAGACACTTCTTGAGCTGAGATACATGGAAAACATTGAATATGGCACTCATTTCAGGAGGTAACTGGATCTTATACGCAACAGCTCCACTCTTGCCTATGATCTAGAAAGGACCCATGTATCTCGGTGCAAGTTTCTGCTTGACACCAAAACATTGTACGCTCTTCATTGGAGAAACTTTCAGATAAACGAAGTCTCCAACTTCAAACTCAAGTAGTTTTCTACGACGATCAACATAACTTTTCTGTCTAGCTTGGGCTGCAGCCATGTGTTTTTGGATGGTACGGACTTGCTCCTCAGCTTCCTTGACAAAATCAATACCATAATACCTCCTTTCACCAGCTTCTACCCAATTTAGGGGAGTTCTACACTTACGACCGTACAAAGCTTCGAATGGGGCCATCTTAATACTCTCTTGGTAACTATTATTGTACGAAAACTCGGCTAGAGGTAACCATTTTTCCCAAGAACCCTTAGATGAAATTACACATGCCCGCAACAGATCTTCCAAGATTTGGTTAACTCGTTCCGTCTGACCTGACGTCTGGGGGTGATAAGCAGAGCTTCTCACTAACTTGGTTCCCAAAAGGTGATGCAAGTGCTCCCAAAAGCGAGCAGTGAATTGGGGACCACGGTCAGAAACGATAGTACGAGGTACCCCATGGAGCCGGACTATCTGATTGAAATACAACTTGGCATAGTCAGTGGGATGATAGTCCACTCTAACAGGAATGAAGTGAGCTGATTTGGTTAAACGATCCACAATTACCCAGATGGAGTTATGATTTTTGACAGTAGGAGGAAGCCCGACAATGAAATCCATACTTATCTCTTCCCATTTCCAACCTGGGATAGAAAGTGGTTGAAGTAACCCAGCTTTCATGTGCATAGCTTTAACTCTACACCAGGTGTCACACCTAGCAACATATGCAGCTATCTCTTTCCGCATCTTGGTCCACCAATAAAGTGGCTTCAAATCATAATACATCTTATTACTACCGGGATGGATGGACAACTTGGAAGAATGTGCTTCGGACAGGATCTGATCTCTAAGCTCTCGGTCCTTAGGTACCACTAATCTATCCTTAAACTACAGCACACCTTCTTCATCTACCCTGAAATGCTTAGTTTCTTCCTCTTTCATCTTACGTTTTATGTGGAATACACCAGGATCAGTCTTTTGGAGCTCAATAATTCTGCTTTTGAGAGTACAACTGATAGTGATGTTGTACAGGACTGCTGGATGTAGAAGACGAGATCGATGAAAATCAGTTTCAACTAAGGAATGGCAATGAGACTTATGGCTTAAAGCATCCGCAACCACATTTGCCTTGCCAGGATGGTAGTGCACCTGTAGATTATAATCCTTAATCAACTCGAGCCATCTTCTTTGACGCATATTTAACTCGGGTTGGGTGAAGATGTATTTGAGGCTTTTGTGGTCCGTGTAGATATTGCAGACATTGCCCAACAGACAATGCCACCACACTTTCAAAGCATGAACAACTGCAGCCAGTTCTAAGTCATGCGTTGGATAATTCACCTCATGTTTCTGAAGTTGTCGAGAGGTATATGCAATTACCCGGCTTTCCTACATCCAAACACCTCCCAAACCTATGCCTGAGGTATCACAATAAACATCAAATAGTTTCTCGATATCTGGTTGTGCCAAAACCGGAGCCGAGGTTAGGAGGGTCCGCAGTTGGTGAAAAGCCACATCACACTCAGGAGTCCAGACAAACCTGGTGTCTTTTTGTAGCAACCGAGTCATGGGTTTGGCTATTTTTGAGAAATCCGGGATGAAGCGACGATAATAGCCAGCCAACCCAAGAAAACTCCGGACCTCATGAACCGAAGTAGGAGCCTTCTAATTCAATACTTCCTGTACCTTGATGGGATCCACCATAATTCCCCCATCGGACAACACATGCCCAAGGAAAGGTACTTCACGAAGCCAGAATTCACACTTACTGAACTTCGCATACAGTTGATGTTCACGCAGTCTGGTGAGGACAATACGCAGGTGTTCAGTGTGTTCTTCCTCATTTTCAGAATATATCAAGATGTCATCAATAAACACCACCACAAACTTGTCCAATTCGGGCATAAACACCGAATTCATCAAGCACATGAAGTGTGCGGGGGCATTCGTCAGGCCAAAGGACATAACAAGATACTCATAAAGGCCGTATCTGGTCGAGAAAGCTGTTTTTGGAATATCTTTAGGACGGATTTTAATCTGATGGTAACCAGACCTTAGATCAATCTTGGAAAAGACTTTAGCTTTAGACAACTGATCGAACAAGATATCGATACGTGGCAGAGGATACTTATTTTTGACAGTGACTGCATTTAGAGGTCTATAATCTACACACATCCGCAAAGACTGGTCCTTCTTCTTCACAAAGATAGCAGGGCATCCCTATGGAGACGAACTAGGACGAATCAACCCCTTCTTCAAAAGTTCATTCAACTGTACCTTAAGTTCAGCTAGTTCATTCGGAGGCATCCTATAAGGTCTCCTAGAGATGGGTGTCATGCCAGGCAATAACTTGATTTTAAATTCCACATCCCAATCCGAAGGGAGTCCCGGCAAATCATCGGGAAAAACGTCAGGAAACTCACTCACTACGGGAATTTCAGCCAACGCTTTGGCTTGCACAGCATGAACTTCACCAGACAAGTCAACTTTTCTAGAAAGTTATACTAGAAAACCCTTTTGATCTGTAGGATCTCTGAGCATAACTACCCGAGTGGATGTATCAATGAGTACCCCATTTTGACTCATCCAATTCATGCCCAAAATAACATTTATGCCTAATCCCGGCAACACCACTAAGGCCAGCGAGTACTTTCGCCTTTCTATCTCAAACTCAAGATTCCCCACTACTTTATTTGTGGAAATATTCCCACTTGCCGCACTAATGCAATAACCCCCACCTTCAACAGTATGTAATTTGTGTGCAAATTTTGATGTAAACTTAGGACTGATAAAGGAATGCGAAGCACCTAAATCAAAAAGTACCACTGCAGGATGTTGGTCAACTAGGAACTTACCAGAAGTGACAACCTCTCCAGATGGAATTTCCTCAATACTGTTATAATGAGCATGCCCCTGACGGCCACCTTGGTTGACATTCTTCTTAGGATAAGGACAGTTCCTAGACCAATGGTCTGGCTTGTTGTAGTTCCAGCAAGGTATGTTGCTGGGAGGAACACTGGAGCTGCTCTGACCAGAATTTACCTTTGGCAGAGCGACTGTATATGCCTTGCGGAATCCAGTCTTAGTAGCAGGCTTCTTCTGTGGTGGATGGAACTTGGTATTCTGGGCAGGTGGGCGAGGGGAAGCCCTAGGTGCAGCTGAGGTCCGAGACTGCGAATCACTCGCCTCAAGGGCCCTTTTACGGCTCTTAGAGGCAGAATAAATAGCATTATTGTTTTCCTGAGTCAAAGCATCACTGATAAAATCATTGAAGGTAGTACACTTGCTAGTGCCCATGGTCTTCATCAGCTTTGGGCCGAGGCCTCTTTTAAAGCTAGAAATTTTCTTGGCATCGGTATCCACAAACTCTGTTGCATACCTTGCCAGATTGTTGAAAGCTTGCAGGTACTCAGTCAAACTTTTATTACCCTGCGACAGCCTCATGAATTTTGTGTGCTTGATAGCCATAAGACCTGGAGGAATATAGTTCCCACGGAATGCTGCTTTGAACTGGTCCCAAGCAACCGGGACATTTGCAGGCAAAGTGGAACGATAGTGACTCCACCAAATACCCGCTGGACCATACAGTTGATGAGAAGCATATTCAGTCTTTAGCTCATCGGTCAAGCAAAGTAGACGAAACTTTTGCTCAATAGTGTTCAACCACTCGTCGGCTAGCAGTGGTTCCTCCGCCTCCTTAAAGAGCAGGGGCTTAGTGTCAAGAAAGTCCTTGAAATCACTATATTGATTGGGTTCCGGGCCCTGGCGGCCATGACGAGCCTCCCGGTTGGCAAGCTGGCGCATAGCATCTGCCAGCATGCGCTGCCCCTCAACCACGGTCTGCATCAGCTCAGCCGAGGTAGGTGGTGGCGGAGGGGGTGGCTGTTCCTCATCCTCATTGCCACGACCCCGACGGAGGTTGTACGACATCTGCAAAATGCATAGCCAATGAGCACTGACGATGTGGGAAATTTGTAGATGAATTATTGTAAATAGGTCAAACTGACTTTATGAAAATGACTTTGCAAAGAATCAAGGCATAATAATTCATCACAACCGCACAATCCATTCAAGCGCATCAATTGACGCAATCATGCGTGGGTATCCAACCAGATGTATTTCGGAAAAAGGCTCACTCACAGGGAGCACAGTAGTGACTGAACCATTTACCTTAATACCTACGTGACTTTTGACCTTTCGTACGGGTACTCGGATTCGATCCCAAAATTTCTAATCGACTGAGAAAGGCTACTTCAAACTGACCACAAAGAGACTTCTCAACGGTAGAGTTCCATAGTGGATCATGACTAGCCACCTCGATACCAGCGCGTGCCAAGCAGCACAGCCTTATGTCGCGCACCACAGGAGGCCCTCGGTTTCGTCGCGGCACCGAAGGGTGCTAATCGTGATACCATCACCGAACACAACACAATAAGACATCCAGTTATCATCGAAATTAACAGGTTCAAACTAAACATCCAGGAAACATAGGGTTCGACCTTACATCCCAAAAGCCAAGTTATTACAAAGCCTCACTCCAACAAAGGGAGGGCACAAAAGATGATTCTAACATCGTAGCTACGTGATGACTACTCTAAGCATCGTCCTTAGAGTCGGTGTCAAGGATCTCCCCGCCATCCTCATCACTAACAGGCTCTAACTCCTCTTCTTCTTCTTCTTCTGGTTCTTCTTCTGGTGGTGCATCCGGTGGCCCATTGACCTCCACTTCATCATCCTCTTCAGCCATGAAGATTCCCGAACCCATGTCCTCATCTGCTTTGTTGTCTCGAGGCAGCAGAGGATTTAGCTGGTTGTTCAGGCGGTGCACTTCTTCATGAAGATTGTCATTGTATTCTTCAGCATTCTCCAACTGTTGCTCGAGCTCCACCTGACGAGCTCTCAGGACGTTCTCCTCGTGCCAGGCTTCATCCCTCTGGTTCATGACATGGACCAGTATGCGTTGACAGTTGCGATTGGCTACTGTCAACCTCTGGACCGCAAGTGTTTCCTGATCACGGTCACGGATCACTTGCTCCAGTTGCTGACACGCTGCATTCCTAGCAGCAGTCACTTCGGCCAACTCAGCCCGCAGCCTTTCTACCTCAGTGGGCTCGGGGCGGGGCTCACGTGGAGCTAGCTGGTGGCGAGGGGCCCTTCCTTCGGTTGACTTACGAGTGGTCCTCTTAGTGCGTGCCATCTGTATCAACAAGATACGACTTAAGGTGAGGATAATTTAGGGGATACGAAATTTAATTTAGTCAGGACTATTGATATTTTAAGGAGGGAGTAAAATGACATGTATGACATAATTAAACATGATGCATGCACGTTCTGTACGCCCTCTCACCTTAGTAGAAACCTAAAGTTCTAACGCTAGGCGGTGGCATACATACGTTCTCTCATATAAGCGCAACTATCGGTCTACTCGTTACGCTGTTAGTGTACCTGTAGAAAATCTCATTTCAGCCCAACAGTTTCCCAATATAAACACACAAGGAAGCGGTAAACTAAATACTCTCCATATACACATCCCCTGATGTATATACTTCAGTATCAAAGTTACCCGACTTACAGATTCCCACAATTAAGTGCTTACATAATTACATGGTTTGAACATGTAAGTATACAAGTCACCAAAGCTACTCTCCCCTAGACCGCCGGTTGGACGATCATGCTCTCACAACTCACACTTACCAGAGCGTCGAGGCAATTGATCCATACATTACCACCCAAGTGGATGACATCCATACAATATCACGCCGTATGGACGACGAAACAAAAACAACCAAGACCCCCAAGTTAGTATTTATAATAAGCCACCTAAGAGTCCTTATTTGGGGTAAGGGATGTGATCACTGGCATACCTATAAAAATAATTTTTAGAGTTTTAACCCTTTTCATAAACAAATACTTTTATTTTTAAATACTCGTACGATGTGTTTAATGTTGAATTATGCTCTGATACCAGCTGTAACAGAACCGACCAAATTATAAGAGCACAAGTACAAAAACAAGCACCGAAATGCTCAAATTTTAGAACTTGAGCCCATATAATCCCGGTAGTCAATCGAAACCATGAAGGATTTCAAACCAACTTGCTTACAACCAAGATCGCATCATTCAACATACACATCATACGTTACATTTCACCAGAAGTTCTGAAATACACGTACACATACGGAGTTGCAAATTATTACAAACCAAGTTCATAAAGTAGCGGAAGCATAACACACACCAGTTGTTTAACTACTGTCAGTTTTACTGATCACAACCTGCAAAAGCATTAGGGAAGTACATAAAAGATGATCACGCCCTAGTGATCTAGTCTTCGTCACCCGCAGGGTGGAGACAAGTTTTGTAGAAGCCTTGATAGAGCATATCATCTGCATCAGGAGGGAAATAAACCCTGAGTACTGGAATGTACTCAGCTAGACTTACCCATCGAAAACCAGAAATAAGATGACACCAAGGATTATGCAAGGCTTACACAAAAGGCTAGCTGACATCACATTTTTGCAGAAAGGCATAAGTAATTGAAACTCTTATAACCTGTACTAGCAGTTATTTTTAGCATTTACCTGTCATCTATCTTAGCACATGTACTAAACATGCACTTGATTATCATCAAACAATTATTAACATTATATCCATAGCAGGTATAAATTGTGGCAACATTGTATCATTCACTTAACCATCTGTTCAGTTAATGACATCTATGTTGCCGCTGCTCAAGTCAAGTGCTCACTAACCGGGAGCGACGGCGATTCGAATTGAGTTCCTATCTAGCTGGAGGGGTATTTCTAACACTCACCGAGTCACGCCTGGCGAGGGCTGCTCAGGTCATCTTTCGTACAGTTCAGGAATCGTGGGTCCGAATAATATCGCATCCCCAAGGGCGACACTTTGCCAGGTGATAGGGACTCTAACCCCCCTTGGTCTCACGCCAATGTCCCCAAGCACATCCTTTCTCTCCTCCAAGATGCAACCTACCATTCGATTCCCGGCCTGAACCATACTACTTGACTTCGCGGTCAGAACGACTTATCCGGCCAACTAAGTGTTAGATTGCATTCAACATGACTCAAGGACGTACAGCGAATCGGTCCTTAAACGACTCAGACGGGCATAGCTCCACACCCAAGACGTGAAGTGTCTTGCGGCTGCACTATCGAACTCCCGCCCGGTCTCAATTTCATTTTAAGGCATGGTTCCATCCACGATAGCATAAAGCCACTCGTGACCCATTCCTACATCTCGCGGATGACCGGAAATCACCCGACTTCTACCGGACTAAGCAGGGCTAAGCATTGACACGCGCCTAAACCTAATTAGGATTAAGTACGATATCTGGACAAAGACAGGTGTAATGCAGCAAGTGTTTTCATATAACTCCTACAACTTAATGCAGTAAACAAATAAAAGTACTCAAGATTAATTTATAAAACAATAGGTTCAGCATGCACCGGGGCTTGCCTTTTAGAAAACTGGACGGGCGGTGATCTGGACACTCAGGCAATTCCTCAACGGCGCCTCCTCCGCCGGCTGGTTCCTCTGGCTCCTCCGGCTGGTCCTGGACTTCCTCCGGGATCACTTGCTCGAACTCGAGGAGCGTTTACCCCCTCCGGAACACCTATTGCATGAGTGCATAATAAATTTCATGGATGCATAATGAAAGATGCAACATGCTCGGAATGAAATGCATTACCACACTTTGAAGCTCTATTCAAATCACTTCAATTATTAAGTGCAAATTTCCTCTCCGGTAGAGAAGTACTCACCTAATCTACTCAACCTAAGGTATAGCTGTTCTTCTTCGGTTAAGGCCCTAACACCTAACAATCACAAGAGTAACATTACTTAGGTTACCACATACAACACCAAAATATCACAGTAAGACATTCTGGACAGCAGCTAATTGTTTCTAACATAACTGGTGATTCTCAACTCCAAAAGATATGATCTAAGACAATCTAAAAAGCTTATGAAATGCCCTACAAATCATTTTCAGACCTTAACCCTTAATTCCTAAGTTTTCCATGTTGAATTTTCCAAGTTCCAGAATCTGTCCTCTCTAAACAGAGAGCAGCCAATTCTGGACTGTCACTTAAAACAGCAATAACTCCTAAACTACTAAGCCAAATGCTCCCACATTTTGACACAAGCTAGTTTATCAAGTTTACTACAACTTTGGTGTTTATAAGTTTTCCAGCAAACACCTTTATTAAAGGTCAAATCCCAAGATACTATCAGCTGTCCAGAAAACCTAGAATTAGAAAGATTAAATATTTATTTATGTGGCAAACTTCCTCTAAGACCAAACTAATGTTACCAAAAGTTCACATTGGTCACAAAAACACCAGAAAGTAAGATGTGCCCACCTAGAATATTTATTTACACCCCTTTCTTAATTTACTTAATTAATTAAGTGGAATTTTAATCATATATGTAAATTGCTCATAAAATTCTACAAAAATTACAGGAGACTCTCTGACCCAAAAAGAGGCTACTGTAAAAAGTTGAACTAAAGTTATTCAAAGAAACTCCCTACACAAAATTCATAAGGCAAAAGGCTGATTTTTATATAATTAACAAATCACATTGAAAAGTATCAAAAAACAGATTTCATATTTTTCTTAGACAGTTTAGGGTACCAAGACACTCTCCAAAAATTTATATGAACATTGCACGTGTAGAAAAATTACTAAAATTCATTCAAGTATTCCCTAAAACAAGATGATATAATTTTCAAATTTTCACCAGAGCTAATACATATATAATTTAACCTACCCACCAATTTTCACAATTTTTGGAACACAACAACTCAAGTTATGCATTTAACAAATTTGCCTTCATTTTAAAACACATTTCAAAGACCTATTTAAATCTCCCAGAAACTAAACATCACATATCAAATTTATATTTTTCTAAAATACTACACATCATACAGGACCTAACAAAATTTACTTCATAATTTTTGAGCAAGTAAAACCCTAGATATACATTTTCCAAATCTTATTTAAAACTATGACAGAATAAAGAAAAATGAATAAATCCTAGTGCTACTAGGCCGGCCCCGGGAAATGAAGCGGCCCACGGCGCGCGCGCAGCCTGTTCGGCCATCCCGCCCCCGCGCGGCACCTGACAGGCGGGGTCTGCTGCCAGAGAGAGAGGAGCAGAGAGGGAAGGCCGCGGCTCCAGCGAGCTCTTGCTCGCCGACAACGACGTCTCTGGCGACGGGAAGAGCACCGACGGTTTCCACGTGACCTCCTGCATCAACCAACCCTCGATTCACGGATCCTACCCAACCCTAGCTATGACACCCATGGCAACCGCGGCTCGGAGGCGGCACCCGGTGGCGCTCCGGCGAGCTCTGGGAGCCAGGGACCTCGGTTGGGCGCGCTACGGCTTCCAGAGAAGATGGCGGACCTTTCCATGCTAAGGATAAGGATGGAGGTGGGGCGAGTGCAGCTGACCGCGTGAGCACCGCGTCGGTGGCCATGGCGCGGCAGCGCACGACTGTGTTCCGGCGTGTATCGTCCACCCTATCCGGTAACGTCATCGCCTAAGCTTCTCTACCCGACCCGGAACCCAGAACAGGAACTAGCAAGAATGGAGGGTGACAGTAGGGAGCTGGCCACGGTGAGCCGCCGCGTGGACGATACGCCGGCGAGGTCTCACGGTGGCGGAAATGGAAATTCACCCTCACCTCGGCACAATTGGTTCAGGCAACAGGTGGAGGAGGTGGAGGGGACTCTGGCGGAGCGGTGGACGGGGTTTGGGGAACTGTGGTGAGACGGTGAGCTCGCGCGAGCAAGGAGAAGGATGCGGCGGCAATGGCGCCTCCGTTTTTCGCCTCGGTGAGCACGGCAAGAGCGAAAGTGAAAGGGGAAGGGTGAGCGCGAGTGTGGGGTTGAGGTGTCGGCTCGATCTTCATCTCCGCTCCTGGGCTCGCGACGTGGAGGCGACGACAGCGTTCGGACGCCACACGGCAGCGCCGTTCTGCCCGAGCGCCACGACACGGTCGCTGTCTGAACCCTGAACCCGACGGCTTCGGCGCCCATTGCCCGACTGACGGCCAAAGTTCCACCGATCACCGTTCCCAATCTAGCCGGAGTTAGTGATAAGTGTTAACAGCAACTTTGTAGAGCTATGTGAGGGCAACAAAATTGTCAATTGGAGCTTGGACTGGTTCGGCCTAGATTTGAAACTACAGAGCTCCAAAGTAGGTCACTTGGAAACTGAAACCTAGTTTTAGTCACAATGCCAACTGAAACCCGATTTTCTAGACACCATATCTCCTAAACCATTTAGAACTAGGTGATGGTGATGTTGGCAATGTTGTAGAGCTAAGTGAGTACTACAAAAGTGTCAACATGAGTTGGAGCTGGTTTGGTCTGGTTTGCAAACTACAAGCTTCCAAAGTAGGTCACTATCAAATTGGAGGGACACTTTTGAGACTTAGAAAAATTCTAAGTGCTGAGACAGCCCCTCTAGCTGACTTGTGGGCCAATTTTGAGCATGTTCTGGTCAGTTTCATGAGATGGTCATATTGAGACTTTTGTTCCCCATAAAATTCCCTACAACTTTGATTAAGGGTGCTCCTCCATGCAAGGTCTCTAAGCTAGACTTTTTAATTGGTCAAACTAAGGCATGCTAGGGCTAAATGCTGGTCAACCACACCTTGGAGGTCATTTTGGTAATTTTGGTCAACATGAACCTTGCTCCCTTAGTTACTCTAAGTGAGATTAAGTTATTGTAGGATCTAATTAGCCACTCTACCCTTTTTCTACACCAAATTCCTAGTGCCACAATATGTGAACCAAATCAAAACCCTAAAACATCCACATTTTGTTGCAAACAAGGTAAAATAAAATGAGATGATGCATGTTTATGCTTATGCCATGCAATGCAATTAAGGAGCTAAACACCTGAGGTGTTACAGAGCCCCCCTTCAGAGATACGTGGTAAGATCTTGGGTCCGTGCACTTTGGGTGGGTTGTATTCTAGGTTTAGTAAATTGTAACATCAAGGTGAAACCTCGTTTATGTATGCAGACCAGACAATTGTCAATGATGTCCAACGAAATAGTGTTTCAACTACACGATTGCAGGAACAAAGGGCGATGCGCGCTTGAGACATTTGTGCATGTAAGCAGCACGTTGAAAATATCCTTTAATGTTGTACGAGTCAAAAGGTTGTCCTAAATAATATGAGTCCACACATGTGTTTGCAGAAAATGAGCAGGAGTTTGAGGAAGCTAGCCCAAAAGTTGAGCTGCATGGACACTCCATGGGAGCCGCCAGCAAAACCTCCGCGTTCCTAGAGCACAGCTTCGGCTTCTCTGAGGACACCTGCAGACTCTTCGGACCCCGTGACAGGGTCCACCTCCGGTGCGCGTACACCACCACACCGCCCCGACAAGGCCCAGTTGAGGTAGAGGACGACGAGGACGACGACTCAGAGTCGTCTGATGAGGACGAGGCACCGGGCTTCGGCATACCCCAGCACAGGCACCCTACACAGCAGGGCCCTTCCCACCTCGGTCCTTTCCAGCAGGGCTTCTTCCAGCAGGGTCCTTTCCAGCAGGGCTTCTCCCAGCTAGGCCCGTACCCGCAGGGCTCCATCCACCTCGGTCCTTTCTAGCAGGGCAACTTTCAGCACGTACCTTTCCAGCAAAGCCCCTACCAGCACAGCCCATACCAGCACACCTCGTACCAGCACGCCCCGTCCTAGCCCAACCCGTACCAGCACACCACGGTGGACCCTTCCCAGCACTAGGAGATTGGCATGTCGCAGCTCTATGATGCCCCGTTGGGAACCATAGGAGACGAACAGGTAAAACTAAATAAGCAAATTTTCTTATTTGCCTAGCCCATGTTATGCAAGAATGCCACAATCTAACATCGATTTGTCTTTTATCTGAGCAGGGGCCGACCTATGTGCAGGGACGAGCCATGCGCGGGGCCAAGGATGGCAACACCGTCATCGGGACCACACGGACGTTGGCTACACCCCAACGTGGTGCCTACCAATCCGAAGAGACGGAGGCATCCGAGGGAGCCTTACACTCCTAGGACATAGAGTGCATGTAAGCATAACAATTATATAAGGATAACATTTCAACGATCAAAAAAATTATCTATGTGTTACTTACCAATGTCATATATACAGCAGGTTGACTTGGTCATTTTTATGGCAGGATGAAGTTGGAGACCCTTTGTTGCACTCTATGTCGCCATTTATGTATCCAAGACATTTGTTGAACTTATGTGTCCTAGCAGTGTGTCGAAATAATTTGCAACTACATGTATTTCGAACTAATGGATTTGAGCTTGTAATATGATGTTTTATGTGTTCCAGTGAACTTGCAATGTGCTTACATTCTACTTTTCAAGCTCACTGGAGCGTTCGACGATGTTTAACAGTGTTTTATGGCTGCCGCTCCCTGGCTGGGGGAGCAACAACTCTGCCGCTTCATGCCTGGGGCCTATGTTTCCTGCTGCTCCGTACTTTGATTGGTAACCTCGACCACATGTACTTCTTTATAATACTAGAACATGTTGGAAAGTCATATGCTGGAAATAAAACACTTGCACGATCGAGGGAAACAGTAGGCACATGGTACACACTTATTACAAGGTTCAATAGTTCCACTACCACTTGCTCCAACGTAAACATAGTTCAAACTCAAACACTGATATTAACGAACTAAACAATGGCATGTTGCAAACTAAACCAAGCATGGAGCAGCATGCCTAATAATGGTACCACATATTGAATTGAGTTGCGCCTTCTCCATAGTAACCCCCCATTGACGGCGGCGGTGGCGGTGGCGGTGGCGGTGGCAGCGGAGAAGGAGGCCCGTGCTTCTTATGGTATGGGCACTGGCAGTATGGATTGTTGCATGGTGGCTCCTTTGCATCATCGATGCTGTCGTCCTCCGACATGTCCCTGTTACCACTTCCAGGGTCATATTCTAGATCAAAGATGTGTCCCTGTAGATATGTGATGTATTGTTCATGGGGATAGATAGGAGGAGGATCGACCCATCGAGTGAACCCACAGTTATCTAGGCAGCTTGAATCCTGAAAACGCATCTACCAATAAGTACTTCTACAAACCAAATGAAAATATGGAAAAATGAGAGTTAAAAGGAAATACAAATCCTCGCGGGCATCTGAAGAAACGACAACCTCTGTAACACCCTAAAATTTGCATTAATTTGAAATAGGAGAATTGGATTTATTTATGCAATTGTGTGAGCATTTTAACCTAGGGAAGTAATAATTTTTAATAAATAAAATCAGCTATAAGGTTAGATACATGCTTGTGCATACATGCCGCTACATATTTTTAATTGTGTTGATTGGTTTTTATTACAAGAAGAAAATGATTACAAAAACTATTTGAAAATGTATTTGGAAAACTAGAAATAGAAAAGGAAAAGGAGATGCCCCTCTTCTCAACTTTCCCGAAGGCCCGCTGCTGCCCCTCCTTTGCTGGCCCAGTCGGCCTCATCAATCGGTAACCCAGCTTCTCTGATTCGAGCGTCACGAATTGGGCCGGCCCAATCGGCCGAAGCCACCCGTAGCCTTGCCCTTTCCCCTCTCTGGCTGACGTCTGGGGCCCGCTGTCATCTTCTTTCTTCTGTTCGTGTTCGAGTCGGACTCCTCCCGATGGAGTTTGCCTCCATCCCGCACCATCCTCGTGTCTTGGCGTGACCCGCACGTCAAGGCCAATGTAAATACTGAGCCCATACAGCCGTACCGCCCGCATCTCAACCCCAATTGCAAGCCGACGTCTCTAGTCGACCTCGCAGCCGCTCGAAACCCTAAAGCTGCCGCTGCCGAGCTCGCCGAGTCAATTCCCTGTGTCATCACCGCTGTAAGCTTGTTGACAAGCTTCACGTCGCTATCTCGAAGTCGCCAAGTCTTCTTTCCCTTCAATTTTCGCTTCGGTTGGCTTACTATGTCTCACCGTCGTGTACAGGAGCTCACCGTCCACCTTTGGGAGCCGCGCGCCATCCTTGTCCGATTTCCGTTGCCGAGAGCCGTCTTGGTGAGTCTGCGATGATCTCCTCTTTCTTTTCGTGCTTGTCCCATCATCAATGGTGCCCGGAACGTCGAAAACGGTGAACTCCGGCGAGATTTTTCGCCGCCGGCCATGGCCTCCACGGTGCGGGCTACTGTGCCGGCCGGAATCCCCTCTTCCCTCTCCCTCAGTTAATTTTAGCCATCCGTTTCAGATCTAACGATCCAGATCGCATGATACCCCTTCGTATGTCACTTTTTCTAAAGAGACCCTCAGTTCTGCTGTAATTATGCCCGCCGTCCTTGAATCAGATTAAAAACCCAGTTTTTATTTATTTTAAATCGTAATTAAGTTCAGTTTATGTACAACTTTGCCATTGTCTTTAATTGCTTATAAAATCTCTGTTTTAACTCCGATTTGACCCGTTCGTAATTTCATAATCTACATGTTAATGCTACTGTTTAGTAGGTTCTCAACTTTTAAATTTTGAGATTAGATCTAATCTGTTACTTTAATAAAGTAAACCTTGTTTAGATCATAACTTTTCTGTTTTAGCGCTGATTTACGTAAAATTCGCGTCTGTGTGATCCTAGTGAGATGTAGATTCGTTTTACAAACTTTTCATCTTATTTTACTACTATTGGTGTACTGTTCTAATTGTAGCTTTGTTTGCTTTGCATGATTGCTCTTGGATGATTGTTGTTGATGTGCTAATCGAGAGTAGACGGTGAGCAGTTCGTTGGTGATCAAGAGTACTATTACGAACCGGATCAACAGGATCAGCTAGATCAAGGCAAGTATAGCATGGGATTATCCTTGTTACCTATTCACCTTAATTCACTTAATTCATTATGCATGTGTCTCCTTGTTAAGGATGCCTTAGTATTGATCTTGTTCCTTGAATCCTATGATTATAGCATTGGGAAGTTGCTAGTGCTCACATAAACAATGATATTGTAATTTGACTAATGATATATGCAATAACACTAAAAGTTGATTTTTAGCAACAGGGAACAAGAGGGCTAGTGTTTTCTCTAGATTCCTATCCGTAAGGACTTATCTGTAAGCAAACATCCGGGACTTACAGTACAGCTGTGAGGGCTACATGGCTCTGGCTTTAGTCATATAAGAGGACTTTTTCTAGCTTGTTAGTTGTTACCTTTATGGCATAAGAGGGGTGTGTTCCGGGTCGGGTGTAGTGCGGCTTCTGTCCTTATGAGTATAGGCTGCGTATCATTGTGCCATACGGAAGGGGAGCTCTACATTTGCAGGGCACAGAAACCTAGCGGCCCTAACCTGTTAGACGAACCATGGAAAGACTTTATAGTGAAACTTAACTGTCCAATGGGGAGTCATGACCTCAGACTTTTGGGGATCGCGACTCACAGTGAAAGTGTACAAGCTCTGCAGAGTGTAAAACTGGTATATCAGCCGTGCTCACGGACACGAGCGGCCTTGGACCCTTATGTAATAGAGATCACTATTAATTTACTTGTTTTTGCTATTCATTATTCTCTTTACATGGTCATGTGTTTATTATGGGAACATCACCTATTTGTTGCTACTCAATTGCTTAAAATATGACCAAGTAAAAGCTACATGCAGTTAAACCCGTGTCTATCTTTTTTGAGTTTTATAACCCCTTGTTACACTTGTTGAGTACTTTTGTGCTCACCCTTGCATTCCCCCACACCTCAGGATGGACTCCCGAATGTGCAAATAGTGATTACTACTACTACTTCACTGAAGATTACTAGACTTGTGGTCAACCAGTTGACGTGCCTGTGCTATGGAGCTAGCTACCACAAGAATTATCTTATGTTTCCGCTTAATTACGTGAAGGCTCTGTGATATTATCGTTATGTAATAAACATTTGTGATGATACTATTTATATTTGTCATCTTATGTGTGATTGATCTCTGGGCGCACATAAGATTATATATTCCATTTATTTCATAAAAATGAGTGTGACAGATTGGTATCAGAGCTATTTTGACTGTAGGACGCAAGCCTAGTTAGTAATGGTCGTTTTAGTTCTCTTTTCTTCACTTGTTTCATGCTTATCACCTTACTCTTGATAATTGCTAAATTTTTATGCTCCTTTCACCTTATTCTATTATGAAAATATTGCTTCTATTATAACTTACTCTTGGTCTAAATTCTGTAGATGCCTCGTGCCCGCAAGACTGCCCGTATCACCACTGGAGGCTACTTTCCACCCCGTTCCCTGTACGAACCAATGGAGCCTCAGGAGGAACCAGAAGACACTGCACCAACCCCACCACCATCACCAGTTCAGGCGCCAGAATCAGTTTTGCCCCAAGAAGAACTTAAACCTAAAGAGGAGGTTGTCTACTTGAGTGACGATGAAGATGTTGAGCTTGCCCAAGATGGAGAACAACCCCTGTCGCCTCCACAAGATGGTTCCACTGAAATTAGTGTGCCATCCCTTCCTATGGGTTGGATTACAAAGATCCATCACAAGTCAAGCTGTGACACTCCTTCACATCACCAACTGGTTGGCATGCTTAGTACCTACTTCACAGATTGGGATCCTGCGTTTGAGTATGTCTGCTAGGAGCACAAGCATCCCTTGGAAGCTACTTACTGGAAGTGCAATGTGCGTGTCTTCATTAAGAACGAAGAGATGGATACTTATATGCTGGACAGGTGCTTTTCCCATAGTGGTCGTCATGCCACTATAGAAGATGGCATAGAAGATGCAGCCTTTGAAGCATGCTTGGGACTTCGTCACCTCCGCTATGATGTTATGCAAGATGATCAATATCGCTATTTTCCCCGTGGAGACCCGGAGCAAGGATGGGTAATGATGAACCCTGGGAATTTGGAACTAATTCCTCGAGTCATGGTGGATTTTGGTCATAACATGATGGTGAAGAATCGTCGGTTGGTAGCCCTGGTTAAAGCTTTGGGAAAAGACGTCAAGAGGTACCAAGAGGTGATAGATGGTCTAAGGATTGATCAAGGCATGGAGGCAATCTATGACTATCATGAACATCAAGCCCATCCCTAGGAGTTGGAATACCATCTATGTAATAATACGATAGTACGAGTAGTGTCGAGTTAAGTTGAGTTTTGTGGTGTCGTGTGAACTTTGTGTGGTTAGTTGAGTTATTATTGTGCCTATGTGTGAGTTGATTTTTCCATGTAATGAGTGCTGGAGCTTTGTGAGCTTGTCTACAAAAGTTCCTAGTTAAAGATACTAAGTTTAAGTGTGATAAATAAATAGTTTAGTTGGGTTAACCTTTTCTCTCTGTTCTGTCCTTTCTGGAGCGGTCTGTCTTTCCTTTTATGCTCGAAATTAACTGTTCAGCGAAAAATTATGAAATTTTTATGAGAGTAACTAGACCCATGTACTTTTCCAATTTCTCTGGAATCACCTTTTTATCTGTTCTGGATCATGAGATATAATCGTTACAAGATGAAGTTACTGCGTAGTCTGGAAATCAGAAACAGTTTCTGTTGTGTCCTGTTTTTGGTTAACTTCGTGACAGAATCTGGGTTTGTGAGTTAAATAAAAGTTGTAGCTAATTTCATAATCTTTCCAACCATATAAAGTACACCTCTACTGGATATCTATAACTCGAGATAGGTCTTTTTTACCGAACTACTGAAATTGGGATATGTCCAGAAGGTTATCAGATTCCGTTCTCTATCTCTAGAATTGTCTATAATGTGGTAATCTCTAAGATTTGATATTGTATTGGATGACAGATGTCTGGAAGAGGACGAGGTCGAGAACATGGTCATGGAGTTGGTCCACCACCTACTATTCATGAGCTTTTGGCAATACAGACATAGTTGATGGAGGCTCTGGTGAACAATCAGCAAAACCAGCCAGTTGGAGGAGCACCTGCACGTGATAAGCGTGGTGAATTTTTAAAGGGTCATCCCCCAGTGTTCACCCATACCACTGATCCATTGGAAGCTAATGATTGGTTTTGTGCGGTGGAGAAGCAGCTCAACATTGCTCAGTGTAATGATCAACAGAAGGTGTTGTTTGCTTCGGGACAACTTCAAGGAGCAGCTCAAGACTGGTGGGATTCATATCAGTATGGCCGTCCTGCAAACGCTCCCGCCGTTACTTGGCAGGAGTTTACAGAGAGTTTTAGGTCCTATCATATACCAGAGGGAGTGATGGCGCTGAAGGCAGAGGAATTTTGCAATTTGACACAGGGATGTATGCCTGTAGCTGAGTATCGAGACAAGTTTGCTCAGTTGTCACGTTATGCGCCGAATGAGGTGGCTAATGATGCCAATAAGCAGCGACTTTTCTTGAAGGGTTTACATGTTGATCTTCAATTGCAGCTGATGTCCAATGCTTACCTAGATTATCAAACATTAGTGAATCACGCTATTGTGGTGGATAACAAGCGCAAGGAGATGGATGCCAAAAGGAAGAGGCTTCAGGGACATGTATCTGGAAGTAATACTTGCCAGCGCACTGGTTTTCAACAAGGCTATCAGCAAGGCTATCAGTAGAGGTATCCACCTAACCAATGGAATCATGGTCAACTTCCTCCACATAATCAGTTTCTGCAACGTCCTCCTTATCAGCCGCAGAATGGCAATCAATGCCCTCAACAGCAGAATGGGAACTAGAATCAGCGTCAGAGTACCCCCAAGAACACCCCAATGAAGACTAGTGCTCCTAATACTCCTACCAAGTGTTTCCGTTATGGAAAAGGTCACATGTCTTATAACTGTCCTGAGAAGGCCAATCAACAAACCCCTCAGAAGCAGAACAGTAACCAGAAGCTACCGTATTACGGAAAGGTGACTCATGTGTCTGAGGAAACTGCAATGGCGGAACCTAAAGTTATGCTCGGTACGTTCGATGTCCACTCCATTCCTGCCACTGTTCTTTTTGATTCTGGAGCTTCACATTCATTCATATCTCAAATATTTGTTAAGACACATAGCATCCCTTTATGTGCCATGAAAAACCCCATATTAGTCAATTCACCTAGGGGAAGTATGCAAGCTTCCTACCAATGCCTCCCTATTAGTTTAATTTTAAGGGGGGTAGAATTCAAAGTGAGCCCTATAGTGTTGAGAACAGCTAGGATTGATCTTATTCTGGGACTAGATTGGATGAAGCAAAATCCGGCAGTGATTCAGTGTAAGGAAAAGGCAGTAGCCCTGACAACACCGAAGGGGGATCGAATTAGTGTGGAGATCGTAGTGCAGAAGCAGCAGACAGCTACAGTGAATCGACTTGATGATAATGTTAATCAGGAGGATCCAGTTGTGGATGAATTTCCGGATGTGTTCCCCGACGACTTGCTAGGTATGCCACCCGACCGCGACATTGAGTTTATTATTGAATTATTGCCTGGAACTGCACCTATAGCTAAGCGTCCATATAGAATGGGGGTTAATAAATTAGAGAAACTTAAGAAACAAATAAAAGAGTTGTAAGAGAAAGGTTTCATTCGTCCTAGCTCTTCACCGTGGGGAGCTCCAGTGATCTTTGTTGACAAGAAGGATGGTTCTCAAAGGATGTGTGTTGATTATCGGTCACTCAACGAGGTAACTATTAAGAATAAGTATCCACTGCCTAGGATTGATGACTTTTGATCAGTTGAGAGGTGCTTGTGTGTTTTCTAAGATTGATCTTCGCTCTGGTTATCATCAATTAAAGATTCGTGCTACTGATATACCAAAGACAACATTCACAACACGGTATGACTTGTATGAGTATACAATAATGTCTTTTGGCTTGACTAATGCTCCTGCATACTTTATGTACCTGATGAATAAGGTATTCATGGAGTATCTCCATAAGTTTGTAGTAGTATTCATCGATGATATATTGGTATACTCCAAGACTAAGGAAGAACATGGTAAACATTTAAGGTTGGTCTTGCAGAAGCTCAGAGAGCATAAGCTCTATGCTAAGCATAGTAAGTGTGAGTTCTGGTTGAAGGAAGTTGCCTTTCTAGGTCATGTGGTCTCTAATGGTGGAATTTCAGTGGATCCCAGCAAGGTAAAGGATGTGTTGAATTGGAAGCCACTAACCGATGTGGGAGAAATTCGTACTTTCTTGGGATTGGCTGGATATTATAGAAGATTTATTGAAGGGTTTTTTAAGCTTGCTAAGCCAATGACAGCATTGTTAGAAAAGAATGCTAAGTTTGTGTGGTCTGATAAGTGTCAGGTTAATTTTGAGGAACTGAAGAAAAGATTGACAACAACCCCGGTGTTAGTTTTGCCAGATTTGAGTAAGAGTTTCTCTATCTATTGTGATGCATCTCGTTTGGGTCTTGGTTGTGTGCTTATGCAAGAAGGCAAAGTAGTGGCCTATGCCTCTCGGCAGTTGAGGAAGCATGAGTTAAATTATCCTACTCATGACTTGGAGTTAGCAGCAGTGGTGCATGCTTTGAAAATATGGAGGCATTATTTGATTGGACATAAGAGTGATATTTACACTGATCATAAGAGCTTGAAGTATATTTTCACCCAGTCAGATCTAAATTTGAGACAATGTCGATGGTTAGAATTGATTAAGGATTATGATTTGGAGGTACATTATCATCCGGGCAAGGCTAATGTTGTTGCTGATGCTCTTAGTAGAAAGAGCTATGCTAATGAGGTACAAGTAATGCCTATGTCAAATGAGTTGTGTGCTGAGATTGAGCATTTAAACTTGGGTATTGCCATTAATGCAGTGGAATTAGTGATAGAGCCTGTATTGGAGCAAGAGATACGCAAGGGTCAGTTGATAGATGACAAAATAAAGAAGATAGTTGGGAATATACCGAAAGGTAAGGCACCTAGATTCCATTTGGATGATAAAGGGACTCTATGGTTTGGGAAACGATTATGTGTGCATGAGGACAAAGCTATAAGAGAAGTAATTCTACGTGATCATGAGTCCGCTTACTCTATTCATCCTAGAAGTACCAAGATGTATATGGATTTGAAAGAGAAGTATTGGTGGTATGGGTTGAAAAGAGATGTTGCAGAGTATGTTGCACTATGTGATACGTGTCAGAGGGTTAAAGCTAAACATCAGAGGCCTGCAGGATTGTTGCAACCGATGCAGATACCTGAGTGGAAGTGGAAAGAAGTTGGTATGGACTTCATAGTGGGGTTACCACGCACTCAGAGAGGTTTTGATTCAATATGGGTGATAGTGGATCGTCTGACTAAAGTTGCCCACTTTATACCGGTCAGAACAACATATTCCAGTGCAAAGTTGGCTGAACTGTATTTGGAAAGGATAGTAAGTTTGCACGGAGTTCCAAAGAAGATAGTGTCAGATCGAGGTACTCAATTCACATCATATTACTGGCAGAAAGTACAAGTCATTAGGGACTAAGCTGAATTTTAGCACAGCATATCATCGTCAGACGGATGGGCAGACGGAAAGGATTAATTAGATATTGGAAGACATGTTGAGAGCTTATGCTTTGCAGTATGGTACTAGTTGGGATAAGAGTTTGCCATATGCAGAGTTTTCCTACAATAATAGTTATCAGAAAAGTCTACAGATGGCACCTTTTGAAGCTTTGTATGGTAGGAAGTGTAGAACTCCGTTGTTCTAGAATCAGACAGGAGAAAGTCAAGTGTTCGGTCCTGATGTGCTTAGGAATGTTGAGAAACAAGTAAGAATGATTAGAAACAATTTGAAAGCAGCTCAGTCACGATAGAAAAGTTATGCCGATACTCGACGGAGAGAGTTGACTTTTGAAGTAGGAGATTATGTCTACCTAAAGGTGTCACCTATGAGAGGTGTGAAAAGGTTCAACTGGAAAGGAAAGTTAGCACCGAGGTATGTCGGTCCTTTTAAGATCTTAGAGAGACGTGGTGAAGTGGCATATCAATTGGAATTGCCTGAGAGCTTAGCAGGTGTGCATGATGTGTTCCATGTGTCTCAGTTAAAGAAATGTCTGCGTGTACCGGAAGAACAAATACCATTGGAAGAGCTCACTGTTAAGGAAAATCTCACCTATGAGGAGTATCCAATAAAGATCTTGGAGACAGCGGAAAGAGTTACTAGGAGCCGAGTGATAAAGATGTGTAAAGTTCAGTGGAGCCGGTATTCGGAATCAGAGGCTACATGGGAAAGAGAGGAAGATTTAAGAAAAGCGTACCCACAGTTGTTCGAGTAAGCATCGTCCGAATCTCGGGACGAGATTCATTTTAAGGGGGGTAGAATTGTAACACCCTAAAATTTGCATTGATTTGAAATAGGAGAATTGGATTTATTTATGCAATTGTGTGAGCATTTTAACCTAGGGAAGTAATAATTTTTATTAAATAAAATCAGCTATAAGGTTAGATACATGCTTGTGCATACATGCCGCTGCATATTTTTAATTATGTTGATTGGTTTTTATTACAAGAAGAAAATGATTACAAAAACTATTTGAAAATGTATTTGGAAAACTAGAAATAGAAAAGGAAAAGGAGATGCCCCTCTTCTCAACTTTCCCGAAGGCCCGCTGCTGCCCCTCCTTTGCTGGCCCACTCAGCCTCATCAACTGGCAGCCCAGCTTCTCTGATTCGAGCGTCGCAAATTGGGCCGGCCCAATTGGCCGAAGCCACCCGCAGCCTTGCCCTTTCCCCTCTCTGGCTGACGTCTGGGGCCCGCTGTCATCTTCTTTCTTCTGTTCGTGTTTGAGTCGGACTCCTCCCGATGGAGTTTGCCTCCACCAAGCGCCATCCTTGCGTCTTGGCGTGACCCGCACGTCAAGGCCAATGTAAATACCAAGCCCCTACAGCTGTACCGCCTGCATCTCAACCCCAATTGCAAGCCGACGCCTCTAGTCGACCTCGTAGCCGCTCGAAACCCTAAAGCTACCACTGCCAAGCTTGCCGAGTCGATTCCCCACGTCATCACCGCTGTAAGCTTGTTGACAAGCTTCGGGTCGCTATCTCGAAGTCGCCAAGTCTTCTTTCCCTTCAATTTTCGCTTCGGTTGGCTTACTATGTCTCACCGTCATGTACAAGAGCTTGTCGTCTGCCTTTGGGAGCCGTGCGCCATCCTTGTCCGATTTCCGTTGCGGAGAGCCGTCTTGGTGAGTCCGTGATGATCTCCTCTTTCTTTTCGTGCTTGTCCCGTCATCAATGGTGCCCGGAACGTCAAAAACGGTGAACTTCGGCGAGATTTTTCGCCGCCGGCCATGGCCTCCACCGTGCGGGCTACTGTGCCAGCCGGAATCCCCTCTTCCCTCTCCCTCAGTTAATCTTAGCCGTCCATTTCAGATCTAACAATCCAGATCGTGCGATACCCCTTCGTATGTCACTTTTTCTAAAGAGACCCTCAGTTCTACTGTAATTATGGCCGCCGTCCTTGAATCAGATTAAAAACCCAGTTTTTATTTATTTTAAATTGTAATTAAGTTCAGTTTATTTACAACTTTGCCACTGTCTTTAATTGCTTATAAAATCTCCGTTTTAACTTGGATTTGACCCGTTCGTAATTTCATAATCTACATGTTAATGCTACTGTTTAGTAGGTTCTCAACTTTTAAATTTTGAGATTAGATCTAATCTATTACTTTAATAAAGTAAAGCTTGTTTAGATCATAACTTTTCCGTTTTAGCTCCGATTTACGTGCAATTTGCGTCTATGTGATCCTAGTGAGATGTAGATTCGTTTTACAAACTTTTCATCTTATTTTACTACTATTGGTGTACTGTTCTAATTGTAGCTTTGTTTGCTTTGTATGATTGCTCTTGGATGATTGTTGTTGATGTGCTAATCGAGAGTAGACGGTGAGCAGTTCGTTGGTGATCAAGAGTACTATTACGAACCGGATCAATAGGATCAGCTAGATCAAGGCAAGTATAGCATGGGATTATCCTTGTTACCTATTCACCTTAATTCACTTAATTCATTATGCATGTGTCTCCTTGTTAAGGATGCCTTAGTATTGATCTTGTTCCTTGAATCCTATGGTTATAGCATTGGGTAGTTGCTAGTGCTCACATAAACAATGATCTTGTAATTTGACTAATGATATATGTAATAACACTAAAAGTTGATTTTTAGCAATAGGGAACAAGAGGGCTAGAGTTTTCTCTAGATTCCTCTCCGTAAGGACTTATCTGTAAGCGAACATCCGGGACTTACAATACAGCTGTGAGGGCTACATGGCTCTGGCTTTTGTCATATAAGAGGACCTTTTCTAGCTGGTTAGTGGTTACCTTTATGGCACAAGAGGGGTGTGTTTCTGGTCGGGTGTAGTGTGGCTTCTGTCCTTATGAGTATAGGCTGCGTGTCATTGTGCCATACGGAAAGGGAGCTCTACATTTGCAGGGCACAGAAACCTAGCGGCCCTAACCTGTTAGACAAACCATGGAAAGCATTCATAGTGAAACTTAACTGTCCAATGGGGAGTCATGACCTCAGACTTTTGGGGATAGCGACTCACAGTGAAAGTGTACAACCTCTGCAGAGTGTAAAACTGGTATATCAGCCGTGCTCACGGACACGAGCGGCCTTGGACCCTTATGAAATAGAGATCACTATTAATTTACTTGTTTTTGCTATTCATTATTCTCTTTACATGATCATGTGTTTATTATGGGAACATCACCTATTTGTTGCTACTCAATTGCTTAAAATATGACCAACTAAAAGCTACATACAGTTAAACCTGTGTCTATCTTTTTTGAGCTTCATGAACCCCTTGTTACACTTGTTGAGTACTTTTGTGCTCACCCTTGCATTCCCCCACACCTCAGGATGGACTCCCGAATGTGCAAATAGTGATTACTACTACTACTTCCCTGAAGATTACTAGACTTGTGGTCAACCAGTTGACGTGCCTGTGCTATGGAGCTAGCTACCACAAGAATTATCTTATGTTTTCGCTTAATTACGTGAAGACTCTGTGATATTATCGTTATGTAATAAACATTTGTGAGGATACTATTTATATTTGTCATCTTATGTGTGATTGATCTCTGGGCGCACATAAGATTATACATTCCATTTGTTCCGTAAAAATGGGTGTGACAGCCTCCACCGTCACAGTCGTTGTACATTTGCACGACGCAATCTTCACCGTGGCGACATTTTGGCCAATCTTCCGTGCGGTTGTCGTATGATCTAAGAGGTCTCTCGCGGGTGAAGTCACTCTTGCTCTCCAAAAGAAATTGTTCTATTGGTTCCTCAAAAGAATCAGGACCCAGAGAACCATCCCACATAATCGGATGTCCCTTCGTCACTCCCTTTCCTCTACCTCTGCTCGACGAACTTCCGCCCGACATTTGAACTACAACTAAACAAGGAAATAACTTGTGTGATGGCCGTGAGGGGGGAGGGGGGGCGCGGCGCCGAAACGACGAATGACCACAACTCAAGAAAAGAAGAGAATAAAAGGCGTCCTGCGCCTGCCGCTCCTTGATCTGAGGAGCGGCAATGCTGCTGAGGTGGCAGTGGCGAGCGGCAAAGTTGAAATGCTGCTCCCTCACGTGGGGAGTGGCCAAAAGTGTTAGATATAAAAAAAACTTTCGGTGCTAAAATTAAAAAAAGTTTTTACAAAGTGTTAAAAATAAAAAAATCTGCATTTTAAGGGACTATTTCTTTGGAGGTGCAAGAGACAAAAGAGCAGGACTAAAATAATAGTATGTACCAGACGAGAGTAAGCAATTTCCATGAAAAAAGAAGAAGAAGAGAGTAAGCAAGTATATTTAGATCATTATATTATATTACGAGGGATTAAAATTGAAGCAGTGAATTGTCATAAATTTGTATGTCAAAATCGTCGAGATCAATATATAGTCATTTTCTACTTTTTTCTAGCTCTGCTCATCGCTTACTTTCATTCTAAATAAAATTTGTGTAGCTCCGATCAAATTTATAAAAGAAACATCGACATTTATAGCATCAGATTAGCCTAATCTATAGTTCATCTAAGTGGTTGGTAGCTCGGTCAAATACCAATGAAAGACACCATTTTGATTTAATCGGTTGTTTATCCCAAGGGTCATTTCGCTTGTTCAAATAACCATTTTACCAAAATACTGGCTAAACGGTAAGTGATCGACTGTTTAACATTTAGAAAAACATAAGCATTGATTAATCAAATCCTCAATGAAAAATATGTTGATAAACAACGTATTTTTGTATACACTCTTTCAAAGAATAGAGAAGTATGACTTATCACAAAACCAGAAACAACTAAAATTTTGAAATTGATAGAGTACCCTTTTGATGACATAGAAAAGTTGTCAATGGCTGATGTATCAATGCCACGTCAATCAAAACTAGCTTCAAAATCATCAGCCTGTTCGCTTAGGCTAAAATCTGGCTGATCTGGCTGGTTTTTTGTGAGAGAAAAACACTACTGAATGACTGACTGATCTGGCTGATAATCTCAAGCGAACAGGCTGCATGTTTCTAGCTTTTATGGTATGTTGAGTGAGGAAACTCAAGCTCAAATCCTAGTTAAAGAGGCAATTACTTCTTTCCTTGGACAACAAATGTTTGGAATGGTGCAGCCAGGAAGAGCACTCACAGTGCAGAAACCATCGTGATTTCTATGTGCATTAATTACCCCGTTACCTAAGCTTTTTGCTGATGTGACAAGAGATTTAATTCCGAGATGATCTTGCTGGATCTATAGTTTTTTTCCTATAGTGTAATTTTATGCATCACAATGCTTTTCATGAATTGAAGCCATCCTCTAGCAGCTTGACACCATAATTTAGTTTCACATAATCATGAATCAGCTTAATAGACAATGTATTACAATTGTCCTTTTAGTTGTATCGTAATAACTCTCATTCCTTAATATGTGCATAATATAGAAAGAACATTATGAGAGCTGTGTGACAGTCATAACTCATACAATGGAGTCGGACTTGTTACAATATAATCCTGAATTTTAGCTTATTAGGTGGTTCTTTCGCAAAACAACGACCTCTTTCGCTCACCTCGCTATCTATCCACATCATCAAAATTTCTACATGGCTTTGTATTAGACTACCTATGAGACCACTAATGTGTAGCAATATAGCTAAATTTGAATGAGCATCTAGCAGTGTTCAAAACTGATTTTGGTAATTGAACTGATGCTCGTTAGAATCTTATTCTCATCGGTGTCGTTTGGTCACTACAGGTGTTTGATATACTTGATGTCATTATCCAATAGTAATCTGATGCATACATTTATCTGTTAATTTTTGTTGTTCACCTGATATTGCCTAAAGCTGAAGCTATAACCATTTATCTGTTAATTTAGTGCGGCCCCTTGATGTTTGGTACCTTCAACGATACTATCAAGGAACACATGAAAAGCTATGTAACGGAACCGTCCAAATTATAAGAGCACAAGTACAAAAACAATCACCGAAGTGATCAAATTCTCGCACTTGAGCCCATATAACTCCGGTAGTCCAATGAAATCACGAGGGATTTCAAACCAACCAACATACCAGCCAAGATCGTAGTGATTCAACATAACAAGTCACATGTTACAACCATTTCACAAGTAATTAAATATACATCGGAGTTCAACATAGTTATTACAACTTAAGTTCAAAAGTAGCGGAAGCAAAGTAATTTGAAACTAACACACCCTTATTTCAAATACATGCCAGTACCAAGGTCGACTTCCAACAAAAGCATTAGAGAGAAGATAACTCAGAAGGATCATGCCCGTGATCACACTCCGCCTCTACGGCAGGAGCCAACCAACTCTTGCAGTCGCCAAGATACATCACAACCTGCAACAAGTGGGGATAAAACCCTGAGTACGACAATGTACTCAGCTAGACTTACCCGTCATAAACTAGAAATAAAGTGACACCAAGGATCATGCAAGGCTGATATAAAGTGGGCTAGCTTGACATCATTTTGCATAAAAGCTTATTATGGATAAGTAATCATTAATGCTTAAGCATCAAGTTAATTATCATTAACCTGTCATCTATATTAGAACCTGTACTAGAGCACTCACTTTATTAGGAGCAAACAATATTAACCATAGCCGGTATAAATTGAGGCAACCTTTCCATCGTTATCCAATTAACCATCCGTTCAATTTAATGGAATCTACGTTGCCGCTGCTCAAGTCAAGTGCTCACTAACCGGGAGCGACGGCGATTCGAATCGAATTCCTATCCAGCTGGAGGGGTATTTCTAACACTCACCGAGACGCGCCTGGCGAGGGCTGCTCAGGTCATCTTTCGTACAGTTCAGGAATCACGGGTCCGAATGATGTCGCGACCCCAAGGGCGACACTCTGCCAGGTGATAGGGACTCTAACCCCCCCTTGGTCTCACGCCAATGTCCCCAAGCACATCCTTTCTCTCCTCCAAGAAGCAACCTACCATTCGATTCCCGGCCTGAACCATACTACTCGACTTCGCGGTCGGAACGACTTATCCGGCCAACTAAGTGTTAGACTGCGTTCAACATGACTCAAGGACGTACAGCGAATCGGTCCTTAAACGACTCAGACGGGGATAGATCGACACCCAAGACCTCCATGCCTTGTTGCTTCACTATCGTCATCCCGCCCGGTCTCATTTCATTTTATTAACACATGGTTCCATTCCACGATAGCAATATAGCCAACCGTGCCATATATGAATATCCCTATATCTCGCAGGTGACAGGAAATCACCTGACTTCTACCGCTTAAAGCAGGGCTAAGCATCTATTCGATCCTAGTCTATGTAGGATTCAGGGATTCATATATCTGGACAAGGAATGATATAATGCAGCAAGGTTTTCAACCAACTCCTACCACTTAATGCAACAATACTTATAACATATATATAATTAATTGCTTTTGAAGGTAGGAGGCTTATAATGCTCCGGGGCTTGCCTGGGATCCGACTCAAGTCAGTAGTTGTCAGATGACACTCGCTGAGTACTTCCATCTTCGGGATAGTTTTCCAAACACCGTCTTCGGGTTTGGCTCCACATTATGTCCTCCACGTAGTGCATCTAGCGTACCTAGATGAGATGTAAGATGCAAGTGTATGAATGCGTAGAAATGCAATAACACAACTTTCATGTCAACACACCAAGTTCACATGGGCACTAGAGTTAATCAACTTAACTATCACTTAAGCATATCCTTAGAAGATGACCAGCATATCGATCATGACACAAGTCACACAAGATCTCAAGCACACTTAACACTAACAAGGTGTATATCACTCTTAGAAATCAACATAGCAAAGCAAGGTAAAGCAACAACTCAATTTAGAATCTGCTATTTTTCGAAGATCAGAACAGCAGCTGGTTAAATCAAACATAACTGGAGTTCTGTAACTTCAATTGACTTGAAAGAAGACATTATGGAAAGCTTATGAAATTCTCTACATTTCATTTATAAACATCTAAACCAAATTCTAACATTTACCAGGTCGAAATACAGAAGGTACAAAATCTGTCCTGGAAGGACAGAGAGCAACATAAATCTGAACCCAAATTAGAACAGCTGTAGTTTCTAAACCATATGGCCAAATGCCACCAAAATTTAACAGCAGCTAGATCATGAAATTCACAACAACTTTGTTATAGCACACAAGACATGAAAACATCATTTGCATAGGTTAATTAACAATATTCTCAGATCTGTTCAGAAACCTCATTTGCAAGAAATAATTATTAACTTATGTTGAAAACATATAATTGGACAAAACCAAATTTACCAACATCTCACACATGACTAATGAACACTAGAAAACATAGTGTCCATTCCTAAATAAATTCTTTTAATGCATTTTCTTAATTTATTTAGATAATTAGGTGGAATTATGAACACCTATCAAAAGTGCACAATAAATTCTACCAAAATTACAGTGGCCTACACATGCTCCCAAAAGTCTACTGTCCAAATTTGAGACCATTTGGACATGTATATCAACCTCTATGAAAAAGACAAATTGCTATAGCAATAAATCATGTAAGAGCAAATTAAACCTAAACCTCAATATTTTCTGTGAACACAAGGCCATATTATAAATCAATATGATAGAGAAACATCATACTAAGGTAATGGAACAACATTTTCTATTTTATCATTTATATATTATTTATAAGCTATTTATCAAGCTATAAACAAGTTAAATCAATAACTTGGGCATACAATAAGCAATGACCATGAAATTTATACCACAGTACATCCATATCATGGTAAACCTACCATAAAAATTTCACATCATTTGGAGCATCACAACTCAAGATATAAAATAACAAGTAACAATATGAGATTTTCCTTATTTAACAAGGTCAAATCAAAACCCTAAGAAAACAGTGAACAACTAGGGTGTTTAATATTTTTCTTAGCAAGTACATATCATCACAAAATTAACAAAACAAGAATCACTATTTTTGGATGTCTAAAACTCTAGATCTGTCTCTGGTCAAATTTAAAGGCATTTATGGAGCATTTTTAAAACTTAAATAAAGACATCAGAAAACATCTACAAACATATCACATTTTATGACTCCACTGCATAGATCTTTTCCTAAGGTTTCCAAAAAGTCCCCAATTACTATTTTTGGAGTTACCTAACAGGAGATATGAATTTTTGAAGAAATAAATAAAATCTGCAAATTCAAATTCGGAATTAACACAATCCTATTGAAATCGCTAGGCGCACCCGAACGGGTACCCCATCTCGGCCCTTCATAACGCTGACTCGCGGGACCCGCTGGACTACTGGGCCCACTTGTCATACAAAAGATAAACGTACACACGACTGCTCCTTCTCCTTCCTCAGGCCGTTCGGCCGAGAGCAGGGGAGCGGCTGGCCCGCGGCTCCGGCCAGCCGGCAGGGGGCGGCGTCGGCGGCGAGGGAGGGGCCGATGAGGGTCGCGGCAACGAGGCGCATCTGAAGGCGGTCGCAGCTTGGCGTGAGGTGGCCCATGGCCTCTCGGCTCCGCGCGCGTGGGCATGCCGGGGCACGGCTCCGACGGCGGCGGCGCTCCGGCGGGCTAGGCGACAATAGGAAAGGCTCAGGACGATCGGTATGCGTCGGTGAAGATGATGGCGGGCTCAATCGACCCCGTAGCGGTCCGAAGTGACCCGGCCACGGAAGCTCTGGAGCTCGATTCGGCCGGCGATGGTGGCGGCCTCCCGCAGGGGCGACGAGGCTGGAAATTGGGACATGTTGTGAGCGGCGCGAGGAGGGAAAGGTGGTGTTACGGCCAATTTGGCAGGGGGACGCCGGATGTAGGAGAACGACGGTGGCTAGGGAGCTCGGCCGGTCGGCCATGGCGGCCGCGGCGGCGTCTGTGCTCGTGCATGCGCATGCAGCAGCGAGGAAGGGGGCGAGTGAGTGAGAGCTGGACAGTGAGGGCATGCTAGAGGGAGGGCGAGCTCAGCTCCTCCATCCCTTGCGCGCGGAAGGCAGGGCACGCGGCATGGACGCGGACGCGCGTCGGCACGGTGGATGCGTGGCGTTCATGCGGTGACCACGTGTCGGTGGTTGAGGCAATTCGTCGAATACGTGGCACGTGTTGATGTGCCCGACTTGGAGACCATTTTCGGGCCTGCTCGGGTCCGAATTTGGACATGGGCCAATTATGAAAGTTGTTCATTTCATGATACCCTACAAATTTTATTTAAGCACCAAGGTCGTAAGACCCACAGATTAGGAGATAATCAGCCCCCAAATCACCAGTGTCAACACGTTAAACTAGGGCTCGGTTTCAGGATTTTGCAATGCCAAACTTGGTCAAATTGATCCCAACTTTTTACATGTTGTTCTCCAACAAATTATTTCCAACTTTCATTTTTGGACCAATTTAAGTTACTTAGTAAAAACTTGAGAACGCGGGATGTCAATGTCGAAGACACTGAAATCGGGGCTTTAAAATTGTTAAGTGTTGGAAACAGTCCCAAAACTGACTTGTGGGTCCTTTTTGATCATGTTCCACACATTTTCATGACTTGACTCTTAAACAAAGTTTATTCCTTATAAAATTCTCTACGACTTTGTCAAAGGGTGCACAGTCATGCAAAGCTTCTAGGTCACACTTTTGAAATGGTCAAACAAAAGTGTTCCAGGGTCCATACATGGTCAACCATCACTTAGAAGCATATTTAGGCAAAATGATCAACATGAACATTGTTCCATGGAGTGTCCTAAGTGTAGTTAAGGTGTTGTAGAGGCCAAACATACCCACCATGCATAGGTTGCACAAAAGTGCAGGCCTCACATGCCTTGAAACATAGAACTCGAGTGAAACGCTATAGTCATTTCATGTGGTTGTTTCAAGATACGTGCTACACATGTTCCACTAGGGTGTTCCACATGTATCCAAGATGTGTTGCACATATTTGCATTGTATATTGCACAAACGCTAGTTCCCATGGGATGAAAGGCAGGTTTCAGTTCTAATCCAACAAGCATATAACTTATCATTTCATGTGACTTTTTGATTCCAAACTTTATGAAACTTTTCCAGGGATCAATATGGATAGTTATTGATGTGAGACATGTGAAGATACTTTGGTAACACACCCAAGCATATATCTTTCAATTGAGCCTATGTGTAAGCAAGGGTGCAAATCCAAGTTTAGGTTAGGGTTTATTTCGATAGGTTTGACATTGGCATCGTCATCTCCACTTAAACTGTCATGTTTGAGCTTAACCCCCTACTTAATTGGTAATAAACACCTGGGGTGTTACAGCCCTCCCCCCTTAAAAGAATCGCGTCCCGAGATTCGGAATGGAAGATCTTTTAAGGAAGAGAGACACGTTACCTAGTTCCCAATATCTGCTATAGCATTCCGCTATAAAGCTTCAACATCGGTGAACAATTTGGTCAAGGACACTTTCTGATACTTATCCTTCATGGTAAAATTTGTCTGAAGAATTTCCTTCATTGACTTTCATGAAGCATTGTTAATTTAGGAGGAATCCAAGATAGCACATACTGCATTCTCAGTGTACGGAGATCATTTGGTCCATAAGTGAACCACTCACAAGTATCTGACTCTCTCATGAGCATATCATAGGCCATATAAACTTTACATTAGACCAAAATCTTCAGAAGTATACTCGTCAAAATGACTCTATGTTCACAAAGTTTGAAAAGCAGTCCTCTACCAAAATGGCTTGAGCACAACCTTCCAAAAGGGTGAGATCATAGGCGACAAACATTCTCTGAGGCCATAGGATACTGACTAACCAATAGACAAGGTCTATGTTGGTCGTAAATGTTCATTCATTTAGACACCAACTAATGGAAAACTACTTGCGGTTCCATGCGTGCGGTTCTCTTTCTCTGACGACAACACTGTATTATCTGTGTCTGTTGAGGGATCAGTGAATGTGATGGCTGACTCTGTCGGCTTCGTATTTCTATCAAATGTTACCTAAGAAGATTCTTTTATCCAAAGACAACCGTTATCTGGGTTGAATCAGATGCAACCTCTTGGGTAAAAACATTTATAAGGTACCAAAGTATGTCATCATTTGGAAAATCATTACCAAAGTAAATGTAGTGAGGCCTTAAGGACAACAAAAGTTGTAAATATTCACTAAACCGTGGGGAGTAGTCTACCACCAAGCGGTTGAGTAAAATTTTCCCTTGTGACTTAGTTGCACTGTAAGTTGAGTTGACTTGCAATGTAGCAACCTTGTCAGGCCAACTTTTCACCGTGAGGCTTCCTCTTTAGGATCAAACAGCAGCTCTAAGATAGGAAATCTATTGTTTGACACTTCTCAAATTGCTTTCGAATATTCCTCAACACTTTGTCCAATAAAGTTATGAACAAACCGTTTGTGGCACCTAAGGGCACAAGGATGTTGATCGAAACTAGGGCATGCATTTCTCTAATTCTTCATCGTAGCTGATTGAACATCTTGCACTATCTGTGTGATTGTCCAAGACGGAATTGTCTTGATCACAATGGCTCTAGAAGATAGAATATCTCTCAAGTCGTTGGCTAGTTGATTAACTTCTGGTTGGTTATTGCTCTATAAGACATAGCCTTCGTAGCTACCAAAGAGTCGTTACCTAGCTGGAGATTAACCTTCCTATTGGTAACTAATCAGTTGTCTCTCAACACTAAAAAGTTCCAAATCTTCACTCCTGACAGCAACAACTGTGGTTGATGCAGAACAGGTAGTTGCCACCGAAGTCACAGATAAGGGGTCACACCAGAGATGGCTGATTTCGACGGTGTGGTCATTATGCATACAAAGGTTAAGATTTGCATAAGGTGGCAATCGTTTCTTATCCAACATTAAGTGTTGTGTGTCCTTTTTATCCAATAGAGATGAGATACTTGCTTACTAGATGACGTTCGTCAATATTCTGACAACTAAGTAGAGTCACTTGTCCACCACCTATTACAGTCTGTTAATGTTTATGTCGGTGACCTGTTCTTCAAAGGTTATCCTCTTGGCAACTTCAGAAGGAAACTCCACTACCTTCAGTCTAAGATATGGATCTTACGATACGATATGGGAAGATAACCAAGGAACATCTCATAAGAAAGCCCACATCGATGTAGTTCCATAATGAGCTATGACTAGCAACCTCGATACCAGCGCGTGCCTAGCAGCACTACCATGTGCCGGCCGGTCACAGGGAGGCCCTAGGTTTCGTCGCGGCACCGCAGAATACTAATCGTAACACCATTACCAAATAGACGTCCGATGAGGAATTTCAAATGACACAGATTGGTGGTCCGAACAAGTACCATACAAGGAGGGATAGCAAGCAAAGGTAGTCACAAGGTTTATAATCAACATGGAAGCTATTCGTAGATCAAAACACCTCACAAGAGAACATAGCTCCATTGCCGAAGGTAACCGAGCATGTGATTTTTTTTTTTTTTTTTTTTGTAATTCCACGCACACCAGGCGTCGACTGAGAAAACTACCAGATAATTAATTAACGGAGATTCGATCATGTTGAGCAACAACATGAGATCAAGACTGATAAACATTCCTAGACTTGGAAAGGTTGTGGATGGATTAAGCAAACCTTAAGGGCGAAAACTGATATGTCAATCAAAGATTGAGTCGATAAGGTATATACACGAATTTGCAAACAAACGATTTTGAGGCCACAGCAAAAAGACGTTTCATCGCACTAGCTAACCTTTGGGAGAGGCAACCGGGAGGTCCAACATAAATTTGGGTGCGGTCTCCACAACTGGCAATGTACGAACCATGGTCAAAGGCTAACGTTGATGAGAGTTAACTTGGTTGGTCAGTCAACAAGGGTCTTCACAAAAGGGTTGCAAAACATCCACGGCTTATGCAAACATATAGGAGAACAAAACTTTGGGCTTTCGGTCAAGCAACGGTATGGATACAAACATTCAAGGGATAACCACCAAGTCTACAGGCTCAGGCTCCTAAGAGAGAGAACCTAATTGAAGACAACAACCGTCAATTACGTAACGTGAATGTTGTTCTAGGATAAAGCTATGCGACCCTCGTATGCTCACCGAGGACAACCAAAGTGACAACTATGGCACTAATTAACTACAAGCATACATACAAACATCACAGTCAAGCATTTGAGAGATTCTATCAAATTAGTTTAAGCAACCATTACTAAGCACCAGGCTCACCCATAACAAACATTTATCTAAAGCAAGAACTAACTACAAGTTTAGCTCAAAACAAACGCTGGCTAAGGTGACTAACGTAGCTTGGGCACAGAATCTAGACATTAGCACAGCAGTTACTTGTTTCAACCATAACTTAGGTTGTAGACACCCCATAAAGGTGATCCTAGACTTTCTAGAAGGCTTAAAAAGTTTTCCACACGTTTGTTATTCGTACCAAAAGCTAAATCACAGGTTAACATGACCAAAAATGCTAATGTTTTAGATCTGTACCAATATGGACAGAGAACTGACAAGAACTTCAAAATGCATAACTGGAGTTCTAGGGACCCAACAAGGCTGACCCTTAACTTTATGTAAAGCTTATTAAGTTGTCTATAACTTTCTTAATATCATATTAAGATGATTCTATAGCTAACAAGGCCAAACAAGATAATGAAGACATCTCTGTCCAGATTTGGACAGATTCTGCCATTTCCCTTTGCAAGCTCATAACTAGAGATTTAGACCACCACAATTAGTGCTATAGGACATTTTGAAAAGCTTAGAAAAAGTACTGCACTTCTTCTATTATCTCCAAGACATGATTCCATAAGCACATAGGTCAAATAAATCAAACATTCAGATCTGTTCTGAACATGAACAGATTCTGACAATAAACTTCTAAAATCTATAACTCCCAAACCATAAGGCCTAGGGTCATGAAATTTAAGGACAAGCTAGAAAAGTAAGTTAGCTACAACTTTGGTATTCTCCATAACTACAGAAAACACCATTATGATCATGAAAGCGTCCCTACAACAGAATCGTTCTAGCAGCCAAAGTCCAACAAGCAAAACAAAGCTTGCCTTTGTTCTACTTAACAAGAGAGCACACAAACATGTCATCCTAGTAGCTCTAAATTTTGTTACCTTAGACCAACACCAATTTAATTCATTCATGAGAATCCACAATTACTTACGTGAGGTCTACAGCATTAGCAAATGCTTGTATGAACAACATATCCACCACTTGGCTAAACTAAAGGACATCTATAGGTTCAAGCATGTAACCACAACTATTTCTATCAAGGCTAAGTACACATTTTTCTCAAGCAACATGGAACAAGGCATTCTTGTTTGATTTCACACAAGAAAGATAGTGTACCACATCAATCACAAGTTACTTCCTACAGAACAAGGGTGAGAGGAGCATAGCTATGCATAAGGCAACAATCATGAAGATGCATGCTTCATCCTATTCGTCCTCACAAGATTGCCAACCTAAAGTGGCGATCACGTTCTATGTCGGTGGTATAACACGCACTCTCTCGATATATAGCTAGTCGTCAGCTACATTCGACTTACGCATTCATGGTTAGCGTACCTGCAGAAAAGTTTCATTGCAGCCCAACATTTCCCAATATAGCACACAATGAAAATAGAAAGGTGAAATTCTAAGCACTCCCATATACATATACCCCTGTATACGTACATGTAGTACCAAAACTACCCAAATCATCAATCACCCACAATTAAGTACCTTCATATATACATGTGTGTAACATGTAAATAATCCAGTAACCAAAACTAACTCTCCCCTAGACCGCAGGTTGTACGGTCATGCTCTCACAACTCACACTTACCTGAGCGTAGGTGCAACGTTTCATAGAAGTAAACTAACAACATATATGGCTATTTCATATATGAAGGCTACCTCTAATCTGACACACCGAGTAGCATAGTGTGGGAGAGTCATCACACATACATACCTTGGTCTGGGCGTAGATGCATAAATGAAAAACCCCCAAGTTAGTACTTATATATGCCACCTAATAATCCTTATATGGGCATAAGGAAATTGACCACTGGCATACTTAGGTTTAGAATTCAGTTTTCACAAACCTATATATAGCTATAAGTTGATAAAACTGATTTTATAAAACAAATCCTTTGTTTTAAATACACATACGACAAGTTTAATGTTGAATCTTGCTCCGATACCAGCTGTAACGGAACCGTCCAAATTATAAGAGCACAAGTACAAAAACAATCACCGAAGTGATCAAATTCTCGCACTTGAGCCCATATAACTCCGGTAGTCCAATGAAATCACGAGGGATTTCAAACCAACCAACATACCAGCCAAGATCGTAGTGATTCAACATAACAAGTCACATGTTACAACCATTTCACAAGTAATTAAATATACATCGGAGTTCAACATAGTTATTACAACTTAAGTTCAAAAGTAGCGGAAGCAAAGTAATTTGAAACTAACACACCCTTATTTCAAATACATGCCAGTACCAAGGTCGACTTCCAACAAAAGCATTAGAGAGAAGATAACTCAGAAGGATCATGCCCGTGATCACACTCCGCCTCTACGGCAGGAGCCAACCAACTCTTGCAGTCGCCAAGATACATCACAACCTGCAACAAGTGGGGATAAAACCCTGAGTACGACAATGTACTCAGCTAGACTTACCCGTCATAAACCAGAAATAAAGTGACACCAAGGATCATGCAAGGCTGATATAAAGTGGGCTAGCTTGACATCATTTTGCATAAAAGCTTATTATGGATAAGTAATCATTAATGCTTAAGCATCAAGTTAATTATCATTAACCTGTCATCTATATTAGAACCTGTACTAGAGCACTCACTTTATTAGGAGCAAACAATATTAACCATAGCCGGTATAAATTGAGGCAACCTTTCCATCGTTATCCAATTAACCATCCGTTCAATTTAATGGAATCTACGTTGCCGCTGCTCAAGTCAAGTGCTCACTAACCGGGAGCGACGGCGATTCGAATCGAATTCCTATCCAGCTGGAGGGGTATTTCTAACACTCACCGAGACGCGCCTGGCGAGGGCTGCTCAGGTCATCTTTCGTACAGTTCAGGAATCACGGGTCCGAATGATGTCGCGACCCCAAGGGCGACACTCTGCCAGGTGATAGGGACTCTAACCCCCCCTTGGTCTCACGCCAATGTCCCCAAGCACATCCTTTCTCTCCTCCAAGAAGCAACCTACCATTCGATTCCCGGCCTGAACCATACTACTCGACTTCGCGGTCGGAACGACTTATCCGGCCAACTAAGTGTTAGACTGCGTTCAACATGACTCAAGGACGTACAGCGAATCGGTCCTTAAACGATTCAGACGGGGATAGATCGACACCCAAGACCTCCATGCCTTGTTGCTTCACTATCGTCATCCCGCCCGGTCTCATTTCATTTTATTAACACATGGTTCCATTCCACGATAGCAATATAGCCAACCGTGCCATATATGAATATCCCTATATCTCGCAGGTGACAGGAAATCACCTGACTTCTACCGCTTAAAGCAGGGCTAAGCATCTATTCGATCCTAGTCTATGTAGGATTCAGGGATTCATATATCTGGACAAGGAATGATATAATGCAGCAAGGTTTTCAACCAACTCCTACCACTTAATGCAACAATACTTATAACATATATATAATTAATTGCTTTTGAAGGTAGGAGGCTTATAATGCTCCGGGGCTTGCCTGGGATCCGACTCAAGTCAGTAGTTGTCAGATGACACTCGCTGAGTACTTCCATCTTCGGGATAGTTTTCCAAACACCGTCTTCGGGTTTGGCTCCACATTATGTCCTCCACGTAGTGCATCTAGCGTACCTAGATGAGATGTAAGATGCAAGTGTATGAATGCGTAGAAATGCAATAACACAACTTTCATGTCAACACACCAAGTTCACATGGGCACTAGAGTTAATCAACTTAACTATCACTTAAGCATATCCTTAGAAGATGACCAGCATATCGATCATGACACAAGTCACACAAGATCTCAAGCACACTTAACACTAACAAGGTGTATATCACTCTTAGAAATCAACATAGCAAAGCAAGGTAAAGCAACAACTCAATTTAGAATCTGCTATTTTTCGAAGATCAGAACAGCAGCTGGTTAAATCAAACATAACTGGAGTTCTGTAACTTCAATTGACTTGCAAGAAGACATTATGGAAAGCTTATGAAATTCTCTACATTTCATTTATAAACATCTAAACCAAATTCTAACATTTACCAGGTCGAAATACAGAAGGTACAAAATCTGTCCTGGAAGGACAGAGAGCAACATAAATCTGAACCCAAATTAGAACAGCTGTAGTTTCTAAACCATATGGCCAAATGCCACCAAAATTTAACAGCAGCTAGATCATGAAATTCACAACAACTTTGTTATAGCACACAAGACATGAAAACATCATTTGCATAGGTTAATTAACAATATTCTCAGATCTGTTCAGAAACCTCATTTGCAAGAAATAATTATTAACTTATGTTGAAAACATATAATTGGACAAAACCAAATTTACCAACATCTCACACATGACTAATGAACACTAGAAAACATAGTGTCCATTCCTAAATAAATTCTTTTAATGCATTTTCTTAATTTATTTAGATAATTAGGTGGAATTATGAACACCTATCAAAAGTGCACAATAAATTCTACCAAAATTACAGTGGCCTACACATGCTCCCAAAAGTCTACTGTCCAAATTTGAGACCATTTGGACATGTATATCAACCTCTATGAAAAAGACAAATTGCTATAGCAATAAATCATGTAAGAGCAAATTAAACCTAAACCTCAATATTTTCTGTGAACACAAGGCCATATTATAAATCAATATGATAGAGAAACATCATACTAAGGTAATGGAACAACATTTTCTATTTTATCATTTATATATTATTTATAAGCTATTTATCAAGCTATAAACAAGTTAAATCAATAACTTGGGCATACAATAAGCAATGACCATGAAATTTATACCACAGTACATCCATATCATGGTAAACCTACCATAAAAATTTCACATCATTTGGAGCATCACAACTCAAGATATAAAATAACAAGTAACAATATGAGATTTTCCTTATTTAACAAGGTCAAATCAAAACCCTAAGAAAACAGTGAACAACTAGGGTGTTTAATATTTTTCTTAGCAAGTACATATCATCACAAAATTAACAAAACAAGAATCACTATTTTTGGATGTCTAAAACTCTAGATCTGTCTCTGGTCAAATTTAAAGGCATTTATGGAGCATTTTTAAAACTTAAATAAAGACATCAGAAAACATCTACAAACATATCACATTTTATGACTCCACTGCATAGATCTTTTCCTAAGGTTTCCAAAAAGTCCCCAATTACTATTTTTGGAGTTACCTAACAGGAGATATGAATTTTTGAAGAAATAAATAAAATCTGCAAATTCAAATTCGGAATTAACACAATCCTATTGAAATCGCTAGGCGCACCCGAACGGGTACCCCATCTCGGCCCTTCATAACGCTGACTCGCGGGACCCGCTGGACTACTGGGCCCACTTGTCATACAAAAGATAAACGTACACACGACTGCTCCTTCTCCTTCCTCAGGCCGTTCGGCCGAGAGCAGGGGAGCGGCTGGCCCGCGGCTCCGGCCAGCCGGCAGGGGGCGGCGTCGGCGGCGAGGGAGGGGCCGATGAGGGTCGCGGCAACGAGGCGCATCTGAAGGCGGTCGCAGCTTGGCGTGAGGTGGCCCATGGCCTCTCGGCTCCGCGCGCGTGGGCATGCCGGGGCACGGCTCCGACGGCGGCGGCGCTCCGGCGGGCTAGGCGACAATAGGAAAGGCTCAGGACGATCGGTATGCGTCGGTGAAGATGATGGCGGGCTCAATCGACCCCGTAGCGGTCCGAAGTGACCCGGCCACGGAAGCTCTGGAGCTCGATTCGGCCGGCGATGGTGGCGGCCTCCCGCAGGGGCGACGAGGCTGGAAATTGGGACATGTTGTGAGCGGCGCGAGGAGGGAAAGGTGGTGTTACGGCCAATTTGGCAGGGGGACGCCGGATGTAGGAGAACGACGGTGGCTAGGGAGCTCGGCCGGTCGGCCATGGCGGCCGCGGCGGCGTCTGTGCTCGTGCATGCGCATGCAGCAGCGAGGAAGGGGGCGAGTGAGTGAGAGCTGGACAGTGAGGGCATGCTAGAGGGAGGGCGAGCTCAGCTCCTCCATCCCTTGCGCGCGGAAGGCAGGGCACGCGGCATGGACGCGGACGCGCGTCGGCACGGTGGATGCGTGGCGTTCATGCGGTGACCACGTGTCGGTGGTTGAGGCAATTCGTCGAATACGTGGCACGTGTTGATGTGCCCGACTTGGAGACCATTTTCGGGCCTGCTCGGGTCCGAATTTGGACATGGGCCAATTATGAAAGTTGTTCATTTCATGATACCCTACAAATTTTATTTAAGCACCAAGGTCGTAAGACCCACAGATTAGGAGATAATCAGCCCCCAAATCACCAGTGTCAACACGTTAAACTAGGGCTCGGTTTCAGGATTTTGCAATGCCAAACTTGGTCAAATTGATCCCAACTTTTTACATGTTGTTCTCCAACAAATTATTTCCAACTTTCATTTTTGGACCAATTTAAGTTACTTAGTAAAAACTTGAGAACGCGGGATGTCAATGTCGAAGACACTGAAATCGGGGCTTTAAAATTGTTAAGTGTTGGAAACAGTCCCAAAACTGACTTGTGGGTCCTTTTTGATCATGTTCCACACATTTTCATGACTTGACTCTTAAACAAAGTTTATTCCTTATAAAATTCTCTACGACTTTGTCAAAGGGTGCACAGTCATGCAAAGCTTCTAGGTCACACTTTTGAAATGGTCAAACAAAAGTGTTCCAGGGTCCATACATGGTCAACCATCACTTAGAAGCATATTTAGGCAAAATGATCAACATGAACATTGTTCCATGGAGTGTCCTAAGTGTAGTTAAGGTGTTGTAGAGGCCAAACATACCCACCATGCATAGGTTGCACAAAAGTGCAGGCCTCACATGCCTTGAAACATAGAACTCGAGTGAAACGCTATAGTCATTTCATGTGGTTGTTTCAAGATACGTGCTACACATGTTCCACTAGGGTGTTCCACATGTATCCAAGATGTGTTGCACATATTTGCATTGTATATTGCACAAACGCTAGTTCCCATGGGATGAAAGGCAGGTTTCAGTTCTAATCCAACAAGCATATAACTTATCATTTCATGTGACTTTTTGATTCCAAACTTTATGAAACTTTTCCAGGGATCAATATGGATAGTTATTGATGTGAGACATGTGAAGATACTTTGGTAACACACCCAAGCATATATCTTTCAATTGAGCCTATGTGTAAGCAAGGGTGCAAATCCAAGTTTAGGTTAGGGTTTATTTCGATAGGTTTGACATTGGCATCGTCATCTCCACTTAAACTGTCATGTTTGAGCTTAACCCCCTACTTAATTGGTAATAAACACCTGGGGTGTTACAAGCTAGAACCTTTTTCTGCCTTCTAATTTCTACCAGAGCCAATATTGTCAGAATTTGTTCCATGGCACCATCTAATTGCATGCAATCGAGTTCCATGGCACCCTCTACAGAAGCTTTGTTCCTTGGCACCATCTAATTGCGTGCGAGGGTGTTATAAACATGTCCTTTTTCTATCTTGTGTTTTGAAGAACCCACGCTTCCAAGAGACTCAATTCCCTGTAGCTGCACAATGAAGATGTGCTCATACCCACCTTCAACCTTGGAACACGAGAAACATTTCCAAGGCTCTTGAGAAAAGAAATATAATGCTGTGTATGAACGATACGTGCATAGCACTAGCACCATTTGCACAAAGAAACATTCATCCTTTTATTTTGTGTTTAACTGTTTATGACTAATTATTTTGTACGGTTGTGTCTCACTGCATTTAACCCAACAAGCCGGAGGCAGCTCCCGTGTGCGTTTTTGGGCCACGTCGCCCCGAAATCAGCCGGCTGGGCCACGTCACCTGAATTTTTTTCCACCGTTGGATTCAGAGATCAACGGTGCACCTTCGCGCCATGTCATCTTCGGCGTCCGCCACCAGCTCCAAATATAGCCAGCCATCCCACTCGAGTCGGCCAAAAAAAAAGGAAAACAGAGACTAGAAACTTCTCTCGCTCCCTCCGTCCTCCTCCCGACGCCAGGAGCGACGCTGCTGGCCGCCGGCCGCGAGCACCGCCGCCCCTCCTCCTCCTCCTCCTCCTCCTCTGTCTCCTCCTCCTCCTCTTCCTCCTCCTCCTCTCCCCCCTTCCCTCCCTCCCTCCCGCGGCGGCGGCGGGCGGGTCGCAGCGACGCGAACGGCGGCCTAGGGTTTCGCCCGCCATCGCGCTGCTCTCACCGCCCTCGCCAGACACCGCGGTGGCGTTGCCCTTTCCTCGCGTGCCAGGCCTCCACAGGACCAGACACGCCGCCCTGGCCGAGGGCGTCACGGGGGCACCACTGCTTGGACTGTACGCGCTACAGGAAACCCTAGGCCTCGGTTCCACCCAGGTCAGCTCTCGCTCATTCATTAGCGTCTGCTACGATTAGTTCTCGCTCATCCATTATCATCCCACTTGGGTCTCCTTTGATTCCTCGTGTCCTACGGTTAGGTCCCATGGCCGACGGATCTTTTTTTCTCTTTTTGGCTCAGTGCACACATAGCATTCCCTTTTCAGCGAGGTTCAAAATTAGTTTCCCCAAGTGTGCCATCACCGGTTTCATTACTGTGGTTTCTTGCCCATTTGCTAGAATTATTTACCTCAGCCTACTTCAACTCCATACTGTATTCCTTGCAGACTGGAAGATTTGGTGGATGATTCTTCAGCAAGATTTGGTGGACGATTCTTCAGCAAGTACGCAATGCCTGCGTCGCGGCCCTGCTTGCTTAATTACTGTCATGCGTTCGCATTTCAAACATTTCTTTTTCCCTGCCTAATCTTCCTTTTTATTGTCCACAAGGACTTCATCAACAACACATGCGAGCAACCATAGCACTCCTGATTAGTTTGAGGAGCTTGCTGAATCGGGGGAGCGATTGCTTGGGAGATTTCGTGAGGAGCTTGGTTAGTTACTCTGATATGCTCTTCTTCCTCTTTTGTTGGCACAACTGATATGCCATGGAGGTTCAGTTTATATTATCCACTGGGATGCCATTTAGGCTTCAACATTGTGATGGTATTATGTACTGTTCAATGGTTACTTTTCTGTGATTGTGTTGACTGAGGCGCTGAACAATCTTATTGCAGAGTATTTTCGTAGGTCGCAGATTCCGAAGGAATCAGATGTCATGAATCAGATACTTAAATCCAACTGCACTGTCAGAATGAGGTCCTATATTCAAGCTGGCTGCAGGCTTCACTCCCAAAACATCTCAAACATAAATCAGCGTGAGTTATATATCTTTGTTAGTGAACAGCCCTTTTTATTTTTACATGCTAATGGTTGATATGACCCACTTATATGAATTCGTTCCGTACATGTTTTTATCCCTGAACAGGAGTAGTACGGACTATGGAAGGTCCTGACTCTAGAATTCTCTCATATTGTGAGTTTCGACCTAATTCTATGTATTCTGTTGTTATTCTTGGATTTCTTGTCGAAGTGTGAGCTCTAGCCAACATAATTGTTCGATTTTAATGATAATTACATACCCTTTAATCAGTTTGATATTAAATTTTCCTTTCCCTTGTGCCAGTAACCTCATGTGAAGATAGACTTAAAGATCATGTAAAGAAAGGTACTTGATCTTTGTATCTTATATGGGTTTGTTTATCTTTATCCTGTTCAGTATTCACAGTCACTTTTTAGTGCTAAGACCTTGCTCTTCGTAGCCGCGCTTGACTAATATTTGTAAGTATTTGTGTTTCCAGATACGATTACAATTATAATTTGTTATTAAAATAATGACATTGATTCATGGCATAATATATCAATATTTTTAGATAGACTGATTTAATTTTATATTGAATGATTTTTTTAAAATGTCTGAAAATTCGTTCCAAAAGCTTGATTCTGTTAAGAGGGAGAAGCAATCCCACTTTACAGAATTCAGAATCTCTCTTAAGGAGCATCTGATTACCTGAGCATGGAGCATGGTTTCAGCATTCAAAGGATAGATCATCCGAAGTCAATATTGTAGACTGAAAACCTTGAGAAGCTATGATGTGCGCCATGTAGTTTGCATCTGATTTGGGACATAGGTACATACTACTATCTCATTCACCCATTTGTCATACAGATTATTTCATTCCCACAGAATGTTTTTTACTTGAGATCCTTTGCTTCGGCCATGTCGGAACTACTATTTTTACCCTGATGCTTAGTGCACATGATTTATTTTTCCCTGTATGGCCTGTGGTCAAACTGAACTCTTATACGACTTCGGAACAATAGCCTAATGATCTCCAAAGGCATTTACCTCTCCAGCCGCAGGTTGCTCCCGGCGCAGCAAGGCTATACACGTCACCCTAAATTCGGTGATTGCTTTCATGCAGAAAGAAGGATTCAAGTGCGCTGTCACAATCATGTCTATCCCTAGAGATAAAAGGAGGTGGTGCTTTGGCTGTGCAAGGTGCAAAAAGACTCCAAGGGAAGAAACAGGCATATTTTGGTGTGATCCATGCAAATGCTCAGAAAGCAAACCGCTGTAAGACCTATCTCCACTTAACTATGCTGCATGTTGGTTTAATTACACACACATTTATCCCTCACACTCCATACCAAATTGACAGATGGTTCATTTGGTGAGATGAAAGGCAGAACCTATGTTGTCAACTTAGTTGCAGTACATCATCAGCAGCGAGCTTATAAAGCAAGGCACCGACTTCTAGCTGAACCAGCTGGTGGTGCCTCACCAAGGCTACCATCTATAGCTAACAAGGTACAGGCAATTGAGCCCAACACTCCCGGTAACCCAAACACATCTGTTCCTCATATCATGGACACTGCGGGCTCTTCGGTATGTCTACTAAATTCTAATTGTCCATGCTGCATGAGTTCTTATAGTCATACCTATTTATCTATCTGCCTTCTCACTTCCTCCCTTCAACTCTCCTCCTCTTATGTGTCAGCAGCAGACACCTCCACAAGCCTCTGCAACTGATACCGCACCAAAAAATGATTGCATCTACCAGGTTTATTCTTTTCTACCAGCCATATCGACGTCTGTCTAACTTAAGCAATCATTTCTTTTTAACCCATTTTTATCTATTGCCACATTGTTCCTATCATAAATCATAGCAAGGATACCACAGAGAAAGATAAGCCTTCTGTCTATAGGCCTCTGTTCACAGCTACTGCTGACATAGATAGGGTCTGCCATTACTTCGATGTTCCTTTGCTCCCGTATAACTTCTCAAATACTATGCATTGCTTTATTCTAATCTGAACATGCTGGAACAACCACACATGCTGAAACATTTGTCATAGACCTTCTGAAAAGGTCAGTCCATCAATGATATCAGAAAAATTCTTCTTTATTTTTTCCCCATAAAAGAAAAAAAAAACCCTGTCAATATCTGCATGGTAACCACGTTTCCTCCTATGTCTAAATCTATAAAAGCAGCCCCCCTAGAGCCACCACCCATCCTACAAATCCTACATCAGCTGTCAATTCCGACGAAGACAAGGTTGGTCAAATTTTACATGCCCTTGGCCCTATGTGCAGATCCACTTTAATTCACAATGCCAATGTCAGCAGCAAGTTTGTTAGGCACCACCTCTTCATTTCCTACGACTCCTATGTCTAATTTACATTCACAATCTATAAAAGCAGCCCCCCTGGAGCCACCACCCATCGTACTCAGGTTTCTGTTTTTTTTATTGTGCCTCTTAGAACAGTGTGTCGGAAGCGATCATAATAAATGGTTTCCCTTGTTTTTCCCCTTTACTTCCAACATGAACGGACGATGACCATATTTGGAATATCCAAGATTCACTCGGAACTGAAAACAAATTGGATATTCCTAGAAACAGATGAGGCTGTTATTCCCAGCACTCCTTTGTCTAAAATCTGTCAGCCACAATTTGTTTTTCTTAGTGTTCTAATTTAGCTACCAGTTTGCATATTATCGTTAATAGACCTGGCCAAAGCAGTGGAAACGACAAGCCCATACCAACCTAGCAGCCATGCTACCCGAATATGTAAAAACATCCTAATATATAGTACTATACAACCAACTAATAATACTACCTATGGCACCCAACGTGTAAACATATTAGACCATGAGATTATTGCATTGTTGTAGGTGGCTTCTGTTTCTTGATAATCGGTGTCCTTGAAAGTGAACAGAGCATTAAATCTGTTTTTTTTTGCTGCATATAGGACGCAGCAGGCGGTAAGAGTATAACCTTGAGTTACCTTTTACTTATTGCTTGTTTGATGGTCATATTTTTTCCAGATTTCGTTTGAAATTACGCTAACCTTTGCCTGTGTGGTTGGCCCAATGTGCAAAATTCATCTCCCAGAAAGCTTTTTTAATGTTATGGATTAGCATATGAGGGGCATACCACTATTTTTCCTTGCTACGTTGTATTATACGTCGCTACTACGCAGCTACATATTCCTTTTGCCTCACAACATCTACTAATGTGGTATGCCTCTTAAATTATTCCGACCTGCGAGGTAATAGACATGTCTGGCTTCCTGTTCTAATAGTTCATCATAAGGTCCCTCAAAATTTTCATGCTCCTAATTTTATGTGTAGATTTGTTTCAGCTCATGACACTAATGTCAACTACAGATTTTCCAGTTGGGAACCTCATTATGTCTTGCCTAATTAACATTCATATTATAGGATCTTATCACTGATGAAGATTTTGGCTCTGATGACCTCCCTGATGACGACAAGAGCGCCTCACCTCGCTTGCCATCAGAGCAGAAGACTAAAAGGTTAACAAAACCACTCTGTTTTTTCTAAATAATACATTTGCTAAGGCACTTTACTCCGAATTAACCAAACTAACATTTTATCATGGTTTGTTCCCAGCACTAATCAGGCGCAAAACAGATGGCTCCAGCCTCCAACCAAAAATCAACACCCGAAAGTCTCCCTCAACCAAGGCCACAAGATAGGTGCATATTACAAACATACTCATACAGCCAGCGTTCCTTTTATTTTTTTAAAATTAAAATAACCAATACGCATACATAAATATATATATACATATATGGCTGGACCCTACGCAGCATAAACACCAATTTAGATTCCTCCATGCACAAACATCAACCATTCAAGTTTTTAATGTAACTCCAAAATAGGTTGTGCCCGTCATAGAGTCCATAGACAATTTGCAATATTAAAACAAACAATATATCAAATGCTCAGATTTGGTATTATCATATTTTGCTTGGTGTACACTTATAGCATTCATGACCAACATTTCTAATGCCTTAACATAGGTCTTCTCTGCCTACACTATTTTTACGAAACCATAAAGTTTCCTGTCATAATATCTTTGTCTCCAAACAGTTCCATGTGATACTTCCCAAGCACCTTAACAACTTCTTTTTCTTTGTCATCTCAGGCTGTGCTTCCATGTTAGGCATCTATGTCCTCCTTTTGCAGTGCTAGACAAGTAATGCCTCAAGAGTTAGTAGCTTCTGCTGAGCACCAAAGGTTCCTGGACTGACCATTGTAAAATATTACGCCTGCTATTTTCTGTCATAACACCTATTAGAACTTTATGGCTTGAATAGACATATCAGTATAAGCTATTATGTGTGTGCGTGCTTTGTACTGAACAGATTGTCCATCACTATGCACACTGCTTTGTATCGTACCATATCCATGCAGTGCTTCCTCTTATATTTACTGATAATGTTGTAGACTTCATATTAACCATAATTATTATATATATGTTTAAAATCTTCTACACTCTTTCACATGTTCAAATATGATAACCTATAGTTCTTTCCACTCGGCGCGCAGAGGCGCGCCATTCCTACTAGTGTATATAACTACTCTCTTGAACTGCCTGGGAATTCCAGACCTCTGAGAACCTCTGGTCACTATTTGCATCACTGTTTACATCGTGTACTACAACACCGTTCATCCTCCTGCTTTACAGTTTTGAAAGCGCATTTTTACTGCTTGCCACTGCTCATAAATGTGTTTCCCCTCTTTTCTGTGCGGTTTATGCTCTCTGCCAGCCTAGTTACCTTTGTCCACGAAAGATTGCAATTGTAGGTGCATTTTTTATTAATATGTTTCATGACCAAATATATATAGATAAAAATATTAATGATTATGACATCAAATAAATATAGTATGAAAATATATCTCATAACAAATCTAATGATGCTTATTTTTCCTACTCCTAGGAGTAGTTACATCTTCTATAAACCACATTGCGTATGTGTGCATACTTATTGTAAATTCGAGAATGTTTATATACTTTAAGATACTCCAAATCTTACTACGAGAAAATTTTCAAAAGAGTCCACATTTTTTAATATATTATTATAATAGTATATAAAATAAGTATAACCATATACTCTATTTATACTTGCATACTTAACATAGGTACTACTCTAGATGGTCTAGTTTGAGTATATGCTCCATCTACATACACTTCGCCCGTCCATATACATCTTAAATTAAGAGATATACACATAGGAGTAACTGCACCTAGCTGAGAGTAGGAAATAATTTATTATAAATATTTTTTTATTTATAGCTAGTTAAACTCAAAATACTTTACCTTGGTACTGTGCTAGAATTATATTCTTTTATGTACAGATGGAGTGCATGTGAACATTTGTGTCTATGACCTCAGGAAAAATATTCCATTCAAAAAGCATGTTTAAGAGCTACTCTCTCCATTCCAAATTGTAAACTGTTCTTACTTTTTCATGTACATAATTTTTACTATGTATAGTCTTTATCTAGGTATACGTATACGTAGCAGCAAAAGTTATGTACTTCAAAAATCCGAACAGTTTAGGATCTGGAACAAAGGGAGTGCTCGACATGACAGACCTTCTGTGTGTCATCGCCACTCATCATGATCCCTAACAAATTAATCCTTCAACCATGGTAGACTCTTGATAAACCGAAACTTTGCCTGAAAAAGAGTTCGTAATACTTTTTGCCCATGTATCTACTAGGCTAGGGCCCGTGTCAGTACATGATCTACAGGGTATTGTATCGTGTCTATTAGCATTCATGAGCCCGGATAGGTCCACGGTGGAGATTGAAGTATATCCGCAAGATGTTGTAATCTTCTATATCTCTTAACCAACCTAGACCTGAGTAAAAGGAAAGCTAGACCATGTAATGGACTAGGACTCCCAATTATACTCGGCTAGGACTTAGACTCGCATTCTTGCCTTCTCTCCCATATATAAAGAGAGGCAGGGTGCACCCTTGTAGAGAGAGATCAATAATAATCAGCAATCCAACGCAAAGGCTAAGGCCAACTGGACGTAAAGGCTATTACTCGATTACGAGAGTCTGAACTAGTATAAATCGCTTTGTCTCTTGCGTTCCCGTCAAGATCTGTGATTCGTCAGAGTTGCTGGTCACCAAACACCGACAGCTAGCGCGCTAGGTAGGGGCTTTCGGCGAATTCACGTTTGAGACCTCAGCGGACTACGGCGACATGAACTTCCCGATGGGTTCCACTTTCATCTTCGGTTCTTGGGTTTGCGTCGCTGGCAGTGACGGCATGTTCTAGAGCCACCTTGCAGACAATCCGGCGACAGAAGACGTGACACAACTTGCCGAGAAGTTCCAGCAACTTTCGACTTCCGATTTGACTCGGATTTCAAAAGTCATTTCAGAACCCATTTTCAATACGGTCTCACCTATTGACTCGGATTCCAACAGCAGACCAGCAGAATAGAGTCCTTATGGGCTTTGCAACGCTACATCTATTTTTCAAGATCTATTGCTTGGACGGATCAATGCAGCACCAGAGATTCCTCTGACTGGAGCTCAACGGGGCCTGGTACTGTCCCTCACACCGCAAGGCTTTGTCGTACACTGGCCAGGGCGCCCGCTAGACTATGTTCATGCGGATTCCTCCCGGGTAGTTGTTATGGCAGAGATTCTACCCTTCCAAGACGACGAGGCTCTTCCTGAAGATCCACATAGCTCGACAGATATCTTGCCAAGCTCTACTACGATGGAGTCAGCTAACTTCCAGGGTTCTTCACATACCCGTGAAGTATTCGTGGCACCCGGGCGGGGCAGGTCTCCTCTTCACGAACCCACTCCCCCTGATGAAAATTCGATGGACGAGCGCCTCTCCAGCATATCTCCCGATGTATTGCCGGTCCCCAATGAAACTGATGCTGAGAGAGCCACAAGGGAGAAGAAGAATAAGCAGAGGGAAGGACGCCGCATCAGGGCAATAGCCTGCCAACAGGCCCAGGCTAATTATCAACAACGCAGGTAGGAGTATGATCGTCGCCGCTTGGAGCGTGAAAGGGAAGATCAGCAGAGGCAAGAGGATGAAAGAAGAGCACGCGACACTCATGACCGGGATCGTCAGATTGCCAGTGTGTCTCGCAACCTCAAGTCAGAATTCATGTTGGTCATAGGCCACAAGATGTATAACACTCCCTACGCCAATATCTACATGTTGGCCAAGGATTACGAGTATATTGAGAACCCTACCCCAGAGCAAGAGTGGCTTCAAGCCGTGCTACAGTTAGTAGCATCCAATTGCAAGGAAAGCAGCCGACAGTAAGCCAACATCAGACTCAGGAGGAAGTAAGGGGCATAGCCAGCGTGTCTCAGTCCATGACAGGCTCGGTCCCCCTCATGGCACGGGTGGCAAAAATCATGATAATCGTGATGACAGGGGCATACAGCAGGGTAATGACCCTCACGGAAGGCCACCTATTCACCCGACTGCTTGACACCAACCACGCCGTGATGATAGAGAAGAAGGCAGAGCAGAGTCTGAGTATAGGGAAACCGGCGGCTAGGATAGATTCCCCTGTTTCTCTAGTCGACTAAATGCTGCCCGTCTGCCCTACAAGTTCAAGCACACAAATCATAGCAAGTATGATGGCAAGACTAATCCCAATCAATGGCTACGCATCTATTCTCAATCGATCGAGCTGGCCAGAGGTGATGATGATGTCAAGGCTCTATTTTTCCCCATGGCGCTCGAGCAGGTTCCACTCCGCTGCTTTGACAAGCTCGCATCCAGATCAATTAGGAATTGGGATAATCTCTAGAGGGCTTTCTGCTCTAACTTCGTTGGAATACTCATCAACCCTCCTACCTAGACTGAGCTTAAAGGCTGTATTCAGAAGAAGAATGAGAGTTTCTGCGATTACTATCGCCGCATTGGGAAATTGCGTGCACAAGTTCATGATATTACAGATCATGAGGTCATAGACGATTTTGCTATGGGAATCAGGGATAAGAGTCAATTTTAGGATTTCTACAAGGATAACCCACAAACTCATCGAGAATTCATGGCCACAATTTAGAATATGATTGCAGCCGAAGAACGAACCAAAGCCAGATTTGGCGATGGGCGAGGCAATCAAAGCAACCGTGATGATTATGGGGGCAATCAGAGCAACCAGAACAGGAAGCGAAGGCCCGACAACATGGTCACCTTTGTCGATAAGAGTAAGAAGAACAAGCCGAGGAAGTTCCAAGACCTTGAAAACCTACCCTACCCGTGGCATCCAAATTCAAACCACACGACAGCTGATTGTTGGAACTTCCAGAATTATACCCGAAAGAACGATAACAGCAAGAGCAAGGACAAGGAGAAGGATGATAATACTCGGAAGGATCAAGACGATCAGGGTGGCACAGGATTTAGCAACCTAAGGGGACAGTCCACATAATCTTTGCTGGTGTGCCAAGTGCTAAGAGCAAACATCAGGAGAAGTTGGCTCTCCATACTATTTTATGCAGCTGAACCTGCTACCCCCAAGTATCTCAACTGGTCTCAGTACCCCTCACTTATACTCGGGAGGATCAGTGGACTACCGTCGACAATGCCGGCCATTACTCGCTAGTACTGGATCCGACCATAGCTGGTATGACTGTGACCAAAGTGCTAATTGATGGCGGCACAGGACTCAATATCTTCTTCGTCGATACCCTCAGGAAGATTGGACTCGACTTTGTCCGTACGATGACTCCTATGGATGTACCCTTCTATGGGATAGTACCCGACAAAGCAGCCATGCCTCTAGGGCAGATTACCCTCCCTGTCACTTTTGGCACTCAGGAGAATTACCATGCCATTTTTGGGAGACTGGCTCTGACTAAGTTTATGGCAGTTCTACACTACCCATACCTCTTACTCAAGATGCTAGGTCCCAATGGCGTGCTCTCTATACGTGGTGATTTGCACCGTTCATTCAACTACGACGCACAGGCAATCAAGATCGCAGCTAAAGCACAGGCAGACCTGGAGAGGCAGGAGATAGTCATCCTTGCCGCCCAAGGCCCTTCAGATTTGGACTTGCCGGCTAAAAAGCCTACCATTTTTGGTTCCACAAAAAGAAGCTGATGTCATGAAGATTGATTTGGGTACTAGTGATCCCTCTAAGACGGCAACCATCAGTACTCACCTTTCTCCTGCATAGGAACTCACGCTCACCAATTTTCTTCGGGACAACAAAGATATCTTTGCTTGGAAGCTGGCTGACATGCCAGGTGTCTCGAGAAAGTTGGCTAAGCACAGAATCGACGTCAATGAGGGTTCTAAACCCATCAAGCAACGTATGTGACGCTTTTCCCCCAACAAGAAGGAAGCCATCCAGAAAGAAGTCACGAAGCTTTTGGCAGCCGGTTTTATTCGGGAGATCTTGCACCCAGACTGGCTTGCCAACCCGGTGCTGGTACACAAAAAGGACTTGAATGAGTGGCGCATGTGCGTTGATTATGCTGATCTCAACAAACATTGCCCCAAAGACCCGTTCAGATTACCACGCCTCGATTAGATTGTTGACTCTACAGCAGGGTTAGCCCTATTGTCTTTCCTCGATTGTTATTTGGGATATCACCATATTGCACTCTGGGTGAAAGATCGGAGCAAGACATCGTTCATCACCCGTTCGGCGCTTACTGCTACATCACTATGTCCTTTGGGCTCAAGAACGCTGGCGCCACATACCAGCGAGCAATTCAAGAGTGCCTAGGCAATAAGATTGGCCAGAATGCAGAAGCTTACGTGGATGATGTAGTGGTCAAAACTCAAGAGACAGATACGCTAATTGATGACTTGAAAAAGACTTTCAAAAATCTATGCGAGTGGAATTGGAAGCTCAATCCAAACAACTGCGTCTTTGGCGTTCCATCCGGACAGCTCCTGGGATATCTAGTCAGCCATCATGGGATAAAAGCTACCACGAAGCAGATCTGTGCAATTACTGAGGTGGGCCCTCCCTAGTGTGTTAAAGACGTCTAGAAGCTAACAGGGTGCATGGCGGCACTCAATCGTTTCATCTCCAGGTTGGGCGAGAAGGGACTTTCCTTTTTCAAACTTTTGAAGAAGCAGGGTAAATTTGAGTGGACTGAGGAAGCCAATGCAGCGTTTGAGAACCTAAAAGCCAATCTTACCTCTTCACCTATCCTGACACCACCCAACAAGTATGAGGACATGCTCCTCTACCTTGCGGCAACTACTACGGTAGTTAGTGCTGCAATTATCGTTGAAAGAGAAGAAGAGGGCCACATCTACAAGGTTCAACAACCCGTCTACTACGTCAGTGAGGTGCTATCTAATTCCAAGATTTCCCGCTCAGCGATATTCTTCATAACCGCGATGCCACTGGTCGCATATCAAAGTAAATGGACCGAGATTCAACAACCTCCTAGTGAAGCTCTGCTCAAGCATTGGAAGATGTACTTCGACGGTTCTCTCAAGTTGGGCGGCGCAGGAGCTGGTGTCCTGTTTATATCCCCAGACGACCAGCAGCTCAAGTATGTTCTACAAATCCTGTGGCCCGCTACCAACAATGATGTCGAGTATGAAGCCCTCATCCATGGCCTCCGAGTAGCTGTTTCACTCGGCATCAGGCATTTACTCATCTATGGCGATTTAGTAGTGGTAATCAATCAGGTCAACAAAGATTGGGATTACACCAAGGAAACCATGGATGCTTACTGCGCAAAAGTAATCAAATTGAAAAAGCATTTTGATGGTCTAGAATTTCATCATGTTCAGTGTGATTCCAATGTTGCGACAGATCTCCTGGCAAAACTTGGGTCAGACAGAGCCCTAGTTCCACCCGGTGTGTTCGTGGAAGAATTACGTGCTTCCTCAATAAAGCAGCCTGAACCACAAGTTGCAGTTGCTCCCCCGCAGAGTACCCATATCCTGACGATTACTCCTTCATGGACGCAAGTCTTCATTGACTTTCTCAAAGAGCAGAAGCTGCCAGCAGATAAAGGACAAGCTGCTCAGATTGTTCGTAGAAGCCGAAGCTATGTATTAGTTGGCGATCATCTCTATAGACGTGGCGCGTCCTCTAGCGTTCTCATGAAATGCGTCTCCACCAAGGAGGGTGATGAGATGCACTCAGGTTGCTGCGGTAATCATACCGCTTCAAGGACTCTAGTTGGGAAAATTTTTCGAGCTGGGTATTATTGGCCAACGGCTCTCAAAGATGCTGAAGATTTGGTTAGACGCTGCAAAGGCTGTCAGATGTTTGCAAGGCAGTCTCAAGTTCCAGCACATAGCCTCATTTGCATCCTTCCAGCATGGCCATTTTCGTGCTGGGGGCTTGATCAAGTTGGACCCCTCAAGCGAGCCAAAGGTGGTTTCGAGTACATCTAAGTCGCTGTCGATAAGTTCACCAAGTGGATTGAGTACAAGCCACTCGTCAAGTTCAGTGCAACTAAGTCAGTTGAATTCATTTAGAAAATTGTGCATCATTTTGGCATGCCCAATTGCATCATTACAGATTTGGGATTTTCCTTCACAGCCATTGAGTTTAAAAGCTAGGCATAGGATTGCGGCATCTCCATAGATTACGCTTCTGTTGCTCACCCTCAATCAAATGGGCAGGTCGAACGTGCCAATGGCTTGATTCTAGCCAGACTAAAGCCAAGACTATATGAAGATCTCAAGGACTATGGGTCCAAGTGGATAGACGAGTTGCCAAAGGTTGTTTGGGGGCTGCGTACCTAGATCAGTAGAGCAACCGGGTACTCACCTTTCTACCTGGTGTATGGCTCCGAGGCAGTATTACCAGCGGATCTCATATGGACATCCCCCAAGGTACAACATTATGATGAAGGCGAGGCAGAATACACGTGGCGACTATAACTCGATGCAACGGAAGAGGTTTGAGTAGATGCAACAGTTCAGTCAGCTCGGCATCTTCAAGGCATACGTCGACATTATGACCGTAATGTCCAGCCCCGCACCTTCCAAATTGGTGATCTAGTCTTGCGTCGTATCCAGAAAACAGATGGATGTCACAAACTGCTCAGTCCATGGGAAGGTCCTTTCATTGTTGCTAAGGTCTTAAAACCAGGGTCGTTCAAGTTAATGACTGAAGATGGTCTTCTAGTCAGGAACACCTAGAACATTGATTAGCTATGAAGATTTTATGCTTAAGAGTCATATTAGTATGAGTTAGTAGTCCTTTTTTCAGTGTTTCTAGAGTTTTTGTAACCAACACTGTCTTGATATAATAAAAGTATGTGTCTTTAAGTAAAGATTGTTTTAGCTCTGAAATACCAAGACATCTGCGAAAATACTATAGACATATCCTGAGTACTATTCATACTTAGATGAGAGCTTAGTGGCTATCATGCCTATGTTTGCCCTATCCCGAGTACTACAGTACTCGAATGAGGCTCTGCGGCTATCACGCCTATGCTCGAATATCCTGGATAATAAATTCTACCCAGATGAGAGTAAAAGTGCTATCAGGCTTACACTCGCTATCCTAGGTAACCTGGTTATCTAGATGAGAGATCATCGGCTATATTTATGCTAAATCTCACCAAGCACTCTTTATGAGTCAATCGCCAGGCGCCTGCTAGTTCTTTAATACCATGTATGGCCATCTAGGCACCCAGATACACAAATTGACATTGTTAGTTGGCTCACATCCTGTGGCTATGTCGATCAGTCACATTTTTTGGCACTAAGTTATATATACTAAATGTATGCCAAGCCTGGGAAAGGTTTCCTAGAAGAAGGCGACTAACTACTCCTGGGCATGTCCACAGAGGGTACACTAATTGGTCACCTTGGTTTGAGTATTATATTACTCAAGATAGTCGTTTCAACTATAATTGACGCTCCGTCTTAAAATAAAAGAGACGTGTCAACCAAAGGCATATTCAGGCTAAAACACCCTATTCATTTGAGTTTATCAGCCAAATCAGCAGCCATCTAGCAGTGTTTTCCTCTCATAACAAACCAGCGAACAGTACTTTCAGCCACAATAAACCAGCGAAATGAACAGGCTATAAGTTAGCCTAAGAATGAAAGAACATTGTTTCTTGCATATGTAAATACCTTTGGGTACCCACATAAAGTGTTTTTTCAAATACACATCTATTCTACTCTATTACAGGAGGGTCTTGGTTCACTAGAGGAGTCTGATTAGTATTGACAATGGCTTGTTCTTGAACTGATACCTCCTCTACAACCGGTATTTCTTAGTTGCTAGGACTTCTTTCGTGGGCCAAGTCTCTCCTGTAGCAGGATGAACTTGGACATTAGTAGATGCTTCTTCTTGGGCTGGAGTTTCTTGAGGTTGTGGTTGCTCAAGTCCTTCTACCCGGATCAGTGCCCCATACTCAGGGCCTCTGGCTAGAGTCATCTGAGTGGCGATGCTCACTGCCACATCTTCTAGTCCATTCTTAGCTTATTCAATTGCAGCAGCGAAATTTTTATCTGCGATGGGCTCTGCAACTTTCTCCACAGGGACATGCAAGAACATTACCTGGATCTATGCAAGGACTGAGCGGACGCAGTCTTTGATTGAGTTGAAGACATACTTGTTGAAGTGTTGGGCCAGCAGCAAAAATATTTCCTCCCAAGGTTTTCCCACGTCTTCCTCAGTTGAGCACCACGTGACAATTCCTTTCACAGCCTCCTAGAGTACCTTGTTCTCATCCTGATGTGCTTCTAGTTGTTGAATGGTGGTCATCGCCTGCATGAGCTCCTTGTCAGCATCGTTTCTAATTTCCCGAGCTTTAATAATTTCAGCAGTAGCTTATGCAGCTCGTTCAGTTACCTCTGCAAGTTTATTCTCACTCGTCCGCAAGGTAGTCTTCATATATTCAATATCGGCCCTCAGGCAAGAAGTTTCACCTTGCTTAGCTGCATGGTTATAATGCAAATACAATTAGCCTACCTGTGTAGTGATGCTATAGCAAAGGATAAAAATACAAGTGCACTCACTGAAGTTTATTCTTGACAAGTTCCGCCCTCCTCTTGGCGGTCTTTAACTCCTCGGCGATCTTCTTCTTGGCCCGCTCGGACTCACCAAGTTGAGCGCGGAGGGAAATTTCTACATTTTCCCGGTCCTTCTTCATGGTGGTTTGCTCATATTTTAACCGGCTAATTTCCGCTTGGAAGCACTTCTCAGCCCTTTCCATCCGGGTGTCGAGCTGGCTCTCAAAACAGATGCTAAAGGACTACAAGGGAGGAGAAGTCAAGGATGGGATTAAGGAAAAAGAGCAATACAGAACAATTCTATGGGTACTCAGAGTATGTACCTTGAGCTTTTCTCCAAAATCAGTGGCACCGGCTATTAGACCAGTCCATGACGAACACATCGCCTCCAATTGATGTTTCGGGTCAAAGGCTTGCTCGAGGTACTCGTCGGTCTCCTTCTCCCGTTTTTTTGTGTACAGAAGGGCATTGATAGCTCAGTTCTGGGTGCCACCGCTTCAGTCATGGTAACCACCTCAGCACCCGTACTTGGTCGGCTCTCTCCATCAGCTTTCTCTCCAACCAGTTGTTTGGAAACTATATGTTCTGAACTCTAGATCTTCATGGGTGACGGAGCTTTTGGGGGCACGGAGCCGCCCATGGATGTTGGGGTGGGACTTGGTGATTTCACGGCTTTGCAAACAATATGGATATTTGATTCATGTAGTACTTCAAAGCATCCAATAAAAATACTCTGCAAGAAGGGTACCTGTTGAGTCTTTGACGGGTAAACCGGCCACCAGATAACCACGCGGCGGCAGTCACCACGCCTTTCCCCGACGAGCTTCCCGGCCCTGATGGAGTAGCTAGCTTTTGAGGCGGTGGCGGTGTTGACGGTAATTAGCTACTCCCTCTATCCCAAATTATAAGACGTTTGACTTTTTTTATCCCAAGTTTGACCACTCGTCTTATTCAAAAAATTTGTACAAACATTGTCAAATTTAAGTCATTCTTGAGGAACTTTTATTAATATACCAAGCCACAATAAAAGAATTGATATTTTGCATAAATTTTTGAATAAGACGAGTGGTCAAACTTGGTGTCAAAAAAGTCAAACGTCTTATAATTTGGGATGGAGGGAGTATCATTTTTAACCGTCAACTTAAATAAAAGAATGCTACAAAATTAATTACCACCGTAGACTAGGTGTTTAACTGATAGAATTTCACGAGTTTTGGTGAATATCTATTTCTGCAAGGTACCAGCTGAAAATAATCAAAGATGGCCCACATGTCAGGTTTACATAGAGAGAAAGGGCCACAGATGGAAAAATTATAATCTAGAAGGTTCAGGAAGCCAAACCCTAGGAGGTGGGACCCACCTGTCACTATGACAGGGGTGGGCACCGAGCCCCAGGGGCGGCCACCCCACCTAGGGAGCCAATCAACTTCCACCTCGCGGATCCTGCTTCCACCGCCTTTGAGGATGAATAAAAATCGTTGATCAAGGTCGGTTTGATCCGAGGGCTATGGTGCTTCCTAGGGGGCTATATGAGCAAGGCCCCTGGCCCCTGGAGGAGAAAGTTCAAAAACCCTAATTCATATTTTCCAGAGAGAATTCGCCTGAGAGGGGTCCCTTGAATGGATCTTTCTCTAGGGCACATACTAGAGAGTTTAGCTTTGTAGTCTCTATGTGAGATTAGAGTTATTCTTATAGATTGAGAGAGTTAGAGTGGAGGTATAAGATTAGAGGAAGCCTGACCTATCGGTGTCTCCTCTCCAAGCTTGTATCTACGGGGTCAAGTCTCCTAACCCGAGGCTTGGTTCTAAGATTCTTCGGCAATTCAACTTCTAATACTAAGTAAGTACATTGTTATTATTATTCTTTGGTTTATGAGTTTACTTTATCCGCTTCACGTAGGGAATAGAGTAATCATTCGTAGCGTAAGCGTGGTGCTTGGGCTAGGAATACTCATAGATACCCCCTATCTAGCCGGATCGGTGTGTAGTAGCATGGGAAGTGACAATCCCATTATTACCTTTGGAGCCCTCCTCCCGTCAGAAGGTTTGGTAGGATTTAAGTACCCTAGTCAAGCATCCTCTGTGGTGTCTCTTTTCCATCGGTATTTCTCCTTAGACCAATAGTATCATAGCTTGCCATAGGTTGGAACCAGAGTGTCATCATAGTTCTCTGTCACGGAACCGCCCAAATTATAAGAACAAAAGTACAAAAACAATCGCCGGAGCAATTAAATTCTCGTACTTAAGCTCCTATAACCCCGGTAGTCCAATAAAATCCTGAGGGATTTCAAACCAACCAACATACAAGCCAAGATCGTAGTGGTCCAACATAACAGGTCATATGTTACCTCCATTTCATAAGTAATTCAACATATATCGGAGTTCAGTAGAGTTATTACAACTCAAGTTCAAAAGTAGCGGAAGCAAAGTAGTTTGAAACTAATATCACCTTAATTCAAATACATGCCAGTACCAAGGTCAATTTCCAACAAAAGCATGAGAGATAAGATAGCTCAGAAGGATCATGCCCATGATCACACTCCGCCATTACAGTAGGAGCCAACCAAATCTTGCAGTAGCCATGATACATCACAACCTGCAACAAATGGGAATAAACCCTGAGTACGAGAAGGTACTCAGCTAGACTTACCCGTCATAAACCAGAAATAATGACACCAAGGAGTATGCAAGGCTTTCTTTCAGTAGGCTAGCTTGACTCATTTGCAAAAAGCATAAGTTATCATGAATAAACTAATTTAAGTCCTTTTGCATCATATTTATTATAACCTATTCAATCTAGGTAAGCACCTATGCTAAAGCAATCACTTGATTAACCATTAACATCAAAGGTTACCATCTCAGGTTTAGCATTTCCAACATTATCCCCATAACCATCCGTGTTCCATCATCATTACTACGATGTCGTAACTCGAGTCAAGTGCTCACTATCTAGGAGCGATGGCGATTCGAATCGATTATTAACCAGCTGGTAATTTATTCCTCACACAAACCTCACTCACCCGCTAAAGTGAGGTATTGGTCACAGAGTCAACTATTCAGGTAGAGTCGCGAGTTTGCCAGGAACCACATATACCCGGGGGCCGCCCGACTGCTCTTTGGCCTTATCATCGCGCCCCCGTATCCTACCACTACTACTCCGGTACAGTGCGTTGTGGGCAATCCACTCGGCCCGAATAATCTCCCAGCTTCGTGGTCGAAAGGTACCTTATTCAGCCAGCTAAATGTGAGGCATGCGTTCAACATGACTCGAGGCCCAACAACGGTCGGTCCTTAATCGACACAGGCGGAAACTACAAGCACCCCAGAACCCTGTCTGGTTGCCCCATACTTATTCCGCCCGGTCTCCAATTATCCATCAACACTTGGCTATTTCTAGGATATCATCTATTCCATAGCTAAAGTATTCCAGTAACCACCTATAGTTGCCGGTGACAGGAAATCACCGATCGCTACCGGTCTAAGCAGGGCTAAGCAATATTTTTGATCCTGAACCAAAATAGGATTCCAGGCATATTTATGGGACAAGGAAAGGATATATATGCAGAAAGTGTTTTCAATCAACTCCTATAACTTAATACAACAATACATATATAACATATATATACTCAATTGCTTTTATAAAATAGGAGGCTTAGAATGCTCCGGGGCTTGGCCGAGATCGAACACTGGGTTAGTGATTGACGGATGACACTCGCTTGGCGAGCATCTCTCATTCCGACACTTGTTTTAGTCCTTCCATCTTCGGGATAGGTCCACCAAACACCGTCTTCAGGTTTGGCTTCAACATCTCATCCTTCACGTGGTGCATCTATCGAACCTAAATGAGATGCAAGATGCATGTGTATGAATATGATGAATGGTAACACAAGATGCATCACATAATCATTCATGTAAACACACGATTAAGACATAGACACCAAAAGCTAATTAACTAACATCACACAACCAATTAAAGAGGGCAAGCACATTAAGCATAACACAAGTTTAACAAGATCACAAGTATCTTAACTTGACCATCATCAAGGGTATAAGCCACACTTAGCAACACATGGAGTAAACAACCATAACTCGCATCTGATAATTTCTAGACTGCAACAACAGCTACATGTTTGGATCATAACTGGAGTTATACAAATCCAATAGCCATGCAACAAGACATTCTGGAAAGCTTATGAAATTGTCTATAATTCATCTTTAATCATCTTAGCATGATTCTTAAGTTAACCAAGTCAAACATGCATAATTACAGAATCTGGTCCAGAGATTCCAGAGAACAACTATTTCTGGAATCCAACTTGAAACAGTCATTACTCACAAACTATAAGGCCAAATGCCACCAAAATTTAACACAAGCTAGATTAATGAGTTATCTACAACTTTGTTATAAGAATATTTCTCAGCAAATATCATTTTCATGGTGCAATTACCAAAGTCCCAGAAACTGTCCAGGAAAGCATCAATTGCAAGAATAAATATTAACTTACATTCCAAACATACATTTGGCCACAACCAATGTAACCATTATAAAGTGCATGTTAAATGATCACCAAAAAGTATAGTGCTCATCATTAAATAATTTCTTTTAATGCATTTCTTAATTTATTTAAATAGCAAGGTGAAATAATAAACATATACTAAAAGTCCATAATAAAATCTATAAAAATTACAGTAGCTCTTATATACACCCAATAGTCTACTGTACAAAATTCAAGCCATTTGGACATGTATATCAACCTCTATGAAAAAGACAAATTGTAATTGCAAGAATTCATGTGAGAGCAAGATACACTAATAACTCACTCAAATGGCAACCAAAATTCATGAAATTTTTACCACACATCAATCATCAAATGAGTAGCATGCCACAAAAATTTTACTTCATTTGGAGCCCTAGATCTACAGTTATGAAAATGACAAATACAACTAGCATTAAAAACCTAGCTGCACAAATCCATTTTTACAGAGAACACTTTAAACTAAAACATGCCATATTATAGATCTACTGCATAGATAATTTCACAAGGATTCCAAAAAGTCCTCATTTGCTATTTTACGATTTTTCAACAATTTACTATGAATTTCCAAAGTTCCTGCAAATATAATTACGAATCAGTCCCGAGAGCACTATTCATTTGAGTCACTGACTGTGCAGTTAGGCCCCTGGAGTTAGTCGAATTCACCCGCGAGGTCCCTGGTCGCGATTTGAAAACAGAGGACGCTGGGGAAACGATCGATGGTGGCCGGAGGAGGCACGACGGCGAAGGGGGAATGGCGGGGGAGCATCAGGAGGCCCGGGCGCACCCATTGGGCTACCCAGCTTGGCGCGAGGCGGTCTATGGCAGTGTGGCCACGACATCAGGCGGCGGCGACGGCAGCGGCACGGTGGCAGCAGCGCTCTGGCGGCGGTCGGAGCTGGGGAAGAGGCTCGTGAGGGGCGGCACGATGAGGGGAAGGTGATGGAGCGGTCGGCTTGGACGAAGGAAGGGCTGAGCAGTGGGGACACGACGGGGCCGAGCTCGGCCATGGCTGCGGCGATGGTTCCCGACGAGGCTGGCTTGGGCAAGCGCGCGCGAGGGATGAATGGAGGCAAGGCGGAGATGTTGGCGAGGTCGGCTTGGCTCGGGACCGAGCGCAGTAGCGGACACGGCAGCGTCACGAGCTCGAGCTGGAGCTCGACGCGGCCATGGCGCGTCCGCGCTCTGTAGTTGCAAGGAGAGGCACGAGAGTGAGTGAGGGAGTGGAAGAGGAGCTCGGCACTCCCTCTGGAATAGCAGGGCGCACGGCAGAGGGGCAGGGGCACGTGGCGGAGGTGGGAGCACGCGGCGCTGTGCATGGCGAGCACGCTGACATTTGCACGAACACGTGGAGCGCGATAAGTTGAGCAAGGTGGTGCCGGTTTGGGCTCGATCCGGGCCGAATCAGTGAATGGGCCCAAAACGAAGTTGGCAGCCCACATGATGCTCTACATTTTTCATTAAGGAGTCAAGGTTATTAGAGCAACGGATTAGCGGTTAACTAGTTGTCAAAACTGCAGTGTCAACACCTTGACGACAGTCACGGAAACTCACTTTCGATGGTCAAAACTTCGTCAAACTGAACTCAACTTTTTGCATGCTCTTCGCCAACCTGTAAACTCCAACTTTTATATTTGGCTCAACCTAAGTTACTTAGCAAAAACAGGAGAACGCGACGTGCCAACCGTCTTGTCGTTGCCGGTCCAACTTCACGAACATGACGAAACTAGCAGTTTTGTGAATTGATTTTGAAGGTCCAACCAAGCTCCAAATCTGGTGAGACTTGATCTATTCTTTCCTTCACAAGGCGTACTCCAACTCGTATGAAGGACTCCAATTGAGCTTCCATATGAATTTGGAAGATAAAAGGTCACAAACATAGCAACTCACTGCTGTCAATCCAGGACTTAGAATTATTTCTAGGGCTGAAAAACAGCAGCTGATCCAAACTTCGACCCTCTGTTTAACAAGCTTACAAGCTGATATAGCTCTTGGTCCAAAAACAAAGTTTCTTCTACACAACATGAACTACAACTTTCATTTAATGTCCAACATCAAAACTGGTATAGAAACTATATTTCTACTTTGACCAAAGTGGCATCGCAATAAAGCTTGAATTGTCCTTCGTGATCCATTGGAGCATTTTCTGGGCATTTGCTCAACACGAACCTTTCACGACTTTTGTTGTAGAGTCCATCTTGAGTCTTTTGGGTATGCTTACAAGGTTTGGTTGATGACCTATATTTCTATCCACTTAATAATGCAATTCCAGCACTTAGTAAAGTCATTCCAACAAGGAAAGAACTTATCATTTCATGTGACTTTTTGATTCCAAACGTCATGAAACTTTTCCAGTGATCAATATAGATAGGTACTAAGGTGAGACACATGAAGATATTGCAATAACACCACCCAAGGATATATCTTGAAAATGGCCTATATGTGAAGCAATGGTGCAACATCCAAGTTTAGGTTAAGCTCATCTTCATAGGTTTGACCTTGACATCTTCATCACCACTTAATCTACCATGTTTGAGCTCAAACCCACTGCTTAACTGGTGGCAAACACCTCGGGTGTTACAGCCCTCCCCCCTTAAAAGAATCACGTCCCGAGATTCGGTGCGAAGAACTTTCCAAGGGAAGAGAAGCATGTTATCCAATTCCAACATCTGCAAGCGCATCAGGCTACTTAGCTTCAAGTAGCATAGAGGCTAATTGGAAGACAACTTTCTAGTACTCACTCTACACAGAAACTTTTGTCTGAAGAATTTCCTTCACTGACTTCCATGAAGCGTTGTTACTTTGGGAGGAATCCAAGACAATATGGTACTTCGTTCACGGTGCACAGAGAGTACTACGAGCATGGGCTAATTACTCATAGCATTTACTTTTCTAGTGGCATAGCATGTACACTTCCGATAAGGGTTGGATCCATATACGAGGTAATCATTCTTTGAGGCTATCAGAAACCGTCTAACCAATAGACAAGGTCTATACCGGTCATAGATGACTCACTCACTTAGATGCCAACTGATGGAAAACTACATATTGCTCCACGTGTGCAGTTCTCTTTCTCTGATGCCAACACTATATTATCTGAGTCTATTGAGGGAACAGTGAAAGTGATAGCTGACTCTGTCGGTTCTAGATTTCTGTCAAATGTTACCTAAGAAGATTCTCTTATACAAAGGCAACAGTTATCCGGGTTGAATCAGATACAATCTCTTGGGTAAAAACACATATAAAGTGCTAGAGACACGTCAGCACTAGAGAACCATTACCGCAAAAAGGATTATAGCCAGGTCTGGAAGACAACCAAAAGTTGCAAGTATTCACCAATCTTCGGGACATAACCATCATAGCTATCGAGGAATCTTTACTTGACTGGAGATTAACCATCTTACTGGTAACTAATCAGTTGTCTCACAACACTTAAGTTCTAAATCTTCACTCTTGATCACAATAATAATTGCAGTCGAGGCACAAACAAGTGGTCGACATCGAAGTCTATAGATAAGGAGTCATACCAGAGAGAGTTGATTTCATCTGTATGACTGTCATCCACACAAGGATCAAGACATTGATAGTTAGGTCATATGCACCATGTGACGATCGGTTCTTTTCCAATGGATAACTTGTCCAATCATTTAGTGTTAGGTGCCCATTCGATTCAACAGGGATGGCATACATTGCTTAATCGATGACCGACGTCGTACAAGGACACATAGGGAGAGTCACTTGTCTACCACCTCTTGCAGTCTACTAATGTTTATGTCGGTGACTGTTCTTCAAAGGTCATCTTCTTAGCAACTTCAAGGGATGTCTACTACATAAGGTCTAAGATATGAATCTTCAGATAAGATATAGGGAGATAACCAAGGAAAACGGTCACGAGAAATAACACATCGGATGCCGTTTCATAATGGATCATGAATAGCAACCCTGATACCAGCGCGTGCCGAGCAGCACAACCTTGTGTGCGCGCCCACAGGAGGCTCTCGGTTTCGTCGCGGCACCATAGAATGCTAATCGTAACACCATTATTAAACGCACAAACAAAGTGGAATTTCAAGTGGCACCGATTGGGTGGTAAGAACAAGCACCAGACAAGGGAGGAGTAGCAAGCAAGGGTAGTTACAAGGTTTAGAGTCAACACGGAGGCGATCCGAGGATTAAAACACAACGCAAGGGAACATAGCTTAATTGCCGAAGACAACTGAGCGAGGGTTCTTGGTTATTTTCACGCACGCCTTGCGTCCATCAAGGTGATTACTAGACTAAAGGTTACGGTCATGTTGGACAACAACATGAGATCAAGACTAATAACGTTGAGAGACGTCAGAAGTTGAGATGGACTTAGCAAACTTTCAAACAAAATGATACACTGATCAGAGATTGCATTGATAAGATAGCCACTTGATTTCTCAAGCAAAGATTTCTAGATCAGACAACGAGAGATTAGCGTTGCTCGGATCATCTATAGGAGAGACAATCGGGAGGTCCAACATGGAATTGGGTATGGTCTCCAAAACTTGGCAAGCAACAACTGTGGCCAAGATCGACGTTCGTGAGGACTTAACTTGGTTGGTCAATGGAACAAGTGCATTCTCCAAAAGGTAGCGGACGTCCAAGGCCTAAGCAAACATATAAGGGGACTACGCTAGGGCCTACGGTTCAAGCAAGGCATGGATACAAAAACATTCAAGGGCTAGCAACCACGTCTACAGGCTCTAGCTCCTACGAGAGAATCTAATTAGAGACGACAACCATGCGATTACATAACGTGAGCGTTGTTCTAGGATAAAGCACCTTCAACACTCATATGCTCACCGAGGACAAAAGAGGTGACAACTATGACACTACCTAGATAACAAGCATCTACACAACACCATAGTTTTAAGCGGACACTTGAGATTATTAGTCAGGTTAGCTTAAGCATCCAATACTAAGCAGAAGGCTCACACCTAACAAGAATTTATCCAACAAGAACTAACTACAAGTTTAGCTGAAACAAAAGCATGCTACAGTAATCAACTTAGTGCATGCACATCAATCACAAGTTACTTATTTATTAGGACAAAGGTGGGAGGAGCATAGTTATATGCACAAAGCAACAATCATGATGATGCATGCTTCGTCCTATTCGTCCTCACAAGATTGCCAGCCTAAGGTGGCAATCACTGTAACACCCCGGTGTTACGCAAGCATTTGCATTGCAATCATAAACATGATATGTCATATCATCCATAATCATATATGGTAAGATTATAACTTGAGTGAAATAAAAGCTTGGAAAATAGTATTCGTAATGTAATATGTTAATGTGCTAATTACCTTTCATCAAAATTGTGCAACTACAAATTATATATCACTTAGAATTATAGGTCAAATTTTTGGAGCAACTAAATTACTCAAAGTTTTGTCAAAAACTAGTTTCAAAAATGTTATCTGAAAATATTCAAAAATACTCCCTATTTAGCTTTTATTCTCCAATTCAAAATCTGTTGAGAATTTTTAGTTGGCCCCTTAATCAAAGTTGTAGAGAATTAAATTCTAAGCAACTTTTATTTTGGGTCATTTCCAGAAAAGGTCTTTTTTTTGTTCAACATGAGGTTTGAAAACTGTATTTGAATTTTGTTTGAAATTAGAAATTTGAAAAAAAATCAAAACCTAACCTAGCAGGCCACCGCCTCGGTTTCGGCCCGCGGCCGGAAGCGGCCCGCCTCCGCACGCGCGCGCCCGCGCCCGCTCCCCGCATCGGCCCGGGCCAGTCCGGCCTCTCTCTTCTCCCTCCCGCTCTCGCGCGCGCGGCTCGCTAGCGCTGCGGCAGAACGCGCCCGCCGCGTGGCGGCCGCATGCCGGCGACGCCCCCGCGTGGCTGCCCGTGGACCCCGCGCGTGCTCCGCCTCAAAGCATCATGCGCATTCGGTCTCCAGTCCACTCACTGCCTTGCTCGCTCCCTTTCCCTTTCCTCCGGAGAAACCGAGCGGGAGCGAGGCTCGCCACCGCACGTCCTCGCCTCCATTGTCGTGTTCCGACGCCGGTGAACCACCACCGCTCGATGGCTCGTGCACGGAGCTCCGCCACCTTCTCCTCTCCTCCGAACGGACCTCCGTTTTCCTTGTTCGCCTACGGTAAGGCTCAATCGAGCTCTTCCCGCTGCGCCACCACGACGGGGCCGCCGAGCTCGCGCTCCGCCCACCGTCTTCCTCGCTCCCTCTCTATCCCCCCTGAGCCCCTCTCTCGAGTTCGCTATCTCCTCGCGGACACTGTGCGCGCTCGCTGGTCGGGTCGTGGCCGGATATGGCCGTTGGCCGTCGGCCACCGCCACGCCGTCGCGGTTCCGAACGCCGACGAGGCCGCCTCTGTTCTCCCCCCCTTCGGTCTTCACTAGGCCACCGCGCCTGTGGGCCGCGCCTCCGAGCGGGCCGGCTCGCCGTTTCCCCCGCGCGCGCGATCAGGCCGAAAACGGCCATGGGCCGGTTGACTTCCACGGGCCGGCCCAATATCATTAACGAAAAATCATTATCTGTTTTCTTTTTTTATTCATGGTGAAAAATACTTTGGAAAATGTTTTTGTAGTCATTTCAGCTCCAAAAATTGTGAAATAAATTTCTATGGACTCATTGGAACCAGATCTACAATATAAAAATATTGCATGTCAATATTTCATTACTTTTCTGTAGTGTTTTAATTAATCCTTGAAATTGGTGTTTTCTTGAAAAATTGATAATAAATTATAGAAAAATCAGAAAAATGTGGTTCCAAGTTTGTTAATCTTTTTTGCTATGTACTTGCTAGGAAAATTATATATCATGTCTGTTCTGTAGAAGAATTTTTTGGTGTAGTTCAAATGCTTTCTATTACTAGTATTTGTTATTTTTGTTAATTAAATAAAGGTAAATAAAACATGCAAGTAATAATTTTTCTACAGTGATTGTTTACGTGTAGAAAGTAGGAAAATTTCTAAATCTGTTGTTTGATACTTTTCATAATGCAAAGTATTTTCATGCTCGCTTTTAGGCCTTAGATTGTTATTTTTGTATAGATAGTTCTAGTAATCCAAATGCAATGAAAATTTTGTGGCGTGCTAGAATTGATGTTAGTAATCCACTGTAATTTTCTAAGATTTTTCTGTGCTACCAAAATATGTGTTGCTGTTCAAGCATAGTGCTAACTAGGGTTTACATTCAACCTTTAATGCAAGATTAGTTAGTGAACTATGCTTTGGTGTATCTTTGAAGCATCTTGAGTGTCAAGGTGCCTTTGCATGTTAGAGAATAGTGGCGATAGTTCTTGAGTACATGTTCTTGGATGACGTAGACTACCTTGTAGAAGAGTCGTACGTTCCACGCAATCCAAATAAAGTAACATGCTCATTACATCTCATTCATCATCATCATCTCATGTCATCCCTGCAATGCACCTAGGCATGAGCACTTATAATTCTGCATCATACAGGATCGCAGGAAGCGAACCCGGTAGCAATTCCCGAGGACCCGGAAGAGCAGTCCGAGGTTCAAGAGCCGGAGTCGACCGAAGCCAAAGAGGAGGTCGGTGAAGATCTTCCAGAGTGCCCCGACCACCGTCCGAGCTCCTTTGAGCGAGGCAAGCCCCGGAGCATTTCTCTCCCGGTTTGCAAATAATTTATTATTGACTTTACTTAATTTGATGCATTACGTTTAGGAGTTATTTGCAAACGTTGCTGCATTATACCTTGTTTCACCTTGCTTTACCCGATCCTTGTTACCTTGGTGTCCGCAGTCAAAAATTGCTTAGTTTGCTTAGACCGATAGAAGTCGGGTGATTGCCTGTCATCCGCAAGTTATAGGGGATTACTTGAATCTATGTGAAAGTATGTCATATGAGAATAACTAAGTGTCGAAATGAATCTGAGACCGGACGGAAACTTGCAGGGTTTCAGACTATAGTGTTTTCTGTCTGTGTTGATTAAGGACCGACCGTTGTTGGGCCTCGAGTCATGTTGAACGCATGCCTCACATTTAGCTGGCCGAATAATGTACCTTTCGACCGCGAAGCTGGGAGATTATTCGGGCCGAGTGGATTGCCCGCAACGCACTGTACCAGAGCAGTAGTGGCAGGATACGGGGGCGCGATGATAAGGCCAAAGAGCAGTCGGGCGGCCCCTGGGTACATGTGGTTCCTGGCAAGCTCGCAACTTTACCTGAATAGTTGACTCGGTGACCAATACCTCACTTTAGCGGGTGAGTGAGGTTTGTGTGAGGAATAAATTACCAGCTGGTTAATAATCGATTCGAATCGCCATCGTTCACTGGATAGTGAACACTTGACTTGAGCTACTTCATCGTAGTAATGATTATGAAACACTTGGATAGTTATATGGAAAATGACATGATAACTATTTGCTAATGATCATTGGTAATCCTTACTTGCGTAATTACATGTCACTCTAGCACAAGTGTAAACATAGTTGACAGGGTAATAAAGATTAAAATACTGCATGCTTTTGGAAAAGAACTGTTAAGTTTAAAATGTTTTTCTTGCAAATGAGTCAGCTACCCCACCAGAAAGTCTATCATGCTCCTTGGTGTCATTTTATTTTGGTTCTGTCGGGTAAGTCTAGCTGAGTACCTTCTTGTACTCAGGGCTTTGTTCCCACTTGTTGCAGATGGGCAGATGTATTACGACTACTGTATAAACTGCCTCTATCTGGCGATGGGCGAAGCTTAGGACCATGGGCAATGGTCATTCGCTACTTCTCGTCTGATGCTTTTGCTGGAGATGATCACAAGCTAGCACTTTATTTCAAACGCTGTGTGTGTGCGTGATTTGAACTACTGCTTCTGCTACTTTTATTCGAACCTGGTTTGTAATAACTATGTTTAAACTCTGATGTATTTTGTGTCGCAAACTTTTATGTAACTTATGACGGTTGTAACGGAACCGTCCAAATTATAAGAGCACAAGTACAAAAACAATCACCGAAGTGATCAAATTCTCGCACTTGAGCCCATATAACTCCGGTAGTCCAATGAAATCGCGAGGGATTTCAAACCAACCAACATACAAGCCAAGATCGTAGTGATTCAACATAACAAGTCACATGTTACATCCATTATATAAGTAATTCAATATACATCGGAGTTCAATAAAGTTATTACAACTTAAGTTGAAAAGTAGCGGAAGCAAAGTAATTTGAAACTAACATTGCTCTGATTTTAAATACATGCCAGTACCAAGGTCGACTTCCAACAAAAGCATTAGAGAGAAGATAACTCAGAAGGATCATGCCCGTGATCACACTCCGCCTCTAAGGCAGGAGCCAACCAACTCTTGCAGTCGCCATGATACATCACAACCTGCAACAAGTGGGGATAAAACCCTGAGTACAAGAAGGTACTCAGCTAGACTTACCCGTCATAAACTAGAAATAAAGTGACACCAAGGATCATGCAAGGCTGATATGAAGTGGGCTAGCTTGACAACATTTTGCATAAAAGCTTAATATGGATAAGTAATCAGTAATGCTTAAGCATCAAGTTAATTATCATTAACCTATCATCTATATTAGAACCTGTACTAGAGCACTCACTTTATTAGGAGCAAACAATATTAACCATAGCAGGTATAAATTGAGGCAACCTTTCCATCGTTATCCAATTAACCATCCGTTCAATTTAATGGAGTCTACGTTGCCGCTGCTCAAGTCAAGTGCTCACTAACCGGGAGCGACGGCGATTCGAATCGAATTCCTATCCAGCTGGAGGGGTATTTCTAACACTCACCGTGCAGACCCCTGCCAGGGTCGCACAGGCCACCTTTTCATATGATTCAGGAATCGCGGGTCCGAATGATGTCGCGACCCCAAGGGCGACACTCTGCCAGGTGATAGGGACTCTAACCCCCCTTGGTCTCACGCCAATGTCCCCAAGCACATCCTTTCTCTCCTCCAAGAAGCAACCTACCATTCGATTCCCGGCCTGAACCATATTACTCGGCTTCGCGGTCGGAATGACTTATCCGGCCAACTAAGTGTTAGACTGCGTTCAACATGACTCAAGGACGTACAGCGAATCGGTCCTTAAACGACTCAGACGGGGATAGATCCACACCCAAGACCTCCATGCCTTGTTGCTTCACTATCTTCATCCCGCCCGGTCTCATTTCATTTTATTAACACATGGTTCCATTCCACGATAGCAAATATAGCCAACCGTGCCATATATGAATATCCCTACATCTCGCAGGTGACAGGAAATCACCTGACTTCTACCGCTTAAAGCAGGGCTAAGCATCTACTCGATCCTAGTCTATGTAGGATTCAGGGATTCATATATCTGGACAAGGAATGATATAATGCAGCAAGGGTTTCCAACCAACTCCTATCACTTAATGCAACAATACTTATAACATATATATATAATTAATTGCTTTGAAGATAGGAGGCTTATAATGCTCCGGGGCTTGCCTAGGATCCGACTTAAGTCAGAGTTTGTCAGATGAAACTCGCTTGGCGAGCATTCTCTCCATCTAACACTTGTCTGGTCCTTCTATCTTCGGGATGGATCCACCAACTCCATCTTCGGGTTTGGCTCCACATCAGATCCTTCACGTGGTGCATCTAGCATACCTAAACGAGATGCAAGATGCAAGTGTATGAATACATAGGAATGCAATAGATGATGCATCACACATTAATCAAGGCAAGTACAAGGTTACGCTAAATACACATAAGCACTCCACATTGTTTAAATAAACACCACACATCCTAATATAAAAGATGGCAAGCATATTAGGCATGGCACACAAGGTTTCACAAGATCTCAGGTGTATTAACTTAACCACCCTCAAAGGCATAAGTCCCACTTAACAATATACAAGCAAACAACGATAATTGGAATCTGTGAATTTCGGGACATGCAACAGCAGCTATAAGATTTAGCTATAACTGGAGTTACACAAATCCAAATGACTTGCAAGAAGACATTTTGGAAAGCTTATGAAATTATCTACATTTCATATAATATCATCATCGCATGATTTATAAGTTAAATAAGTCAAAATTATAAAGTTCCAGAATCTGTTCCTGACAAACAGAGAGCAAGCAATTCTGTAACCCAACTTTAAACAGCTATAACTCCTAAACCACATGGCCAAATGCCACCAAATTTTAACAGCAGCTAGATACATAAATTATCTATAACTTTTGTATAAACAAGTTTTACAACAAAGCACATTATCATGAAGAACTTTGCTAAGTTCACAGATCTGTCCAGAAACCTCGTTTGCAAGAAATAATTATTAACTTCCGTTACAAACATATAATTAGACAAAACCAACTTTGCCAACATGTCACACATGACTAATGAACACCAGAAAACATAGTGTTCATTCCTAAATAAATTCTTTTAATGCATTTTCTTAATTTATTTAGATAATTAGGTGGAATTGTGAACACCTACCAAAAGTGCACAATAAATTCTACTAAAATTACAGTGGCCTACATATTCTCCCAATAGTCTACTGTCCAAATTTCATGCCATTTGGACATGTATATCAATCTCTATGAAAAAGACAAATTACTATTATAAGAATTCATGTGAGAGCAAGATGAATCAATAACTCACTCATACTACAACTAAAATTCATGAAATTTTTACCACACATCAACCATCATATGAGTAGCATGCCACAAAAATTTCACTTCATTTGGAGCCCTAAATTTGCAGTTAAGAAAATGACAAATACAACTAGCATTGAAAACCTAATCTGAAAAATCCATTTTTACAGCAAAAATATGAAACTAAAACATGCCATATTATAGATCCACTGCATAGATAATTTCACAAGGATTCCAAAAAGTCCACATTTGCTATTTTACGAATTTCCTATGAATTACTATGAATTTCCAAAGTTCAGCAATTTTCCTGCAAAATAATTACCAATCAGTCCTTATGACACTATTCATATGAGTCTTGGCTTCGCATCTGGACCCCTACCTTTAGTCAAATTGCTGCACGAGGCCCCTGACGAGAATTTCAGCAGGGGGTCGTCGGGGCTTCGCCATTCCGGCCGGTAGGAGCAATGCCGGCGATGGGGAAATGGATGGGGAGCAAGAGGAGGCCGACACGCACCCGTGGGTGGCCACGGCTCGTCTCGAGGTGGCCCGAGGAGGCGGGGCCACGCGAGCCGGCGGCATGGGATGACGGTGACAGGCGGTGGCGGTGCTCCGGCGACTGAGGCAGCCGACGAAGGCGCGCGTGAGGTGCAGCGCGACGCGGAGAAGATGATGTCGCGCTCGATTGGGGCACAAGGAGCGCGGAGGTAGGAGAACGGCAGTGGCCGTGGAGCTTGGCGGCGGCGTCCATGGCTGCTCCGCTCGTCTGCCATGGTGTGAGACAGAGAGGCGAGAGAGAGTGGACAGAGAATGAGCAAGCACGAGGAAAAGGAGGGCGCTCGGCTCTCCAAATCGACCGACGCTGTGAGGTGGCGAGCATGCGAGCGGTGCCAGGGCACGCGGCGCGTTCCTCCTGTGCGCACTCGGCCACGGTGCAGCTCCCAGACATTTCAAAGTCTGAATGAATCAAATACCACCGCAAAAATTTGACTGAACAGCTATCTTCATAGTGATATTACTCCTAATCCGTTGCGAACTAGCGAAATACGTAGTTGACAAAAATGGACAGCTATACGAGTACAACATTTCTCTTGTAGAACACTTGAGCTGAATCGGCCTAGAACATGAGATACAAGCAATCCAACATGCCTACATCGAAACTGAAATCAGGTTCAGACTTAGCCAAAATTTTCGTCTCTGAAAACAGCACAAGATTCGATTTTGCGAACCCTAATTGCCCAAGCTAGGCACAAAATCAGCTCTTGCTCATTAAACAAAGTTTGTAGTACTCAAACCAAACTACAATTATTATTTAAGGATCAAGGTTTGAATCAGCTTGTGTTGCAAGATATAAAGCTCCAAAGTAAGGTACATGAAACTGTTGTACAGTCCAGACTTAGCCAAATTGGCTAAGTTCCAAACAGCAGGTCAAAACTGACTTGGGGTCCCTGTTTGAGCATGTTCCCTACATTTCCATGACTTGACTCTTAAACAAAGTTTGTTTCTTATAAAATTCTCTACAACTTTGTTAAAGGGTGCACAGTCATGCAAAGCTTCTAGGTCACACTTTTGAAATGGTCAAACAAAAGGGTTCTAGGGTCCATACATGGTCAACCATCACTTAGAAGCACATTTAGGTAAAATGATCAACATGAACATTGTCCCATGGAGTGTCCTAAGTGTAGTTAAGGTGTTGTAGAGGCCAAACATACCCACCATGCATAGGTTACACAACAGTGCAGGCCTCACATGCCTTGAAACATAGAACTCAAGTGAAATGCTATGGTCATTTCATGTGGTTGTTTCAAGATACATGCTACACATGTTCCACTAGGGTGTTCCACATGTGTACAAGATGTGTTGCACATATTGCATTTGTATGTTGCACAACACTAGTTCCCATGGGATGCAAGGCAAGTTTTAGTTATAATCCAAACAAGCATATAACTTATCATTTCATGTGACTTTTTGATTCCAAACTTCATGAAACTTTTTCAGGGATCAATATAGATAGGTACCAAGGTGAGACACATGAAGATATGGCAATAACACCATTCAAGCATATATCTTTGAAAATGGCCTATATGTAAAGCAATGATGCAGCATCCAACTTTAAGTTAGGCTCATCTCCATAGGTTGACCTTGACATTGTTATTTCCACTTAATCTATCATGTTTGAGCTCAAACCCACTGCCTAATTGGTGATAAACACCTAGGGTGTTACAGCCCTCCCCCCTTAAAAGAATCGCGTCCCGAGATTCAGAATGGAAGACCTTTTAAGGAAGAGAGACGCTATCTAGTTCTCAAAATCTGCTATAGCATTCAGCTACAAAGCTTCAACATCGGTGAATAATTTGGTCAAAGGCACTTTCTGATACTTATTCTTTATGGAAAAATTTGTCTGAAGAATTTCCTTCATTGACTTCCATGAAGCATTGTTACTTTGGGAGGAATCCAAGATAGCACAGTACTGCATGCTCAATGTACAGAGATCATTTGGTCCCTGAGTGAACCTCACAAGTATTTGACTCTCTAATGAGCACAACATAGGCCATCTGAACTTGACACTCGACCGAAATATTCAGAAGTCTACTCGTTGAAATGGCTCTATGTTCGTACGGTTTTTGAAAAGCAGTTCTCTACCAAAATGGCTTGAGTACATCCTTCCAAAAGGGTGAGATCATAGACGACAAACATTCTCTGAGGCCATAGGATACTGACTAACCAATAGACAAGGTCTATGTTGGTCGTAAATGTTCATTCATTTAGACACCAACTAATGGAAAACTACTTGAGGTTCCATGTGTGCAGTTCTCTTTTTCTGATGACAACACTGTATTATCTGAGTCTGTTTGAGGGATTAGTGAGTGTGATAGCTGACTCTGTTGGCTTCGTATTTCTGCCAACAGCTATCTAAAAGGTTCTTTTATCCAAAGACAACAGTTATCTAGGTTGAATCAGATGCAACCTCTTGGGTAAAAACATTTATAAGGTACCAAAGTATGTCATCATTTGGAAAATTATTACCAAAGCAAAATGTAGTGAGGCCTTAAGGACAACAAAAGTTGTAAATATTCACTAAACCGCAGGGAGTAGTCTACCACCAAGCGATTGAGTAAAATTTTCCTTGGTGACTTAGTTGTACTGTAAGTTGAGTTGACTTGCAGCATAACAACTGTGTCAGGCCAACTTTCACCTTGAGGCTTCCTTTTTAGGATCAAACAACAGCTCTAAGATGGGAAATCTGTTGTTTGACATTTTTCAAATTGCTTTCGATTTGCAAATTTACTCGTAGAACCCTTGATTTTCCCAATAATTATTGATGAGAGGACATAAAAGCAAAGCGAAAGGGTGTACAACAGGATCCTTAAGACCACTCAAGATGTCGTCCAACAGAGTGATGAACAAACCATTTGTGGCACCTAAGGGCACATGGATACTAATTTGAAACTAGGTCATGCTTTCTCTAATTCTTCGCTTTAGCTGATTGAACACCTTACACTATCTGTGTGATTGTCCAAGACGGAATTGACTTGATCACAATGGCTCTAGAAGATAGGATCTCACTCAAGTTGTTGGCTAGTTGATTAACTTCTTATTGGTCGTTTCTTTGTAAGACATAACCTTCGTAGCTACCAAAGGGTCGTTACCTAGTTGGAGATTAACGTTCCTATTGGTAACTAATTAGTTGTCTCTCAACACTAAAAAGTTCTAAATCTTCACTCTTGACAGCAACAACTGTGGTTGATGCAGAACAGATGGTTGCTATCGAAGTTAGCAAATACGAAGTTATTCTAGAGATGGTTGATTTCGATTGTATGGTTATTATGCATACAAAGGTTAAGATTTACATAATGTGACGATTGATTCTTATCCAACGAATGACTTGTCCAACCTTAAGTGTTGTGTGTCCTTTTTATCCATCAGAGATGAGATACTTTGCTCACTAGATGACGTTCATCAATACTGGGGTAACTACGTAGAGTCACTTGTCCACCACCTATTGCAGTCTGTTATGTTTATGTCGGTAACCTGTTCTTTAAAGATTTTGCTCTTAGCAACTTTAGAAGGAAACTCCACTACTTTCGGTCTAAGATATGGATCTTACGATACAATATAGAGAGACAACCAAGAAAAGAAACACGAGAAAGTAACACATCGACTGTCGTTTCATAATGGATCATGACTAGAAACCGTGATACCAGCGCGTGCCAAGCAGCCAGCCATGTGTCTGCAGCCACATGAGGCCCTTGGTTTCGTCGCGGCACCATCAGCGGCTACTCATAACACCATTACTAACGCACAATGAAAGTAAAATTTCAAGTGGCACCAATGGGCTGTAAGAGCAAGCGCCATACAAGGAGGGATAGCAAACAAAGGTAGTCACAAGGTTTAGAATCAACACAAAAATGATCCGAAGATCAAAATATAGCACAAGAGAATATAGCTCCATTGCAAAATGCGACTAAGCACGAGATTTTTGCTTAATTCCACGCACGCCTAGCGTTCACCAAAGTGAGGACAAAACGAAAGATTACCATGAGATTTGGTCATGTTGGACCACAACATGAGATCAAGACTGGTAAATATCTCGAGACTTGAGAAGGTTGGGAACGGATTAAGCAACTTTCAAGGGCGAAACCCGATATGTAATCATAGATTGAGTTGATAAGGTGGATGCACGAATTTGCAAGCACACGATTTAGAGACCATATCAGAGAGACGTTACGTCACACTAGCTAACCTTTGAGAGAGGTAACCAGAAGGTCCAACATGGATTTGGGTACGGTCTCCACAACTGGCAACGTACGAACCATGATCAAAGGCTAGCGTTAATGGAAGTTAACTTGGTGGGTCAGTCGACAAGGGTCTTCACAAAAAGAGTTGCAAAACATCCACGACTTATGCAAACATATAGGAGAACTAAACTTTGGACTCTCGGTCAAGCAAAGGCATGGATACAAACATTCAAGGGATAATCACCACGTCTACAGGCTCAGGCTCCTAAAAGAGAGAACCTAATTGAAGACAACAACCATACAATTATGTACGTGAACGTTGTTCTAGGATAAAGCTATGGGACCCTCGGATGCTCACCGAGGACAAACGAGGTGACAACTAGAGCACTACCTAGGTAACAATCATACGTACCACATCACCGTCAAGTAGACAATTGAGAAAATTCAAACAAATGAGCTTGAGCAATCAATACAAGGTACAAGGCTCACCCAAAATACGCAGTTATTTCAAGCACAAATTAACTACAAGTTTAGCTAAAAACAAACGCTAGCTACGGTAGCCAACTTAGCATGGGCACAGAACCTGGACAGCAACACAGTAGTTACTTGTTTCAACCATAACTGAGGTTGTAGACATCCCACAAAGGTGATCCTAGACTTTCTAGAAAGCTTAGGAAGATGACTACACTTTAGTTATTCATACCAAAAGCAAATTCATAGATTAACATGACCAGAAATGCTAATGTTTCAGATCTGTACCAATATGGATAGAAAACTGACAAGAACTTTAAAAATGTATAACTAGAGTTCTAGGGACACAAAAAGGCTGAGCCTTAACTTTATGTAAAGCTTATTAAGTTGTCTATAACTTTATTAATATCATATTAAGATGATTCTACAGCTAACAAGGCCAAACAAGATAAAGAAGACACCTCTACCCAGATTTGGACAGATTCTGTCATTCCACTTTGCATGCTCATAATTAGATATTTAGACCACCACAATTAGTGCTATAGGACATTTTGGAAAGCTTAGAAAAAGTACTACACTTCTTCTATTCCCTCCAAGACATGATTCCTTATGCACATAGGTCAAACAAACCAAACATTCAGATCTATTCAAAGCATAAGAAAAACCTGACCGTAAACTTTTAAAATTCATAACTCTCAAACCATAAGACCTAGGGTCATGAAATTTTAGGACAATCTAGAAAAGTAAGTTAGCTACAACTTTGGTATTCTCCATAACTACAGAAAACACCATTATGACCATAAAAACATCACTACAACAGAAATCGTTCTAGCAGCCAACGTTTAATAAGCAAAACAAGCTTGCCTTTGTTCTACTTAACAAGAGAGCACACAAACATGTTATTCTAGTAGCTCTAAATTTTGTCACCTTAGACCAACATGAATTTAATTCATTCATGAGAATCCATAATTATTTAATTGAGGTCTAAAGCATTGGCAAACGCTTGGGTGAACAACATATCCACCACTTGGCTAAGCTAGAGGATATCTCTAAGTTCAAGCATGTAACCACACTTATTCTAGTAAGGCTAAGCACACACTTTTCTCAAACAACATGGAGTAAGGCATTCTTGTTTAGCTTCACACAAGAAAGATAGTGTACTACATTGATCACAAGTTACTCACTATAGAATAAGGGTGAGAGAAGCATAGCTATGCATAAGGCAACAATCATGAAAATGCATGCTTCGTCCTATCCGTCCTCACAAGACTGCCAACCTAAGGTGGCGATCACGTTCTATGTCGGTGGCATAACCCGCACTCTCTCGATATATAGCTAGTCGTCAGCTACATTCGACTTACGCATTCGTGGTTAGCGTACCTGCAGAAAATTTTCATTGCAGCCCAACAATTACCCAAATATAGCACACAACGAAAGCAGGAAGTAAAATTCTAAGTACTCCCATGTACATATACCCTCGTATATATACATGTAGCACCAAAACTACCCGAATCATTCGATCACCCACAATTAAGTACCTTCATATATACATGTGTGTAACATGTAAATAATCCAGTAACCAAAACTAGCTCTCCCCTAGACCACAGTTTGTACGGTCATGCTCTCACAACTCACACTTACCTGAGCGTAGGTGCGATGTTGCATAAAAGTAAACTAGCGACATATATGACTATCTCATATATGAAGGCTACCTCTAATCTGACACACCAGGTAGCATAGTGTGGGAGAGTCATCACACATACATACCTTGGCCTGGGCGTAGATGCATAAATGAAAACCCCCAAGTTAGTACTTATATAAGCCACCTAATAATCCTTATATGGGCATCAGGAAATTGACCACTGGCATACTTAGATTTAGAATTCAGCTTTCACAAACCTATATATAGCTATAAGTTGATAAAACTGATTTTATAAAACAAAACATTTGTTTTAAATACACATACGACAAGTTTAATGTTGAATCTTGCTCCGATACCAGCTGTAACGGAACCGTCCAAATTATAAGAGCACAAGTACAAAAACAATCACCGAAGTGATCAAATTCTCGCACTTGAGCCCATATAACTCCGGTAGTCCAATGAAATCGCGAGGGATTTCAAACCAACCAACATACAAGCCAAGATCGTAGTGATTCAACATAACAAGTCACATGTTACATCCATTATATAAGTAATTCAATATACATCGGAGTTCAATAAAGTTATTACAACTTAAGTTGAAAAGTAGCGGAAGCAAAGTAATTTGAAACTAACATTGCTCTGATTTTAAATACATGCCAGTACCAAGGTCGACTTCCAACAAAAGCATTAGAGAGAAGATAACTCAGAAGGATCATGTCCGTGATCACACTCCGCCTCTAAGGCAGGAGCCAACCAACTCTTGCAGTCGCCATGATACATCACAACCTGCAACAAGTGGGGATAAAACCCTGAGTACAAGAAGGTACTCAGCTAGACTTACCCGTCATAAACTAGAAATAAAGTGACACCAAGGATCATGCAAGGCTGATATGAAGTGGGCTAGCTTGACAACATTTTGCATAAAAGCTTAATATGGATAAGTAATCAGTAATGCTTAAGCATCAAGTTAATTATCATTAACCTATCATCTATATTAGAACCTGTACTAGAGCACTCACTTTATTAGGAGCAAACAATATTAACCATAGCAGGTATAAATTGAGGCAACCTTTCCATCGTTATCCAATTAACCATCCGTTCAATTTAATGGAGTCTACGTTGCCGCTGCTCAAGTCAAGTGCTCACTAACCGGGAGCGACGGCGATTCGAATCGAATTCCTATCCAGCTGGAGGGGTATTTCTAACACTCACCGTGCAGACCCCTGCCAGGGTCGCACAGGCCACCTTTTCATATGATTCAGGAATCGCGGGTCCGAATGATGTCGCGACCCCAAGGGCGACACTCTGCCAGGTGATAGGGACTCTAACCCCCCTTGGTCTCACGCCAATGTCCCCAAGCACATCCTTTCTCTCCTCCAAGAAGCAACCTACCATTCGATTCCCGGCCTGAACCATATTACTCGGCTTCGCGGTCGGAACGACTTATCCGGCCAACTAAGTGTTAGACTGCGTTCAACATGACTCAAGGACGTACAGCGAATCGGTCCTTAAACGACTCAGACGGGGATAGATCCACACCCAAGACCTCCATGCCTTGTTGCTTCACTATCTTCATCCCGCCCGGTCTCATTTCATTTTATTAACACATGGTTCCATTCCACGATAGCAAATATAGCCAACCGTGCCATATATGAATATCCCTACATCTCGCAGGTGACAGGAAATCACCTGACTTCTACCGCTTAAAGCAGGGCTAAGCATCTACTCGATCCTAGTCTATGTAGGATTCAGGGATTCATATATCTGGACAAGGAATGATATAATGCAGCAAGGGTTTCCAACCAACTCCTATCACTTAATGCAACAATACTTATAACATATATATATAATTAATTGCTTTGAAGATAGGAGGCTTATAATGCTCCGGGGCTTGCCTGGGATCCGACTTAAGTCAGAGTTTGTCAGATGAAACTCGCTTGGCGAGCATTCTCTCCATCTAACACTTGTCTGGTCCTTCTATCTTCGGGATGGATCCACCAACTCCATCTTCGGGTTTGGCTCCACATCAGATCCTTCACGTGGTGCATCTAGCATACCTAAACGAGATGCAAGATGCAAGTGTATGAATACATAGGAATGCAATAGATGATGCATCACACATTAATCAAGGCAAGTACAAGGTTACGCTAAATACACATAAGCACTCCACATTGTTTAAATAAACACCACACATCCTAATATAAAAGATGGCAAGCATATTAGGCATGGCACACAAGGTTTCACAAGATCTCAGGTGTATTAACTTAACCACCCTCAAAGGCATAAGTCCCACTTAACAATATACAAGCAAACAACGATAATTGGAATCTGTCAATTTCGGGACATGCAACAGCAGCTATAAGATTTAGCTATAACTGGAGTTACACAAATCCAAATGACTTGCAAGAAGACATTTTGGAAAGCTTATGAAATTATCTACATTTCATATAATATCATCATCGCATGATTTATAAGTTAAATAAGTCAAAATTATAAAGTTCCAGAATCTGTTCCTGACAAACAGAGAGCAAGCAATTCTGTAACCCAACTTTAAACAGCTATAACTCCTAAACCACATGGCCAAATGCCACCAAATTTTAACAGCAGCTAGATACATAAATTATCTATAACTTTTGTATAAACAAGTTTTACAACAAAGCACATTATCATGAAGAACTTTGCTAAGTTCACAGATCTGTCCAGAAACCTCGTTTGCAAGAAATAATTATTAACTTCCGTTACAAACATATAATTAGACAAAACCAACTTTGCCAACATGTCACACATGACTAATGAACACCAGAAAACATAGTGTTCATTCCTAAATAAATTCTTTTAATGCATTTTCTTAATTTATTTAGATAATTAGGTGGAATTGTGAACACCTACCAAAAGTGCACAATAAATTCTACTAAAATTACAGTGGCCTACATATTCTCCCAATAGTCTACTGTCCAAATTTCATGCCATTTGGACATGTATATCAATCTCTATGAAAAAGACAAATTACTATTATAAGAATTCATGTGAGAGCAAGATGAATCAATAACTCACTCATACTACAACTAAAATTCATGAAATTTTTACCACACATCAACCATCATATGAGTAGCATGCCACAAAAATTTCACTTCATTTGGAGCCCTAAATTTGCAGTTAAGAAAATGACAAATACAACTAGCATTGAAAACCTAATCTGAAAAATCCATTTTTACAGCAAAAATATGAAACTAAAACATGCCATATTATAGATCCACTGCATAGATAATTTCACAAGGATTCCAAAAAGTCCACATTTGCTATTTTACGAATTTCCTATGAATTACTATGAATTTCCAAAGTTCAGCAATTTTCCTGCAAAATAATTACCAATCAGTCCTTATGACACTATTCATATGAGTCTTGGCTTCGCATCTGGACCCCTACCTTTAGTCAAATTGCTGCACGAGGCCCCTGACGAGAATTTCAGCAGGGGGTCGTCGGGGCTTCGCCATTCCGGCCGGTAGGAGCAATGCCGGCGATGGGGAAATGGATGGGGAGCAAGAGGAGGCCGACACGCACCCGTGGGTGGCCACGGCTCGTCTCGAGGTGGCCCGAGGAGGCGGGGCCACGCGAGCCGGCGGCATGGGATGACGGTGACAGGCGGTGGCGGTGCTCCGGCGACTGAGGCAGCCGACGAAGGCGCGCGTGAGGTGCAGCGCGACGCGGAGAAGATGATGTCGCGCTCGATTGGGGCACAAGGAGCGCGGAGGTAGGAGAACGGCAGTGGCCGTGGAGCTTGGCGGCGGCGTCCATGGCTGCTCCGCTCGTCTGCCATGGTGTGAGACAGAGAGGCGAGAGAGAGTGGACAGAGAATGAGCAAGCACGAGGAAAAGGAGGGCGCTCGGCTCTCCAAATCGACCGACGCTGTGAGGTGGCGAGCATGCGAGCGGTGCCAGGGCACGCGGCGCGTTCCTCCTGTGCGCACTCGGCCACGGTGCAGCTCCCAGACATTTCAAAGTCTGAATGAATCAAATACCACCGCAAAAATTTGACTGAACAGCTATCTTCATAGTGATATTACTCCTAATCCGTTGCGAACTAGCGAAATACGTAGTTGACAAAAATGGACAGCTATACGAGTACAACATTTCTCTTGTAGAACACTTGAGCTGAATCGGCCTAGAACATGAGATACAAGCAATCCAACATGCCTACATCGAAACTGAAATCAGGTTCAGACTTAGCCAAAATTTTCGTCTCTGAAAACAGCACAAGATTCGATTTTGCGAACCCTAATTGCCCAAGCTAGGCACAAAATCAGCTCTTGCTCATTAAACAAAGTTTGTAGTACTCAAACCAAACTACAATTATTATTTAAGGATCAAGGTTTGAATCAGCTTGTGTTGCAAGATATAAAGCTCCAAAGTAAGGTACATGAAACTGTTGTACAGTCCAGACTTAGCCAAATTGGCTAAGTGCCAAACAGCAGGTCAAAACTGACTTGGGGTCCCTGTTTGAGCATGTTCCCTACATTTCCATGACTTGACTCTTAAACAAAGTTTGTTTCTTATAAAATTCTCTACAACTTTGTTAAAGGGTGCACAGTCATGCAAAGCTTCTAGGTCACACTTTTGAAATGGTCAAACAAAAGGGTTCTAGGGTCCATACATGGTCAACCATCACTTAGAAGCACATTTAGGTAAAATGATCAACATGAACATTGTCCCATGGAGTGTCCTAAGTGTAGTTAAGGTGTTGTAGAGGCCAAACATACCCACCATGCATAGGTTACACAACAGTGCAGGCCTCACATGCCTTGAAACATAGAACTCAAGTGAAATGCTATGGTCATTTCATGTGGTTGTTTCAAGATACATGCTACACATGTTCCACTAGGGTGTTCCACATGTGTACAAGATGTGTTGCACATATTGCATTTGTATGTTGCACAACACTAGTTCCCATGGGATGCAAGGCAAGTTTTAGTTATAATCCAAACAAGCATATAACTTATCATTTCATGTGACTTTTTGATTCCAAACTTCATGAAACTTTTTCAGGGATCAATATAGATAGGTACCAAGGTGAGACACATGAAGATATGGCAATAACACCATTCAAGCATATATCTTTGAAAATGGCCTATATGTAAAGCAATGATGCAGCATCCAACTTTAAGTTAGGCTCATCTCCATAGGTTGACCTTGACATTGTTATTTCCACTTAATCTATCATGTTTGAGCTCAAACCCACTGCCTAATTGGTGATAAACACCTAGGGTGTTACAACGGTGACCGCTAAACTTAGTACGATCTTGGCTGTTGTGTGAAATGGTTTGAAATCCGTCGGGATTTCACAGACTACCAGGTTATACGGGCTTAAGTTTGTTAAATCGTCCTCTCATTGGATGATTTTCCTACTTAATCTCGTATAATTGGGTGGTTCTGTTACAGCTGGCATCGGAGCATGTTTAGCGTGATTACTGTTCATAAGTGTATTTAAAACAAAATTTTGTTTAAAAAGCGTGATTTTCAAACTAAAAGTGTGCCAGTGGTCATATCCTATATGCCCAGTTGAGGACTCTAGGTGGCTATTTAAGTACTAACATGGGGTTCTTACACCATATTTCTCTTTTCGTTGCTCATACGGCGTGCTATTGTATGAGTGCCACTTAATTGAGTGGTAATGTATGGATCAGTTACCTCTACGCTTTGGTAAGTGTGAGCTGTGAGAGCATGATCGGATACACCGCCGATCTAGGGAAAGTGCTTATATGATACTAGAATAATTACATGTTCTACACATGTTTTTATGAAAGTATCGCATGTGTGGGTGTTCCGTTCGTTGAGGCGATGCCGTCAATAGGACGACGTGTTTGGGTAGATACTACCGTTGTACACGCATCTGGGGATTCGTGTAGAGCGTGTAGGTAGATTTACTACTTTCATGCATTCATGGGAAATGGGCTGAAATGAATTTTCTGCAGGTACATAATAGTGTTTTTCGTGTAGAACGAATTAGTTACGTATATGAGGGATCGTTTGTATGCCACCGAATTCATCGTTAGATGTCCTTATTTTCTAAGTTTGTGAGAACGTAAGACTCGTGCATGCATCATATTGCCTGTGCATTTCATTCATAGTATGCATTCCTCCCCTTATAAAAGGATTATCCCATTTTGATAAAAGTGACATCAACTTAAAATATGTTCTCACCGGGTAATTAAAACTTGTGCTACAGATGGCCCGCACGAAGCAGACTGCCCGTAAGTCCACTGGCGGAAGAGCACCCCGTCGTCAGATGGCCCCACGGGAGCGCCGCAGCACGGACACTTTTCTAAGCGAGTTTGGCATGCCCACCTTGCTTTGGAGAGTGCTCCATGATGTGGGGTACCCAGAGGGTCAAGAGCTGGTGTACTCTTGGAGTGAGAGCCAGTTAGCTAAGGATGGACTTGCAGTAGTGGAAATCACCGTCCCTGCTCTTGGTGATGCACCAGAATGGGATGGTTGGCATTTGGAGTTTGAAGGGCGCACTCCAGTTGAGGGTGCAGAGGGCGTAGCCTTTCGCGTCATCCGAGACATAATGAGCAGGTTTCCCAATGAGTTGGCAGCCGCTTTGGCCGGTACTTTCCTGAGAGATGATCCTCGTGATGCCATTTGGGTGCAACCGCAAGGAAGTGCCCTGGTTAGAGGCCCAAGTGAAGGCCGGGCTAGCGATAACCACGCCATGAGTGCCATGTATGCAGCCATCAGAGCATACCAGGGTCTTGAGAGTACCTATTGGACCTTGACCGGCCTACGTGGTGATGACCGACTCAAAGCAAGGAAGCAGAAGAAGAAGCAAGCACGTGCTATAGCTAGCTTGCAGGAGCAGTTGGCCGACATGAGCTTGCAGCGAGACCAGGCTCTCGAGAGAGGTGAGAGTGCCATGCAGCAGGTGCAGACGTTGACTCAGGCCAACAGAAATGCAGACCGCATGATGGGACAGCTAGTGCAGGAAAGGAATGAAGCCTGGAACGAGAGGGACCTTCTGAGGCAGAGGGTCGAGGAGCTAGAAGAGTATAATGCCAACTTGCATGAAGAGTTTCATGCCCTCTACAACGGGATGGGCCCGTATGCTCCTCCGGACGCCGCCCATATGGACGTCGATGACGACGCTGCTACTGAAGGTAGCGGTGGTGACGCCTCCGACCTCGACGACGGCCCCGAAGAGTAGGATAGTGCCCTGCGTTAGTAGCTAGGCTCTGTCGTGACGGCCTTCTTTTGGTTTCCATGTATTGTGTTGTATCCTGTTCGGTCTTGAGACTGGTGATCTTTTGGAACTTAGTTGTGTATGCGATGCCCGAACGCATAAAAGTCCAGTGTATGTATGCTGGCAACGTGGTTGTATTGGACGCGATGTTGCATTCAAAGTAATTTGATTAGTGATGTTGTTTTAATTGGAATGTGATTATTGTGCCTCTGTTTTATTGTATGACTTGTTCTCTCCAATGAATTCAGTATGGCATGATTGTTCATTCGAATACAATTACTACAACTTCGCTCAATTATTACTTGTTGCTGAAAAATGCAGATGGCAAACACTTGTCGTGCCACGTATGAGGGCGCTGAAACTGGTGGCAACGGTGCAAGGGCCGGTGGGGGTGGTGCAAACAACGTCAACCATCAGGAGCCACAGCTAGAGCCACAATTGCCCCCTCCTCCACCGCTCACTGCAGAGGTATTCTTCGCACAGTTCCTTGGGAGCCAGCGCAATGCCGAGCAGTCACAGAGGAATATGGAAGATTTTCTGCGTACCATCGCTAAAAATATTCAGAGAGGTAATAATCAAGGTAGTGGCCATGGGGTGAACCAGTACAGCAACTTCAAGGATTTCATGGATACTAGGCCACCTATTTTTAAGGAAGCAGCAGAGCCACTCGACGCTGAAGAATGGATCAACACTATGGAAGATAAGTTCCGTGTGTTGAGGCTGACAGAAGTTCTGAAAACAGAATATGCTGCACATCAGCTACAGGGACCGGCAGGGATGTGGTGGAAGCATCACCGCACCACCTTTCCTCCCAATGCCCAGATTACTTGGAGAGAATTCACTGAAGCGTTTAGGGGAGTTTATATTCCCCCAGGGTTGGTTGAGATGAAGCTCGGAGAGTTCTTGGCCTTGAATCAGGGTACCAAGACTGTGACACAGTATCTGCATGCCTTTAACAACTTATGTCGTTATGCTCTAGACATGGTCGACACAGATGCAAAGAGAATTGCTAGTTTTAAGAGAGGGTTAAGTCCGAAGGTGATGAAGCATGTGGGTACCAATACCCGCGCCAGATTCAATGACTTTGTCAGTGATTGTTTGAAACAAGAAAAGAACAACAACGCCTACACTGCATCCAAGAATCGCAAGAGAGTGTTTGAGTCAGGACCATCACAGTCCAGAGTTGTCACTGCAAATCGTTCTTCTTATCGTCCGTCCGCACCTGGTGCAAGGTTCAGGCCGCCACAGCATAAGACCCAGAACTACAAGGGACCACAGAAGTCGTACAAGATGGTCGTGCCGCCAGCAAAGACCACCACAGCTGCAGAACACAGCAACTCCAAGGGAGCTATAGGATCTGCTGGTACAGTGAAGGGGCCCTGCTACAATTGTGGTCAGCCAGGCCACTTTTCAAAGTTCTGCCCTTATCCGCCTAAAAAGAAGCAACAGACTTACACTGCTCGTGTACACCACACCGCCGTTGATGAGATTCCTGAGGGAGAGCCTGTAACTGCCGGTAAGTTTCTTGTTAACTATCACCCTGCAGTTGTTCTATTTGATTCTAGATCCTCACATTCTTTTATGAGTCAAGCATTTGCACGGAAGCATGAACAACTATGCACAGAATTGAGTTATGGTTATCACATAAGTTTAGCTGGGGCTGATGTGTTAACCAATCAGATGGTTAGAGGGGCAACCCTTGAGTTAGGTAGTCAAAAGTTTCGAGTAAACCTGGTAGTTATGCCTAGACTAGTTTTGGATGTAATAATAGGAATGAACTAGATGAAGAACTGGGGGGCAGTCATAGATACAAGCAGTCGGATGCTTACCCTTAAGGATCCCTAGGCAGAGGGTACTTTCTTGGTACCATTGCCTAGAAGAACAGACCTTGTGAGTGTGACCTGTGCTATGGAAGTTGTTCCTATTCACCAGATCCCGGTAGTGTGTGAGTTCCCGGATGTGTTTCCAAACGAGTTACCTGGCCTTCCTCCAGATAGAGATGTTGAGTTTGGAATCGAGTTGATCCCCGGGACAGCTCCTATTTCGAGGAGACCCTATTGGATGCCTCCGGATGAGTTAGCTGAGCTGAAGAAGCAACTGGAGGAATTATTAAAGAAGGGGTTTATCCGACCGAGTAAGTCTGAATGGGGATGTCCTGCCTTGTTCGTGAAGAAAAAGAAAGAGGGTACTCTGAGAATGTGTGTGGATTATCGACCTCTTAATGCTGTAACTATCAAGAATAAATATCCTTTGCCTCATATCGACATTTTGTTTGATCAGTTGGCTAAAGCTAGAGTGTTCTCCAAGATAGACCTAAGATCAGGGTATCATCAGATAAAGATTAGGCCGCAAGATGTCCCGAAAACCACCTTTTCTACCAGATACGGGTTGTACGAGTATCTTGTTATGTCTTTTGGCTTAACAAATGCTCCTGCCTATTTCATGTATCTGATGAATACAATTTTCATGCCAGAGTTGGACAAGTTTGTAGTTGTCTTCATTGATGACATTCTAGTATACTCTGAGAATGAGAAAGATCATGAAGAGCATCTGAGAATTGTCTTGACCAGACTGAGAGATCATAAGTTGTATGCTAAGTTTAGCAAATGTGAATTTTGGTTGAAGAAAGTTCCTTTCCTTGGTCATATTCTATCTGAGAATGGAGTTTCGGTAGATCCGAGCAAAGTGCAAGAGGTTATGGATTGGAAAACTCCAACCACAGTGTCAGAAGTCAGGAGTTTCCTAGGGTTAGCTGGTTACTATCGCCGATTTATACCAGACTTCTCGAAGATTGCCAAACCAATGACAAGTCTGTTACAGAAAGACCACAAGTTTGTATGGATAGGGGAGTGTGAGACAACTTTCCACACCTTGCGGAAACTGTTAACCACTGCTCCAGTTCTTGCGCAGCCCAACATCGAAAAACCTTTTGATGTGTTCTGTGACGCATCAAAAACAGGATTAGGCTGTGTTCTGATGCAAGAAGGAAGAGTCATTGCTTATGCCTCCCGTCAGTTGAGGAAACATGAAATCAATTATCCGACACATGATCTTGAGCTTGCCGCCGTAGTGCATGCCTTAAAGATTTGGAGACATTATTTACTTGGTAATGTATGCAATATTTTCACCGATCACAAGAGTCTCAAGTACATTTTTACCCAACCGGAATTGAACATGAGACAGCGAAGATGGTTAGAACTAATCAAAGATTACAACTTGAATGTACAGTATCACCCTGGGAAAGCCAATGTGGTAGCCGATGCTTTGAGTAGAAAGTCACATTGTCTGAATATGCAACCCTTACTCGAGGATGGTTTTAATCTAATGCACCCTATCGTGTTACATAGTATTCAGATCAGTTGCTCCTTGGAGAGTAAGATAATAGAAGGTCAGAAAGCAGACAAAGGGATATTCCACATCAAAAGGAAAATTAGAGAAGAACCCTCAAAACACTTCCGAGTGGACGAGCAGGACGTGGTGTGGTTCGACAACCATCTTGTTGTTCCAAAGGATAGAGAGCTTAAGAATAAAATTATGGATGAAGCTCATCTCTCTAAGTTGTCCATTCATCCTGGCAGCAGTAAAATGTATCAAGAACTAAGACCTCGCTTTTGGTGGACAAAGATGAAGAAGGAAATTGCAGCTTATGTAGCCAGATGTGACACATGTTGTAGGGTGAAAGCTATTCACATGAAACCCGCCGGATTGTTGCAACCTTTGTCAGTACCCAGTTGGAAGTGGGATGATATAAGTATGGATTTCATCACGGGTTTGCCCACTACTCAGAAAGGCCATGATTCGATTTGGGTAATCGTGGATCGTCTTACCAAGACAGCCCACTTTTTGCCTGTCAAGACAGATTATAGACCACCTCAATATGCTGAGAAGTATATTACGGAGATTGTGAGATTGCATGGCATACCGAAGACTATAGTGTCTGACAGAGGGTCACAGTTCACTGCTCACTTTTGGGAGCATTTGCACAAAGGCTTGGGGACTAGTCTGATTCGTAGCACTACCTATCATCCTCAAACCGATGGTCAGACTGAAAGAGTTAATGCTATTTTAGAAGATATGTTAAGAGCTTGTGTGTTGTCTTCCAGAGGTTCATGGGAGTCATGGTTACCCTTAGCAGAGTTCACATACAATAATAGCTATCAAGAAAGTATCAAAATGACACCTTTTGAGGCTCTGTATGGCCGAAAGTGTAGAACACCTTTAAACTGGATTGAGCCAGGGGAAAGAAGGTATTATGGTATTGACTTCGTGGAAGAAGCCGAAAAGAAAGTTCATATCATTCAACAAAATGTGAGAGCAGCTCAGTCACGTCAGAAAAGTTATGCGGATAAGAGGAGGAGACCGCTTGTGTTCGAAGTTGGTGACTATGTTTATCTAAAAGTCACGCCAATGAAGAAGAAGAGGTTTAGAGTACGCAGAAAGCTTGCCGCCAGATTTGTAGGACCCTACAAAATCTTAGAAAGGAAGGGTCCAGTGGCTTACAAATTGGAATTACCGGAAGCAATGGGTGCTATATTCCCAGTTTTTCACGTATCACATCTCAAGAAGTGTTTGCGTGTTCTAGAGGAAAGAATTGAACCTCGAGGCATAAAACTTAAGTCAGATCTGGTGTATCATGAGCAGCCAATTCGAGTTTTGGATTCCAAGGAGAGGGCTACTCGAAATAGTGTGGTGAAAACGTATAAGATACAATGGAGTCATCATGATGAAGGGGATGCATCTTGGGAAACGGGTGAATACCTACAAAAAGCATACGAAGATTTTTATAATAAATGGTTCGTAACCCAAATCTCGGGACGAGATTTTTATAAGGGGGGAGGGCTGTAACACCCCAGTGTTACGCAAGCATTTGCATTGCAATCATAAGCATGACATGTCATATCATCCATAATCATATATGGTAAGATTATAACTTGAGTGAAATAAAAGCTTGGAAAATATTATTCGTAATGTAATATGTTAATGTGCTAATTACCTTTCATCAAAATTGTGCAACTACAAATTTTATATCACTTAGAATTATAGGTCAAATTTTTGGACAACTAAATTACTCAAAGTTTTGTCAAAAACTGGTTTCAAAAATGTTATCTGAAAATATTCAAAAATACTCCCTATTTAGCTTTTATTCTCCAATTCAAAATCTATTGAGAATTTTTAGTTGGCCCCTTAATCAAAGTTGTAGAGAATTAAATTCTAAGAAACTTTTATTTTTGGGTCATTTCCAGAAAAGGTCTTTTTCTTATTCAAAATGAGGTTTGAAAACTGTATTTGAATTTTGTTTGAAATTAGAAATTTGAAAAAAAAATCAAAACCTAACCTAGCAGGCCGCCGCCACGGTTTTGGCCCGCGGCCGGAAGCGGCCCGCCTCCGCACGCGCGCGCCCGCGCCCGCTCCCCGCATCGGCCCGACCCAGTCCGGCCTCTCTCTTCTCCCTCCCGCTCTCGCGGGCGCGGCCCGCTGGCGCTGCGGCAGAATGCGCCCGCCGCGTGGTGGCCGCATGCCGGCGACGCCCCCGCGTGGCTGCCCATGGACCCCGCGCGCGCTCCGCCTCAAAGCATCACGCGCATCCGGTCTCCAGTCCACTCACTGCCTCGCTCGCTCCCTTTCCTCCGGAGAAACCGAGCGGGAGCGCCGCTCGCCACCGCCCGTCCTCGCCTCCACCGTCGTGTTCCAACGCCGGTGAACCACCACCGCTCGATTGCTCGTGCATGGAGCTCCGCCACCTTCTCCTCTCCTCCGAACGGACCTCCGTTTTCCTTGTTCGCCTACGGTAAGGCTCAATCGAGCTCTTCCCGCTGTGCCACCACGACGGGGCCGCCGAGCTCGCGCTCCGCCCACCGTCTTCCTCGCTCCCTCTCCATCCCCCTGAGCCCCTCTCTCGAGTTCGCTATCTCCTCGCGGACACTGTGCGCGCTCGCTGGTCGGGTCGTGGTCGGAGATGGCCGTTGGCCGTCGGCCACCGCCACGCCGTCGCGGTTCCGAACGCCGACAAGGCCGCCTCTGTTCTCCCCCCTTCAGTCTTCACTGGGCCACCGCGCCTGTGGGCCGCGCCTCCGAGCGGGCCGGCTCGCCGTTTCCCCCACGCGCGCGATCAGGCCGAAAACGGCCACGGGCCGGTTGACTTCCACGGGCCGGCCCAATATCATTAACGAAAAATCATTTTCTGTTTTCTTTTTTTATTCATGGTGAAAAATACTTTGGAAAATGTTTTTGTAGTCATTTCAGCTCCAAAAATTGTGAAATAAATTTCTATGGACTCATTGGAACCAGATCTACAATATAAAAATATTGCATGTCAATATTTCATTACTTTTCTGTAGTGTTTTAATTAATCCTTGAAATTGGTGTTTTCTTGAAAAATTGATAATAAATTATAGAAAAATCAGAAAAATGTGGTTCCAAGTTTGTTAATCTTTTTGTGCTATGTACTTGCTAGGAAAATTATATATCATGTCTGTTCTGTAGAAGAATTTTTAGGTGTAGTTCAAATGCTTTCTATTACTAGTATTTGTTATTTTTGTTAATTAAATAAAGGTAAATAAAACATGCAAGTAATAATTTTTTTACAGTGATTGTTTACTGTGTAGAAAGTAGGAAAATTTCTAAATCTGTTGTTTGATACTTTTCATAATGCAAAGTATTTTCATGCTCGCTTTTAGGCCTTAGCTTGTTATTTTTGTATAGATAATTCTAGTAATCCAAATGCAATGAAAATTTTATGGCGTGCTAGAATTGATGTTAGTAATCCACTGTAATTTTCTAAGATTTTTCTGTGCTACCAAAATATGTGTTGCTGTTCAAGCATAGTGCTAACTAGGGTTTACATTCAACCTTTAATGCAAGATTAGTTAGTAAACTATGCTTTGGTGTATCTTTGAAGCATCTTGAGTGTCAAGGTGCCTTTGCATGCTAGAGAATAGTGGTGGTAGTTCTTGAGTACATGTTCTTGGATGACGTAGACTACCTTGTAGAAGAGTCGTACGTTCCACGCAATCCAAATAAAGTAACATGCTCATTACATCTCATTCATCATCATCATCTCATGTCATCCCTGCAATGCACCTAGGCATGAGCACTTATAATTCTGCATCATACAGGATCGCAGGAAGCGAACCCGGTAGCAGTTCCCGAGGACCCGGAAGAGCAGTCCGAGGTTCAAGAGCAGGAGTCGACCGAAGCTGAAGAGGAGGTCGGTGAAGATCTTCCAAAGTGCCCCGACCACCGTCCGAGCTCCTTTGAGCGAGGCAAGCCCCGGAGCATTTCTCTCCAGGTTTGCAAATAATTTATTATTGACTTTACTTAATTTGATGCATTACGTTTAGGAGTTGTTTGCAAACGTTGCTGCATTATACCTTGTTTCACCTTGCTTTACCCGATCCTTGTTACCTTGGTGTCCGCGGTCAAAAATTGCTTAGTTTGCTTAGACCGGTAGAAGTCGGGTGATTACCTGTCATCCGCAAGTTATAGGGGATTACTTGAATCTATGTGAAAGTATGTCATATGAGAATAACTAAGTGTCGAAATGAATCTAAGACCGGACGAAAACTTGCAGGGTTTCAACTGTAGTGTTTTCCGTCTGTGTCGATTAAGGACCGACCGTTGTTGGGCCTTCAGTCATGTTGAACGCATGCCTCACATTTAGCTGGCTGAATAATGTACCTTTCGACCGCGAAGCTGGGAGATTATTCGGGTCGAGTGGATTGCCCGCAACGCACTGTACCGGAGCAGTAGTGGCAAGATACGGGGGTGCGATGATAAGGCCAAAGAGGAGTCGGGCGGCCCCTGGGTACATGTGGTTCCTAGCAAGCTCATGACTTTACCTGAATAGTTGACTCGATGACCAATACCTCACTTTAGCGGGTGAGTGAGGTTTGTGTGAGGAATAAATTACCAGCTGGTTAATAATCGATTCGAATCGCCATCGTTCACTGGATAGTGAACACTTGACTTGAGCTACTTCATCGTAGTAATGATTATGAAACACTTGGATAGTTATGTGGAAAATGACATGATAACTATTTGCTAATGATCATTGGTAATCCTTACTTGCGTAATTACATGTCACTCTAGCACAAGTGTAAACATAGTTGACAGGGTAATAAAGATTAAAATAATGCATGCTTTTGGAAAAGAACTGTTAAGTTAAAAATGCTTTTCTTGCAAATGAGTCAGCTACCCCACCAGAAAGCCTATCATGCTCCTTGGTGTCATTTTATTTTGGTTCTGTCGGGTAAGTCTAGCTGAGTACCTTCTCGTACTCAGGGCTTTGTTCCTACTTGTTGCAGATGGGCAGATGTATTACGGCTACTGTATCAACTGCCTCTATCCGGTGATGGGTGAAGCTTAGGACCATGGGCAATGGTCATTCGCTACTTCTCGTCTGATGCTTTTGCTGGAGATGATCATAAGCTGGCACTTTATTTCAAACGCTGTGTGTGTGCATGATTTGAACTACTACTTCCGCTACTTTTGTTCGAACCTAGTTTGTAATAACTATGTTTAAACTCTGATGTATTTTGTGCCGCAAACTTTTATGTAACTTATGACGGTGACCGCTAAACTTAGTACGATCTTGGCTGTTGTGTGAAATGGTTTGAAATCCGTCGGGATTTCACGGACTACCGGGTTATACGGGCTTAAGTTTGTTAAATCGTCCTCTCGTTGGATGATTTTCCTACTTAATCTCGTATAATTGGGTGGTTCTGTTACAATCACGTTCTATGTCGGTGGCATAACATGCATTCTCTCGATATATAGCTAGTCGTCAACTACATTCAACTTACGCATTCGTGGTTAGCGTACCTGCAGAAAATTTCATTGCAGCCCAACAATTCCCAATATAGCACACAATGAAAGCAGTAAACTAAATACTCTCCATACATACATCCCCTGATGCATATACTTCGGTATCATAGCTACCCAACAAATGTACCCACAATTAAGTACTTTCATAAATACATGGTTAAACATGTAATTATGCCAGTAACCACAGCTAACTCTCCCCTAGACCGATGGTTGAACGGTCATGCTCTCCCAACTCACACTTACCTTGGCGTAGGTGCGACGTTGCAAGAATGTAACTCTAGCGACATATATGGCTATTTCATATATGAAGGTTACCACTACCATTCGACCACAGGGTAACGGTGCGGTCAAGTTATCACTCATACATACCTTGACTTGGGCGTAGATGCAAAAATTTAAAACCCCCAAGTTAGTACTTAATTAAGCCACCTAAGGGTAATTAATTGGGCATAAAGGAAATGACCACTGGCATACTTAGATTTAAAATTCAGATTTGAACAATCCTATATATGTAGTAGCTATAAGTTGTCAAAAACTGAGTTTTGCAAACAAAAACCTTTGTTTTCAATACACATATGACATGTTTAGTGTTGAACCTTGCTCCAATACCAGCTGTCACGGAACCGCCCAAATTATAAGAACAAAAGTACAAAAATAATCGCCGGAGCAATTAAATTCCTGTACTTAAGCTCCTATAACCCCGGTAGTCCAATAAAATCCTGAGGGATTTCAAACCAACCAACATACAAGCCAAGATCGTAGTGGTCCAACATAACAGGTCATATGTTACCTCCATTTCATAAGTAATTCAACATATATCGGAGTTCAGTAGAGTTATTACAACTCAAGTTCAAAAGTAGCGGAAGCAAAGTAGTTTGAAACTAATATCACCTTAATTCAAATACATGCCAGTACCAAGGTCAATTTCCAACAAAAGCATGAGAGATAAGATAGCTCAGAAGGATCATGCCCATGATCACACTCCGCCATTACAGCAGGAGCCAACCAAATCTTGCAGTAGCCATGATACATCACAACCTGCAACAAATGGGAATAAACCCTGAGTACGAGAAGGTACTCAGCTAGACTTACCCGTCATAAACAAGAAATAATGACACCAAGGAGTATGCAAGGCTTTCTTTCAGTGGGCTAGCTTGACTCATTTGCGAAAAGCATAAGTTATCATGAATAAACTAATTTAAGTCCTTTTGCATCATATTTATTATAACCTATTCAATCTAAGTAAGCACCTATGCTAAAGCAATCACTTGATTAACCATTAACATCAAAGGTTACCATCTCAGGTTTAGCATTTCCAACATTATCCCCATAACTATCCGTGTTCCATCATCATTACTACGATGCCGTAACTCGAGTCAAGTGATCACTATCTAGGAGCGATGGTGATTCGAATCGATTATTAACCAGCTGGTAATTTATTCCTCACACAAACCTCACTCACCAGCTAAAGTGAGGTATTGGTCACCGAGTCAACTATTCAGGTAAAGTCACGAGTTTGCCAGGAACCACATGTACCCGGGGGCCGCCCGACTGCTCTTTGGCCTTATCATCGCGCCCCCGTATCCTGCCACTACTACTCCGGTACAGTGCGTTGCGGGCAATCCACTCGGCCTGAATAATCTCCCAGCTTCGCGGTCGAAAGATACCTTATTCGGCCAGCTAAATGTGAGGCATGCGTTCAACATGACTCGAGGCCCAACAACGGTCGGTCCTTAATCGACACAGGCGGAAACTACAAGCACCCCAGAACCCTGTCCGGTTGCCCCATACTTATTCCGCCCGGTCTCCAATTATCCATCAACACTTGGCTATTTCCAAGATATCATCCATTCCATAGCTAAAGTATTCCAGTAACCACCTATAGTTGCCGGTGACAGGAAATCACCGATCGCTACCAGTCTAAGCAGGGCTAAGCAATATTTTTGATCCTAAACCAAAATAGGATTCCAGGCATATTTACGGGACAAGGAAAGGATATATATGCAGCAAGTGTTTTCAATCAACTCCTATAACTTAATGCAACAATACATATATAACATATATATACTCAATTGCTTTTATAAAATAGGAGGCTTAGAATGCTCCGGGGCTTGCCTGAGATCGAACACTGGATTAGTGATTGACGGATGACACTTGTTTTAGTCCTTCCATCTTCGGGATAGGTCCACCAAACACCGTCTTCAGGTTTGGCTTCAACATCTCATCCTTCACGTGGTGCATCTATCGAACCTAAATGAGATGCAAGATGCATGTGTATGAATATGATGAATGGTAACACAAGATGCATCACATAATCATTCATGTAAACACACGATTAAGACATAGACACCAAAAGCTAATTAACTAACATCACACAACCAATTAAAGAGGGCAAGCACATTAAGCATAACACAAGTTTAACAAGATCACAAGTATCTTAACTTGACCATCATCAAGGGTATAAGCCACACTTAGCAACACATGGAGTAAACAACCATAACTCGCATCTGACAATTTCTAGACTGCAACAACAGCTACATGTTTGGATCATAACTGGAGTTATACAAATCCAATAGCCATGCAACAAGACATTCTGGAAAGCTTATGAAATTGTCTATAATTCATATTTAATAATCTTAGCATGATTCTTAAGTTAACCAAGCCAAACATGTATAATTATAGAATCTGGTCCAGAGATTCCAGAGAACAACTATTTCTGGAATCCAACTTGAAACAGTCATTACTCACAAACTATAAGGACAAATGCCACCAAAATTTAACACAAGCTAGATTAATGAGTTATCTACAACTTTGTTATAAGAATGTTTCTCAGCAAACATCATTTTCATGGTGCAATTACCAAAGTCCCAGAAACTGTCCAGAAAAGCATCAATTGCAAGAATAAATATTAACTTACATTCCAAACATACATTTGGCCACAACCAATGCAACCATCATAAAGTGCATGTTAAATGATCACCAAAAAGCATAGTGCTCATCATTAAATAATTTCTTTTAATGCATTTCTTAATTTATTTAAATAGCAAGGTGAAATAATAAACATATACCAAAAGTCCATAATAAAATCTATAAAAATTACAGTAGCTCTTATATACACCCAATAGTCTACTGTACCAAATTCAAGCCATTTGGACATGTATATCAACCTCTATGAAAAAGACAAATTGTAATTGCAAGAATTCATGTGAGAGAAAGATACACTAATAACTCACTCAAATGGCAACCAAAATTCATGAAATTTTTACCACACATCAATCATCATATGAGTAGCATGCCACAAAAATTTTACTTCATTTGTAGGCCTAGATCTACAGTTATGAAAATGACAAATACAACTAGCATTAAAAACCTAGCTGCACAAATCCATTTTTACAGAGAACACTTTAAACTAAAACATGCCATATTATAGATCTACTGCATAGATAATTTCACAAGGATTCCAAAAAGTCCTCATTTGCTATTTTACGATTTTTCTACAATTTACTATGAATTTCCAAAGTTCCTGCAAATATAATTACGAATCAGTCCCGAGAGCACTATTCATTTGAGTCACTGACTGTGCAGTTAGGCCCCTGGAGTTAGTCGAATTCTCCAGCGAGGTCCCTGGTCGCGATTTGAAAACAGAGGACGCCGGGGAAACGATCGATGGCGGCCGGAGGAGGCACGACGGCGAAGGGGGAATGGCGGGGGAGCATCAGGAGGCCCAGGCGCACCCATTAGGCTACCCAGCTCGGCGCGAGGCGGTCTGTGGCAGTGTGGCCACGACAGCAGGCGGCGGCGACGGCAGCGGCACGGTGGCAGCGGCGCTCCGGCGGCGGTCGGAGCCGGGGAAGAGGCTCGTGAGGGGCGGCACGATGAGGGGAAGGTGATGGAGCGGTCGGCTTGGACGAAGGAAGGGCTGAGTAGTGGGGACACGACGGGGCCGAGCTCGGCCATGGCTGCGGCGATGGTTCCCGACGAGGCTGGCTTGGGCAAGCGCGCGCGAGGGATGAATGGAAGCAAGGCGGAGATGTTGGTGAGGTTGGCTCGGCTCGGGACCGAGCGCAGTAGCGGACACGGCAGCGTCACGAGCTCGAGCTGGAGCTCGACGCGGCCATGGCGCGTCTGCGCTCTGTAGTTGCAAGGAGAGGCGCGAGAGTGAGTGAGGGAGTGGAAGAGGAGCTCGGCACTCCCTCTGGAATAGCAGGGCGCACAACAGAGGGGCAGGGGCGCGTGGCGGAGGTGGGAGCACGCGGCGCTGTGCATGGCGAGCACGCTGACATTTGCACGAACACGTGGAGCGCGATAAGTTGAGCAAGGTGGGTGCCGGTTTGGGCTCGATCCGGGCCGAATCAGTGAATGGGCCCAAAACGAAGTTGGCAGCCCACATGATGCTCTACATTTTTCATTAAGGAGTCAAGGTCATTAGAGCAACGGATTAGCGGTTAACTAGTTGTCAAAACTGCAGTGTCAACACCTTGACGACAGTCACAGAAACTCACTTTCGATGGTCAAAACTTCGTCAAACTGAACTCAACTTTTTGCATGCTCTTCGCCAACCTGTAAACTCCAACTTTTATATTTGGCTCAACCTAAGTTACTTAGCAAAAACAGGAGAACGCGACGTGCCAACCGTCTTGTTGTTGCCGGTCCAACTTCACGAACATGACGAAACTAGCAGTTTTGTGAATTGATTTTGAAGGTCCAACCAAGCTCCAAATCTGGTGAGACTTGATCTATTCTTTCCTTCACAAGGCGTACTCCAACTCGTATGAAGGACTCCAATTGAGCTTCCATATGAATTTGGAAGATAAAAGGTCACAAACATAGCAACTCACTGCTGTCAATCCAGGACTTAGAATTATTTCTAGGGCTGAAAAACAGCAGCTGATCCAAACTTCGACCCTCTGTTTAACAAGCTTACAAGCTGATATAGCTCTTGGTCCAAAAACATAGTTTCTTCTACACAACATGAACTACAACTTTCATTTAATGTCCAACATCAAAACTGGTATAAAAACTATATTTCTACTTTGACCAAAGTGGCATCGCAATAAAGCTTGAATTGTCCTTCGTGATCCATTGGAGCATTTTTTGGGCATTTGCTCAACACGAACCTTTCACGACTTTTGTTGTAGAGTCCATCTTGAGTCTTTTGGGTATGCTTACAAGGTTTGGTTGATGACCTATATTTCCATCCACTTAATAATGCAATTCCAGCACTTAGTAAAGTCATTCCAACAAGGAAAGAACTTATCATTTCATGTGACTTTTTTATTCCAAACGTCATGAAACTTTTCCAGTGACCAATATAGATAGGTACTAAGGCGAGACACATGAAGATATTGCAATAACACCACCCAAGGATATATCTTGAAAATGGCCTATATGTGAAGCAATGGTGCAACATCCAAGTTTAGGTCAAGCTCATCTTCATAGGTTTGACCTTGACATCTTCATCACCACTTAATCTACCATGTTTGAGCTCAAACCCACTGCTTAACTGGTGGCAAACACCTCGGGTGTTACATTCTCTCTAATCGCTTATATCTTCACTACCTTGTAGTGCGGCCCAAGGGTAATATTAAAGACTGGGTTAGTCATCGCACGCTTTTTCCTTGCGGATAAAACAAATACGATACACTGGACTTATCTCCCGGGTGAAGTGCTCACCGATATCCATGCGCTTGCGGATTATTTCTCTTTAATTCCTTCGTGTGCGTATCTAGTATCAACAAGTATTTCTGGCGCCGTTGCTGGGGAGAAAGACGTTAGCTAAGTTAACCTTAAGTCTTGCTTTACCTTGTACATATGCTTTTATCTTTTTCTTTTTTATTTCTTACCTTATTCTTCTTGTCTTTTCTATCCTTATGGATAACATAAATTCAATTCCTATCTTTCGATTTTCTGCACCCACGGAGACCAGCCTGGTGCCATGGGAGTCATCACAACCTATCCAAACCCCTAACTATAGGCTGAGTCCGCAGTTGATTGCAATGGTCCAAAGCTTATCTTTTTTAGGAGGAGTAGACGAAAACCCTTACCTTCATATCCGTGACTTTGAGCAAACATGTGACTGTCTTCGCATAGAAGGCATGTCTGATCAAACTTTATGTTAGAAGCTATTTCATTTTTCTTTCAAGGGAAAAGCTAGACAATGGTATGATAAAGTCGTAGGTAAGCAACAAGGAGATTGGGGATCCTTACGTTCTAATTTTTGCCTAGATTTCTACCTATCTCCCAAATCGTCGACCTTGGAGTCAAGGTTCTGACTTTTAAGCAAGAACCTAGTGAATCTTTGGCCTCATCCTAGAATCATTTTACTATTCTTTTAGCATCTGGCCTGGATCTCAGTTTACAAGACCCTATTCTTCTTCAACATTTTTATAAAGGTCTTCATAGAAAGAGTAAGCAATTGCTCGATACAACTTCTGGAGGATCATTCTTGCATGTTTCGTCAGAAAAAGCAAGATCAATCTTAGATCAAATCCTATCCACTAAATTAGATAATCTCTTAGAAGAAGAACCTTAAGTAGCTGAAGCAAATTCTTTGCCAGATATACCATCTACTTCAGCTATTCCAAGTTCTGAGCAAGAAGAAGAAGAAATTTCATTTCCTGATTTTATGTTTGATATCGAACCCATTCTTTTTTCTAATTTTGGAAACATGATGAACCATCATTCTATAAAGAAACCACAGAATCAGAATCACCGTAGAGAATCTTTGAATCCTTCTGAGGATATTTCTTATAAAAGCACTTCAGCAGAGCTAGTGTCGATCATAAGAAGTGAATGGTTAGAGAAATCAGAGCTTTCCTCTTATGTGATCCGTTTAGATTCACTCTCTCTTCCAATACGTTGCTCAATTGATTCTGACCACATAGATGCTCTCTATAATCTAGTTGTGGGTATCAATATCATGTCTGCTTCACTTGCACAACATTTAATGAAGCACATGACATTAAGCCCAACTACAAAATTAATGAAGTGTCTTTCAGGACATATTGTCCCCAGTTTGAGAATTTTACATATTCAACCAATCCAGGTAGAAGGAACCTTGGTTCATTTGAGCTTTTATGTCTTCCCCATATGGGACTTCGACCAGTTGATAGGACAACGTTTTAGAAGACTCCATTATGAAGGACAAACAGGGAAATTAAATATTTATTTTGGAAAGAAACTCCAATTCCCAGTGTCCATATCTCATTCTCTAAGTACTAGGACCGAATCTTATCCAGAATCTGACCCGCTGGAGGAATTTAAGGCTGCTTCTCTAGAGTTTTTATCCAACTCATGTCTAGAGGATGATGCTCAATTCTTCATAGAAGAAGAGGCTGATTACTCTGAGCCTGAACCTTTAGATGAGTTTGCGGAGCCACCTAGACCTCCTATAGAGCTTATACCTTTACCAACGAGTCTTAGATATGCTTTTCTAAATGATGATCCAGAGTTCCCTGTGACCATAAGTGATAAACTCACTCAGGAACAAACTCTTCGCTTAATGGCTGTTTTAGAGAAACATCGATTAGCTTTTGGCTACTCACTCCAAGATCTTAAAGGAATTAGTCCTGCTCTTGCACTCATCGTATTCCCACAGATCCAAATATTTCACCTTCTAGAGAACCACAACGTAGACTCAACAATGGAATGAGGGAGGTTGTGAAAAAGGAAGTTTTGAAACTATTGCATGTCGGGATTATCTATCATGTGCCACACAGTGAGTGGGTAAGCCCTGTCCAAGTTGTGCCTAAAAAGGGAGGCATGACTGTTGTTAAGAATGAGAAGAATGAGTTGATCCCTCAGCGTACCGTCACAGGATGGCGGATGTGCATAGATTATAGAAAGCTTAATAAAGCTACTAGGAAGGATAATTTTTCGTTGCCTTTTATTGATGAGATGTTAGAATGGTTAGCTAATCATTCTTTCTTCTGTTTCCTTGATGGATATTCGGGGTATCACCAAATCCCTATCCATCCTGATGATCAAAGCAAAACCACTTTTACATGTCCCTATGGAACATATGCTTATCGTAGAATGTCTTTTGGGTTATGTAATGCTCCAGCGTCTTTTCAAAGATGTATGATGTGTATATTTTCTGATATGATTGAAGAGATTATGAAAGTTTTCATGGATGACTTTTCTGTTTATGGAAAAACTTTTGATGATTGTCTTGAAAATTTAGATAGAGTTTTGCAAAGATGTGAAGAAAATCACTTAGTCCTTAATTGGGAGAAATGCCACTTTATGGTTAAAGAGGGAATTGTGCTTGGACACTTAGTGTCTGAAAGAGGTATAGAGGTAGATAGAGCTAAAATTGAAGTAATTGAACAACTACCTCCACCTGTGAATGTGAAAGGAATTAGAAGTTTTCTTGGCCATGCTGGTTTTTATCATAGATTTATAAAAGATTTCTCATTTATTGCTAGACCTCTTACTCGTCTGCTAGCCAAGGATGTTCCTTTTGAATTCGATGATGCATGTTTAAGATCTTTTGAAATTTTGAAGAAAGCACTCATCTCAGCACCAATCATTCAACCCCCTAATTGGTCTTTACCTTTTGAAATTATGTGTGATGCAAGTGATTATGCTGTGGTGGGCAGTTTTAGGACAAACTAAAGATAAAAAGCATCATGCAATAACCTATGCTAGCAAAACTTTAACAGGACCTCAATTAATTATGCAACTATTGAAAAAGAGCTCCTTGCTGTTGTTTTTGCTATTGATAAGTTTAGATCTTACTTAGTGGGAGCTAAAATAATTATTTATTCTGATCATGCTGCTCTGAAATATTTGCTCACTAAGAAAGATGCTAAACCCACTTAATACGATGGATTTTGTTACTCCAAGAATTTGACTTCGAGATAAAAGATAAAAAGGGAGTAGAGAATTCTGTTGTCGATCACTTATCTAGAATGTAGTTTGAGAATTCACAGGAACAGGCCATCGACGATTCACTCCAGGACGACATGCTCTATGGGATCAACAGATCTGACCCCTGGTATGCAGATATTGTTAATTTTATGGTTTCAGGATATGTACCACTAGGAGCAAATAGAAAGAAACTCGTGCAGGAAAGTCGTAATCACATATGGGATGAACCGTATCTCTTCCGAGTCTACTCAGATGGCCTGCTCAGGAGATGCGTACCTGTTGAACAAGGAATAAAAATCATTGAGAGATGCCATTCATCACCATATGGAGGACATTATGGGGCATTCCGCACACATGCAAAGATTTGGCAATGCAGATTCTTTTGGCCAACAATGTATGAAGACACAAGAGAATTTATCCGAAGATGTGGACCATGTCAAAGGCACAGCAATACCAATACAAGAGATACTATGCCACTCATCAACAATCTTCTGATCGAACTTATCACACTCATTTTTAAGGACAAAAATAGGATGCATAAAAGACTCATGTGCGCCCCAGGATATGATCACACACACAAGTAGACAAATTACATAGTATCATCACAGTGCTTATTACATAGCGAATAAACATTTAACACATAGTCTCGAACAATAAATAATAATAACTAGTAGTAGATCTCCAGTGGAAACTCCAAACACAGGGACACGGTTGACTGGTTGACACCAAGACTAGTACTCATTACGATAATCTTTCTCATAATCTTCATCTGTTATGGTGGAAATAACAAGGGTGAGTCTATGTCGAACTCAACAAGTATAACACAGGGTTCATGAGGCACAAAAAAGGCTAGACACTGTTTAACTGCTTTTAGCTTTTAATCATCATATAATTAGCAATTAGGTAGCATCAAGATAATCCACTTCCCGTTAATGAACCAATGATTAATTGTAATAAGGATAATGAATAGTATTAACATGAGCATAATGATAACAACAGTAATTAAGCATGATATAACAATTATGATCAACTATTCTGTAAGAATCCCCCAGGCCGCTCGTGTCCGTGAGCACGGCTAGTATACCAGTTTTTAACTCTGCGCAGAGGTGTACACTTTCACTATGAGTCATGACTTCCAAATGCATGGGTTCGCGACTCCCCAAAACATCAGAAATCATATAAAGCCACTTAAAGGTTCGTCTAACAAGTTAGGGCCACTAGATTCACTCGGCAGGTAGATGTAAGAACCCTCTTTTTCAAATGGCACAATTCCTTCTCAGCTATACTCATAGACTAGAGGTTGTCCTACACCCAACGTGTCAAGCCATTCTTACGCCATTTAAGGTAACCACTAACAAGCTACAAAAGGTCCTTTAAACAACTAAAGCCAGAGGCATATAGCCCTCACAGCTGTACTGTAAATCCCGGTTATCACTTACAGATAAGTCCTTAGGGAGAGTAACTAGAGCGACAAACAATCAACACAACACAACGCTCTAGTCCCCTTTTTCAATAGTAATAAGATCATCTTAATGGTTGGTTGCATAATCCATTAGTCAAATTACAAGATCATTGTTCATAATTAAGCACTAGCAATAGCTACCCAAATGCATAACCCATAGTTGACAAGGGAACAAGATATCAATAGTTATGTTATAATCTCTAAGGTTGTCAAGGAAAACACATGCGTATTTATGACAATTTCAGTGAATAGGTAACAAGGATAGTCCCATGTTATACTTGCCTTGATCAAAGCTTTCCTAATGAAACTGCTGGTTTGGTTCAAAATAATACTCCTGATTGTCCAGAAACTGCTCACCGTCTATACTCGATCATCAAGCATCAACACACAATCATCCGAGCAATCATACACGAAGCAAACAAAGAAATATAGTTAGAACAGTACACCAACAGTAGCAAAACAGTATAAAAAGTTTGTAAAACTCTTCTACACGTTCCTACGATCACACAGACGTAAAGATCACAAAATTCGGAGTTAAAACGTGAAAGTTATGAATTTTCTAAGATTTCCTATAGATAAATAATTACTTAAATATAAACTTGAAAATTAATTTTCTCAAACCTAATGTACACTATACTAACATGTAGAGCTCGCAAATATGAACCTAACGCAACTTGAACGGGTCAAATCGGAGTTAAAACGAAGATTTTATGACCAAAACAAGTTTAGTGGCAAAACTGTAAATATCAGAAAACATATTTTTGATTTACCGAGAAGAAATATGTTTTCAAAACGAAGAAACGTACTTCGAGTAATACGCTAATGACCACGGGTTCAAATAAGTAAAAGGGCAGGGACTCTTTATGAAATTTACCCCGCGAAGGGGTATCTTCTATTTTAGGCCGTTGATCTAAGAACCGACGACCCACAGCACCCCTAGAGAAGACCCGGCGGCGCTGTCACCGGAGTTCTTCACCAGCACGATGGCGCCATGGCTGGCGGCTCGCCGGAGTAGCCAATCGGGCGCCTCAGGCCACTATTCAACGCAAGACCGGTACCAATCGACAGCGGAGCTCAAGGCGATCTCACCTGGCAAGAAGATGGAGGCGAAGGCGGCTCGTGATAGTCGTGCGGCTCTAAAGGGCGGGCGGCCGAGCTCCTGCTCACGGTGGTGGCGCAATAAGCGATTAGCAACCAAATTGGAGGCACCCTTATGTTCACAGGAGCATGCTAAAGCCGGTAGGGTAGCTTACGGTGGCAAAAAGATGACATACGTGTCGAATTGCTTCTCGCAGCGGCTTCTAGGATTGCGGCGGCAGCAAGAGCTCGAACGAGGGTAGTTGCTCACGATTTGATCTAAAAACGACAAGCAAGGCGAGGCTCTAGCTTATATAGGGTGTTGGCGTGATCAATTTGGGAAAACAATCCCTTGGTTCACGGATTTGGATCGGAGTCGGTGATAGTCTCCGTCTCGGCCATGAGGAAGAGGACGAGGTGACCGACAAGTGGGGCCACGGCGTCAGCGGCACTGGAGAAGAGAGAGCTCGCGCGGTGTTCGCCTGGGCCAGCCCACGCGGGCGCGGGGAAGAGCGGGCTCGGCCTCGTCGGCCCATCAGCGGGGGAAATGGGAGGACAGGCCAGCCGAGCGGGCCTCCAGGCCGCCAGCAGCACAGGTATGCCCTTCTTCTCTTTTTTTTCTTTTATTTGTTAGTTTTCAAAACCATTTAAAGAGATTTGCAAATCCAACTCAAATAAAATAAAAACCACACCACATAATAAAATAAATGCAACAGCATGAATGCATCATCAAGTATTCCATCTAAAATTTTAAATTTTAATTCCCCATTAATTATTTTCTAAATTATTTAAACTCATACTAAATCTCTTTTAACTCTAATTTTCTTCTAATTCTCAATTTTAAATTTTTTGGGTGTTACAGAACTCTTTGATGTCTGGGGAATTGACTACATGGGACCATTTCCGCCATCAAATAAATGCGAGTACATTCTAGTAGCAGTAGATTATGTCTCCAAGTGGTTCGAAGCTCTGCCATGTAAGAATGCTGATAACGTAAATTCAAAGAAGATGTTTGAAGAGATAATATTTCCAAGATTCGGAGTCCCGAGGATAGTGATAAGTGATGGAGGATCGCATTTCATTGACAAGCACTTTGAGCACTACTTGTCTAAGCATGGAATACGTCACAATGTTGCTACCCCGTATCATCCTCAGACAAGTGGACAAGCAGAAACATTCAATAAGCAAATCAAGAATATTCTGCAGAAGACAGTAAATGAGATGGGTACTGGATGGAAGGACAAGCTTCCTAAAGCACTCTGGGCGTACCGAACGGCATACAAGACACCCATTGGGATGTCTCCTTATCAGTTGGTGTATGGGAAGACTTGTCACTTACCAGTGGAATTAGAATTCAAAGCTCACCGGGCTATCAAGAAATGGAACATGGACCTTGATGCTGCCGGAGTAAGGAGGAAAATGCAATTCTCAGAGCTAGATGAATGGAGAGAAAAAGCATATCACAATTCAAAGATTTATAAAGAGAGAGTCAAGAGATCGCATGACAAGAGAATCAAGAAGGAGTTCGCCCTAGGAGATAGGTATTATTTTTTAATTCTAGGATAAAGCTCTTTGGACCTGGAAAGCTATGAAGTAAGTGGGAAGGACCATTTTGTAACACCCTAAAATTTGCTTCTTTGGAAATAGAGCTAAAATGAGTTAATTTTGAATTTTTGTGCTCATGAAAACATAGGGAAATAATATTTTTTTACTAAATTGAAATTTATCATAAGGTTTAGCAACTTGTTGATGCATTCATGCTGATGCATTTGTGTTTTTGTATTGCTTAGTTTTGACCAAAGATCAAAATGAATTCAAGTTGTTCTTTAATAATGCGTTTAGGTCGATTTTCCTTCTCCGATATACATATATCATTTTTCTACAATCAAATTCCTTGTTTCTCATCCGTCAATCAACCTCTACTAACTTCTCAGGAATTTTTCCGACTTTTTATGTAGCTTGTTTCCACTTATATGTGAGCATAATCTAATTTTTAGATGCTCCAAAATATCTTGTCATGAGCTCCAAATACTTTATTTGGGTTCCTCATGTTCCATAATGTCTCTGAAAAATTTTCCCGAATTTTCGGAGCTTTCGAAGTATTTTTCGTAGCTTAAATAATAATTCTAGACTTTTCTAGAATTATTTTATCCACGAAATTAATTAATTCCGAAAATAGGAAATATCTCATATTCCACCAAAGCCCGTGTGCAATAATCTTAAATGCCTATACATTTATTTACTAATGGGATTTGATGATTAATTAGGCCCATTAGTAGAGGTGGAGGGTGCAACTTCAATTAGTACCATATTGCTAGTTGATGTGAAGGTGAGGAGTTTTCTCCCAATAAATATATACCTACCCCATGGGCAAAGCACACCAAAACTACCGTAAGAGGAGTCCCTAGTTTGGGAAATTCCTCGTGTAGTAAATTATATTTTCTCTGCCTTCTCTGCCGCCGTCGCCGCCGAGTTCTTCATCACCTGTGGTCCTGCGCCGCGCCACACCATCTAGCTTCCATGCGCTGCCACCTGCGCTTTGAGTCTCACCGAGAGCAGAAAGCGACCGCCGCCGCTGTTGCCGTCTCTTGCCTCGGCGTCACGGAGAACCTTTTGCCGCTCTTCGTGTCCAGGAAGGCCCGGATCCGCCATACCTGACGTACGTCGTGCTGACTCTGTTGGCTCCGTGCTCCGTTGTCACAACAGACTCGGCTGCTGCCTATCCTGTCAAGTTCGACTGCTGCCATCGATCTGCAAGTCACCTGGACCCTGGAGTCTTCGGCCGCTGCGGAACCACTGAGGGAGGTGCACGACTGCGTGCATGAAATTCCAACTGCTTCCTTCTTCACGTCCTGCATGATCTTCACGTCCGGCCATGTAGGGCTATCAACGACACTGCCTGTTATTCATAGTTGTTCGTTGGTGAGCATCTCCATGCCTTCCTCTCTGCGTTGACTACTCTGCTGCATGCTGCTTTTGCATGTGTGATATACGTCTATATGCCTCATCTACATATACTTAATCATGCATCAGCTATTTCTTTATTCAAAATTCTACTCCGAGGTCCATGCGAGTTATTTTCTATCAATTCATCATATGTTTCTCAGAGCTCATCGATAGCCATGTTCCATTTGCGTATAATAAATCCTAGACTGAGTATGTATAGCTCCAAAGTTAATATTCTTTTGGTATTTATTAAATTTATATTGTTGCAAAGGATTAGAAATTGTTATTAATAATATTTCTAAGCCGTTCTAACAGTATGAAAATAAATGCTCAAATAAAATATTAATTTGTATGGTGTACATATATTAAAATTGTTTTACATGAAAATCTCCTTTCTATCATTCAAACTACATACCTTGTGCATTTGTAGTGATTAAACCATAGCTCCGATTAGAGTGCTTTTGGCGCCTGTGTGTTCATAGGAACGTGTAGAACATCTTTAAAACCTTTTTACTTGTTGTTTCACTTGTTTGGTGTACTGTTCTAATTATTATTCGTTGTTTGCTTCGTGTATGATTGCTCGATGCGTGTGTGGTGATTTATTGATCAAGTCTAGTCGGTGAGATTTACATTGAGATTCAAGAAGCTATTAATTGAAGATTTGGATCATAGAAAGGATCTTGATTTAAGGCAAGTACAGCATGGGATCATCCTTGTTACCTAATCACTTTTAAAGCACTTAAATCACTATGCATGTGTCTCCTTGTTAAGGATGCCTTAGTATTGATCTTGTTCCTTGAATCCTATGATTATGGCATTAGGTAGAGGCTAGTGCTCACATAAACAATGATCTTGTAATTTGACTAATGATATACGCAATAACACTAAAAGATGATTTTTAGCAACAGGGAACAAGAGGGCTAGAGTTTTCTCTAGATTCCTCTCCGTAAGGACTTATCTGTAAGCGAACATCCGGGACTTACAGTACAGCTGTGAGGGCTACATGGCTCTGGCTTTAGTCATATAAGAGGACCTTTTCTAGCTTGTTAGTGGTTACCTTTAAGGCGCAAGAGGGGTTGTGTTCCGGGTTGGGTGTAGTGCGGCTCCTGTCCTTATGAGTATAGGCTGCGTGTCATTGTGCCATACGGAAGGGGGCTCTACATTTGCAGGCCACAGAAACCTAGCGGCCCTAACTTGTTAGACGAACCTTGGAAAGACTTCATAGTGAAACTTGTCTACCTATTGAGGCCTTGCAAACCTCGGGCTTACGGGGATTGCGACTCACAGTGAAAGTGTACAACCTCTGCAGAGTGTAAAACTGGTATATCAGCCGTGCTCACGGTCACGAGCGGCCTTGGACCCTTACGGAATAGATGATCACTATTGAACTGTAATATGCTTATGTTTTTGCTATTCATTCTTCATATTACCTGATCATATGATTATTCTGGGATTAAAGACATCTTGATGCTACTCATGTGCTAAAACTTTGCCAACTAAAAGCTACATGCAGTTAAACCCGTGTCATGCCTCTTGAGCCTCATGAACCCCATGTTATGCTTGTTGAGTTTGACATGGACTCACCCTTGCTATTTCCCCCATATCTCAGGAAGGGTACAAGACTGCTAGATTCTGGAATTGTTAGGCTTGTGATCAACCAGTCAGTTTGATCCTAGAGTGAAGGTTACACCCGGTGTTCGGAGTTGTCTTGCCGCTGTGTTGCTGTCTAAGGTTATATCTTATACTATTGCGTTATGTTTAATAAGCATTTGTCTTTTGATATTACACTTATCTGCAGCTATATGTGAGATTTGACATCTTTATTTCACATATAGTGTATATCTGGTTTTGTCCTTAAAACTGGGTGTGACACATTTAAAGTGGTAGACGCATCTTCACATGGAGCAATCACACTTCAAAATGACGAAGGTACGTTATTCAAGATAAATGGTCAACGCCTTAAAATATTTTTAGAGCCCAATAAAGAATTAGAAGAATTAGATGTTATTAATTTCTTTATTACTTAAGGACTGTTGGGCCTGACCTTTTTAGTTTTCGTTTTTTAGGGCCCAACATATTTTTTGAAATAACAAAAACATTTAGAAAATTTTACGAAAAAGTGGACCGGAGCCGGGCTCGTGGGCCGGGCGCCCGCCCCTAGGGCTGGGTGGCCGCCCCACCCCCTGCGCCGTTTCACCGCCGCCTTTTGCCTTTGTGATTGTTCTATATTCTTCTTCTAGAAAAAGTTTATTCCTAGCTTATTCGGGCGTTTTTATCACGAGATACCATTTATGTCCATTTTGGTCCTTCGAGCCCTCCTATATAAACACCCCATGACATCAGCCATCCTCATCAAATCAAATCATTCCTCTCTTCCTTTTAGAAGCTTGCTAGCTTTCTCTCTCTCCCAAGCTCCAATGGCCAACCACGACAAGATGATCATCCCCTACGGACTCGACCTCAACTCCATTTCTAAGGAAGATCTAGATTGCAAAGCTCTCATCCCAGTTAGCGATGCTCAACCCTTCGCTGCCATTCCACCAAATCCTAATAGCTATAGCAAATCCTACTTCACTCAGCCAGTTCTTGCAACACCTCCGCAGTCTCTCCTGCTAGAAGATAAGTCGCTGAAGGGGCCCGTTGTCAAGCTACCGGTCGGAACCAAGCTCCTGCCGCCAAAGTACAACGAGACACTTGTTGGTGTGAAGACCAACAAGAGTGGCGAGATCATCTGCGCCAAGTACAACACCGGGGAGTGCACCTACCTCGAAGGAGTCCGCGCTCATCCAAGCAAAGTCCAATTCCTTCCACCCAAGGAAGCTCCTAAGAACGCTCTTGCTAAATCTTAAACTCGACGCAAGCGTTGTAAGACTTTAGCCGATTTAGAGAAAGTAATAGAGGCTCAGCAAGCGACTATCTCCTCTATAGAAGCCACTCTACGCCTTCAGGGTAGATGCTTTCTTCGCACGCATGAGAAAGTAGAGGACACAGAGAAAGACAACAAGAAACTAGACAAGTGCTTAAGTGCCTTAGAGCCTCCTAAGACAAAGAAGTAGATTGAGCCGGTCTAGCAGTTGTTAAGGCACCTTCGAGATTAGTCACAAGATTGCTTAGATTCATTGCTTAGTTCAATTTATTTATTTATAATTCATTGTAAACATGTGCCTTACATGATACTAAATAAAGAGTTGGTTTCTCTTATTATTGGATATATTCCTTGTGCTTTTGTCTCCACTATGTTTTATATAAAGGAAAGCAGGAAATAAGTGTGGGGGAAGCACCCGACGATATAACGAACAGATTTTACTGCACAAACGAAAAATTTTGAAGATATATGACATGAGGACCCTACACGTCGAAGCGGGCTTTGGAAAGCCACCCCAAGTGGGGCGGCTGCCCAGAGCATGGGGCGAGCGCCCAGGGTGTAAGCCTTCCTTGCTCCGTCCTTCGACCACGGTCAGGTTTGCTCCCTACACGTTCCCATTTTTATATATATACACTCTTTGTTACGTTTCACATTATGAATTCTTGAGTACAACCTATTTAAATGCTGAATTGAAAAAGATAGATTATTCTAGTCATGATCTCTTTATAGACTCACACCATGATTCTTTCCTGGGAGTCTTGTTGCTGTTGGGAACTTAATTTTTAGGGACCCCATATCATTTAAGTTGTTGTGGAGTGAGAGATAGTAGAATCATGAGAACCTGATTTCTGATACTTTGTCACTTGGAGAATTTCTTTTACAAAAATGTTAAAATTATTAGCTATGCTTCTCCTCTGTGGTAAGAATAAAAATGCCTAATAGAGCCTTATATATAAAACTAGCACATAAGCTATTTACTTTGTGTTGAGTTTGGTCAAGCCGTGCTAGACCCTTGTTGAGAGGTGGGCCATGCCCCCAAGATTAGGATTCACACTAATCTTCGCACCCTTTGCTACTTCTACCCTGGAAGTACGCACCACCATATTACCTATTTAGATCCACTCAAAATTTGTTCTACTCCTACCCTGGGAGTAAACAATAAAAAATATATTCCCTATAGGTTTTTCCTTGATTGCTAGCCATGATTCTAAAATGCTCTAGAATGTTATTATCTTCTCATAATGTTCTATCAAAGTTCAGTGTATCTCGTTATTATTAAAAAAAAGAGAAGAAAGAAAAAAAAGAGAAAGAAGAAAAAAGAAGAAAGCGTTGGTCTTGCCTTTTGTGAAGTACAAGTTTCAGTTGCAATTCTTCAAAATCAAAGTTGGATAATGTATTTTTTGTAAAGGAGCATTGTAGAATTATCTTGCACCCCTTCTATCTTCCACAAATATTTTCTACTACATTTATTCTTTTGAAACCACACCACATGCACGTCCTGATCTAGGGTATGTCACTCCCCTCCTCGGATCCCATTTTGACTGGGCAACATATGCAAGGTAAGTATGCTACATCCTTGAAATACCTTCAACTCCAGATAAGCTTTTGTAGAAGTAGGATGTGCTACAGGACATTTCTTCATACATGCCTCAGAGAGATCCACAAATACCACATATGTTGAGTGACTTGAGAGTATCACATGAGGAAGAAGGTAAGCTATGCTTTTATTTCAAATGCATACAAAACTCCACGTGACATGTTGAAAGGAGAAAGGGGCTCAGTTTCAAGCTGTTCCATTCCTCAACTACCCAAAATGGTATGGTAGACACTTGGAATCCCACAGTGTAGGTATGACTAAGGAATAAATCTACTGTTGATGTCTTGTCTAGAGATTATGCCTAAGGTAATCCATTCTTTTCTCAAGGACGAGTAAAAGTCTAAGTGTGGGGGAGTTTATTGATGGTAATTAACTATCATTTTTAACCATCAACTTAAATAAAAGAATGCTACAAAATTAATTACCACCATAGACTAGGTGTTTAACTGACAGAATTCCATGAGTTTTGGTGAATATCTATTTCTGCAGGGTACCAGCTAAAAATAATCAAAGATGGCTCACATGTCAGGTTTACATAGAGAGAAAGGGCCACGGATGGAAAAATTATAATCTAGAAGGTTCAAGAAGCCAAACCCTAGGAGGTGGGACCCACCTGTCACTATGACAGGGGCGGGCACCCAGCCCCAGGGGTGGCCACCCCACCTAGGGAGCCAATCAACTTCCACCTCGCAGATCCTGCCTCCACCGCCTTTGAGGATGAATAAAAATCATTGATCAAGGTCGGTTTGATCCGAGGGCTGTGGTGCTTCCTAGGGGGCTATATAAGCAAGGCCCCTGGCCCTTGGAGGAGAGAGTTCAGAAACCCTAATTCATATTTTCCAAAGAGAATTCGCCTGAGAGGGGTCCCTTGAATGGATCTTTCTCTAGGGCACATACAAGAGAGTTTAGCTTTGTAGTCTCTATGTGAGATTAGAGTTATTCTTCTAGATTAAGAGAGTTAGAGTGGAGGTAGAAGATTAGAGGAAGCCCGGCCTGTCAGTGTCTCCTCTCCAAGCTTGTATCTATGGGGTCAAGTCTCCTAACCCGAGGCTTGGTTCTAGGATTCTTCGGCAATTCAACTTCTAATACTAAGTAAGTACATTGTTATTATTGTTCTTTGGTTTACGAGTTTACTTTATTCGCTTCGCGTAGGGAATAGAGTAATCATTCATAGTGTAAGCGTGGTGCTTGGGCTAGGAATACTCGTAGATACCCCCTATCTGGCCGGATCGGTGTGTAGTAGCGTGGGAAGTGACAATCCCATTGTTACCTTTGGAGCCCTCCTCCCGTCAGAAGGTTTGGTAGGATTTAAGTACCCTGGTCAAGTATCCTCTGTGGTGTCTCTTTTCCATCGGTATTTCCCCTTAAACCAATAGTATCATAGCTTGCCATAGGTTGGAACCAGACTGTCGTCGTAGTTCTCTCTAATCGCTTATATCTTCACTACCTTGTAGTGCGGCCCAAGGGTAATAGTAAAGACTGGGTTAGTCATCGCACACTTTCTCTTTGCGGATAAAACAAATATGATACTCTAGACTTATCTCCTAGGTGAAGTGCTCACCGATATCTGTGCGCTTGCGGATTATTTCTCTTTAATTCCTTCGTGTGTGTATCTAGTATCAACAGGTGGCGGGGGAGGCGGTAGCTTCTGTCCTCCAGAGTTTTCCCCTTCGTGGAAGCCATCCGGTCAGAACTGACAAGGATTTTGACTCAGATGACAAGATACTTTTACTTGGAATATATATTCGAGTGGGACTTACTGACGGTGCTCTAGGGGTGTTTCTTCTTCTTCATGTTCTGTTTCATGGAGTTCCAGATGGCTGGTACCTATTAAGTGCATAGCATATTATTCAGAAAATCGATAACTTTGAAATGTTTATGGATAGCTTGACGCTCACCTATCAGCATAGTACCTATCTTTATGGTGGTGGTGCGATGTGGTGTAACACCCAAAAATTTTAAAATTGAGAATTAGAAAAAAAAATTAGAGTTAAAAGAGATTTAGTATGAGTTTAAATAATTTAGATAATAATTAATGGGAAATTAAAATTTAAAATTTTAGATGGAATATTTGATGATGCATTCATGCTGTTGCATTTATTTTATTATGTGGTGTGGTTTTTATTTTATTTGATTTGGATTTAAAAATCTATTTAAATGGTTTGAAAACAAGTAAAAGAAAAAAAAGAAGAGAGAGCTTACCTATGCTGCTGGCGGCCTGGAGGCCCGCTCGGACCGGCCTGCTTCCCTCCCTCGCTGATTGGGCCAAACTGAGCCGAGCCTTTCTTTCCTCCCGTGCCATGTGGGCCGGCCCAAAGCCGCCGCTGCTGCGCGCTCTCTTCTCCAGTGTCGCTGACAGGAAGGGCCCGCATGTCGGCCGTTCCTTCCTCCTACCGGCGTAACCGAGCCGGAGACGAACTCAATCTCCACCGAATCAAACCGATTTTCTCAGGATTTCTATCCAAATTGAGGTATCCCAACCCTATATAAGCTAGAGACGAGCCGCCGCCTGTCGTTTTTAGATCAAACCGTGAGCAAATACCCCCGTTCAAGCTCTTGCCGCCGCCGCAACCCTAGAAGCCGCTGCGAGAATCAATTTAACGCGTACGTCATCTCTTTGCCACCGTAAGCTACTTTACCAGCTTTAGCATGCTCCTGTGAACATAAGGGTGCCTTCAATTTGGTTGCTAATTGCGTATTGCGCCGCCACCGTGAGCAGGAGCTCGGCCGCCCGCCCTTTCGAGCCGCACGACCATCACGAGCCGCCTTCGCCTCCATCTTCTCGTCAAGTGAGATCGCCTTGAGCTCCGCTGTCGATTGGTACCGGTCTCGTGTTGAATAGTGGCCTGAAGCGCCCGATTGCCTACTCCGGCGAGCCGCCGGCCATGGCGCCACCGTGCGGGTGAGATTTCTGGTGACAGTGCCGCCGGGTCGGCTCTGGGGATGCTGCGAGCCGTCCTTTCTTAGATCAACGGCCTAGAATAGAAGATACCCCTTCGCGGCGTAAAATTCATAAAGAGTCCTGCGTTTTACTTTATTAGAACCTGCAGTCCTTAGCGTCATTTAGGAATTACGTTTCTTTGTTTTGAAAACGTATTTCTTCTCGGTAATTCAAAAATACGTTTTTTGATATTTACAGTTTTGCCACTAAACTTGTTTTGGTCATAAAATCTTCGTTTTAACTCCGATTTGACCCGTTCAAGTTGCGTTAGGTTTGTATTTGCGAGCTCTACATGTTAGTATAGTTGTATAGTAGGTTTGGAAAGTTTAATTTTCGAGTTTATATTTAAGTTATTATTTATCTATAGGAAATCTTAGAAAATTCATAACTTTCACGTTTTAACTCCGAATTTTGTGATCTTTATGTCTGTGTGATCGTAGTATCATGTAGAAGAGTTTTACAAACTCTTTTTACTGTTTTTATACTGTTGGTGTACTGTTCTAACTATGTTTCTTTGTTTGCTTCGTGTATGATTGCTCGGATGATTGTGTGTTGATGCTTGAAGATTGAGTATAGACAGTGAGCAGTTTCTGGACGATCAGGAGTATTATTTTGAGCCAAACCAGTAGTATCATCAGGAAAGCTTTGATCAGGGCAAGTATAACATGGGACTATCCTAGTTACCTATTCACTGAAATTATCATACATATGCATGTGTCTTCCTTGCCAACCTTAGAGATTGTAACTTAGTGATTGTTACCTTGATTCCTTGTCAACCTTGGGGATGCATTTGGGTAGCTAATGCTAGTGCTTAATTATGAACAATGATCTTGTAATTTGATTATTGGATTAAGCAACCAACCATTAAGATGATTTCATTACTGTTGAAAAGGGGGCTAGAGCAAGGGGTTATATTGTTGCTCTGGTTTCTCTCTATAAGGACTTATCTGTACGTGATCATCCGGGACATATAGTACAACAGTGAGGGCTATATGGCTCTGGCTTTAGTTGCTTAAAGGACCTTTTCTAGCTTGTTAATGGTTATCTTAAATGGCGTAAGAATGGCTTGACACGTTGGGTGTAGGACAGCCTCTAGTCTATGAGTATAGCCGAGAAGGAATTGTGCCATTTGAAAAGGGGGGTTCCTACATCTGCCTGCTGAGTGAATCTAGTGGTCCTAACTTGTTAGACGAACCTTTAAGTGGCTTTATATGATTTCTGGTGTTTTGGGGAGTCACGAACCCATGCATTTGGAAGTTATGACTCACAGTGAAAGTGTACACCTCTACGCAGAGTTTAATAAACTGGTATACTAGCCGTGCCCACGGATACGGGCGGCCTTAGAACATTTACAGATAGATGATCACCATGTTTTTATCATGCTTAATTATTGTTGATTATTATTATGCTCATGTTAATGCTATTCATTATCTTACAATTGATCATTGGTTCATTAATGGGAAATTAGAATACCTTGATGCTACTCAATTGCTAAATATATGATGATAAAAAGCTAAACGCAGTCAAACAGTGTCTAGCCTTTTGTGCCTCATAAACCCTATGTTATACTTGTTGAGTTCGACATGGACTCACCCTTGATATTTCCACCATAACAGATGAAGATTATAAGGAAGATTATCATAATGAGTACTAGTCTTGGTGTCAACCAGTCAACCGTGTCCCTGTGTTTGGAGTTTCCGCTGGAGATCTACTACTAGTTGCTACTATTTATTGTTCAAGACTATGTGTTAAATACTTATTCGCTATGTAATAAGCACTGTGATGATACTATGTAATTTGTCTACTTGTGTGTGTGATCATATCCTGGGGTGCACATGAGTCTTTTATGCATCCTGTTTTTGTCCTTAAAAATGGGTGTGACAAATTGGTATCAGAGCTGTGTTGACTGTAGGACGCAAGCCTAGTTAGAATGGTCGTTATTAGCATCCATGCTTCACTTATTTCATGCTTACTCCTTTTTCCTTGTTAATTGCTAAATTTTTATGCTTTTTCTATCTTATTCTATTGTGAAAATACATTGATTCTATCTAATCTATGTCTAATTCTTGTAGATGTCTCCTCATCCCTGCATGTCCGCTGCACAGTACATTGCACGCTTCAAACCCTAGGACCCCATGTAGATGGTGACCCAGAGATATCCGATGCTGAATCAAGAGTCGGTGACACATCAATGGAGGATTCAGTCATGGGGTGGACCACGAGGCTTCAAATCATGGTTCCTAAAGCCGATGTTTTCTTCCATGACATGCTGACAAGAACCTTGGATAATTATTACTACGATTGGGAAGCTAAGTTGGAGTATCGCTGCAAGGAGTATAGTCATCCGTTGATGGATTCTTACTGGGAGACTGAGCTATGGGTCAAGACAAGGGATCCTACCACTAAGGAGCCTAAGGTGGAGTCAAAGTTCATCACCCGAGTGAGCCGGGCAACCGTAGAAACAAGCATGGAAGATGTCGCCTACAATGCGTTTGTCTACTACCATGGTCTTCGCTCGGACAAGACGTTGCAGGGTGCACTCTGGCACTTTCCCTGTTTCTTACATGACAAGGGTGTTTGGACCGTGCCACTTGCAGATGATTCATCCTTGACTTTACAGGCTACAGTGGGACTGGTTCGTGAGTTGGCTCTCCATGAGGTGGATTTGAAGGATGAGTTGCTATAGAAGAAAGAACTTAAAGAACAAGCTTATAAGGAGATCGACGAACTAAGGGCTGAGCTAGGCCATCTCAAGATTTATGAGAAGCTTAATTAAAATTAGAAAGTCCTAATGTAATAAGAACGATATTAGTTTGCAAGTCAATTTGAGTTTGGTATTGTCGAGTGTTAGTATGTGGTGTGAACAATTGTGTGATTGAAGAATTGTTATTATGATAATGTGTGATTTGGATCTTTGTAATGTGTGCTGGAGTTTGTGGACATGTCTACAAGTTCCATGGTTAAGAATATTAAGTTTGATAATGAATATTAAGTTGGGTGTGGGGTAAACATGGTTCTGCCTTTTGTTGATTTCTGGATCAGTCTGGGATGTTTCTAAAATAACTCAAAATCTGTTCGTGGTAAAATTATTAAATTTTACTGGGAATAATTAGACTTCTGTACCTTTCCAACCCCGCAAGAATCACCATATTATCTATTATGAGCTAAGAGATATATATGTTCCAAGTTGGGGTCACTGCACAGTCTGGAATTCTGAAACAGTTTCAGTTAAGCTCAGTTTTTGACTAATTTATTGACAGAATCTGGAAAAGTGTTGTTAATAAAAGTCGTAGATAATTTTATAAGCTTTCCAACCATGTAAATATCACCTTAATTGGACGTCTGTATCTCAAGATATGTCAGTTTTACTAAGCCGCTGGAATTGGAATTCGCCCAGAGAATTCAGATTTACTTATCTATTGTATACATCATCCTGGATAGTACTGAGCTTCATTTTCTGTGCTTTGAAAACAAATGGCAGCCAGAGGCCATGGCAAGGGCTGTGGAGGTGCTAACCCACCCATTACCATGGAGGAACTTATGAATACACAGAATCAGATGATGCAGATGTTCATGCAGCACATGCAGAACAATCCCCCTGCAGGAGGACCGCCACCTGTTCATGTGAGAGACAAACGTGGTGAATTTTTGAAGGGACGTCCTCCAGTGTTCTCTCATGCTACTGATCCATTGGAGGTGGATGATTGGGTGCGAGCGGTGGAGAAACAATTGAACATCGCTCAATGTAATGATCTAGAAAAGGTGTTATATGCATCTGGTCAACTACAGGGGACAGCTCAGACTTGGTGGGAGTCGTACCAAGCTGCATGTCCTGACAATGCTCCTCCTGTCACTTGGAATGAATTTGTTAGAGATTTTAGAGCTCGCCACATTTCTGAGGGTATAATTGAGTTGAAGCAGGAAGAATTCAGAAATCTCAGGATGGGACAGATGAGTGTTAGTGAGTATCATGATAAGTTCACGCAGTTGGCTCGCTATGCTCCCAATGAAGTGAGGGAAGATGCAGATAAGCAGCATCTCTTTCTCAAGGGAATTTATTATGATCTTTGTTTGCAGCTGAAGGGTAATAATTATGCCAGCTTCCAGGAACTTGTGAATAAGGCTATTGTGCTGGATAATGAACGTCGGGAGATGGACAGGAAAAGAAAGATGAAAGGACAAGGTGTTGGGAACAATATTCGCCAACGTACAAATTCTCAGCATGGGTGTCATTCGAAATTCCAAGGACCAGTTAGTCAGTGGAACCGTAATTCAAATCAACAGTGGTCTCAAAATCGGCAGAGTAATCAGTTTCAGCAACGATCTCAGTATCAGCAGAACAGACAGTTCCAACAGCAGAGTGGTCAGCAAACTCCATGCCAGGGTAATTCTAGCTCTACCCCAATGAAGACTAGTGCACCTAGTATCCCCAATCAGTGTTATCACTGTGGAGAGCCTGGACATTATGCTAATTATTGTCCCAAGAAGCAGAATCAGCAGACACCGCAGGGGCAGAGATCATCTAATACTAGAAAGGTGAATCATGTGTCTACTGAAATAGCACAGATAGAGCCTGAAGTAATTCTTGGTACGTTCAATGTCCATTCTACTCCAACCATTCTTTTTGATTCTGGAGCTTCGCATACCTTTATTTCCAACATTTTTGTTAGAATGCATAGCGTACCCATGCTTGCCATGAAAGAACCTCTGTTAGTAAATTCACCTGGGGTACCATGCAAATCACTAATCGGTGTCTTCCAATTAGTATGATTTTAAGGGGGGTAGAGTTTAAGATAACTCCTATAGTGTTGAGGACATCTGGTATTGATGTGATCTTGGGTATGGACTAGATGATGCAAAACTAGGCAGAGATTCAGTGTCAGAAAAAGGTAGTAGTTGTAAATGCACCTAATGGGGAGAAGATCAATGTGAATGTAGCAGTGCAGAAGCAACCAACAACCCTAGTGAATCAGCTTGATGAGGATGTTAGAAAAGAGGATCCAGTTATCAATGAATTCCCAGATGTTTTTCCAGATGATTTGCCAGGTATGCCACCTGACCGAGACATTGAATTTCTTATTGAATTATTACCTGGAACTGCACCCATAGCTAAACGACCATATAGAATGGGAGTAGATGAACCAGAAGAACTTAAGAAACAAACTAAGGAATTACAAGATAAAGGTTTTATTCGTCCTAGTTCGTCACCGTGGGGTGCACCAGTTATTTTTGTTGATAAGAAAGATGGTGGTCAGAGAATGTGTGTTGATTATCGGTCACTTAATGAAGTAACTATCAAGAACAAGTATCATTTGCCCAGAATTGATGACTTGTTTGATCAGTTGAGAGGTGCTTGTGTGTTCTCTAAGATTGATTTGCGTTTTGGTTATCATCAACTGAACGTGCCTCTGACATTCCAAAGACAGCTTTTACTATGAGGTATGGTTTGTATGAGTATATTGTTATGTCATTTGGTTTGACCAATGCACCTGCCTACTTTATGTACATGATAAATAAGGTGTTCATGGAGTATCTTGATAAGTTTGTGGTGGTATTTATTGATGATATATTGGTATTTTCCAAGACGGAGAAAGAGCATGCTGAACATCTGAGGTTGGTATTGCAGAAACTTAGAGAGCATAAACTATATGCTAAGCGAAGTAAATGTGAGTTTTGGTTGAAGGAAGTCTCTTTTCTTGGTCATATTGTCTCTAATGGTGGAATAGCAGTGGATCAAGGCAAGGTAAAGGATGTATTGAATTGGAAACCACCTACTGATGAGGGCGAGATTCGTAGTTTCCTGGGTTTAGCTGGATATTACAGACGGTTCATTGAAGGGTTTTCTAAACTTGCTAAACCTATGACTTCTCTGTTAGAGAAGAATGCCAAGTTTGTATGGTCTAATAAATGTCAAGCTAGTTTTGAAGAATTGAAGAAGAGATTGACTACAACACCTGTCTTGGTATTGCCAGATTTGAGTAAGAAGTTCTCTATTTATTGTGATGCTTCTCGTCAAGGTTTGGGGTGTGTTCTTATGCAAGAGGGTAAAGTTGTGGCTTATGCATCTAGGCAGTTGAGAAAGCATGAGCTGAATTATCCTACTCATGACTTGGAGTTAGCAGCTGTAGTTCATGCTTTGAAGATTTGGAGACACTATTTGATTGGGCATAAGAGTGATATATACACCGATCATAAGAGTTTGAAGTATATTTTCACTCAGTCTGATCTGAACTTGAGGCAACGTAGATGGTTAGAATTGATCAAGGATTATGATATAGAGATACACTATCATCCTAGTAAAGCCAATATTGTAGCTAATGCACTTAGCAGGAAGAGTTATGCCAATGAAATGCAAATGTTGTCCATGACAAGTGAGTTGTGTGCTGAATTTGAATATCTGAATTTAGGAATTGTTACTGATACAATGGAATTGGTGATAGAACCTACATTAGAGCAAGAAATATACAGGGGTCAGTTGAAGGATGAGAAACTAAAGAAGATAGCGGAGGATATTGTGATTGGTAAGTCACTAGGGTTTCTACTGGATGATAATGGGATTTTGTGGTTCGAAAAGAGGCTGTGTGTACCTGAGGATCAGGTCATTAGGAAGGCAATCCTTCGTGAGGCTCATGAGTCAGCTTATTCTATTTATCCTAGAAGTACTAAGATGTATCTAGATCTCAAACAGAAGTATTGGTGGGTTGGATTGAAACGAGATGTGGCTGAGTATGTGGCAGTTTGTGACACTTGTCAGAGAGTGAAAGCTGAGCATCAGAGACCTGCTGGATTGTTGCAACCAATGAAGATTCCTGAATGGAAGTGGGAGGAAGTTGGTATGGACTTTCTAGTGGGGTTACCTCGTACTCAGAGAGGTTATGACTCTATTTGGGTGATAGTAGATTGGTTAACTAAAGTTGCTCATTTCATACCAGTCAAGACTAACTACACAGGAGTACAATTGGCTACATTGTATATGGAAAGGATAGTATGTTTGCATGGAGTTCCAAAGAAGATTGTATCTTATCGAGGTTCACAATTTACATCACATTTTTGGAAGGCTGTACATGAATCTTTGGGGACAAAGCTGAATTTTAGTACAGCATATCATCCACAGACAGATGAGCAAACTGAAAGAACCAACCAGATATTAGAAGACATGTTGAGAGCTTGTGCATTGCAATATGGAACTAGTTGGGATAAGAGTTTGCCTTATGTGGAATTCTCTTACAACAACAGTTATCAACAGAGTCTTAAGATGGCACCGTTTGAAGCTTTGTATGGACGTAAGTGTAGAACTCCATTGTTTTGGGATCAGACAGGTGAGTCTCAGGTGTTTGGTACAAATGTTCTTAGAAACACAGAGAATCAAGTGCGAGTGATTCATGAAAACTTGAGAGTGGCACAATCTCGTCAGAAGAGTTATGCTGACAACCGGAGAAGGGATTTAGTTTTTGAAGTAGGTGATTATGTCTATTTGAAGGTGTCACCAATAAGAAGTGTGAGGAGATTCAACAAGAAAGGCAAGTTAGCGCCATGGTATGTTGGGCCATTCAAAGTTATTGCTAGACGTGGTGAAGTTGCTTATCAATTAGAGTTGCCTGAGAATTTGTCTGGGGTACATGATGTGTTTCATGTTTCTCAACTTAAGAAGTGTTTACATGTGCCTGAGGAGCAGATACCTTTAGAGGAATTGACTGTTAAAGAGGATCTTACCTATGAAGAGTTTCCGATTAAAATGTGAGAGAGTTACACGAAGTCGGGTTATTAAAATGTGCAAAGTTCAGTGGAATAGATATTCAGAGGCAGAGGCAACTTGGGAAAGAGAGGATGAATTGAGGAAATCATATCCGCAGTTATTTGAGTAAGCAGTCCAATCTCGAGGATGAGATTTTTTTAGGGGGTAGAATTTGTAACACCCAAAAATTTTAAAATTGAGAATTAGAAAAAAAATTAGAGTTAAAAGAGATTTAGTATGAGTTTAAATAATTTAGATAATAATTAATGGGGAATTAAAATTTAAAATTTTAGATGGAATATTTGATGATGCATTCATGTTGTTGCATTTATTTTATTGTGTGGTGTGGTTTTTATTTTATTTGATTTGGATTTGAAAATCTAATTAAATGGTTTGAAAACAAGTAAAAGAAAAAAAAAGAAGAGAGAGCTTACCTGTGCTGCTGGCGGCCTGGAGGCCCGCTCGGACTGGCCTGCTTCCCTCCCTCGCTGATTGGGCCAAAATGAGCCGAGCCTTTCTTTCCTCCTATGCCGTGTGGGCCGGCCCAAAGCCGCTGCTGCCGCGCGCTCTCTTCTCCACTGTCGCTGACAAGACGGGCCCGCATGTCAGCCGTTCCTTCCTCCTACCGACGTAACCGAGCCGGAGACGAACTCAATCTCCACCAAATCAAATCGATTTTCTCAGGATTTCTATCCAAATTGAGGTATCCCAACCCTATATAAGCTAGAGCCGAGCCGCCGCCTATTGTTTTTAGATCAAACCGTGAGCAAATACCCCCATTCAAGCTCTTGCCGCCGCCGCAACCCTAGAAGCCGCTGTGAGAATCAATTTAACTCGTACATCATCTCTTTGCCACCGTAAGCTACTTTACCGGCTTTAGCATGCTCCTGTGAACATAAGGGTGCCTTCAATTTGGCTGCTAATTGCTTATTGCACTGCCACCATGAGCAGGAGCTCGGCCGCCCGCCCTTTCGAGCCGCACGACCATCACGAGCCGCCTCCGCCTCCATCTTCTCGTCAGGTGAGATCGCCTTGAGCTCCACTGTCGATTGGTACCGGTCTCGTGTTGAATAGTGGCCTGAAGCGCCCGATTGCCTACTCCGACGAGCCGCCGACCATGGCGCCACCGTGCGGGTGAGATTTCCGGTGACAGCGCCGCCGGGTCAGCTCTGGGGATGCTGCGAGCCGTCCTTTCTTAGATCAACGGCCTAGAATAGAAGATACCCCTTCGCGGGGTAAAATTCATAAAGAGTCCCTGCGTTTTTCTTTATTAGAACCTGCAGTCCTTAGCGTCATTTAGGAATTACGTTTCTTTGTTTTGAAAACGTATTTCTTCTCGGTAATTTAAAAATACGTTTTCTGATATTTACAGTTTTGCCACTAAACTTGTTTTGGTCATAAAATCTTCGTTTTAACTCTGATTTGACCCGTTCAAGTTGCGTTAGGTTCATATTTGCGAGCTCTACATGTTAGTATAGTTGTACAATAGGTTTGGAAAGTTTAATTTTCGAGTTTATATTTAAGTAATTATTTATCTATAGGAAATCTTAGAAAATTCATAACTTTCACGTTTTAACTCCGAATTTTGTGATCTTTACGTCTGTGTGATCGTAGTAAAGTGTAGAAGAGTTTTACAAACTTTTTATACTGTTTTGATACTGTTGGTGTACTGTTCTAACTATGTTTCTTTGTTTGCTTCGTGTATGATTGCTCAGATGATTGTGTGTTGATGCTTGATGATTGAGTATAGACGGTGAGCAGTTTCTGGACGATCAGGAGTATTATTTTGAGCCAAACCAGCAATATCATCAGGAAAGCTTTGATCAAGGCAAGTATAACATGGGAATATCCTTGTTACCTATTCACTAAAATTATCATACATATGCATCTGTCTTCCTTGCCAACCTTAGAGATTGTAACTTAGTGATTGTTACCTTGATTCCTTGTCAACCTTGGGGATGCATTTGGGTAGCTATTGCTAGTGCTTAATTATGAACAATGATCTTGTTATTTGATTAATGGATTAAGCAACCAACCATTAAGATGATTTCATTACTGTTGAAAAGGGGGCTAGAGCAAGGGGTTATATTGTTGCTCTGGTTTCTCTCCATAAGGACTTATCTGTACGTGATCATCCGGGACATATAGTACAGCTGTGAGGGCTATATGGCTCTGGCTTTAGTTTCTTAAAGGACCTTTTCTAGCTTGTTAGTGGTTACCTTAAATGGCGTAAGAATGGCTTGACACGTTGGGTGTAGGACAGCCTCTAGTCTATGAGTATAGCCAAGAAGGAATTGTGCCATTTGAAAAGGGGGGTTCCTACATCTACCTGCCGAGTGAATCTAATGGCCCTAACTTGTTAGACGAACCTTTAAGTGGCTTTATATGATTTTTGGTGTTTTGGGGAGTCACGAACCCATGCATTTGGATGTTATGACTCACAGTGAAAGTGTACACCTCTGTGCAGAGTTTAATAACTGGTATACTAGCTGTGCCCACGGATACGGGTGGCCTTAGAACATTTACAGATAGATGATCACCATGTTTATATCATGCTTAATTATTGTTGATTATTATTATGCTCATGTTAATGCTATTCATTATCTTTATTACAATTGATCATTGGTTCATTAATGGGAAATTGGAATACCTTGATGCTACTCAATTGCTAAATATATGATGATAAAAAGCTAAACGCAGTCAAACAGTGTCTAGCCTTTTGTGCCTCATAAACCCTGTGTTATACTTGTTGAGTTCGACATGGACTCACCCTTACTATTTCCACCATAACAGATGAAGATTATAAGGAAGATTATCATAATGAGTACTAGTCTTTGTGTCAACCAGTCAACCGTGTCCCTGTGTTTGGAGTTTCTGCTGGAGATCTACTACTAGTTGCTACTATTTATTGTTCAAGACTATGTGTTAAATACTTATTTGCTATGTAATAAGCATTGTGATGATACTTTGTAATTTGTCTACTTGTGTGTGCGATCATATCCTGGGGCGCACATGAGTCTTTTATGCATCCTATTTTTGTCCTTAAAAATGGGTGTGACATGTGGTCTCTTCGTCAACAGGGCACTCAACGCCGCTGCTTCTTCTTCCAGTGACCTTTTAGTCATCCTGCCACTAGACCTAATTGATTGCTGCAGCTCTGGTTGCTCGATGACATTTGGAGTATCGTCCAATAGAGGATTCATTGCCAAGGCAGCAGCAGTTTCTTTTCTTCCACCATAGCATCTAGATTTACAATATGTGGAAGCAGTGGCAGGTCTTCACAGCGATGCCCCAAGTGCTATAATGAAAAGAGCATCAGTCAGGGTACTTTTACTCATCTATAACATAGGATTGGTTCGACGCTTACCGATGGAGGTGGATGTTCAGCATCGTACTCATCAAACTCCAGTAGGAGTCAGTTGACTCCTTTCAGAATCTTCTATACCCGGGTGAGAACCTCCTTGTCCGAGAGTTCTTCATTCAACATACAAGTAGGATCCTCTATCCCGAGGTACTTGAAGCCATAGTGCACCATATCTTTAAGGGGTTGCACTTGACGCTTGATGAAGTTCGCAAGGATGGCAATGCCATTCAACCCCTTGTTCTTCAGAGTTTGAATCTTGAGAAGATGCGGCTTGATTTGCTCCTTTTCATCTACAGTTAGATCATCGATCCAACTTGCAATAGGTTGCAGCCTATCAACGCCGTGCACCTTGTTGACGGTCCTTAACGTCAACATTATACCTTCAATTAATGCACAACATAATGGTAAAAGGGTTATTAGTACATAGTTGTAGGGTTTGTTCTGACAAGTTCCACGAGTTGTGTTGCTCTCACCTCTTTTGCAAAATTATTGATATTTCACCACATAAAAGTATCTCAAATGACAAAACAGATCACACCATTGTGAAGATCTTGTCGAGATGATCGAAACGGATATATCATTTGCTATATTTGGAGTCCTGACGAGAAAGTCCCCGATGAATACGCCTAGGAATTCTTTGGAATACTCCGGAACCATCACTAAGCAAGAGTTTTATGGACTAACATGACAATTTCCACAACTTTGGTGATTTATGAATTTTTAAGGATTAAAATAGAATAAGCCGGGGAGGAGTAGGAGCCAAGGAACCAAACCAAATCAAGTCGGAATTCCGCAAGAATATTGACGGGAAGGTTCTAGCGGACACTAGAGGACATGGGAACAAAACGGAAGCTCGACGGCTAACAGGTGGGGCCGACTAGCCCCACATGTCAGGCTGGCCGGCCAGCCTAGGCCCACAAGGAAGAGAACTCCTGCTTCGCGTGACGGTCTCCAACCGACCTCTACGGCGCATCTCGACCATTGTTTCAAGTCGGTTTGATCCGAAGGCTGTGGTTCATCCCTTCAGGCTATATAAGCAGGGGCAGACCCACCTGAGGAGGAGAAGCACAATCATCATTAGTTGATCTCTCATTCAGAAGGCTAGTGAGAAAGGCTAGGGTTTCCAATTAAAAGATTAGAGCTCTATTTCAAGTTTAGGGTTAGAATCTACCTTGATACAAGTAGAGTTGAGCGTGGCTCAGGATTCCGGATCGACGTCAGGAGATTTGGTAATTCTATCATTGTATCTCGTAATTATGACTTTGTTCTACTTCAATATCATTATGTTCTTATCTATTTCATTCTTATTTTATTCTAGTTCTATCTTTGATATAGTCTTGATTGATAATAAGTTTAGGCATAAGTTCATAGAGCGCCTAGTTCAACTCTGAATTAGATTAGGTGGTAGAAGTAATGTAGACGTGGTGTCTAGATTATATTTACCTGCGAATGCAACCTATTTTCTGGGCCATGTGGTAGATCGCGAAGGTGACTTTTATAGCTTCTTTGAGTCCTCTGTAGTCCACTCCCCGAATCTAGGACAAGTAGAACCCGGTTACTTGGGGAAGGATTACTCTGTTCTTGAATTCCCTGAAGTAATATTCCTTATGTTTAGATGGAAGATTGATTATGCTATAGATGATAAGGAGTAGATTAGAAAACCCTGAGACTTGGTAGATAGGACATAACCCTAGGAATTAAAACCCTAGGAGTATTTTATCTGTACGCTTGTGGATAGGTTTTTATATTTTAAGTGCCATGATTATAAGTACAACCGCATTTCTTACGTCGTGTTAGGGATAACAACCTAGCGGGTGTGGTGTAAGAGATGCCAACAAGCATTTCTTGCGCCATTGCCGGGGAGCTTTTTATAGGAATTATTTATATGGCTATCAGAAGAATACATCAAATATATACTCATAGATAAAAATCTTAACCAAGTACTTTTTGTCTTTTCAGGATTACCCTTGCTCTATTTTTGTTTATATCTTATGCAGGGTAATTCAGGTTCAGTTGTGATCAATCAACATCTAATCAGAAATCAACTCAACCTAGAGATCAACACAAGTGGTGAAGACAATGGCTGAAAAGACTTTGCAAGAGTTCTCTGCTCCAAGCCCTGGGAACATTCGTGTTGGGCCCACACTCCAACCGGATAACCTAGAGTTTGAACTCCAACCAAGCCTCAGCAACCTAGTCCATGCTACTACATTTAGTGGAAAGGCACAAGAAGATGCTACTGCCCATCTACATGATTTCCTGGAGATAGGAAGCACCATCATCATTAAGGACGTTGCCCAAGACATCATACTTCTTCGGTTATTCCTATTCTCCTTGGAGGGAAAAGCAAAGCAGTGGTTCTATGATCATAAAGAAGACATCAATACATGGGATAAGTGTTCAAAAGCCTTTCTGTCAAAATTCTTCCCTATAGGCAAAACCAATGCCTTAAGAGGAAAAATCTACAACTTTCAGCAGCAAAAAGAAGAAACCATTGCAGAGGCATGGGAACATTTCTAGGAATACATCCTAGAATGCCCACACCATGGAATGGAAGATTGGTTGCTCATACAAGGATTCTATAGTGGACTTATTTAGAAATCTCGTGAGCAATTAGATGCAACTGCTGGAGGATCATTTATGTCACTCACACTTGGAAAAGCTAAAATTCTTTTGAAGAAGATAGCCAAGAATCAGAGCTAGAAGCCAGACAATAATCAACGCTGTCAGAAGATTGAAGAAATTCTAGAAGAAGTTTGTGCACTAACAACAAAGATGGATGTGTTGTTGGATTGGCTTGATTAGAGGGATAATTATAAAAGAGATCATCAAGCTATCCATTATGCCTTCGATGCTCAGAATAGATGTGGAAAGTATCTAGGGATTGAATTCTCAGACAATCAAGAAAATACAAGCATCATCAACAATCCTCCCACATCAAGAAAGCAAGGATGGATTTAACAAAAAGAATCTACCCATCAAGATAAGTACTCAGGCAATTATAATTCTTCTAATTTCAAGCAAGTACCCTTGAGAGATTTAATCTTAGAACAGGCTAGAATTAATGACAACATTATTAAAAGGCTTGCCTCTAATGATAAAATTTTAGAGGATATAAATGCTAAATTTGATGACTTTTCTTCTGCTATAAAAGATCAGCTCAATCATAATAATCAGATAGAAACTAGGTTAGCACAACTAGTTGTTGCTTTGCCTTTTGCCACTAACCCTAGTCAAGTACAATTCATAACCACAAGAGGTGGCAGATCTACTCATGATCCCCCTTATCCAAAAGGTACAACGAGAAGACAGGCAACACTAGTAATCCCAACAGTAACAGAAGAGAAGGACGATGAGGTTGAAGAATTGGAGCCACCAGTACTAGAGATGACGCAAGATTTCCATGACTCCAACATCTTACCATTCCCACGTAGAAAGCGAAAAGCTAAGGCAGATGAGCAGTTCAGTAAGTTTGTTGAAGTAATTCAAAAATTATATATCAATGTCCCTTTGTTAGATGCTCCACAGGTACCCACCTGCGCAAGATATATAAGAGATATCCTCAACAACAAACGACCACTGCTCACCACTAATGTAATCAAGTTAATGGAAGAATGTAGTACGGCCATCCTCAACATGTCACCAGAGAAGAAGAAGGATCCAGGATGCCCCACTATTGATTGTTCAATTAGAGATCAACATTTTGATAACGCGCTATGTGACCTTGGAGCAAGTGTCAGTGTGATGCCCAAGTCAGTTCTTGACAAGCTCCAGCATGCAAAGATCGTCCCAACATCAATGTGCCTACAACTAGCCGATCAATCTCTCCGTTATCCAATAGGAATTGCTGAGGACATTCCGGTCAATATCAGAGGATTCTTCATACCAGTCGACTTTGTGGTGTTGGAAATGCATCCAGCGTTGAAGGTGTCACTCATCCTTGGGAGACCCTTTTTGAGCACGACAAATGCCCACATTGACGTTGGAATTGGAGAAGTCAAATTCAACATTAATGGACGAGAAGAATGCTTCCCATTTAGACTGAGGCCTAAGTTGAACCTGAAGGCAAATATGATAAGTGAAGAAGGAGACGACCAGTCATCAAAGACATCATCCTCTAGGCAGGATGACACCTTTGAAGAGTAATAGAATTTGGGAAAGTCCGATTCGGTGGATTCTAAAATTCCAAACCCTCGCCGAAAGGTAACTCGGTAGTTATCCATATTTACTTTCTTGCATTTACTTTTTGATCTTCTGCATTTATTTGAAAACAAACTAAAAATATAAAAATATAAAAAAAATTTATGCCCCATGTAAATAATTTTTACGGAGTGAAAACCTGAAAGAATTTTTACCGTGGTGGCCCAAAAATGTTGTCCCTAATTCTCCATGCAGGTTTGTTTAATGAAAGTAATTTTATTCTCTGCATGGTAAAAATTTTTCTCACCTTAGGGCCCACAGATCCTATGGGATCTACAATGGAGTTTACTTCATATTCTTTGCCTTGCCGTCATTCCTGCTACATCGTATCAAATTCACGTATGAAGGGATGAGAATTCAGCTTGAGAATGCAGCAGAATAGAATAGGAATAAGGACCACAAGTGGGGCCGGCCGGCCCCACATCCTATGCCGGCCAACCTATCTTCTCCTCCCCTATAAATTTCCATCTTCCGCTGCCTTCTCCTCTCACACCTCAACCTTCCTGTCTTCTTTTCCTAGAGAATTGTAGCTTCGAGCTGCTCTACTAGCTAAACCATTGGAAAGGAAGAGAGTTTTGAAGAGAGAAGGGAAGAACTGCTAGAAATTAGAGTTCTGAGACTAGGCCTAAAAACAAGTTTAGAGAAGAAGTAATGTAAAATCTATTCTTAGAAACTCTCTAGTAGGCTAACTCTCGGACAACTAACTTTTGGACAGCTGACTCCTAACTGATTACCCTAACCTATATTTACAGTTCCTTTTGTGTGTTTGTCTGTTCCTTGTGTGATAGGATGTCGTTCCTCAGTTTCAGGTATCTGACTAGGAGCCAATCCAAGAGGGCTGGTTCCGACATGGACATGGACACACCTGCTTCGTCATCAAGAGCCTACCCAGCTCATCCTTCTGTCGATGACACCATCAAAGAGCTCATGGCAGAGAGGGATGTCCGGCTACGTGGCCGAATGGAAAAGGACAAATTGTATGCCCAATATCAAGGACAGGACATACAAGTTGACGCCGACATACCATCCTCAACTCCTACGAGACACAGGTATGGATGTTGAGTTCAACACAATCTTTGCTGCAAAGGCTGGAGGAATCTTGTTCCGATAAATGAACCAGGTGTTAAGCTGCTCATGATGGAATTTTTGTGCACCTCACAAATTCTTGAGGCTGGGGCTGGGGTGAGTTTTCGCATGTTCAATAGGTAGTTTACTTGCACCTGGAGAAGACTTAGTGATTTGCTAGGGTTTGATTCAGATTGTGTTCTTGACTTCAATGTTGCTCTTCCTGATTTTCAGAAAGAGCAATTTTGGAAAGAAATTTCTGATAAATATAATTTCCATAGACCTAGAAATAGTGATCTTTAGCTGCTAACCTTCTATTTTATTCATAGATTTATTTCCTCGACTCTATTCCCTATACCTGAAACCCAAACCATTAGGGAAGACGAGTTAAATATACTTTTGCAACTGTGAACAAACGGAAGATTTCCCCTGTTGTAGCCATGATGCACCAATGGTTAGAAGTTTTTGGACCTATCAAAGGGGATATTGAATGTACATATTTGATTTTTCGTATCGCCAATAGATTAGGGTTAACAAATAACTGCATTATTTCTCATATCTCTGAACCTCGCTCAATGATGGATTTAGATTTCGTTAGGCAGGTTCAGATTTTAAAGAAAACTAACAATATAATTTTTATGAGGTATCACGGTATGATTACTGAGATCCCGCTTCCTAACCCGGGGCTCAAAATCTATGCCGTCAGAGACCATCTTGTTGGTTTGTAGCCTTTACCCCTGAACAGGAGTACATCTGCCCAACTTGCGAATGCGCCACCCATGCACTACTACGGGGCAGATCCAACACCAGAAGGGCCGGGATACACTGCATACACCGATCAACCGGGCACATCAAGACAACATCATCCATGGGCACCCTTACCATTGTTGACGGTCCTTAAGTACCAAATATAGTTATCAAATAAATAAAGAAAAGGATCCAAATGCAACCAACACCTAGACTTAGGGTTTTATCTGACAGAATTCCACGAGTTTTGGTGTTTGTCTATTTCTGCAGGGGGTTATCAGAAAATACGGAGGAAAGGCCCACACGTCGGGTTTACATAGAGATAATAACGTGTTCACCGATTTTCTATCATCTAGAAGACTCCAGAAGCCACGAGATCGAACGGGAGGCCGAACGGGCCCGGAGGCAGGGCGCCCGCCCTGCTCCCTAGGGCGCCCGCCCTGGCCTGAGAGCCAATCAGGCTCCGTCTCGCGGATTATGCTCCACCGACCTAAGGGATCAAGGAAAACCGTGCGATTAATGTCGGTTTGATCCGACGGCCCACGTTCACTTGAGGGGGCTATATAAGCAGGACCCCTGGCCCCTGGAGGAGGCACTCCCTCATTCTCAATTCCTCAAACCCTAATCTCAGGAGGAGAGTCTCTGATCAAGCCCTAGAGCCACCACATCAACTAGATCTCTAGTATAGCATAGCTACATAGGATTAGAATTAGAAGGAGTCAATCTTCGATTGGTTTTCGGATCTGTCAAGAGGATTCTTGGTAATTCCTTTACTGTTCTTCATTGTTCATCTTTGTTCTTCAATATTATGAATACAACTTTGTTCTATTTCAATATATCGATTATGACTTTGCTCTACTTGTTTATGTTTGCGATTATATTGTTCTTAGTTTATCGTAGTTATACGCTTGGCTTAGTTAGATTGGAATTATATACATGTTTAGGATCATATAGCGTTTATCCATCGGATCCATGGGTAAATGATAAATATTGTGTAGGCGTGGTGCTTAGACCATATTTATCTGCGATTGCACCTTATATGCCGGATCGTGGGGTGGTCCGCGATGGTGATAGCTTCGTTGGTTCTTATATAGTCCCCCTCCCGTGTGTAAGGCAGGCAGAGCAACATTATTACGGGGGAGTGATTGCTATGTTTCTCATCTTCCTTCATAATATCACTATGCATGGGCGTAGTCCTTTCTCGCAATGATTGCCAAGTGTACTTGCACTAACTATGATATGCTAGACTTTATAGTTAAGAATAACTTAGGAAATATCCTTGTAGTTCGTCCTAATACCATGCTAATGACTTGCTAGAATATCTGTTGAGGTGCTTATCATTATTATATGTGGCTAGCTGATCAGATTAATTATCTTTGTCACCATTCATACTTTATCTATATTTTATGTGACACTTACCCCTATATGCAAGAGATAGATGAATGCTCTCACTTATAAATGCAATGATTGATACTCATTCCTATATTCCATTCCATAATCAACATTGATGTTAGTAATCCCTTCCCAGTGGTAAAAATATAAATAACGATACCTGGAATACTTCCCGGTTAAAATGCTACATCGGTATTAATCTGTGCGCTTGCAGATCTTATTTATTATTTATTTAGAAGAGCAGTTGCATATTTCAATACCGCGTCTCTCATGTCATGCTGGGGATGACAACTTGGCTTAAGTGGCATGAGGGATAGGTTCGGCATTTTTGGCGTCGTTATCAAAATTAGAAAACTAAGTCTACTTTTGGTAATGACGTTAAGAATGCCCAACAACCATCACATCACTCATTAGGATCTTCTCAAACAGATTCTGAAGAGGGACACAGAAGGTCCCAATCACGCGACTCTCAGCCCAGACGATCTGTAGATCATCCTGAACCATCACGAAGACATCAAGAACCACATAGACACTCTGTCTCAGGTGTAGAAGGGCAATTGGCTCACCTGAACCTTTGAATGGACACCATCTCTGAAGAACATGTCAATATTAACCAGAGACTCGCTGATCAACAACAGTGGAATACCCAGTTTGGTGTAGCCATGGATAACACCCAGCAAAACCAGGCTAGGGATGGACGAAACTGGGACGCCTTCTTCTCCATCCCTCAGTTTTACCCATACCGGCCGCTACCGCAGTAACACCCCTTGGGAGAGTTCCCAAGGTCTCTTCTTCAACAATATTTACGACACCGACAACAACAAGCTTGGGGAAGGAGCCCCCAAGTTCTCTTTCCTACCTAGCTTGAGATAGGATATCTCAAGTGCATCGCCTTCCGGGAGGTAATCCGAGAGCTAGGTATCCTGTAAAGCCCTAGTAGTTATGTTATTATTAGTATTACTATAGGTTGCTTAATTTCTATTTAGATAATGAAAAATAACAAAAACCAAATAAAAAGAGTGTTTCCTTTCTTTTTAATAAAAGGATCAAAACCTAAAAACGTGAAGTAAAAACCATAATAGAAATGATGAATAGTTGCTCTGCCTAAATTCCTTTAAAATACATAGTATTTTGCCTTGAATTCTCCTAAGTTTTGGATATGACTGTTCTGATTTGAGAATCTATCCTGAATCTGAAACTTGTGGTTGGCAACTACTTAATCTAAGTCTAGGTAATTGACAGATATGATATAGAAAGGTCTGAGCTGCTATTATCTTATTCCTAAAGATACTTGAATTCTGGAGATTTATTTTTGAAAACATAAAATTATCACATGATGAGTTCCTGTATGATGAGAGCTTTAATTCCTATCATAGCCATATATACATGATTTCTAGACTAGGAAAACTAGCTCATAGGCTACTTATTTTGTGTTGAGTTTGGTCAACCCGTGTGAGACCCTTGTTGAGAGGATGGTCATGCCCCCAAGATGAAGAAAATTACACTCACAATTTGCACCCCTGCTACTTCTACTTTAAAAGTACGCTCCACCATATTCACCTATTTAGATCCACTCAAAAATGTTCCACTCCTACACTGGGAGTGAACACAAAAAATATTTCCCATAGGTTTTCCTTGTTTGCTACCCAAGTTTCTAAAATAATGCTCCAAGCTGTTATCATTTATTCTCTCAGAGTTTTTCATTAGAGATTAAGCTATTTTGCTTGTCAAAGAAGAAAATAAAAGAAAAAAGAAAAAAAGAAAGAAGAAAAGAAAAAAAGAGAAGAAAAAGAGAAGCCCCATGTTTTTCAAAATTCCAAGATGAGAGAAGTTACCTTTTGTAAAGGAGCATTGTAGAATTAGTCTTTCACCCCTTATCCCTTCAACAATTATTCTCTATCATATTGTTCATTTGAAACCACACATGCACGTCTTGATCTAAGGGTATGGTCTCCCCTCTAAGGATCATGTTTTGACTAGGCAATATATACAAGGTAAGTATGTCATATCCTTGAACTACCCTCCGCTCCACATAAGCCTGTAGTTACAAGGGAGAGAAGAGGGAAGGTACAATGTTCAATTGCCTTATACTAGAAATACCACATATCTCGAGAGGAGAGAAGGCAAACATCATTATTTCCTTGGAAAGGAATCTCTGAGTTTTATTTTAAAAACCTTGTAAAACTCTAGAAATAAGGTTGATTAAAGAGTTTGAGATAGTGCTTGACTAGACTGTTCTGCCTTTCAATTACTCAAGACCTAAGTGAAGGCAATAAGCTCCATGGTTGAAGGTAATATGGGTAGGTTTAAAAGATTGAGCAATCTGTCCATTGTTTGTTAGAAGAATTCTTGTTTGAAATACATGTGTATGCTCGCTATTTTTCACATGGCCCGGAGCATAGAGTGCATTCGCAGACAAGCATAGTCTAAGCACCACGCCTACAATATGCCAGCCACTCCTATCCAGAATTGGATCAAGCTTTCTACGAACATATTCATAAACTCTCTACTAATCATATTCATATCAAGATGTAGAACAAGAACAATCTCAAGAAAAGAATGAAGTTGAAATATAGAAATATATTGAAGTAGCATAAAGTCGAATGATGATTACAACGAAATTACCAAGTCTCCGACGAACGATCCTGATCCCAAGCAGTTACTTGCCTCTACTTGAATCAATCTAGACTAAACTCTAAACTTAAACTAGAACTCTAACTCTCTTTCTCTCTGGAAACCCTAACTTCTAGCCTTGCCGTCACAAATGAGGAAGAGATGATCTAATTCTTCAACTGATTTTCTTAAGAGGAGATCCTAGGGGTTGTTTATATAGCCCAGGGCATGGAACCGCAACCCTTGGATCAAACCAACCTTGGCGTGGGGTTTAGATGTATCCTTAGAGGCGGTATACGTAGCTTGCAAGAGAAGGAGCCAAGGCGGCACAGGGGAGGGCCGGTCGGCCCCACCTGGCGGCGGGTTGGCTCGTGTCGCCTCGTGGAGTCAGTTTAGGTCTTGTAGAATCCTTATCCGCATCCGTGACGTGGAGATTAGACCGATTGCTTCGGTTTCTTCCTTTGGAAGGAGGATAGTTCTGTATTATGCAGCTTAGCCCCTAAAAAAACATAGAATCACCAAAACTCGTGGAATTTGTTAGTTTAAACCTCTAAACCTACTGTGGTGATTCTTTTTATCATTTATTCCTCTTATGCTGACGGTTTAAAATGATAGTTAATTACCGTCAACAACTCCCCCAAGCTAAACTTTTGCTAGTCCCTTAGCAAAACTAAATCCAGAGATAACTAAGTTACTTCAAATTATCATCCTTCAAAAATACACAAGCCATCAGAAAACAATTATCCTAAAAAAGATTTTGAAAATTTGCTCTAGTTCCTTAGCCATGGGGTTTTAACTTTCACTTGAGCTTTGGATAATCAGAAAACAGAAGTAATCAAGTCAAGCACTATGTCTCAAATTCTTCATCTCTATTTCTATCCTGAAGTTTTTAATTATATTTTTAAAATAAAACTCAGAGTTTGTATTGTATGACACTTACAAATCTCTCAATATGTGACATTGGAATTCCTTACCAAGGCAACGATGGTGTTTTGCCTTCTCTCAAGGTATTTTGGAATAAGGCAGAATATTATTGTGCCTTCTCTCTCACCGTATGACTAAGAAGCTTATATGGAGTTTATGGGTGAGATCACTCATACATACTTGCAAAACATATATTGTAAAGTCAAACAATGGATCTAGAGAAACTAGTCATATAATCAAATCAAGATGTGCATGTGTGTGGATACAAGGAATAGGTTAAATATATGGTGGAAGTAATAATGAATCCTAATTCTACCTTTCTCCTTTAGAAAGATTGATCTCTCTTAAAACTTAAGAACTTAGACAAAGAAAGTCTTGGCTATGCATATATATATATATATATTATTTTTTTAGAGAGGCGACTGTCTAGCACCCATTGTTTTGGTAGGTCACTTGTCCATGTTTTACTCTCTATATATTATTTATTATTTTTTTACATAGCTCAGACTTCTTGTCTATCATGAAACAATTGAGAGATAATAATAATAAACATTTGGAGCAATAATAACTGAGGTTATGAAATGTATGAATAGGTGGAAAAATCCTACAAGGCATGTTTTTGTTGTTCACTCCCAGTGTAGGAGTAAAACATTTTTATGGTGGTTCTAAATGGAAAGGCATGTTGTTGCGTACTTCCAGTGTAGAAGCAGCAAATTTAAGTGGAGTGTACGTGATCTTGATTTTAAGAGTATGACAGGTCTCTAAAGGTCAACAAAGTTTGACAGTACTCAATGTAAATACAAGTAGCAATAAAATAAGTGCTGGTTTTCTATCCTAGCATGTATGGCTGTGGTAGGAATTTAATCTCTCTGTCATACAAAGACTCATCATGTGCATTTAAATTTTTTCAAAAGTGAACTCTTCAGGACTTCATTGAAACTTAGAACAAGATAAATGGCAGCTCAAAACTCTTTCACTTCTTATCTCCCAACTACCTAAGCTTTGGATCAAGCATATTCCTCCACAGGATTAAAGATTTGGCAATGAATATTTTTGGAACAGAGAAATAATTCTTAAATGAAGCTAGGTACTTCAGAAGAATTACAAATGAAGCAACTATTTATGATAGTTCAAGTTTTTTTGACACAAAAACATGTTCATACACACTCTATTTTTATTTGAAAAGGCTCACAAAGAAAAATAATCTAAACATATTAATATATATTTTTGTATTTTTATCATATTCCCCATTTTTTAGATATAGTAGTAATACTAATATTAATACTAATAATAATACGAGTAAGAAAAACTTACTGTCTGAGGGGGTCCTCCCCCAAGCTGGCTCAACTTTGGTCACTGAGGTGGTGCTGGTGGCGGGTAATCGACACCCATTTGCTCGAAGAAGTAGAGGAGGCCTTCATACGTTTGTGTCCCTTGTTCACGCATCACCCCAAGCGTGTTGCTCGTGCTCTCCTGCCACTGTGTATGCTGATGTAGCGTGTTTATGATACCTTGTTGCCCGGTCTCAAGATGAGGGAGACGGGTATCAAAGTTCTGGAAGTCTGGCTGGTGGTACGGCTGAGGCTGAGGATGAGGCGGGTATTGCTCCGGCTGGTACCCTGGGTAGCCATGAGAGGCATGGTATGAGTACGGTGGTGCGAAGCTTTATATGATGCTCTTGAAGGAGTACATGGTGTTCTGGCTGGCTGGCGGACGAGGATCGGGGCACAGATGACATGTCTAAGTCAGAACCAGCCCGTGATGATGATCCGGTCTGGGAGTGGGTTCTCTTGCGAAAAGAGAATGCTCCAGCCACACTCCTAAGTGTTTTCTTGAGTTCACTCATCCTATTACACAGACAAAAAAAACACAACTGGTGGAAATAATGAGGGGTTAGAATAAATAAATAGTTAGGAGTCAGTAATCCGAAAGTCAGTCATCCAGAAGTCAGTCGTTCAAGTTGGAAATTTTATATCTTGACTTCTCCTAGTACTTAGATTATTCGGGCAGCACTTCTCCTTACTAAATGATTTTCTAAACAACTTCTAGCACTTCTCTCTTACTAATTCTTATCTCAATGTGGCTCTAAAAATTTTAGAATACTTCTCTCCACTTAAGAACTTCCAGAATCTACTCAAAAACTAAGAATTCTCAAACCATACTTGGATTTTGGAATTCTGAGTTGGGAGTATATTTTCTGAGTGTTTTGCGGTGTGTGGAGTAGCGAGAGAAGTAGCCTTTTTATAGGCGCGAGAGAGGGAGGCCGGCCGGCCTGGTGGTGGGGCCGACCGGCCCCATGTGGGGCCCACTCATCCTTCCCTTCCTACACTAACTTCCTTGCTTCATTATTAAGAGATGCCTTCACCTACTGACGCTCCATGTGATGTGGTGGTTGAAAAAGAATGGAGGAGAGTGAAGGTGGTGGTGTGAAGTGATGTGAGGTGATTGAGGTGGATCCCATGGGTCCGTACGTCTCCCGTATTTGTACCATATAATCACACAAGTATGCAAAGAAAAATTACTTTTATGTATCTATGAAAAATTAGAATTCTAATGATGGTATTTTTATATTTTTCAGTCACCATAGTGATTATTATTTACCAAAGGTTTTCATGCTCGGTAAATATTAATTATATGGGGCTTTAATAATTATGCCATGAGATTGATTTTTATTATTTTTTTCTATGCATGAATAAGCAAATATGTTATGCAAAAATTAAATGCAGATAAATACCGAGTTACCTCCCAGCAATGGTTCGAGATTTTTAAGTCCACCGAATCGGACTACTCCAGCTGAATTTATTCTTCGGGGGTCATAGTCATCCCTGTGAGTGGTAACTGTGTGACTCCTTCATCTATCATCTTCGCAGTGGACCTTAACTCAGGTCTTGGTCTGAATGGAAAACACTCTTCTCATCCATCATTGTTGTATTTGACTTCTCCAATTCCGACGCCTCCCAAGAATGAGTGACACTCTTGAGTCAGGTTGCATGTCCAAAACCACAAAGTCGACTGGTATGAAGAATTCTCTGATCTTGACTGGAATATTCTCGGTGATTCCCACAGGGTAACAGAGTGACTGGTCCGCTAGCTGTAGGCACATCAAGGTTGGATCGAGCTTTGCATGTGGAAGTTTATCGAAGATCGCCTTGGGCATCACACTGACACTTGCTCCAAGGTCGCACAACGCATTGTCAAAATATTGATCTCCAATTGAACAGTCAATAGTGGGGCATCCTGGACCCTTCTTCTTGATTGATGTGTTGAGGATGGCCGCACTACACTCTTCTGTCAGCTTGATCACTTCAGTGGTAGGCAGTGGTCTTTTATTGTTGAGGATGTCTCGAACATACTTTGCATAGGTGGGAACCTGCAATGGATCTAACAAAGGGACATTGATACATAATTTTTGAATAATCTCAACAAACTTACTGAACTGTGCATCCATCTTAAGTTTTCGATCTCTGCGTGGGAAGGGTAAGATATTGGTGTCTTGGAAATCTTGCACTTGTGGTTAAACTTCTTCTACCTCATCATCCTTTTCTTCTGTCACTATGGGTATCACTGGTACTGGTTGTCTTTTCTGTGCCCCTTCTAGATAAGGTGGGTCTTTAGTGGTTTTACCATGTCTGGTGGTTATACCCTTGACCTGCTCATTGTTAGTGGCAAAAGAAGCAGCTAACTGTGATAATTGAGTTTCTACCTTTTTATTATGATCAAGTTGGTCTTTTATAGCAGAAGAAAATTCATCCATTTTAGTATTTATATCCTCTAGAATTTTATCATTAGAAGCAAGTTTCTTAACAATAGTATCATTAATTCTAGCTTGTTCCAAAATTAAATTTCGTAGAGGGGGTTGCTTAAAATTGGAAGAATTATTAAAATTGCCTGAGTACTTAGCTGGATATGTAGTCTGTTGCTTTTGATTCCACCTTTGCTTTTGCAGCGTGGAAGAGTTGATGATGTTTGCATCTTCTTGATTCTCTGGAATTTCCATTCCTAGGTACTCTTCACATCTGGTCTGAGCATCGAATGCATCTTGAATTGCTTGACGATCTTTCTTGAAATTAGCTCTTTGGTCAAGCCAGTTCAACAGTGTATCCATCTTTGTTGATAGTGCACACACTTCTTCTGGAACTTCTTCAATCTGGCGATAGCGTTGAGTGTTGTCTTGTTTCCAACTCTGGTTTTTTGCTATCTTCTCCATCAGATATTTTGCTTTTCCAAGAGTGAGTGACATGAATGAACCTCCAGCGGTAGCATCTAGTTGCTCACGCGATCTTTGGGTTAATCCATAGTAGAATCTGTGCATGAGTAACCAATCTTACATTCCATGGTGTGGGCATTCCAAGATGTTCTCTTGAAAATGTTCCCATGCCTCTAAAATGGTTTCTCCTTTTTGCTGCTGAAAATTGTAAATCTTTCCTCTTAAGGCATGAGTTTTGCCTATAGGGAAAAACTTTGACAGAAAGGCCTTTGAACATCTATCCCATGTGTTGATGTCTTCTTTGTCGGTGTAGAACCACTGCTTCGCTCTCCCTTCTAGTGAGAATGGAAAGAGACGAAGGAGTATGATATCTTGGGCAACATCCTTGATGATGATGGTGCTTCCAATCTCTAGAAAATTCTGCAGATGTTTAGTGGCATCTTCTTCTTCCTTTCCACCAAATGTAGTAGCTTCCACTAGGTTGATTAGACTTGGCTTGAGCTCGAATTCAAGGTTGTCCGTCTGGATGTTGGTCTGGTATGAATGTTCCTTACACTTGGAGCTGAACATTCAAGTAAAGTCTTATTAGCCATAGCTTCACTACTGGTGTTGATCTTCCTCTAGATTTGGTTGACTCTTGGATTAGAAATTGATAAGTCACAACCGAACCTGTATTACCCTGCATAAGATATGAACAAAGACGAAACAAGGGTAAGCCTGTCAAGACAGAGGTACTAGTTGTGATTTTTATTATGAGTAAGTGGTATTGATTAATCTCTTATTGCCATAAAGGTAATTCCCTTGAAAAGTAAATCCATATGACATCCCGTGTCGGAAAGTGAAGTTTTCCAACTCCTCGGCAACGGCGCCAGAAATGCTTGTTAACACTTCTTAACGTCACTCATGTTAGGTTGTCATCCCCAACATGACACCAAGAGTGTGGTTGTATTATACTTATGCCATTTAACTAAATAAAGATATTATAGTATATATCCGCAAGCGCACAGATAAATACACCCATTGTAGCATTTCACCTAGGTTTTCCTAAGTATCGTTATTTATAACTTTACCAAGGAAAGGAAAATCGAAACAGGACTATATAAATAGTTACAATGGCAGTAGAGATAATCATTTGCACTTACTCAATAATAAATATCAAAACAACTAATCACTTGTCATGAAAGGGGTAAGAAAAATAAGATAAATGGTAAATGATAATCATGGGTATTCCAAAGACAAGAGGGAGTTAACATTATTCAAGTCAAGTAGTCATGGAGATTAATTTAGAGATGTAAATCATAAATATTTCTTATTCAATCAGTCTATTAATCAATCTAGCTATACACAATCATCTATGATATAATCAACATGTCATCTATGAATAAGGAACATTACTGAGAGAAAAGTCAAGAACAGAGTAATGATCTCTTCCCTGTAACCGCGTTCTACTAAGTTCTATACTCGAGGAGTGGACTACAAAGGACTCAACAGGAATGTCACACCCGCGATCTACCACATGGCCCGGAGCATAGAGTGCATTCGCAGACAAGCATAGTCTAAGCACCACGCCTACAATATGCCAGTCACTCCTATCCAGAATTGGATCAAGCTTTCTATGAACATATTCAAAAACTCTCTACTAATCATATTCATATCAAGATGTAGAACAAGAACAATCTCAAGAACAGAATGAAGTTGAAATATAGAAATATATTGAAGTAGCATAAAGTCGAATGATGATTACAACGAAATTACCAAGTCTCTGACGAACGATCCTGATCCCAAGCAGTTGCTTGCCTCTACTTGAATCAATCTAGACTAAACTCTAAATTTGAACTAGAACTCTAACTCTCTTTCTCTCTGGAAACCCTAACTTCTGGCCTTGCCTTCACAAATGAGGAAGAGATGATCTAATTCTTCAACTGATTTTCTTGAGAGGAGATAGGGGCTGTTTATATAGCCCAGGGCGTGGAACCGCAACCCTTAGATCAAACCAACCTTGGCGTGGGGTTTAGATGTATCCTTAGAGGTGGTATAGGTAGCTTGCAAGAGAAGGAGCCAAGGCGGCGCAGGGGAGGGCCGGTCGTCCCCACCTGGCGGTGGGTTGGCTCGTGTCGCCTCATGGAGTCAGTTTAGGTCTTCTAGAATCCTTAACCGCATCCGTGACGTGGAGATTAGGCCGATTGCTTTGGTTTATTCCTTTGGAAGGAGGATAGTTCTGTATTATGCAGCTTAGCCCCTGAAAAACATAGAATCACCAAAACTCGTGGAATTTGTTAGTTTAAACCACTAAACCTACTGTGGTGATTTTTTTTTATCATTTATTCCTCTTATGCTGACGATTTAAAATGATTGTTAATTACCGTCAACATTTGTTAAACCCTATTTAGAAGCTCCCAGTGGTAGAATTATAAATAACGATACCTGAAACTTTCCTGGGTGAAATGCTACAACGGGAGTATTTTATCTGTGCGCTTGAGGATAACTTTTTATATTTTAAGTGTCATGATTATAAGTACAACCGCATTTCTTACGTCGTGTTAGGGATGACAACCTAGCAGGTGCGACGTAAGAGATGCCAACACACCTCAAGAGCTGGGAGAGCGTTGACTGCATAAAACCACTCGGACTTCCAGTCCTTCACCGAGTCAATAAGCGAGTACTGGAAGTACTGCTCCTTCCTACCCCCTACTCGAAATTGAATCCCGGCTCCACCCAGTACAGATGGGTTGAGGTTACCCAGGTGGGCCTTAATTCTGAAGAAATAACGAAACAGGGTGATGGAAGGGGGATTCCAAGGAACGCTTCACAGAGATGAACAAAGACGGAAATATGAAGGATGAAATTGGAGCAAAAATGATTCGGCTTGAGATGGTAAAAATATAGAAAGCTTTGCAGAAAAAGGAGAGGCGGGCAGGCCAAGGCCATTCCTGATGAAGGGCGCGAACAGGACAATCTGACCTGGACGAAGCGCGGGCACGCGATGGTCACTGGACACCTCCCATCCAGCAAGACTTTTCGGTGGCAGAAGCCGCTACTTGTGTAGCCGCTCCAGGTCATCTAGAGTCGTCAATGACTCCCTCTAGATTTTTCCGACGATGGCCATGTCTTGCAGTGCTAGATTCGCTTCGAACGCAGCCTTCCAATTAGTGTCGGAGTCTTGGGCGCCGGTGTTCTTCTTCGCACTCTTCTTCTGGCCCATTCACTAGTTTTGGATCTGAGTGGCTGGAGGCTTAAAGGATGCGTGGCGGCGGTGATGGCAGCTAGGGTTTGCTGTGTGGTTTCAGATGATGACAGGGGGGAAAGTGAGATGACGAATGGTTATTTTATAAGGAATTTCCAACAGCTCACTCTAAAATATCTACCAATCTGTGATAGGTTGTTTGCACTTCCGCATTTAATGCTGACATGACGGGTGTGATGTGGACACGCTTTTTCATGCGCAACGGGTGGATTCTTTGTTCAGACTTCGCAGTCCTGATTCTACCTGGATGGCTTATACTCGGAGCATTGTTATTTTTATTCGTCTACTACACAAAGTACCCGGATTTCCTAAGCATCACATGGAGTACCCGGAAACTCACATTTTATTCCGATACAAGACATCAAGTATTCAGAGACACACATACAAGGTGAAGATATATTTTTCATTATCGAAAGTACATCATGGGACACAAGATTACATATCAGACAAGACCCATCGAATTCGGTACAAGCAATCAACAAGGAACCCAGTGGAATTCTGTCTCCATGAGACTACACACCAGCAGGGAACATTGTTGCTTCTACTGTAGGACTCACTCTACTAGGCGCATTGTTTTCATTGTGAGGACACAGTCCAACCAAGAGTGACAGCATTGCAGCACCTAGTCTTCTAGGGATTGGGCGACAGCTGCAGGCATCAATCTACCCAAACCCCTTTCACAATGTTCATTCAGATCAGAGTGTGATCGCCAATAAACAGATGTGAACAATCCAAACAAAAGAACTGACATGGGACCCCTGGATGATGGAACGTGTCCCATGTCACAAGGCATCTTCTATTTGCATTGGTTGACATATTGGTGATACAATACTCAGAGTCCAGCCTACTATGAGACCCTTTCACAAGACATCTTCTACTTGCTACAAGATCTACAGGTTTTGTCGCTCATGCTCGGGGGTTGTTCTACTTCGCACAACATATTAAGGGCCTTATTCTATCTGACTCGCTTCCTTTTCGAAAAATGGGATGCTCATGCTCGCCAGGCGGGTATTTATAGGCTACAGATGGGTATACCTGGACTATGGCCTTGTTCGGCTGGCTGGCTCCCAGCCAGCCAGCAGTGTTTTTTTCTCACATCAATTCAGCACCAGTCAGCAGCCATCAGCCAGCCAACAGTATTTTTTTCTCACAATAAATCAGCACCAGCCACCAGCCAGCCGAACGAGACGTATGTCTATACTTTAGTTGCTTTCACTGTTCTTTTTTGATGGTTCTCCAACGTACAACTGCAGTCAGAAGCTCACAGTGCTGCACGTGAAACCACAGTCACCATGGATGGCATATTCCGACGGATATCCAGTTACTGTGTCACCCGTAACTTAGATGACTCTGCGGTACTGTTCTCAACTACCTGTTTCATCAATCAGTAGGTGGATATTTGTTGTTCCTGCACAACTGGACCCTACATCCAACTATCTTCGACGACGAATCACCCGAATCATATTATTCTACTCGGATTTTATCAGAAGTATTCAAATATAAGCTCGGAGGCTGCGGGATACATATTCTCAGGAGATAATTTTAAAATTTTTCTAGAAATATTGCAAGAAAAGACCTTCAAGCTTTTTGATCGAAATAGCAAGAAGCTTGGGGGGCTTACACCCAGTGGGTGCACTTTTTACAGAAAGTGCACTGCACTCGGAATCTTAAGGAACATTTTAGGGTTTCACTTCAGATTTTACCCGGATTAACCTTATTTCTATTTGGCAAGACTTGGAGGAACAAGAAGGCTTCTGAGTTCAACCGTGAAGTGCTCGGGGGCTTGTCGGTACAGGATCTACAGGGTACTATATCGTGTCTATTATTATGCGTGGGCCCAGATAGGTCCACGGTGGAGATTGAAGTATATCCGCAAGATGTTGTGATCTTCTATATCTCTTAACTGACCTAGATTGAGTAAAAGGAAAGCAAGACCATGTAATAGGACTAGGACTCCCAATTGTACTCGGCTAGGACTTAGACTCGCACCCTTGCCTTCTCTCCCATATATAAAGAGAGGCAGGGCGCACCCTTGTAGAGAGATATCAACAATAATCAGCAATCCAACGCAAAGGTTAAGGTCGACTGGATGTACAGGCTATTACTCAATTACGAGGGCCCGAACTAGTATAAATCGCTTTGTCTCTTGCGTTTCCGTCGAGATCCAGCCCTTGAATAGTCGTCCCGAGTAATCCCGTGACAAGTTGCCGGTCATCAAACACCGACAGTCCGCTCAGTAACCAAGCCTCGAAGTCCATGTCGATGGAACCGAGTTAAGACGGAGTGCATGCTATCAATCTCTCAAAGGAGAAAATATTTTTTTAGAGTTTTCTTTCCATCCCCACCGGTGTCCACTCTGCCACTTCCCCCTCCTCGTTCTGCTCTTAAAGACACACAGTGAAGTTTCCAACGCACGCTCAATGCTTCAGTTTTTTTTTTGTTAAATAGAGCATATGATACACTGTTCGGTGTAACACGGAGCAATGGCTCTGGTGTGGAGGTTGGGGCAGTTGTCACCGGTGCGTTGGGCACGGCCTGAAGGGTCTCGAAGAAGCAACTACTCGGCAGCATCTAAAGTGTAGTCTTGGCATTTTGGAGGAATATCCTGCTCGAACCTTGGACGACTATGTAGGCTCTTGTTGTCTTGTTCCGCTGCCTGCCTGTCCTCACCTGTCATCTTCTAACCTCCGCATGAATATTCCTTTGGACATGGCGTGAGACAGTGCTACATGAGTACGGACATACTCCCTCAGACTCAGTATATCTGTCGTTTTCGTTTTTCAAGAAACTTTGATAAAATATATATTAAAAAATATTAATATTTATGATATATAGGGTCTGTTTAGTTGCAAATTTTTTTGCAAAATGATACTGTAGCAAATTTCGTTGTTATTTGGCAATTAGTGTCCAATTATGGTCTAATTAGGCTTAAAAGATTTGTCTCGTCCATTTCGTCTAAACTGTGTAATTAGTTTTATTTTTATCTATATTTAATGCTTCATGCATGTGTTCAAAGATTCGATGTGACGGGGAATCTGAAAAATTTTGCAAAATTTTTTGGGAACTAAACAGGGCCATAATCGGTATCATTGGAAAGATCTTTGAGTCTAGTTTTTTTAATAAATTTATTTGGAGATACAAATATTACACGTACTTTCTATAAATCAAATTAAATTTGTGATATGGAAAAACCACAAATAATTTATGACGGAGGGAGTACATATGGCAAAAATCGCTGTGAATGAAAACTGGGGAGAGCCTACAGGTGACTCTAAAAGCGACCTTAGTATAAATAATGTAGAGTACATACGAGTGATCTTTTGTTTTGTATAAATACCTGCCATAGCTACAACTACAACGACCGCGTGACTATTATATATTTTCAGGGCCCGTTTGGAATGTAAGAATTTCACAAGAATCGCATAGGAATTTTATGGAAATCAGTTTAATTTCACAAGAAAAACATAGAAACTGGAAAATTTTCCCGCATTCGAAACAGGCTCTCATACTGTATTTAGAGAGGGAAAAACTTCCCTGCAGCTTGTTCTTGCATTGTTCTTCACAAGCAGTTTGCACTTGCGCTTATTAAATTTGAAAATCCTGGCTTCTTATGACCATAATAGTCCAATCTCTGGAACATGGAGCGATATTTATCTACGCCTTTCCATGTCATTTCATTTTTGGCACCACCTTGAAGCATATTCTTTTATCCGAAGAATCATCCACCCCGATTACCAAGTAAACTATGTTATCACTGATGTGTCATGTAGCACCATTTCCCTGCAGCATGTTTAGATGGTGAAAAATTTTAGGTAAATTTCTGTAGTATTTTTCGTTGTTATTTGGCAAAATTTATCCAATTATGGACTAACTAGGCTCAAAAGATTCGTTTCGACATTTACAGACAAACTGTGCAATTAGTTATTTTTTTACCTACATTTAATACTCCATGCATGCGTCCAAAGATTCGATGTGACAGATACTACGCAAACTTTTTTTTTTTGGCCTCTTTGCCCAACTAAACAGGCCTGAAGAAGAATAGAGTTGAGTTCCTGCTAACAACTGGGTTGACTCCTGAGTGCTGATCAGGCAGCCATCGTCCATGCGTCTCCCAGATCTCATCTTGACTTTTTGACCCATCAGGAGCCACTGCACCACATCAGAAACTGATAATACTCATCTGTTGCCTCCTAAAAAGATGCAGAGTTTTCTCCATTACTCGTACCTGCTGCAAACTCCATCATAGTCGCTTGTGGCTTAATAAACCATCTGCGTTTAGCCTTTTTATTGCGAGAAATAAACTCGTCTTCTGTCAGTGTGCATGGACTGAATCCAACACCGCAACCCAAATCCAATTTTGACATTGCGATCTCTTTCACAGTTCACATCAGATTGTACAAAAATGGAACCAAATTCAATATGAACTTGTAGGTTCTCTCAGCTCTCATTTCAGTAACTTGCATTATTTACTTAAGTCCCGGGGCAAGAAGACGAAAAGAACAGAGGAGGAGGCTTAAGCCAATTAGGAGCAACAATTGACTGTCATCGGGTGGGGATCGGAAACGGCGGCTCGAACGAGCGGAGCCAGTCGGAGTCCGGCAGGTTGAGCGGCGGCAGCGAGTGGCTTCCTCTGGTGGAGCTCCCCTTGCGGACGTCCTGCATGGTGAGGAGCGCGGCGACGGTGTTGCGGAAGATGCTCTGCTCCGCCTCCGCGACGGCGAGCGCCGCCGCGGCGGCCTGGCCCTCGGGCACCTCCGGGAACACGGCCTCCATCATGGCCTCGCACTCCCGCACCAGCTGCGACACCGTCTCCGTCTTGAAGAAGGGCTGCTGCAGCACCGTCTCCATCACCGGCAGCCGCAGCATCGCGCCCGTGCGCTTGTCGTACTTCTTCAGGATCTTGGCCAGACCTGCAGCCAGCCATGGATGCAATCAGAATCGTCATGGGAACATGCATGAACAAGGACAGATCTTTCAGTTCTGTACTACTCTGTCCTACCTATGTAGTTGATGCTGCTGTAGTTGAGGAGCAGCACCATGACGCCGTGGAAGTTGACGATCTCCCTGCGGATGGCGGCGACCTCGGCCTCGTGCTGCGCCGGCGCCACGGCACCCGCCGCTCTGCGGTCCAGCGCGCGCTTGATGTCGTTCTGCAGCTCCCGGTGCCGGATGATGAACTCCTCCTCCTGGTCGAGGAAGAAGGCGTTGATCTTCTCGGTCTCGGCTTCGACCTCGGCGACGAACTCGGCCTCCTCCGCCGGCAGCGGCGGGCAGACGCCGGAGAGGACCTTGACGCAGCGCTTCAGCTCCTTGTAGCGCAGGAACTGGCCCCGCCACTCCGGGAGGCTCTGCTCGATCTGCCTCCTCAGCCACTTGCCAAACTGCACCATCTCGACTCCACTCTTGCTTTGGTTCTAACTTCTAGCTGCCGATCAACTCGAACTACTAGTAATTACTGATGATGGTCACCCAATGGATTACGAAGGGTGATATAGAAGGGGAGGTCGGCCGTGGCGGTTCTCCGAATATTTAGTGGCATATGCTAAGCGATGCGTGCTCACGAGTCACGACACGAGGGCACACAGGGCGCTCTGAAAGATCGTGCCTAGCTACGCGCACCCGGCGTCCTTGTAATTGTTTTCGTCTCTTACCGCACACAGCACACTCCCTCCGGTCCTAGACTTGTCTTACTCCCTTCGTTCTAAATTATAAGGCATTCTAAGAATCTTGAAGAGTTAAAGAATCTTAAGTTTAACCAAATTTATATAATAAGATAATAATATTTATGACACCAATTAAGTATTATTAGATTTTTTATTAATTATATTTTCATAGTATACCTATTTGATGTTATAAATTTTTATAATTTTCTCTATAATTTTGGTCAAACTTAAGATGTTTTGACTCTCCAAAATTCTTAGAATGCCTTATAATTTGGAATGGAGGGAGTATATATATATATATTTGATAGAGCATTCAAGTTTATAGAAAAATTATAAATATTTGTGACACTAAATAAATTTATTATAAAAGTATAATTTACAGTGTATCTAATGATACTAATTTAGTGTCATAAGTCATGGTGCTCTTTTTTATAAGGTTGATCAAACTTTAAAAGTATTTTTTATCTCGATCACGCAAAATGATTACGCATCTTTGTATTAAGATAGAGAAAAAGTTTAATATAACACGTCTTAGTGGCGCCCTAAGAGGTCAGAAGACTAGTACATGGACGCTCGGAGCATCCCTAGTTTACTATTAACTTGACAACTCTAGGAATTGCTTTATTCATGAACAGAGGGAGTATAACGCTACTAATGTTCATGCACTATTAGGTTTTGTTGGGCATTTAACTACATCTACATGATACTAATAAGGCAACTGCACTTGTTCGTAACCAGATTTAAGAAACTTGTATGAATTTTTCCTGTGACATTTCTAGTTGTCTATAGTCATTCTTTATCTTGAGACCTTTCATGGGTTGGAAAAGCCACTCCATTGGCTCTTGAAAATTATGCTTCTACCGCTAAGATGCACCCCCCAACCCCCCCCCCCCCCATTTTCTATGTAGTTGTTGGCTGAGAACAACACTAGAATAGATTGCTTGAATATATAAACCCACCGATAGGCATTGTCTCATGGTGCACTCTGCTGGTTGGATGTACGGTGTGCTCTGCTGGTTGGATCTAGGTCGCACTTTGGTGGTTTGGTCATGACGATAGCAAATCCCAGTTAGGATGGTTTGCCTCAAAGACATGCTTTTCTTTATAACGATGGTTATCTACTAATCTGATGCATCCTCGACACAGGGTAGCTAAAGCTTAATTTTTATTCATTATTTAAAAAGATCTATTTTGAGGAATAGTTTTACAAAAGTGTGATTCTGTCGTGTGGATAAACTACATACAGGTTTGGAGTTGAGATTTTAGGCTATACAAAGTGTGGGTACAATTTAGATGATCAGGTTCTGAATATACGTAGTGTATTCCAGTGTGCTTGTAACGTGACAATGTACTTAGCTATGATCTAATATAATTCTTCTTTCGTCCAAAAAAAAGATATTTTTTCAAAAACCATGACGCTGCCCAACGTGCAGTGTGTGGGGCACTGGGGTGGTGTAGGTCAAGTGGATGTAGTAAATTTTGTACTGTCGAGATGGGAGCAAAGAAAAAATAGATTGGTCGAGGGATGGATAGAGAAAGAGCGGTGACTAAAATCCAAAGCGTACACAAGCAGCATATTCCTGGGCACCACCGAAGTCGGAAACTATCGGTGCCAAACAACGACTACAACTTTTGTATTTGGATGCAAGGTAGCTGGAAAAGGGTTGATTCCATGGGATATTCTTTGAGCTATACAGTGTCAGCAGGCTGCTTTCTCAAGCTTAAATTAATAAGGTCACTGTCTCGTCTCATTTGTTTTCTATCCTTTCGCTGATAAAAGCAATGCAAGGGGATATGCCCCAAGAGTTGTTTTCTCTCGATATATCTTTGCACAAATCTTGGCACGGCATGTCCGACGACAGGATGCATCTGAGCCGTGGATTTCTGACACCAGATAACTTTTTTAAAAAAACTTACCGCGTCAGTTCAAAGAGAGAGAGGAAGGATGGCATCAAAGAATATTATTGACACCTAATAAGGCTATCCGCACTCGTGGTACTCTAAATTCATCCTTAAAAGGAATATTCCGTCCTGGTCATCTAGATTTCATCCTCTATATCAATTTCTCCCGCACCCATCCATACTCAATATCATCCTCTATCCACGATGGGCCCACATGTCTGTAAATAAATTTATCTAAATATATCATGTGGGATCTTGTTCTGAAGAATTTATCGAAACGAATTCAATGGTGTAATCGGAATTTATTTTGGTTTTTTGGTTTGTGAGTTATAATATTTTTTCAATCAGTTGAAATAGTGGAGTCCATCCTGCATGCACTCTCTCTCTCCACCTTTTCCCCTCATCCCTCGGTAACACGAGCACGCAGGACAAGCAAGGTGGGACCGTGTCAGGATAGCGTACTCACTTTTCTCCGCGCCAGAAATAGAGGAAGAAGCGTGGTGCGCTAGGATAGCATGTCACTTACAGTATGGTGCTGCAACATTTTCTTCCTCTAAACGTTACTGGAGGATGGCTTACGGTTCCGCAGTGCAGACAGCCTAAGAGCGTCAAATTTACAGTGTAAGTTCCTAGAGAAAGAAAAGGAAGGCATCAAAACACAAGCAGGCTTTACGTGTATGTCAATCAATAATATAATATTAAGAGTATGTTTGATATCAAACCTAATTGTTTGTCACAGAAAGCTTAGTATTAACCAATCCAAATAGGTGGACTAATAGATGGACTAAGTTTTAGCCACATCTTAACTAACAATTAGTTCACTATAGTTGGCAAAGGGAAACTAAAGTGGACTAATATAGTTACTAGTCCATGTATTCAAACAGCATTGGACTAAACTTAGTTACCTAAGAGCATCTCCAACCGTCTTTGTTAAACCCACTCTCTATATCTCTCAACACTCCAATAACTTCTATATCTTGTTCGGTACTTCGAAGAGCTAGCTTTGCTCTCTATTTTTCTCTAGCAGGAAACTATGAAAAGTGGACGAAAATATTTGGAGATCTAGTTTAAGAAGCTGTTAGAGGAGGATTTTCTTTTTTTTACCAAAATATCTATTTCTATCAATACGGAGAGTATACAGAAACATGCCCTAAATATAACACAGTGGTTGGTTTCAATTTGTCAATACTTGTATCTAATGGATTTTATGCTTTGGTATGGGAGTACTCCAGTTCATTACAACTTTACAAGTGACATAGACTCCGATTACATGCTGATCAATTGGTTTTCCTGCCATCAACAAGTGATAATTTTATGGAGAAACTCCATGTCGAATTCAGAAAAACAAAACCAACCAAATACGAATGATCATGGCCGGTACTCTGCTCTCTTGATTGTGGCCTCACAAGTCACAAGACAAAAAAAGTTTATTCTTGCCTTAGGAAGGGCAGATAGGAATCTGATGATTTTTTATCTGAAAGTAAGTATTAACAAAAGGACAGGGCATATAAACATCCAGAATCGTTCTTTTGACATCAGTGTTGTCTTTCCGGCTTTATTCTCTCCCATATAAAGGATGGCCGTTAAGGCTGATGAGTTCTAAATTTGGGGTTTATTCCAGAGCATATCCATTGAAAACCATGCTTTTAGCGTGTGCCATCAGTTCGTCAGAGTTATATTCTTCTCTTGGTTTCTTTCTAGTCATCTGTTTCAGGTGAGCTGACATGAGCGTAGATAAATCCAGTTTCTGAGAAATCTTGCAAATTTCTAATACTGATTTGTTTGTGCTATGCAACAATGTACATAAATCAATACGAGGATTCAACGCCTGTTTGGTTGGAGACCATATTAGTCTGTCTAGAAAATAGTGTTGCAGAGAGTTGCATGTAAATTTGATGAAATCCGTTTGGTAAAAAAAGTTGATATACAATTCGTTTGGTTGGAAGCATGTGCCTAAGAATGCTAAGGAGAGGAAAGCCCAAAAAATAAACTGTTTCCTAATATCTATATAGGTGATTGGTGGACTAAATGGCTTGGGTGGTTCTTTTTCTCGATTGATAATATTTATGATAACATATGACTATTTTAATTATTATTGTTTGGATTCCGATCATCAACATATGATATTTAGTTCCCTTTCCCATTTAATTAGATTTAAAAACATAATCTTTTTTCTAGAGAAATCTCAAAATATTTAATAGCCACAATTGAAACGTGATTGATAAAAAGAACTATTTCCTTATGTGAAAATATAAAAGTGCCATATTTTACATGGTATCCAGCTATTAGCAAAAATGTTAAGACACGAAAAATAAGCTATAAAGGTCGTAAAGTACACTTGTAACCAAGGGAACCAAGCCTCCCTTGAGGACGCCATGGACCAGCTGGAGGAAGCGCGTGACGTCGCCCTGCTCCACTCCACCAAGTACCAGCAAGCCATATGCCGGTATCACCATCGTCGTGTATGGGGTCGGGCGTTCAGCGTTGGGGACTTAGTGCTTCGCCTCAGACAGGACAATAGAGGTCGCCACAAGTTAACACCACCATGGGAGGGCCCGTTCGTCATCACAAAAGTACTCCAACCCGGCACCTACGAGCTGGCCACCGCAGACGGCGAAATCTTCACCAACGCTTGAAACATCGAACAACTACGTCGCTTTTACCCATAGATTTCTAGGCTGGTCACATGTTTAATCTTGAAAGAATAAAAGGAGTGCTCACTGTCTCTTACTTTGTCTAAACTCTGAGAGAGACCCGACCCTACCTTATTTAGGGTTGGGCCTCCCTCAGGGGCTAAAAGGGAGGAACCCCCCAATGATGCGAAATTTTCATGACACTTTTCGAAAAAGTTTTCACACCCGACCCCTTACAGTGTCGTTTAAAAAAGCGGATGTTTTAGAAAGCAAAGAGCCCCTTGGGATGGATCGGTCGGACTACGGGAAACCTACACCCCAGTGGTTACTGTGTCTCTGGTCACCAGTCTGGGCCTAAGGGGTCGACTCATACTTCTAGAAAATCCGTAAACTAAAACATGACGTGGGGATCGGACAACACTCGAAGAACTTTACGAAAAGATATCCACCTGAGCCCTCCAACGGCGACTCGAGAATGCGAGTGCGTGAGAGTACGAGGATCCCTTGGGTCGAAGTTAATCGGACTACGAAAAACCTACGCCTCCATGGCTACGGTATTCTCGCCCATTAACCCCGACCCAAGGTGTCAGACTCAACTCTAAACACCGCAAGACTAGCCGCACTAAGAGGGTCAAGACGAACGCGTAAAAACATAGAACAAAAGATAAATGCAAGTTTTCAAAGGGGCCTCGAGGGCCATAGACTTGTCCAAAATCTTAAGTTCTTACACGGGCACCTTGCCCGACACTGTTTACAGATTCAAAGGCGAGAGGATGACCTCTTCTTCAAACTTGGTCGCCAGGGTCTTCGCCGGCTCCAGCACCTCCTCGTCGATGGCATCAAGCTCCTCCTTGGGGCCGTCGACGTAGCCCTCACTAAGTGCCTCCAGGTCAATCTTCTGGTAGTGGGACCTGAAGATGGCGAGCGCATGCCGCATTCCAAGGTGGAGCGTCTCCTTCATTTGGGTCTGAACCTGCTCGAAGGCGACCTCGAGATGACTCCGCAGCGAGCTCGCTCCAGGGCGCACCTGGACCACTACGAGAGCATCACATACCAGCTTGGTGGTGGCAAAAAGCTCAAAGTGCTCGTGCTGCTCCGTCTTCAGGGCCTCCCGCGCTGACAGAAGCTCCGCCTCCACTGTGGCAAGCTTACTCTTCAGCCCTGATCATCATAATAGATGAGAAGCATATTTTGAAAAGTGCCCAACAATGGACGGCCAAAGGTACTTACCTTCTAGCTCCTAGGCCTTGGCCAAGTCCTGCTGACGCCCTGGGCCACCGTGGCTCGATGGGATCCCACCTCGGACTTCAGCTAGCGGTTCTCCTCGGCAAGCCGAGAAGCTGCACGCGTAGTCTCCTTCATCTGGTCCTCCACGGTGTTCTTCTCCCTCCGAGCTATGTTGCACTCTTGGTGAGCCTTGTTGCGCTCACCAAGAGCATGCTCGCGCTCGCGGCGGATGGAGTCAAGCTCGATCTGGAACCGCTACGAAGCCTGCGATAGCTCATCGCGCTCGCTCATCACCTTTTGGGCCTCCTCTTGGTCCTTACGAGAACGCTCGATGAGGGCCGCCAGCTTCTTTCCCGACTCCTTGGCGTCGGTGACCGCCTCATCATAACGGATATGAAGATCCACCATTTTGTTGTTGAGGACGACCATCTTCTTCTGGCCTTTCGCAAGCCGTGCCTCGACCATGGCTGCGTTTCTTTCGACCAGCATCCCTAGGAGCCCTGCTCGTGATGAAGAAACTCTGACATTGCCCGACTCCATTTGAGCAGTGCCTGTGCAAGGAGCCATGTCAAAGACACCAAAAGGCAAAAGCACCAAACGACAAGCATTCACCTAACTCGACGCACCGGCCAGTTGGGCGGATGTTGTTGTGCAGGATGGAGAATGCCAAGGTCAGAGCCTGGTTTAAGGTCTGGCACCCTGACTGGATCCGGCTCCAGGACTCCAACTCCTCAACATCGTCTAGCACAAAAATCGGCGGCACCTCTGGCTGATTCTGATTCGACCAGGTGAGGCGCGGACCGCCTCACTAGAGGGGGTCACGCCCCACCCGCGTGAGGGCCACGAGCCCCTCGACGCGGGAGGACTGAGCCACCTTAGCAAACTCAGAGGGGCTCACTAGACGAGACTTACACCACCTCCACTTCAAAGACGTCAGGCCCGCCTGTCGCCGTCTCCTTCGTCCGGGACCCGCCTCCCGCAGCGGATCCCAGCTGCGCCAAAGGGCCCTCAGGCACAGCCTCCTTTGCCACCTTCTGAGCCCCGGCGCTCGCACCCGCTCCCACGGTCGATATAGGCGTCTCCATCATCGGAGACGGACGCACTTCACTCTCCTTAGGGAGCACCCCCTCGAGAGCAGGATCCGGCTCGAACCGCGACAGTTGCACCAGCACTACCATCCCCTTCTGCACAGATTTCTCCATCTCTGCCTCCGAAAGCACCACCCTGGCTGATGGGGTGGGGTTGGGTGGAGGTGAAACGGCTACGTGTTGGGGGTTTAGTCCCACATCGTGTAGCGATGGTGGGGGAGCAGAACATATAAGTTGAGAGAACCCCACCTATTAGGCTAGTCTTTTGGGTTAAGTTAGGCCCAGACTATGAGGTGTGTGTTCCATGGACCTGGGCCCGTGGAGGCCCTGGCTCACGCGTACAGTGAGCTAGGCCAAACTGGAAGCCGAGCCCAGTCTCGGTTCCAACAATTGGTTATGAAAGCCAGTACTCGAGGTTAGAAAAAGCTAAACCCACTAAAAATCTCTAGCGTCACATATGACGGGGGCACCCCGATGTGTGACTAAGGGGGAGATTGTTAGGGTTTAGTCCCACATCGTGTAGCGATGGTGGGGGAGCACAACATATAAGGCGAGAGAACCCCCACCTATTAGGCTAGTCTTTTGGGTTGAGTTAGGCCTAGACCTTGATGTGTGTGCTCCGTGGACCTAGGTCCGTGGAGGCACCGGCTCATGCGTATAGCGAGCTAGGCCAGACCGGAAGCCGATCCTAAGTCTCGGTTCCAACAATTGGTTATGGGCCCACCATGCTTCCGCTGCGCAAACTCGCAACAAATCTTGGTAGGGTCACACATAGACGTAGGAGCCCACTAAAGAAGGGCCCCCGTCATGACAACGTCTTGGCCACACAACTTGTGTGAGTTGAAGAGTTGGGACCGATGTGTGACTACGGGGGAGATTGTTGGAGTTAGTCCCACATCGGTAATCGAAGGTGGGGGGAGCACAACATATAAGGCGTGGCAGCCCTCATCTATCATGCTAGTCTTTTTGGTTGAGTTAGGCCCAGAGCTTGATGAGTGTGCTCCATGGATCTGAGCTCGTGGAGGCACCAGCTCGCACGTACAGCGAGCTGGGTCAGGCCAGAAGCTAAGCCTACTCTCAGTTCTAATAATTAGTTATGGGCCCACCACGCTTCCGCTGTGCAAACCTGCAACAAATCTCGGCAGGGTCACACAGACATAGGAGCCCGCTAAAGGAGGGGCCCCGTCATGACAACGTCTTGGCCACACAGCTTGTGTGAGTTGAAGAGTTGGAACTGATGTGTGACTACGGGGGAGATTGTTGGGGTTAGTCCCACATCGGCAATCAAAGGTAGGGGAGCACAACATATAAGGCATGGCAGTTGTAACACCCCTGGGTGTTAAGCATGCATTATCATTTCAAAGCATAAGCATTCAACATCATTTCATGAAGTGCATTGCATGAATTGTAGCTCTTTCAAATTTAAATTTGAAAAAAACAAATAAATGAGAACCCTAAGTTGGATAGAAGTGCCAAAAAGATGGTGTACTTTTGAGTAGTAGCAATTTTAAATAATTTAGAATGAATCAACTTGATTTTTGGAGCAATTCTTGAATTCAAGTTTTCCTCAAATTTTGTTTTAAAAATATTCTAAATAAATGAGTTTTTGATTTTTAATTTAGCTTTAAATCCCAAATTCAAAATCTATTGAGAATTTTGAAAAATGCTCTATATGAAAGTTGTAGAGAATAAAATTTTGAACAACTTTTATTTTGGGCCAAATTTCTGAAAACCCCTTTTTCATCTCCAAATTCAAATTTGAAACAGAGAATTAAATCTGGAAATATTTTTGAAAAATAAAAATCAGATTTTCGCCTTACTGGGCTTCGGCCTCCCTTTCTGCCCAGCGTCGCTGGCGGCCCGGCCCGCGCCCGCGTCGTCCCCCTCCCGCCCGCGCGTGCGTGCGCCCGCGCGCGACGCCGTGGCGTCGCGGCAGAGCTCGGCCGCTGCGTGGCCGTACGCCGTCGAAGCCGCGCGACACGCGCCCTGTGGCCCCCGCAGCCCCGCGCTTACCCCGCCCGGACTCGCCTGCTCCCGCTCCCTCACCTCATTCCGCCCCTGCTTGCTCGCGTGCCTCGCCAGCGCCGCAGCACGCCGAGCCGCCACCGCCGCGCCATTGCCGTGCCTCACCTCGCCACCGCAGCTCCACCGCTAAATTCCGCCCGCCCTGGCGTTCCCCTTTCCCTAACCGACCTCGTCGAGTCACGGGACGCGCACCTCGGCAAGGTAAGCGGCCGAATTTGGCCGTCTTCTCCCCCGCCGGTGAGCCCGCCGCCGCGGCTTCCGTCGACCTCGCCTTTCCGCCATCACATTTCCCTCCTCCCCGTGCGCACCATGATCGCCTCCGCTCGCTGGAGCTCGTGCGCCCGTCCATGACCTCCGCCATGGCCTCCTCCGGCCTAGCGCCGGCAAGCCGCGCCACCGCCTCCGCCATTGCTGCCGCGGCCCATGCTCCGCCCTTCTTCTCGCCCCGTTAATCACCTCGCTAGGTTCGCATGGTTGCAGGGAGTCGACCGGTACCGACCTCGTCGCCGACGACCTCGCCGACGGCGAGTTCTCCCCGGTCAGCGCCGCCTCGACTCGGCTCTGGCTGACCAGTGGGGTCAGCTGACCCGTGGGACCCGCCTGTTTGTCTCAGCGTTTTGGGTTCGGGGTGTAACAGCGGGGTGCACATAGCATTTAAGGCCGGTTTGATTTTCGGTTTTAAAGAAATTGATTTTCCAGAAATTTGAAAAGGCTTCCAAAAATTGTATTTCAAGATCTATAGCACCAAAAAAATTATGAAATAAAGTTTGAAATGTTCCTCTTGAATAGATCTATAGTTTAAAAATATCTCATGTTATTTTTGTGACACTTTATTGTGCAAATTTATTTAATTGTTATATATGCTGTTATCTTAGAAAAAGTGTAGTAAATAAAATAATAAAAGGAAAAATGTGATTCTTGTTGCATTAGTCTTTATTAGTGATGTACTTTCTAGGAAAAATACTAGTGAAGCATGTTCTGTGGGAAATTTTTGAAGTGTAGTTCAAATGCTTTTAATTGATAATAGTTGTTATTTTTAGTAGAGGGCAAAATTTGTATAAAACATACATATGATAATTTTTGTAGTATGTTAGTTTACTGTTAGTAACCTAGGAAAAATGTGAAATCTGTTGTTTGATACTTTTTCTAGTATAAAATAATTTCATGCTCACTTTTAGGCTATAGTTGTTTATTTTGTACAGGTAGTTTTACATATGCAATTCTCATGAAAAATTAGTGGTAGGTTAGTTAGGGTAATAGTACTCTACTGTAATTTTTGTAGATTTTTATCTACACCAGAGATAGGTGTTGCTGTGTAACCGTAGTTAAATAGGGAATAAATGATTATTCTTTATGGGAAATCAAGAATAATAAAATATGTTTGGTGTATCTTTGAAGCATCACTATGCCTTGCTGATGTTGTGGATGAGTTAGGTTGGTAAGATTTGGTCATTTAGGGTCACTTGCTTGTGTAAGGTGTATGATAATTAGTGGAACCGCAATGTGCATGTTTTAGGGTACATGTTCTTGGATGACGTGGACTACCTTGTAGAAGATGTAGTTGTATCCAAACTGCTCATTCCATGCGCTCATCTGCATCTCATGTTATCAAAGCACTCCACCATATTCCTATGCATCATTCGCATATTTACTTATGCAACTGCATCATACAGGATCGCAGGAGGAGTCGCAGGTAGCAGTACCGGAGGAGCAGGCTTCGACGGACCAGCAGGAGCCCCAGGCACAGGAGGTGCCCGAGGAGGAAGAGCCAGGCGAGGAACTACCAGAGTGCGTCGACCACCACCCTAGCTCGTTCGAAAGAGGCAAGCCCCGGAGCATTTTAAGTCTCCTATTTTATAAAAGCTATTTCTTGTCACATGAATTATAGTTATATATTATTGCATTAAGTTATAGGAGTTGAGTGAAACCACTGTTGCATTACTATCCTTGTCCACCAAATTACTGTTACCTTATTAGGTCAGGATCGAGTAAATTGCTTAGCCATGCTTAGATCGGTAGAAGTCGGGTGATTTCCTATCACCTGCGAGCTATAGGTGAATACCTGGCTATGGTTAGCAGTATTTGTAAATCTTGAAAAGTAACCAAGTGTTGATGGATAAGCGGAGACCGGGCAGAGTCTTATAGGATTTTGGACTATAGTGATTCCGTCTGTGTCGGTTAAGGACCGATCGTTGCTCGTCCCTCTTGTCATGTTGAACGCATGCCTCGCATTTAGCTGGCCGAATAAAGTACCTTTCGACCGCGAAGCTAGTGACACTTTTCGAGACGGGATAAACTCGGGTTGGCAGACTGGTGTTGAAGGGGGTGTAACGGGGACGCGAAGTGTAAGCCCAAGGTACGTCCTGGCAGTCGGGCGGTCCCTGGGTAGTGCGATCCATGATTGTTATCCCGTGGCTTCTTGGAAAGTGTCATTGGTGATCTACGCGACCCTGACGGGGGAAGCATGGTTTGTGTGAGGAATAAATCTCCAGCTGGATAGGAATTCGATTCGAATCGCTGTCGCTCCCGGTTAGTGAGCACTTGACTTGAGCTATGGCATCGTAGTAACAATAATGGAACACTGATGGTTAAGTGAGTGGTATTGGAAATGCTAAACATGATATGGTAATCTAGATGTTAATGCTGTATCAAGATATTGCTTTAGCAATAGGTGCTTATCTAGCTTAAGTAGGTTATCATAAAAATGATGCAAAAGTACATAATTTAGTTATTTATAATAACTTATGCTTTTCGCAAATGAGTCAAGCCAGTCCACTATATAAAGCTTTGCATGCTCCTTGGTGTCATATTTATTTCTGGTTTATGACGGGTAAGTCTAGCTGAGTACATTCTCGTACTCAGGGCGTTGTTCCCATTGTTGTTGCAGATGGTCAGATGTACTATGGGTACTGCTCCAACTGTCTGTATCCGACGATGGGTGACAACTAAGACCTTGGGCAAAGGTCGTTCTGCTTGTCTTATCTAATGCTTTTGTGGACCATGACTATCTACTGGTACTGTATTTGAACTAAGTGTGTGTGTGTAAAACTACTCGCTTCCGCTACTTTATGTTGAACTATGTTGTAATAACTTTTATTTCGAACTCCGATGTATTCCGCTTTTATGGTAAACTCTATGTATCGTGTGAACTGTGGCTGCTAAATCAGTACGATCTTGGTTGTATGTTGGTTGGTTTGAAATCCTTCGTGATTTCACGGAATCTCTAGTTACACGGGCTTAAGTTTGGTAAATTAACCGCTTCGGTGGAAGATTTTCGTACTTAATCTCGTATAATTACGTTGATCCGTTACAGCAGTCCTCATCTATTAGGCTGTACGCACAAGCCGTCGCCTCCACGGGCCTAGGTCCACGGAGCACACACATCAAGGTCTGGGCCTAACTCAACCGAAAAGACTAGCCTAATAGGTGGGGGTTCTCTCGCCTTATATGTTGCGCTCCCCCACCATCGCTACACGATGTGGGACTAAACCCCAACAATCTCCCCCTTAGTCACACATCGGGGTGCCCCCGTCATATGTGACGCTCGAGATTTTTTAGCGGGTTTAGCTGTTTCTGACCTCGAGTACCGGCTTCGATACCAATTGTTGGAACCGGTGGTGACCATCAAGTTCTCGATCTTGGAGCTGGCTTGCAGCCGGCCCGGCTCGTTACCACGAGCCTGCACTCCCACAGGTCCTAGGCCCACAGGAGCTGACAACATATAAGGCCTTGGTCCTTCCCAACCCAAAAGTGTAGCCTAATAGGTGGGGATTCTCCCGCCTTATATGTTGTGCTCCCCCACCATCGCTACATGATGTGGGACTAAACCCCAACAATCTCCCCCTTAGTCACACATCGGGGTGCCCTCGCCAGATGTGACGCTCGAGATTTTTTATTGGGTCATCATGACAATGTCTTGGCTACACAGCTTGTGTGAGTTAAAGAGTTGGGACCGATATATGACTACGGAGGAGATTGTTGGGGTTAGTCCCACATCGGTAATCAAAGGTGGGGGAGCACAACATACAAGGCGTGGCAGTCTTCATCTATAAGGCTAGTCTTTTGGGTTGGGAAGGCCCAAAGGCCTTATATGTTGTTAGCTCTGGTGGACCTGGGACCTATGGGAGCACAGGCTGATGGTAGCGAGCCAGGCCGGCTGCAAGCCAGCTCTAAGACCAAGAACTCGGTGGTCACCACCGGTTCCAACAAGTGGTATCAAAGCTAGTACCCATGGTCAGAAAAGCTAAACCCAATAAAAAATCTTGAGCGTCACATATGGCGGGGCACCCTGATGTGTGACTAAGGGGAGATTGTTGGGGTTTAGTCCCACATCGTGTAGCGATGGTGGGGGAGCACAACATATAAGGCGGGAGAATCCCCACCTATTAAGCTAGTCTTTTAGGTTGGAAAGGCCCAAGACCTTATATGTTGTCAGCTCCGGTGGACCTAGGACTTGTGGGAGCGCAGGCTCATGATAACAAGCAGGGCCGCTACAAGCCAGCTCCAAGATCGAGAACTCGGTGATCACCACCAGTTCCAACACTATGGCCGCGAACGCCGGAGGAACACTACCGGCCGTCCTCGAGGTGGAGACATCTGAACCCAGCACACTGCCAGCTGAGGCTTGGCCTTGCCGCCTCAGCACCTTCCATGGCACAAGCAAGGGGACATTGGGCTAAACCCTCCTGCGAGAACGATGGGCGTTAACGTTACTAAGCCTTGGTGTAAACAAGCAACAAGGAAGAAGCACCCCTTACCTCTACATCATAGGACGGGGGCCTGACCCCACTATCATAGGGCAGGGTCTCTTCCCGGCCACCATGGTCTCGACCGTGTCAAGCTAAGGAAGTGGCGGCAGTGACCCCGCCGTCTGCTGGGGTCGGGATTCCTCTATCCCCTCAGAACGACCCAACTCCTATGGCCTCGGGGGCTCCTCTCCTCCACCCATCACCGTAGCTCCCCCAAGATCGGGGTCCTCTAATTCATGACATGGTGGTTCAGCCTGCGGTGACCGCCCCTTGATCGAGAGAGATGACTCCTCCTCAGCCATGGAGTCCAGCTAGTCGTACTAGTGGACCTCATCCTCATCATCATCGTTGTCGTCGTTAATGCCTAATGACTCCTCTTCTTCTCCAGCTTGCCATTGTAATTTCTGGCACTTATCGCGCTCCTCCTTCCTCCTGGCCTTCTCAGCCGCCTTCTTCTTCCCTTCTTCCTTCTGCTTCTTCACCCCCTTGGCGTGAGCCCGGTTTCATGCCCTCTGGATCGTGTCCTTGAGAAGGGGTGGGTCGAAGTTGGGGACCAAGCAGAGATTTCCCTGTAGCCGCCCAAGCCCCAGGTCAGGCAAAAAGGAATGCAAAGAGGCCAAGGGAAAGAGGGAGGAGAAGAAGAGTGGGGAGCGCTCACCATCTCGATGAAGTCATCATCAGGACGCATTGTTGGGTGGGTGTCAAGGACGATGTCGGAAGGGACACTCCCGAGCACCGACTTGATGTGCTTCTTGATCTCCTCCTGATCAAGCTCCCCCATCACGAGCACGGTCCCCTCGAGGGGCACGTTCAGCACCATCTCATCCAAGCAGCGTGCCCGCCGCATCAATAGAAGCACCCTCCTCTCGCGGAACGCGGCAATGACCTTGGCTCCCGTCACGTCCGCATCTACCAGATGCTTGATCACCTGTAGAAGGGTATCGATTTTCTTCCTTTCAGTGGTGATGGGACCATAGCCCTAGTGCTCTGGTGCTTCTCCAAAGAAGCGACTAGTGTACAGAGGCAGGGGCGCATCGGCGTTGCTCCAGTGGTAGAACCACTGCTAGTGCCACCCCTTGTTAGACGATGACCCCTTCATGGCGATGTACCCATCCACCCGGCTCTGACGAAGCTGGATTGCGTAGCTACCGATGCGCACCGGCACCATCTCACCCCTTCTCACCGTCTTGAGGAAGACAGTGGTGCATAAGTAGTATTTCCACAGGGCAAAGTTGGGCCTGATGCCCAGATAGCCCTCACACAGGGCGACGAAAACTGCAATATGCAAAACCAAGTTGGGATTGAGATTCTGCATCTCAATCCCATAATGGTGAAGGATCCTGCGGAAGAAGTTGCTCGCAGGCGTCCTAAACCCCTGCTCGTGGAAGTGCGCGAAGCTAACGACATAACCGGTGGGAGGGTTTGGCTCATCTTCATTGCCGGGGACAATGCACTCCGGTTGCGCGGCATTCGTCACCAGACGGAGGAGCCTGATGGCGGGGAAACGGGCGGCTATGACCCGCCTCCGCGTCAGCAGAGACAAATTTGATTTTGGTTAAATTTAATTGGGACAAAAATAAAAGAATAGGTATTGCGAGTCTATACTTCCATAATTCTTATATTTGCATAAAAATTATGTTAATTACATCTCCGTAGAGAACACCCCTGATTAAGAGTTCCAACATGAGTACATGAAAAATAAGATTACATCATATCGCTTCCTATTACAAACTACAAAAGAAAACAAAATCTTCAGTCCCATAGCTGCAGATGGATGAATTTGTCTACTTGGCATAGACTTGAACTTGACGAATGTCATTTTATTAAACATGACATGTGTTCATTTGTCAAGGAGTAACATATACTCCTTATATGATTGGTTGATAGCATGTTTAGCTTCTGAGCAGACCATGATATGCATGTATTTAATTCATACACTATATAGTGCAACACGCATATATGTCGGCTAAGAGAAACTGATTTGTTTGAGTGATAGGCATTTCTTCGGTGCATTATGCCATGTATGTATGCATGTACTTTACTTTGAAGACTAAATTTGACATAGTCTTTTTGGATCGTTCAAGATCATGATTTAGCATGTTTTGGCAACATCAGATTGGCACTCTTTTATTTATTTTTGCGCCGTTATTTGGCGAGGATGCATGGATCGGATATGCACTGTATGGCAAGTTCGATATACGAGTATACGTGCACATGCTAGCTAGCTAATCTGTGATGCATGGATGGCTATATATACGCATATACATGCAAACGCTAACTGGCTAATTGATTATGCATGGCCGGTTTAATATATACGAATATACAAGCATATGCTAGTTAGCTACTTTATGCAAGAAACGCTAACTGACTAGAGTCTGCATATGTATCATATATGACTGCTTTTGGGCAGCACTTTAGCATGGAAACGTAGTTTATCATGCATAGACTAATTTTGTTTACAGTCTATTACTATGGTTTAACCGGATGTGGGTTTGGATGAGTGCAGCATAATTAAGGTGCATGGTCCAATTTTATTTTAGTTAGTGCAGAGGGGATATATGCCGGGACTTCACATGGCCTGACATATGGAGTTTAGTTTAAACATGACGTCGGGTGCATTATTTTCACAAGCTGATTTTGAGGTAGGATTATTTAGTCCCTCCTATTACCATTAACGACATGCATGGCATGGACTGAAGTGACGCGTTGATGCGTGGAGCAATTTGTTCACCAATTTGGGTCAGGGGGTAACCACAACTATATTCTCTAAGAGTTTACTTTAACATGATGCCGCATATCAATGCACCATGCTTATCTTATATGCACAATAATTTAATATCTTTGATCTATTTTGCTCGCTGTTAGTTTGATCACAGCATATATGCAGGGCGGTATATGGAGTGCTAGTATGTCTCATGGCAATGCAAATTTTAATCTTTGTTGCAACTACCAGTGAGATGCACGGTACTGGATATGGCATGCAGATGCTAGCTACATCAGTTTTGTGCAGAAGACGCTAACAAGCCAGCGATGCTCAAGACAAATATATGTGGACTGAATATGCAACATGCAAATTTCTTTTTTATACATGACAGCGTAGGCAAAGATAGCATTTGGCATGGAATTTGGGTTTCTCCCGTGCATCTCGTGGCAGGTGTTCTTATTGATTTAAACACATGCGCGGGATGCAGCAAGGAGTATTTCTTTTTTTAGCATGATGGTAGGCTTTAGCTCTTGTTCTTGGGAACAATGCTCTTCCCTGCCCGGTTTGTATGACAAATCCGGCATGGGGCCTTGAGACATCTCATAGGAACTTGCTCGAGGGAGCGAAGCCACATCTGAGGCCTTGATTTTGAAGGCGATGATGAACATAGCTCTTGTTCATGGGAACAAGGCTCTTCCCTATCCAGTTTGTATGACAAATCTGGCATGGGGCCTTGAAACAGCTCTTGTCAACTAACTCAAGAGAGTGAAGCTACGCATGAGGTCTTGATCATGGTGCCGGTGATGGATGACTTGGAACCCAAGAACAGAAGGTCAGAAAGGAGCGCTGTGTGTGCAACGCCGCTCACCTTCTTTTGGATCCTGCTGGACGACGTGCAGCAACTTGTTGCAGGAGCACCTTCTGGATCTCCGATGGTGGCTTTGCTTGTCACGGCAGTGGCTTTGGAGGTGGTGGTGGCTGGGAAGATGAGAGCGGCAGCCTAGCGGCGTATATGTGCAGCGCAGCAGCCTGACGGCACTTCTGATCAGAGAGGGGGGGGGGCGAACTGTACGCCGTAGCCCTCTATTTATAGAGTAAATGTCCACAGCGGTTGCTTGAGGAGATTGGCGCTCTTTGATTTGAATTTTGTATCCGTAATTTGATGTTAAGTGGCGCCGGCGCCATTGTTTGAACGAGAGCGCGCGCCTGCTGAATCGTGCCTTCGTGCATGGGAGTTGTATGACTTGGTCTTGCCACAGCCATTTGGAAACGTAATCCCTTTGACCATGCTTGAATATACCGAAGTCATTTTGTTTATATATTTTAATTGCAAATAGAAAATGATTTGTTCCTTGCCAATGCACAACCGTCGATCACGCATATACGCGTATACATACAGTGTACATATGCAACAAACTGCCGCTAGCTAGCTAGTGTGCCTGCACATATATGTGTATAGCTGTACTTGTTTCTACTTTATTTATTATTTCCTTTTTGCCTTCTATCTTGTGCTAATTACCACGTTATGGACTGACCATCTATGCATGGAAAAGCCCAGTCAAGGCAGTAGCGTGACGCGCTTGACTTTGTTTGAATATTTTAAGCGCGCACGCACAGTAGATTCTTTACCAAGCATATTTAGATGGTTTGTCATTTATTTATTAATTGCTTTTCCTATATCTTTTTTTTGCTTGCAGTGATTAAGGAAAGCGGGAAATAGCTCATTTGTTAGGCCAACGTGCACGTAAGTGTGCTATAAGCCTCGTTGTGTATATGCGTATATATGTTACACACACGTACGTTGCATGGACCATGCATGTCTTTGATTAATCCATGCATCTATGTGCAATCGCGTATATGTATATTAGGGCAGATGGGCCACACTTTGTCACTTCATTTTGAAATCTGCCAAGGTACATGTTTATCGAGGCATAATCATGCTCATGCATACATATATATACAATATACCTACATGTCCTCCTTTCCTTTTCCTTATTTTTCTCTTCCTCTTCTTTCCCACCAATCACTACGTCATTTCCTTTCTTTTTTTTTACATGAAAAATATTTGGCTATTTAGTCAACCAACAAAATATTTTCTTCTTCCATATATCACCCATATCTAGAGAGTGCTCATATGGCATACGCCGCCTTCCACTCATGTATTCTTGAGTGTACTAAATTTCGTAGCCAATATCATTTTGACTATTATTTTATTTCTCATTCATGTGGAATTTAACCATATACATTATTTATATTTAATCACGGCAAATATTGCACATATTCTCAGTGAGCCAAAAACCGTGTCAACAGATGCCCCCTCGAGGTCCGGATGCGGAAAATATATGTTTCACGGATCCGGAGCTCGAAACTTGAAATGCTTTGTTAGATTCTCCTTTTCTTTTGTTTTGAAGGAGATATATTTGTGTGTATAGCACCTGAGGAAATTATAATACCTCAGGTATGTACCGAATGCCACACGTATATCCTTGTCACGTGCCATGTACGGTAGTTACCGGTGAGTTACTCATCTACACATTTTTTTTACAAAAATAGGCCTATTTCTTTAATCCAAATTCCGAACTTGCTGGGAAGTGGGGAAACCGGTGGAATAATAGGAGTCTGTTGCTCGTATTTGTTTATTAACCAGGAAAGCTCTCGTGGCAGAACCCATCTGAAGGCTGCTCCGTCCACCTCCCTAGATCACGGTAGTTTTTTTTTTTTACTCTTGTTTCATTCTCCTGGCATTTCTACTTCTCCCTTTCCATCGTTGAAGTTTCCTTGCATTTCTTTTCGGTTCATCAGAGATTGGTCGACCAAGAAACTTCATTTTTGGTGCGCGGACTTCTCTTTGCCGTCCTTACAGGCGACGGCAGAAAGGTACATTTTCCCTTGTCACCGCCTGAGCATCATCAGATTCCGCTTTAATCACGTCTCGTGTGCATGCTTGATTTATATTCCTAGAGTAGATGTCCAGGGTTGTGTTTGCATTTACTTGCTGAACTAGTCGTAGGCTAGACTTTTGGGATTCAGAAATCCCTGATATAATACAATGGTAAGATTGTTAAAATTCGTTTGCGCAACCTCAGCAGCGATTGCACTTTTTTTTTTAGTACCATATCTCATTTGATATCTATATTTAAATAGATATACTGTATTTTGATGTAGATGGAAGCAAACGAGCTATCTCTTTCATTTGAGAGGCTGCCACTTTCTCGTGTGGCTCAATTTCAAACATATGCCCCGACATCTGGTGATGACGCTAATCCTGTGATTATAGAACGTGAGTTGACAATAGGTGAGAGAGATAATAGTGCTCGAGGGTGGAGATCGGTATCCAATTTACCCGGCCGCTGTTTTTACCCTCCTGCGCAGTCATCTCAACCTGTGCAAGCATTCACTTTGGGCAATCGTATGATAGCCCAGGGCTTTGGATGGGAGTACCATGACATAGAGTATGTTCCAGTTCCCTCAGGATATGTGGAATGGGGTACTGCAGTCTTAAACCATCATTGTTTAAATCTGAAAGGGGATGGAGAAGGTACCGATTACATCTATGGGGCCATTTACTGTTCTTTAGGACGTTATTCCATTTCGCCTTCACTACTGAAGACTCTATTACAAGCATGGAATCCAGACACGAACACTTTTATATTTGCTGATGGTGAACGCACAATAACTCTTTTAGATATGTGTCGGATCGGGGGTTTGCCCATAGATGGGGAATTTTATGAGGAATTTATCCCCTTCTACCGTGAACAAGATCCTTTTCTCGTATCCTATCCCAAAAGTCTGTCCCGACTTTTAAAAGTGTGGGGAGATCTACAAGTGGGAGGTGAGGTTTCATTCCAAGAATGGTGTGATTATTTTCATAATACACCAGGTCCTCCTCTATCAGACGACATTGAGTCTTCACTTACATACAAAGCAGCTTTTTTGGCACTCTGGCTCTGTAGTTTTGTTGTTATCGGGGGAGGGCCAACGATTCGATCTGGGGTATTAGTTATGGCTTCTTGGATGGCTATGGGTCGTCGATATGCTCTAGCACAGCCAGCGCTATGTTCATTATACTATTCTTTGAGGCTGATTAGCACAAATCCGGTTGGTCCCTCTTATATGAAGAGGTGTTGGCCTGTCCATTACATTATTGGTTGGATGGGTGCTTATATCAGGAATATTTTTGGGGATAAAGTGCGGAGACCACAGATTCCTCCTTATATCCATATTTCCAAGAAACCTATGATGGCGAACATTATGTTCAGGATCCCCAAACACTTTAATCCTGCAGAGGCATTCAATTTACTATGTAACGGTGCCAACATTCTTTGGTATGCCTATAAGCTCAATTTCACAGACCAACCAAGAGCGCTTCCTCCAGCATGGGTCAGCAGAACATTTTGTTTATCTCTTCACCGTGGCATGCTTCCTTTCAGGCGTGCTAGTTTGTGCATCGCTGAACCATATCACCCAGATCGTGTGGCTCGTCAATTCAGACTTGACCAAGTGATCCCTTATCCTCCATTAACAAGTTTGTACACTGAGGAAAATTTCGGAATTGCCTATGCTTATTGGAGGCACCTTCTGCGTCCAGTGCAGAATAATTTGCATCTTCTCCCAAATGATGCCCGCATTGGCAGTTGCACCATATATTGGATCAAGTGGTATAAAAAATTTTCAGAGCCCTTTATTTCGATTTTAAACAGCCTCAGCCGTGGTATTGTTTGGGGGTAAAGTGCCATATGAGGATCGGAAAAGACGGGCAGTTGACAGAGTCGTCGTTAGCCGTCGACTTTCACACCATGACTTGTTTGTGGTACATGAAGTCCCTGAGCAACACCGCACCCAGCACATTGAGTTCATTAAAACAAGAACAGCAGAAATTGATGGTTCCTGGAGGAAAATACTTTGCGACTTCCTACGGACGAGGACCCTTCCTTCTATCCAACCTAATCAGGCACGTGCCTTCTTTTCTCTAAATATTAATAAATTTATAAATTTGATCTCTCAATGTACAAGGTTTTTTTTTTTTGGACCAGCTTCACTTATCCTGCTCTATGCATTCTTTTCTGTAGCAAAGAAGCAATTCTTGCATGGATCCTGCTGCTGGTTCTTCATCTGAACCTATATTGGTTGAGAATATACCAGCTCAAGAGAACCTGGTCGACAATCAGGTTGCCCAGCTGCCTGAAGATAGTCAGGGACAACAACCTTCCAGAATTATTGCTCCAAATGTCAATGCAGTGCCCCCGGCGAAGAGAAAGCTTGATTTCAGTGAGACGGATGAGGATTGTGGCCCATCCATTGCACCTGTCCCCAGCAGCACCATTGGTGATGAAGATCTTAATCAGTCTCTTACTGGTGTTGAACATCTTGAAGATGAAGATGAAGATGATACAGCCATTACGGCTTTCGCTATAGTAGGGAGGGAAGGCAATATGCAGCCTCTTCCTTTTATTGAGAGTTACGTCACTACCACGGCGTCAGGTGGGGATTTTTCAAAGTCTCCATATAACATGACTCGTGTTGTCCTTCCTAAGATTGACTCGCTTGACATTTCTGCTTTTATCAATGGTAGTCTTATTATTATTATTATTATTATTATTATTATTATTATTATTATTATTATTATTATTATTATTATTATTATTATTATTATTATTATTATTATTATTATTAGACGTGTAGAAGCCGTCTTTGCACATAACATCCATATGCCATTTAAATATTATGAACCTGTTCAATATATTTATGGCCCTGTTCGGCAGGCTGTTTTTTGGCTTATAAGCCGGCTGTGGCTGATTTGCTGTGAGAGAAAAACACTGTTCCACGGCTGATAAGCCGTGCTGATAAGCTCAGCCGAACAGGGGGTATATATATAGGTTTTTTTTTTCGCAGATTGTGGACAGCAGTTTGACCATCCATCCTCCGGCCAAGCATTATCTGAAGGTACGCAAAGCATGGACACGTCTGAGATCGAGAAGATTTTCTTGGCGACCACCTATCAGGTGTTACCAAAAGTTCTCAACGGTCTGGATTACTACATTGAAAGAGCCGGAGCGATGTGACGCCCTGCAACTTACTTCAGCTAGCCTCCCTGGGAATTTTGCTAGTATTTCCAAGATCAAAGCCATGCTGGACAAGCTAGTTGATATTTCCAAACAATTGCAGCTTGCCTACTTTGAGTTTGAAGCAAGCTCTGAACGAGTAGACCAAGCTGTTGACGAAGTCAAACAAGAGCTTTCAGTTAAGAAAAATGCTCTCCAGGTCACTGCCCAGGAAATGGTTTCAGTTGAGAAGAGGAAAGCTGAGATTTTAGAAGAGGTTGCTAAGCTTAACCTTGCCCTGAAGGAACTGGAGGAGAAGAAGAAACAGCTATTGGAGACTCAATCTGCCCAGGATTTAGAAATGAAGAAGCAGGAACAGGCGCTACGTGATGCTACTACAAAGGCAAACAAGGGAGCCAATGATGACCTCCAGGCAAAGACGATGGTTCCTGTCCAGGAAGCTGAGAAGCTTTTAACTGACCTGAACCAAATCCTCTCCGAAGTCAACTGATGGATCCAGTTAGTTTGACCAACTTTGCCAAGTCTTATGTTAGCCTCTAAACATTTTATCGCTCACAGCTAGTTCCGAGCATTGCATTTCCTTTAGTTTGTTGGACGTATATCATGTTTCATTTGGTTTTGTAATTATCAGTCGTTTGTTTCCAAACCACTTGTTTAATTCAGATATGCATCAGGGCCTTTATTTGTTTCCCATGTATCGGAAGGGCTCATTGGTCTGCCACCTTTATCCACCCCTTTTTTTTGATATATAATTGGTAGATCAATGTTCTGTAACTATATGCAGTGAAACCCATGGATTGCACGCTGCCGACAAATTAAACTTTGTTGACAGCAGTTTATGCTCGTGCTGCAATGGAGCATATACCTATATTTTTTCCTTACAGTTTAAGCTCATGAAAGGAGGGTCTCTCTCTTTTTTTTATACAGTTTAGGCTCATGAAACGATGGAGTATTTTTTTTCTTGATGCTACAGTTTAAGCTCATGAAGCGATGGAGCATAATATGCATATTTTCTATGCATAGTATCGCTTTAGAAATTTTCCATTTATCGGCGGTGGGCAATATTCACCATTCGGGGATATGATTCTATAAGCGCCACTAGAGTAGACATCCTTCACAATATAAGGACCCTCCCATTTAGGCTCGAATTTGCTTTGCATTCGATGAGTAATATTCATAGGCCGAATGACCGCGAGAACCAAATCCCCTTCTTTGAACGACCTTCTTTTTACGCGATTATCAAAAGCTCGAGACATTCTAGCTTGATATGCCTCCAAGTTTTGTAATGCACGAAGTCGCTTTTCTTCGAGATTGTCTAATTCCTCTAAGCGTGATTTTGCCGATTGATCTTCATTGAGTTTCTCTTGGATAGCAACTCTTAAGGAGGCAATTTGCACCTCCAGTGGAAGGACCGCCTCTCCTCCATACACAAGTGAATAAGGAGTCATTTTCGTTGGCGTTCGAGTCGTGGTCCTATATGCCCACAAGGATTCGAGTAACTTTTCATGCCAGTGTCTCTTATTTTGCGAGACCATCTTTTTAAGCAACTTGCATAGCACTTTATTAAATGCTTCAGCTTGACCATTAGCTGCCGGATTATAACCTGTGGAGAAGTGGTGCTTAATTTTAAATTTGGCACACATCTTCTCTATTTGCCTATTCTTGAAGGATGTTCCATTGTCCGATATGATTCGAGCTGGAACCCCGAATCGATATATGAGGTTTGTCCTTATAAAATTTTCTACATTCTCCGCTTTGACTTCTTTTAGTGCCACGGCTTCGGCCCACTTGGAGAAGTAGTCGGTCGCAGCAAGAATGAACTTGTGTCCTTTGGAGGACGGGGGATTTATAGGCCCGACTACATCCATTCCCCACATTTCAAAGGGCCAAGACATATTGGTGGGATGTAATGGTTCATGCGGCTTATGTATGAAATTACCATGTATTTGACATTCATGGCATTTCTTTGCAAATTTTATAGAATCATCAAACATTGTAGGCCAATAATAACCTAAATGTCTCAGTTGGTAATGCAGCTTGGGTCCAGATTGGTGTGCGCCACACACTCCGGAATGCACTTCATTCAAGGCTTCAATCACCTCATTGCCTGCAAGGCAGCGAAGTAAAATACCATCGCATGAACGCCGATAGAGCACATCATTTATACACGTATAATTTATTGACCTTTTTCGAATCCTAGACCTTTCACTAGAATCCAAGGGTAAATATCCATGAAGCAAATAATCTAGAAAAGGTGTTCTCCAATCACCCATCTCTATTTCGCACGCATCTATAACCATGGCTGAAGTAGATGGTATGTCCTCTTCCTCAGTTAGTATGGGGAGGACTCTCCGTTTCTCTACATGGACATCCACGGTTTGATATGAATTTAATGACATGCTGGCAGCTAAACTTGCCAATGCATCTGCTTTCTCATTTTGGCTTCTTACAACATGCTGAATTTTGAGATCAACGAACATAGCCATTAGTTCTTTTGCCCTTTTGAAATATGGCAAAAGCCCTTGCTTTTTTACCGTATATGTTCCCAACAATTGATTGATTATCAATTGGGAGTCTCCGTATATAGAGACTGCAGTTAGGCCCATATTATGGGCAATTTCTAGCCCAATAATTAGAGCCTCATACTCAGCAGCATTATTTGAGACCGCCGAAGTTAAAGTAAAAGAATATGGGAGTACTGCCTCATCGGGAGTGACAAACACGACTCCCGCACCTGCTCCTGACTTTCGGCAAGCACCATCAAAATACATTTGCCATGTCGATTTAGACACGATAGTGGTGAGGACTACCTCATCTGGTAGATCATCATCAATAGGAAAGTCATCAGGTATAGGATGTGCGGCTAGAAAATTAGCCAAAGCTTGGCCCTTAACGGCTTTTTGAGGCACAAACACAATATCAAACTGTGAGAGGAACATCACCCACTTGGTCAATCTACCTAATAATGTCATTTTACTTAAAATATGTCGGAGTGGGTCAGCTCTCGAGACGAGATGTACCGTATGTTCTAGCATGTAATGGCGAAGCTTTTGAGCTGCAAATACAAGCGCTAGGCATATTTTTTCTATATCCGGGTAATTGCATTCTGCCCCCAGTAGGGTGCGGCTTAAATAATATAGGGAGACTTCTTTCCCTTCATCATTGGTTTGTGCTAAAAGAGCGCCCAATGAAGTTGGCATGGCTGCTGTATAGAGGATTAGCGGCCGCCCCTTGATTGGCGCACATAAGACAGGAGGATTTGTTAGATACTTCTTTATATCATCAAATGCGTTTTTGCATGCTTGATCCCATTGGAATGGGATTCCTTTTTTCATGAGCCGGGAGAAAGGTTTGCATCTCCCGGACAGATTTGAGATGAACCTCCTTATGTATGCCAAATGGCCTTGGAGGCTCTTTAATTCATGCAAGTTTGTTGGTTGAGGCATGTCGACTATTGTCTTTATTTTGGTAGGGTCAATTTCAATGCCATGTTTGGTGACCACAAAACCAAGGAATTTCCCTGAGGATACCCCGAAGGCACATTTCATAGGATTCATTTTCAGTTTGTGCTTTCTAAGCCGCTCAAACACCATTTCCAAGTGTTTTAAGTGATCTTTCTCGCGCTTAGATTTGACGACAATATCATCTATATAGCACTCAACGATTTTGTACAATAACCCATCTAGAATAATGGTCATTGCACGTTGATATGTGGCACCCGCATTTTTTAATCCAAAGGGCATCACTTTATAGCAATATATGCCCTTAGGTGTGTGGAATGCTGTTAACTCTTCATCTTCTAGCGACATTTTTATTTGGTTGTAGCCAGAAAAACCATCCATGAAGGAGAATATTTCGTATCCCATAGTTGCGTCAATGAGGATTTCAGAGATCGGAATTGGAAAGTCATCTTTTGGACATGCTTTATTTAAATCTCTAAAATCAACACATACACGTATCTTCCCATTTTTCTTTTTAGTGGGTACAATACTAGACACCCATTTGGGATATTTCACTTCTCGAATAAACCCAGCAGTTATGAGTTTATCAACTTCAGCTTCTATTTGTGGTAGAAGTTCTGGACGATATCTTCTTTGTCCCTGCTTCATCGGAGGAACATCTTTTCGGACGGCCAATTTATGTACAGCCACCGCAGGATCTAGACCTGGCATTTCTTCATAAGACCAAGCAAACACATCTCTATTTGCATAAAGAAATTTATGGTATTCTTCCTTACTTTCTTTAGATAGATGCTTGCTAATGAAGATTGGACGAGGATCATCATTCGTGCCAATATTAATTTCTTCCAACTCATCAATGGTTGGCTGATTCCCATCTTCCATTTGTGGAGATGCTCTGGCAGCATCAAGAGGTTCAGCTGAAGTCATATTAATTTCATAGCCTAATCCATATTTTTCTTCTTTCAATACTTCGTCTTGATGTAGAGCATCAAGTTGAGCCTGGGACAACAGCTTTTCGAAAGGTGCAAGCTGCCCCCGGCCATTGCAAAGAGATGGACTAGTAGATATATCATATCCCATCTGTTGCATAATGTAAAGAACTTTGTCATCATATAAAGAGATAGGCAATCTCTATTTAACAAAGTAACATGTGCAGACATTTTTCTTTTATCATCCCTCTCAATTTGGGCTTGTTTTATTTTATATTGCACCAAAGGAGGTAAGGGAGTTGAAAATGAAATACCTCTATTTTGAGGGGGTTTCTCATTTATGACGCGAAATATTGGATCGCCTTCCTTTCTTTGGTTGCTCAGTATATACCGATATACCTTTTGGCTTGACGTGGTCTCGCCAACTTCTATTTTTGGGATATTTTGTTCTAATGGTAATGTTGATTTTGGCTTTGAGACTTTATCAACAGGCTCAAAGTAAAACTTTGCATCAGCGTAGAAGGTTTCTGCTATAGTGAACGGCTTTTTATCCGCAAAAATCCTTACTATGTCTCCCGAAGGATCTTTGTACTTGATGCATTGATGGAGGGTAGATGGAATAACCCCATTTTCATGCAGCCAAGGGCGACCAATGAGAGCATTATATGAGGTTGTTGCATCAATCACATAAAACTTTACATATGTCATGAAGTTTTCAAACTTCAGAACTAGAGATATGGTACCTAACGCTTCTTGGCCTGATTGGTTGAAGCCATGAATAACAACATTTGAGCGACATAAGTCTCCTTTAGAATACCCTATCCTTTTGAGAGTGCGCATAGGCAACAAGTTTATGGCTGAACCACCATCAATCATTATACGATTAACGAGAAGATCATCAATCTCGCCGAACATAAAAAGCGGTCTGTTATGCTTTTTATTTCCTAATAACAGATCCTCATCATTGAATGTGATACTTTGAGTTTGAGATAATTTTGTTTCTGCTTGTGAAACCTCAATCCTATAATCTTCAGGGAACGAAAGTGCAGTAATAAATGCTTTTCGTAAATCAGAAGAGAGACACAAAGCATCATACACAGACAACATAGCTGGTATTTCGAGCTGCATCAGGCATCTGAGCAGTAGAGTTCCAGCAATTAACATTGTATCAATGAAATCATTCTGTTCAGCCCAGAAATTTTCAAAGCGAAAGATGTTTGCACGTGGTATTCTAGTACTGATCACTATCTGGCATGGCAGATGGTCTGAAGTAATCTTGGCGAGGGGCAGTACTTCAGTGTTTGGATAATCAACTGTCCAATTTGGTGAAGTAAAAAACCAATCAAGTTGCTCAAGCAAAGGATCTGACTGCATATTACTCCAAGTATAGGCTCGGCCTTTCAATGGAAGTTCAACTAAACCCAAGTGCCCAATTGCATCATTGAAGATAAAAGTGTCAGCTAGATTCCCACCAGGCCTATTGCGATTATTTAGAGAACGATAGAAGTTAAAGTCCCCCAGAAAAATCCAATTTTCAGAATCGTCGATATCATGTCCTCTAAACCAGCTGACAAATTCAGAACGAGCTGGCTCTTCGCAGGGGCCATAGACGGTTGTCAATTTCCATGTTTCACCATTGTGCATAGCCGAGAAATTTATAGTCAAACCAAACTGCTGCTTGTCAAGCACAACACCATTGAAGATCGCACTATTCCAAACAACAAGGATCCCCCCTGAGGCGCCAATTGATGGGATGAAATCAAAACTGTCAAAGCGTCTTGGAACAAACTTTCGAATGTAAGAGATATCGAGATGTTCACGTTTTGTTTCTTGCAAGCAAATCACAGAGCACGAGCTCTCCTCAATTTTATCTCTTACCGCGTCCCATTTCTCCGAGGCATTGATTCCACGAATGTTCCAACAAAGGATATGCCAGTTACGTGTACTCATCGATAAAAACATGTGGAATAAGAATAAGACCCAATGTCACTAGGAGCATCAGGTGGGAGCAGCACCAAACAATGGTGTGTAAAGCAGGGATGAAAGCGTGCAGACAAGTATAGCGACAGACAAGTGTAGGACATAAAAGATTATTCCCAGAATAAACATTGCAGCAAGAGAAAGATAGCACCCCGGGTGCTATGCTCAGGTGATCATTCAGCGTCATCAACATTTGGAGCCTGTGAAGGGGGAGGCGCCTGCATCAGCGCGCCGTCAGTGAGATCCATAGGATCCACTCCGCAGTTGATTCCCCAACCCTGAAGCACTTCAATGGAGACCGGTCCTGCTTGACCCGTTTCTTCATCAATCTGCAGCAACCAGTTCTTGCATTTCTTTGACGGCTCCTTATCAATGATGACCGGGCAATAACCTTTGTCTCCAACACTGAGCCGTGAGCTGCGACGGACACTGCTTTGGACTAGAGGAGTGCGAGCATCGCTGTTGGAGACTATCTCAGGCAAGGACATAGTCTTTCTCTTCTGCCTAGTCATGGTAGCTTTCTGGCCTCTTTCCTCAGCTGGACTGGGCCGAATCTGCTCAATTTGAATTTCTGGGCCAGATTGTGAACCATTCACCTGTCCATCCATAGTGCTAGACTGCTCAGTTTCAATTGCTGAGCCAGGATGGATACCACTCACCGCTCCAACCTCAGCAAGAATCAAAGTTGGGGAGGGGTTCTGCTTAACAGGCTTACATTTGGCTGCCACTACCTCCGGCCAAATTTGCAAAGCAATGACATCCAGCACTGGACGCCATGGTACTATTTCCAAACCTGTTGGTGCTGGAATCTGAGGGCCAACAGTCTGATCCTGCACCAGAGCTCTGTCAATGCTGATTATGGTGGAAGGACCAGTTTGACTGCTTCCTGGCAAACTCTTCCAGTGGAAAGTACTGATTGTGGCACATTGGCTCTGGATAGCCAGAAAGCGTGCTTTGTCTTCATTTGGGACTGAAGATGCATCACTTGAAGAGGAACTATCTGAATCATCCAGCTGAAAAACTTCCTTAATAGCAAGATCAGGCCCATCGGCACGCAGGAAGGTCATAGAAGAGCCAGAGAATTTCAGGTCAATTGTGTCTTGAGGAACTGCAAGGGATACTGTGGATTGGGCCTGGAAAGCCATCTTAGGCCTCCACTGTATCTTCGGCTCTGTTTGGGTTGCAATGGCTTTGGGCCTCCATTCCCAGACAGGTTTGGGCTTACGCCTCAAGTGGCAGTGTCTCCTGATATGGCCCAAATCAAAACAGAGCAAACATCTGACTTTGGAGCGACAGAGTCGTCGAGAATGGCCCAAGTCCAAGCAGCGAGAGCACTTCACATGCCAGCCCGACCGCTTTGAATTTGAATTCAGGTTTGAATCAGGCGACAGTTCCTTAGATGGCACCGAGTTCATCGGTGAGCCGTTGTTGCCATCTGAATCGCACTACGAGAAAGAAGGAGATCCAAAAATCGATCGCTCTGGCAAATTATTAGGATCAACTTGGGTCGAAAAGGATCCAAAACAGATGGTAACACTTGGACGATGTTTGATTTCGGGAGGAGATTGGACGAGAGGCTTAGCAAACTGAACACGCTTCATTTTCTCTTTCTTTTTCGCCTCTTTCTGGGAAGATTTGGAGGACTTTGGTCCATTCTTTCTCCTGTTCAAGTTTCCAAGCACGTTTCTCTCTCTCCCAATGGGGAGTGCCATTGTTCCAGAGGTGGAAATACACATCAAAACTAGAGGTAATGACACGACGAAGCTTATAGATGTGGAAACCAACCTCTTTGGAGAAAACCGAGAACCGAAAATGGTTGGTGCTAAGAAATTTCACATGAAAATCCAGAGCCCGACCACCCAAGCAAGATTGCAAAGCAAGAGCTACTGAATCCTCCGTCAAGCGAAAGAGAAATCTTCGGAAGGTGACCAAGAGGAAGAATGATCCATCGGGGGAGGGATGTGGGTGATGCACCGGTGACTTGAAATGCAGACGAATTTCATTCTGGAATTCCAGACCTCTGTCAAAGTCCAGCCGATCAGCCAGGTCCGAGGAGGATCCCATGGTCGCCGTCGATCACCAGGCAATCACCGGCGCAGAGCTGGGTGTGGGGGAGAGAGGCATGGCGTTTGGAGAACCACCGGCAGGTGAGGGGGGGACTGATGTCCAACGGCGGCTAGTGGGCCACCGGTGGGTGAGGAGGGGGGGTGGCCAGCGGTGACCAGAGGGCCACCGGCGGGTGAGGCGAGGTGGTGGCCGGTGGCGGCCTAGAAGGCTGCCGGCGGGGGAGAGGGGAGGCGGGGTCAGGCGTGAATGTTGTTGCCGCAAAACATCGAACACCTTGCAAGCAAGATCCGTAGAAGCATCCTCCAGCTCCGAAGAAACGTCAAGGAGCTAGCACGGGTCTTCAGTGGACACTAGCAAATCCCAAAAGAGGCGGACGCAAAGGCCGAAGCAGGCACCAGCAACGTCGATGGCCTCCGGGGTCAGGGACGGGTGTCGAGGACAGGAGGGCCGCACCAGGACGAGGCGCGCAAACGAGGGCCGCGCCAGGACGAGGCGTGCAGGCGAGGCCGCGCCGGGGCCGAGAGGCCACCGGAGCCGGCGAGGTGGACGCCGGGACCGGGTGGTCACCGGCGTTGGAGCGGGGGCTCCCGCCGCACGCAGGTTTATTTATTGCCACTTTAATCTTATCTCAATCTATCTGTCGTATCGGATCCGACGGCGGACTAAACAGCAGCTGCCGGCTGGAGGTTGAGCGCCGAAGGATTGACCGGCGACGGACGGGCACCGCTCGGCGCCGGAGGATGGGCGAGCTGGATGCGGAGGAGACGCAGCGGGCGGGACTTCTTTCCTGGAGAATTAGTCTTCAGAGGGCCGGACTGCATCTGCTCTTGCTTTTAAATTCAAAGCCCTGAGGTCAACGCTAAGAAAGTGGAGTAAGTGTTTGTCCAATCTCCAACTGCTCATCAGTAATTGTAACACAGTCATTAGCTTCTTGGATGCTCTGGAGGATCGGAGGGGCCTCTATAATCCGGAAGCTAACCTTAGAATAGCAGTCAGAAAGCAGCTGCAAACATGGCTACATTACAAAAACTTGTACTAGAGGAAAAGATACACTGTCAATAGAATTAAGTTTGGGGATGAGTGCACCAAGTTTTTTCATGGTATGGCAACAATATCATATAGACGCAATGCTATCACACAGTTGCAGAATGAGAATGGGGCCTGGATACAGGATCATGATGGAAAAGCTGGCTTGCTTTGGGCATCTTTCAGGCAACGAATGGGCATGACATCCTCCCCCAATATGCTCTTTGATCTATCAGAGTTGATTAACCCAGTGGAAGATCTAGACAATCTAGTGGCACCTTTTCAAGCTGATGAGATTGACTGTATTGTCAAGCGTATGCCGAGTGATAAGGCGCCGGGACCAGACGGTTTTAACGGGCTCTTCTTGAAGAAGTGTTGGCAACACATAAAAGGTGACTTCTACACTCTTTGCTCGCAGTTTTATGATGGACATGTTAATCTGGAATGCATCAACACCTCATACATTACACTCGTGCCTAAGAAGGATAGTCCGCAAACAGTGAATGACTATCGTCCAATCTCACTCATGAATATCTCCCTCAAGCTCATAACCAAAATCTTAGCAGATCGGCTACAGTTAGTCATCTTGAGGTTAGTTCATCAGAACCAATATGGCTTTATTCAATCCCGTACGATACAAGATTGCCTCGCCTGGAGCTATGAATACATACATCAATGCCATCAATTGAAGAGGGAAATAATCATACTCAAGCTAGACTTCGAGAAAGCCTTCGACACAGTGGAACACTCCACCATCATTCAAGTTATGACACACTTGGGCTTTCCATGTAGATGGATTAATTGGATGCATCTTATCCTGTCATCGGGGTCATCTGCGGTGCTTCTAAATGGTGTGCCCGGGAAGTTCTTTAAATGCAAAAGGGTTGTGCGCCAGGGAGATCCACTGTCTCCACTTCTTTTCGTTCTAGCAGCGGAGCTATTGCAAATGCTGATTAACAGAGCTGCTAATCTAGGCCTTTTGAGACGGCCGATACCTCAGCCCATGGAAGACTTCCCCATCGTGCAATACGCAGACGACACATTGCTGCTTCTACAAGCTGATGCCAGACAACTGGTCTTTTTGAAAGCCCTCCTGCATAGCTTTGCTGAGTCAACTGGCCTGCGTGTTTATTACAGAAAATCCCAAATGTACCCTATCAATGTGTCACATGAGAGGATGGTCATTCTTGCTGGGACATTTGGCTGTGACATTGGATCCATGCCATTTACTTATCTGGGTCTGCCCATGGGTACTACCAAACCCAGAATTGAGGATCTCACACCCATGATGGATAGAGTGGAACGTCGGCTTTCTGCCTGCTCCACGTGGCTCTCCTATTCTGGAAGACTGGAGATGATCAATTCAGCAATTACACCAATTATAACCTATGCAATGTGCACAATCAAGTTACCTAAAGGGGTCATTGAAAACATTGACAGAGCCCGAAAGCAATGTCTATGGCGTGGCAATACGGCAGAAAAGAAGGGTGGTAACATGGTGGCTTGGCCGACTGTTATGTTACCCAAGGACAAGGGGGGTTTAGGTATAACAAACCTCCGGTTGCAGAATGATGCCCTACTTATGAAGCACTTGAGCAAATTTTACAATAAGGCAGACATACCCTGGGTACGACTAGTCTGGAACAAATACTACACCAACCGAGTACCTCATGCGACCAGAGAGATGGGCTCGTTTTGGTGGAAGGACGTGCTACGCCTGAACATTCTATTCAGGCAGGTGACAAGCTGTGAATTGGGAGATGGTTCCTCTGTGTGCTTCTGGGACGATTTGTGGCTGGATGGGATTCTTGCTCACAAGTACCCAAGACTTGCATCCTTCGCCAAGACTGATGGCATCTCTGTTCTTGAGGTCATGCAAGCACAAGATCTAGACACTCTTTTCATGCTACCTCTATCAGTACAGGCCCTTGGTGAACTTGAGTTGCTTCAAGAGCAGTTACAGGAGCTGGCATACGATGAAAATAGCACTGATAGATGGATACCGACATGGGGGAACAAGTATACTTCACGGCGTTACTATTCTCATGTGTTTACATATATTGAGGCACACCCAGTTTTCAAAGTCATCTGGAAGTCACGATGCACTCCTCGAATAAAGTTCTTTGCCTGGCTCGTCCTTGTTGATCGGCTAAACACCAAGGACATGCTGCAGCGACGGCACCTTAATATTCAAGATGGCCCAAATTGTGTTATGTGCAATACTGGGGAGCTGGAGACGATTGATCACCTACTCTTCCGGTGCCCATTTGCACAGGATTGTTGGGCAAGGATAGGCATCACTTGGGACACTTCTTTGCAGTTGTTAGACAGAGTTGCTCAGGCCCGGACGGTGCACAACATCCCTTTCTTCACAGAGGCAGCACTTATAGCAGCCTGGGAACTATGGAAAATACGCAATGACAAGGTCTTCTAGAGACATGAGCCGAGCCCAGCTGCATGGTTGGCAACCTTCAAGAACCAATGCTTTCTTCAGTCAGTTAGATTCAAAGATGAATTACGGTCATCATTTTGTGTTTGGCTTGATGCCTTTAGTTAATTTTGGTTTGTATGAACCCGCTCTGTGTTTTAATTAATGAAAAGTTTTACTCACTGTGGGGATCCCCCCATAGTTTTTGCGGTAAAAAAAACATAGCTGGTATTTTCTTCAAGTGCGAGATTACATCATATTTGACCGACACATCAGTAACATGGTCAGTCACATCATTCAGAGTTACATTTGGGGGATTTCTTTGTTGAGGAGATGGTCTAGGCAGTTGACGGCCTGATCTAAGCTGAACTTCATCAACTTCTAATGTATCTTCTTCGGGGAAGTGAAGAGACTCATCATCATCATCCTCAAAAACTCCGATGGGGAAAGCATCGTACTTTTTGGGGGGGTCGGCCTCGCGCTTCTTGGTATTTTGGTAGAAGCGCGGGCCTTCGCCTTCTTCCATCATTCATCGTAGAGCAAGTCGTCTTGAGAGTTGCTATCGACGCTCTCCTGATCTTTGGGAACTTGATGGTCCACCTTTTGGGGAGTGGATCCACCGAAGGAAAGCCTTGCCTTCATGCTGGCGCTCAGCTTGCTGTTTTGGATATCCTGAGAAAGACGTATTAACATGCTCAGGTTTTGATATCATATATTGATCATAAGTTGGCCACATTTCTGGAGTTGCACAACTTACTGAATCATTTTGGAAGGTGGCGACATTTGATGTAGCCGTTTTCTTTCCACCCTTCATGCTTTTTTGTTGATCAGCGTCTATGGTGCCATCATCTATGAGCTTTTGTATCACGTTCTTGACCACAAAGCAGTCCTTAAGCGTATGACCTAGGATGCGATGATAGTGGCAAAAATTTGGATCATCACACTTAGAAGCTTCTTCAGGCCTCTTTGGTTTGGGGAGCTCAATAAGTCCCAATTCCCTTAATCCTATGAAGAGATCATCCACTTCTTCAACAGGGAAGGAGTATTTCTGATTTTGGCGCTCACTAAGAGTTGGCCTCCTAGGAGTGGGTGCACCTCCTTTGCTTGGTATTCTTGTGGTCGTGCCCCCAGTTTGGAATTTTTGGGGCACCACACTCGCCTCCATGGCCTGCATTTGATTTGGCTTTGAGGAGGTTGGTTTATCTCGTTGGTTATTTTTGTCCAACGGTGCCTTACTGAACGTCCTTGGCGGATGGGACAGGTGATGCATGTAGTTTTCTATGTCCATAGCCTTTTAGGACAATTCTTCAAATGTTATTGGCCTCACACCCTGCAGGTGAATGGCCATGTCTGGACTTAAGTTGTTCATACACATACGAACCGCTTCAGGTTCGGTGATTGGCTGTGGGCAGTGGAGGCTTAAATTCCTCCACCTGTTTATGAAGTCTACTGCCTTCTCATTTGGCCTTTGCAATATTTGAGTTAGCTCAGTTATTCTCACCATCCTTTGAGTGCTATAAAAGCGCTCTAGGAAGGCATCCTGCATTTGTTCCCATGTACGGATTGAGCCTGGTGCCAACTTACTGTACCATGTGAAAGCTGGACCTGAGAGTGTTTGCACAAACTGACAGAGGAGAAGAGCTCCATTATGGGCTGTATCTTGACAAGTAGCAAGGAAATGGGCCACATGTTCATGTGGTGACCCAGTCCCATTAAATTTACTAAATTGTGGTTGGCGATAGTTGTTCGGAAATGGTACCATGTCCACCTCCGGAGGATATGGTTTCACATACCCCGGGCGCATGGAGTAATGTGTTTGCATATATTGAGCCTTTACACCTTCGAAAATCATCCTCTGTATGGATTCGAGTGTAATTTCAGGTTGGGGATGGGGATGGGGACCATTATGACTGGTCGAAGCATTCACATCACTTGTACGATTTCTGGTGTTGGCCACCTGCTCACGGAGCGCAGCTAACTCTTCTTCTTTCTGTTGCAATGCACCCATCATTCGGTTCATCTGTTCTTCAACAGATTGACCCTCATTGGTGGCAAGCACTTGTTCAGCACTGCCAGACTCACTCTCGCTATGCGGAGAGGGTGAGCCATCATCACCTAAGGCTTGTGGATCATCACCATTTGGGGGGTTTGGATCCGCCGAGCCTGCAGTATCCAATAATTCATTTTCAAAATTAGAATGATCATCAAATAGGGGATTATAAGACCCTACATAGATCTCATGATTTTTTGAATTACCAGAGTTTGTTTGGCTTCGAGTCATAGGGCGATGACCCAATGGAATTTGCTTGCGAGGCTTCTTCCTTTTGAAGTGCGCAGAAGCTGAGGAAGCATCACATGTGTTGCAAGCTTCTTCCTCCACACTCACCGAAATGGAAGAGAACACCTTGAAACGATTGCTCACCACCCTTTTATGAGGGGGTTGATAAGGCATTGTTGTTGTACTCTCTATTCTTGGAGTGTTTGATTTTATCTCATTTCGGGTGCCATCAGCATGGCTTGATGATGCAGCCCCTTGTACCTTACTAGATGTAGAGTTGGTCGGGATTGCTAGCTCTCTTTGCTTCAAGCTGGCACATCTTGCACGTACATTGGCAGTTTGCTTGGCATACTTGCTACGTCGTGAGTCCTTTTTTATGAAATCTTTATGCTCGGGCAATTTGGCCAGGGCTTCAGCAGGACGCATGATTTCACCTTCCATATTATTGGCAGAGGTGGATGCTCCAGGCAACAAGCTTCTTAGGTCCTGGCATATTACCCTTTCCATGGACGCTTGAAAAGCTTGCCTCGCAGCATTTTGGACCCTGCGATATTCTCTGCTTTGTTGGGCCAAAATTGAATCCACTACATAAGCACGTTGTGCATTAGTCATGGAATCAATTGAGTTGTTGAAGTTCACCCATGCTTCATGGATGTTGCGTTGCCTTCGGCGGCGACACTTTGGAGATACAGAATCTTGTATAGAAGGCCGCGATGGTTCCACCTCTGATGATATGGGATCAGAGAGTGTTGCGGCAGGATCTATGTGTCCCCTTCTTATATCATTGAGGGAGAGGTGAATCCCTTGCCACCGTAGCTCATGCTTGGGTGGCTCATTGCTGGGATTATAGACCAGCGAAGGGATGAACTCTGGGGCTTCAACCCGAAGTCGGCTTTTTGTAGATGATTCACTTTCAGTGGACGACAAACTATTTTCTGTCGCCACGATCTTTCCTTTATTGGGAGGACGCAGGTGGTCCATTTGTCCTGCCGCTACAACCCTTTCTTTGTTGCAGGGCTGCGGACGTTGAGGTTGATCCCGCAGCACTATCCCTCTATTTGGAGGTGGGAAAGTTGTTGTTGATGCAGTCTTTGTTGGAGGTGCCCCCAGTATGCTTGAGGCAGCTTTGGAGGAATCAGATTTTAGCTTGTTAGGAGCTGGTGGCGTTGTCGTTGTTGGAATCTTTGTTGAAGGCGCCCCTAATATGCTCAGGGCAGGTTTGGAGGAACAAGCCCCCAGCTTCTCAGGAGCTGTCGATGATGGCATCACCTCCTTTGTCTTTGGAGTCGATGAAGAGGACACCATTGGTGGTGTCGACTTAGTTGGCGACGCCTTTTTAGCATAGATAGGCCACTTCCCAAGCGTGGTGGGGCGGAACTTTGGCACCATCTTAGAACTAGAGAGCTTGGCGCCCTTGGGCCTGGATGAGCCAGGAGCAACTGAGTTGGTAGGTGCGGCCTTGTTGACAGGTGTGGCCTTGCGCCAGCTGGTAGCGCGTTCATTGGAGGCCATCATCCTTGCTTTGGCAGCAACCTTCCTCGCCCGCCGCTTGGCAGCTTTGGACATGACAGGAGTGAAGCCTTCTTCAGGCTTGGAGTTAACTTCTTGGTCTTGAGCAACCACAGCTGGAGAGGCAGCTGTGGTGTTGAGCGAACTTGCACTGTTGGAGACTTGAGCAGGACCCATGGGAACATCGATCCAAAGGGAACCAATGCGGATGGTGACGAACTCTTGGATGCGTCCAGCCATACCTTCGTATAAGAAAACCATATATGAGTTTTCTTGAATGCAAAATATGTATGCATATAGTATAATTTCATTTGACAATTTTGGTCAAAGCCATATGATGTAAACATGTTGGAACTCAAAGATGAGGGGAGAAGTAGGTCCCACCGGGCGTGCCAGAATCTGATGGCGGGGAAACGGGCGGCTATGACCCGCCTCCGCGTCAGCAGAGACAAATTTGATTTTGGTTAAATTTAATTGGGACAAAAATAAAAGAACAAGTATTGCGAGTCCATACTTCCATAATTCTTATATTTGCATAAAAATTATGTTAATTACATCTCCGTAGAGAACACCCCTGATTAAGAGTTCCAACATGAGTACATGAAAAATAAGATTACATCATATCGCTTCCTATTACAAACTACAAAAGAAAACAAAATCTTCAGTCCCATAGCTGCAGATGGATGAATTTGTCTACTTGGCATAGACTTGAACTTGACGAATGTCATTTTATTAAACATGACATGTGTTCATTTGTCAAGGAGTAACATATACTCCTTATATGATTGGTTGATAGCATGTTTAGCTTCTGAGCAGACCATGATATGCATGTATTTAATTCATACACTATATAGTGCAACACGCATATATGTCGGCTAAGAGAAACTGATTTGTTTGAGTGATAGGCATTTCTTTGGTGCATTATGCCATGTATGTATGCATGTACTTTACTTTGAAGACTAAATTTGACATAGTCTTTTTGGATCGTTCAAGATCATGATTTAGCATGTTTTGGCAACATCAGATTGGCACTCTTTTATTTATTTTTGCGCTGTTATTTGGCGAGGATGCATGGATCGGATATGCACTGTATGGCAAGTTCGATATACGAGTATACGTGCACATGCTAGCTAGCTAATCTGTGATGCATGGATGGCTATATATACGCATATACATGCAAACGCTAACTGGCTAATTGATTATGCATGGCCGGTTTAATATATACGAATATACAAGCATATGCTAGTTAGCTACTTTATGCAAGAAACGCTAACTGACTAGAGTCTGCATATGTATCATATATGACTGCTTTTGGGCAGCACTTTAGCATGGAAACGTAGTTTATCATGCATAGACTAATTTTGTTTACAGTCTATTACTATGGTTTAACCGGATGTGGGTTTGGATGAGTGCAGCATAATTAAGGTGCATGGTCCAATTTTATTTTAGTTAGTGCAGAGGGGATATATGCCGGGACTTCACATGGCCTGACATATGGAGTTTAGTTTAAACATGACGTCGGGTGCATTATTTTCACAAGCTGATTTTGAGGTAGGATTATTTAGTCCCTCCTATTACCATTAACGACATGCATGGCATGGACTGAAGTGACGCGTTGATGCGTGGAGCAATTTGTTCACCAATTTGGGTCAGGGGGATAACCACAACTATATTCTCTAAGAGTTTACTTTAACATGATGCCGCATATCAACTATATGCTCTAAACCAAGGTTGAAGAGGATTTTATAATCTACAATCTTGTTTCTTTGATCAACCCTTGAATCCTACTCTAAGCCACCCAAAATTTGCAATCTCTGCCTTATTGAAATTCTGTTGTGCCTGAAGACAGATTTTGGAAAATTTCTTACAACTCCAAATCCATCGAGATCTGGCTCTTACACTCACAAGAGAAGTTGGAGATAATTTCATTCTCTACAACTTTCATTCTTTGGCCATCTTGAGATTCGAGCTGTAGCTTGAGCTACAGGGTGAAACATGCTGCTGCTGCTGGAATGTTTGAGTTGTTTCAGGGCAGTGTTTCAGGCAATGCAATCTGGAATTTCTGAATTTGGATAGACAGGGCAATGTCGTGGCCGACCAGGCATAATCCCATGCGCCGCGTGGCCCTTCGGTGCTCGCTCGGCTCGACACCTCGCCATCCTCGCTGTGCCCGCTGTCCACGCTCGCAGAAAGGAAAAGGGCCGAGCCCCTCATTCCCTTGCTTTCTCTTCTCTGAGTCTCTCCGTTCTTGCTCGCCGTAGTCGGAACAGAGCCGAGCTCGCTGCTGTGCCATAGCTCTGTCCTCCAACTCTTCCAGCACCAGTCGCACCACCCTGCTCCCCACCTCAGTCGCTCCACCGCGCCCTTCCTCCACTCTTCCCCGCCGCTGGAACCTCATCGTCGAGGCCGCCTGTCTCGCCGAGGTCAAGCCGCTACTGGCTGCAGCCGGCCAGACCAAGGCCGGACTGCTGTCGAGCCAGGGCCAGGCACGGCCAGGGCTGCCGCGACGCCCCTCCCTATGCGCCTCTGGTGACCACAGCCGCCGGGACGGGCTCCTCCAGTCGATCCCCTCCTCCTGTGCTCCGTTCTTGCCCGTGAAGAAGAAGAGAAGGGGGTGAATCGCAAATAGAAGCTCTTTTCCGTGTTCACTTTGCATAATGCCTAGACACAAAGATTTACAAATGAGGGCTTAATTAATTTGGAAAAAGTTTTGTGTTCACTTTGCAAGGGTGTTTTTCATATTTTTTTTCGGAATATTGCATTAAATCGGCTGCATCTTTGGAAATTAATATCTCATGCTAGAGAGCTCCAAAAATAGTGAAACAAATTTTGTTAGCTTCGTTATAAAATTCTCTTGATGATAGATCTACAATATGGAGTGTTTTAGTTTAAATTTTTTGCTGTAAAACTAGATCTATGTAGTTAGGTTTTCAATGCTAGTTGTATTTGTCTTTTTCATAACTGTAGATGTAAGGCTCCAAATGAAGTGAAATTTTTATGGCATGCTATCCATACTGTGTTTGATGTGTGGTAAAAATTTCATGGTCATTGGTTGCTGTATGAGTGAGTTATTGATTTATCTTGCTCTCACATGATTTCTTGCATTGGCATTTGGTATTTTCCATAGTGGTTGCTATGCTTACCCTAATGACTTGAAATTTATATAGTAGTCTACCAATAGTATGTAGAATCTACTGTAATTTTTGTAGAATTTACTGTGCACTTTTGGTATATGTTCATAATTACACCTTAATATCTAATTAAATTAAGAAATGCATGAAAAGAGATTAATTGGTGATGGACACCATGATTTCTAGTGTTCATTAGTTATGTGTGACATGATGGTAAAGTTGGTTTTGTCAAATTGTATGCTTGCAACATCACTTAATAATTAATTTCTTATAATTCTAGTTTCTGGACAGATCTAGAAAACTTTGTGAATTGCTCCTTGATAATGATGTTTTCTTGATAAGTGATCTATAGCAAAGTTGTCTTAAATTTCATTATCTAGCTACTGTTAAATTTTGGTGGCCATTGGTCAAGTATTTTATTAGATATACATGTTTTAACTTGGAGGTTAGAGATGGTTGTTCTCTGTTTGCCCAGAACAGGTTCTGGGAATGTTTGAATTCCACCAGTTAAACTTTTGATTCATGCTTTGGTATCTAAAGATGAAATGTAGAAAATTTTATAAGCTTTCCATAATGTCCTAATTCATGTCCATTGGAGTTATAGAACTCCAGTTATGAATTTTCTTAGCTACTCCAGTTAATATGTTGGAAATACTAAATTTCTGGAATCTTGTTATGTGTGTGTTTAAACTTAACTTTGTGGCACTTAGTGGTTTCTTAGGGATGTTTAAACATGTTAATAGCAGAGAGGAGATTTGCACCTAAGCTTGAAGTGATTTGATTAGAGCACCACATGACTTGTTTTTGTGCTCATGTTGTTGCAATGTCATTACACCCATCTTCACATCATTCATGCATGTTCATAAATCATCATGTCATCTTTGGTGCATACATGAAATTCATTGGGTGCATATACATGCAATAGGTGTGCCGAGAATCGTGACGACCTTAAAGCTCCACAAGGCGTGAACCGCGAAGTTAGAGTCCGTTCGGGAGCCGGAGGTCCAGTCCGACGAAGCCGGAGAAGACGTGGGAACCGTTCTTGAAGCCGAACCTCGATATCTCTTCTTTTGGTTAAGGCAAGCCCCGGAGCATTATAAGCCTCCTACTTTCAAAGCATTTATCTATCTATACATTTTATATGTATTGTTGCATTACGTGATAGGAGTTGGTTGGAAACCCTTGCTGCATTGATAACACTCCTTGTCCAGCAATTCGAACCTTGAATCCTAAGTAGACAGGATCATATCTATGCTTAGCCCTGCTAAATTAGACCGGTAGAAGTCGGGTGATTTCCTGTCACCTGCGAGATATAGGGCTTTATCAGGTTACGGTTGGCTATATTTGCTATCGTGGAAATGAACCATGTGTTAATGAAATGAAATGAGACAGGGCGGGATGACGATAGTGAAGCAGCAAGGCATGGAGGTCTTAGGTGTGGATCTATCCCCGTCCGTGTCGATTAAGGACCGAGACCTGGAGCCTTCTATGTCATTTTGAATGCATGCCTGACATTTAGTTGGCCGGCCTGAGGTTGCCGACCGCGAAGCCTAGTAGCTCAACTCAGGCTGCGAAGTCGAAAAGTGAATGTCGCCTCGGAAGGGAGCCAGAGGGTCCAAGGGCAGGTGAGTTAAAAGTCCTGAGCATCCTGGCCACTGGTATCCCCGAGAACGCAGCGCTGTTCGGGCCCACCCTGAGTTGTACCAAAGGTTATCTATGGCTGCCTTTAGCGGGGTTTGCCAGGTGAGTGTCAGGAATACCCCCTCAGCTGAGTTGGAATCGATTCGAGTCGCCGTCTCTCCCGGATAGTGAGAAACTTGACTGGTTATCTCTAGCGTAGATACACTAATTATTAATGATGGTTCGGAATTGATGATAATGATGATGATGGCCTTATTATACCTGCTATGGTTAATATTGTTTGATCCTAATAAAGTGAGTGCTTTAGTACAGGTGCTAATCTAGTTATCAGGTTAATGATGATCAACTTGATACTTAAGCATATAATGGTTCCTTATCTGTATTAAGCTTTTCTGCAAATGAGTCAAGCTAGCCCACTTTATAAAGCCTTGCATACTCCTTGGTGTCACCTTTGTTTCTGGTTTTTGACGGGTAAGTCTAGCTGAGTACCTTCTCGTACTTAGGGTTTATTCCCACCTGTGGCAGGTAGCAGATTCATACTTGTTGCTGCAAGTATCGTCTTCGCCATGAGGGCGTGAAGACTAGACCATATGGGCATGGTCTCTGTAGTATCTCTTCTGGTATGCTTTTGCAGGATGTGACTATGTACTGGCAGTATTTGACTTAAAATGGTTTCAGAAATTATGTTGCTTCCACTAATCTTTACTTTGGTTTTGTAATAAAAATATTTATACTCCGATGTATGAGATTACTTTTGAATTGTTGTAACAAGTGTTGTGTTATGCTGAATCACTACGATCTGGTTGCTCTCGGTTTGGTTTGAAATCCCTCGCGATTTCGTGGACTACCGGAGTTATATGGGCTCAAGTTTGAGAATTTGATCGTTTCGGCGATTGTTTTTGAACTTGTGCTCTTATAATTTGGACGGTTCCATTACAAACCAAACCTTGCAAACTTAGCCAAATGAATCTAGGTGAACTCTACAACAAAAGTCATGAAGGGTTCATGTTGAGCAAAAGTCAAGAAAATGCCCCAATTGGCCTAAAACCCTAGTTTAGGCTTTACCGAGTTGATACATTGACCAAAGTGAAAGTTTAACTTCTGTACTAGTTATGAGGTTTGACCTTAAAGAAAAGTTGTAGTTCATCTTGTATAGAATAAACTTTGTCTAATGGTCAAGAGCTAGTTTGGCGTCTAACCTAGTCAAATAGGGTTCACAAGATTGATTCAGCTGCTGTTTTTGGATTTCGCAAATTTGGTTGTGTTGGAGCTGATTTTAGTTTTGATGTACCCTACTTTAGGATAGTATATATCTCAAACCAAGTTGAACCAAACCTAGATCCTTTAAGCAAAGTTGTAGTCCTCATATAGCTCTACAACGCTGTGGAATTGGTTTAGCTTTTGCTTGCTCGGTTTGGGGGATGGAGATGGAAGAAGATTGCAGTTTCAGTCGACTTGAAACTGAATTCAGTTTTCAAGTTTCGCCTACCCTACTTTGGAGCCTTATATCTCACAATCCAAGCTGATCTAGACTTTGAGCCTGAAATGAAAGTTGTAGTTCAGTTCGTGCTCTGTAAATAATGTTTCTGGACTGAGAGTTAAATTTGCTTGGAGATAAGTCAAACCATGGCTCAAACTTTGAATTTGCTGCAGTTTGTTTCAGTTCCAGCACCAATACCGGTTGGCACGTCGCGTTCTCGCGTTTTAGCTCAGCAACTTAAGTTGAGCCAAATATAAAAGTTGGAGTATATTCCTTGGAGAAGAACATGTAAAAAGTTGGAATTAGTTGGATCAAGTTTGGCATCCCAAAACTAGCGAAAACCGAGCAAAGCTTAATCACTATCAAGTCACTGACACTGTCGACTTTGGAGCCTAATTACCTCTGAATCTATTGCTCTAATGGCCTATCACCCTTAATCAAGTTAGTAGACCAGATAAAGATGAAGATCTTTTGTATAGGGCACCTGGTCTGAATCTCACTCGAATATGCCAAAATTGGATCCGAAGTCGGGCTGAACCGCGCCCGCCACGTGCTCGACATTTTGCCTCGTGGCGACCATGCACGAGATCGCGCCCCACCATGGCCGACGCATGCGCCTGTCTCCCTGCCACGTCCTTGTGTTCTCCTAGAGTGGGCAGCGAGCCCCAACTCACTCGCCCTCACTTCCTCCGCCACTCCCTCGCCTCGTCCTGGTTCTGGGCTCGCGAACGCGAACACGCCGCCGCCATGGATGGTCATCGAAGCTCACTGCCACCGCGTTTCTCGCCTCTAGACGCCCTGCGCAGCGCGGCGGCCACCTACTCCACCTCTGGTGCCCCTCCAGTTGTTGCGTCCCGGCCTAGGGTTGGTCACCGCCGACACTCCATCGTCTCCGTCGGAGTAGCCGCCGGGCCGCTGCCCGTGCTGGTGGCCAGGAAGCCACAGTCGGCCTCCAGCGGGGCTGGGCTTGCCGCGGGCTCGCCCTATCCTCGCAACGCGGCCAGGGCCCCTCACCACCATTGCCGTTCAGCCGCTGGCCGATGCGGCCGGTTTCCTCGCGCGTGTTCTGCTCCGACTCGTCGAAGAAGATGAATAGAAGGAGAAAAATAGTTTAGAAGCTTTTTCTAAGGTCTAGATGCAAAGTTCATGACTCATATGAACAGTGCAGAACAGTTCAAGCAGAGCGCGGGTTGATTTCTAGAAAATCCAGGGGCCTCGAGGCAAAAGTGTTTTCCTTTTTCCTTTTTCTTTTATGCAGATTTTTGGCTAAATCTTTAGAAATTAATATCTCATGCTAGGAAGCTCCAAAAATAGCAAATGAGGACTTTTTGGAATCCTTGTGAAATTCTATATACCGTGGATCTATAATATGTCATGTTTTAGATTAATATTTTAGCTTTAAAAATATATTTATGCAACTAGGTTTTCAATGCTAGTTGTATTTGTCATTTTCATAACTGCAAATTTATAGCTAGAAATGAAGTGAAATTTTTGTGGTATGCTCCTAATGTCATGTTTGATGTGTGGTAATAATTTCATGAATTTTAGTTGCTATCTGAGTGAGTTATTAGTTTATCTTGCTCTCACATGATTTATTGCAATATCCATTTATTTTTTTTCATAGAGGTTGATATACATATCCAAATGGCTTGAAATTTGGATAGTATAGTATTGAGAGCATATGTAGGCTATTGTAATTTTGGTAGAATTTATTGTACACTTTGGTAGGTGTTCATAATTCCACCTTACTATCTAAATAAATTAAGAAAATGCATTAAAACAATTTATTTAGGAATGGACACTATGTTTTCTGGTGTTCATTAGTCTTGTGTGATATGTTGGTAAAGTTGGTTTTGTACAATTATATGTTTGCAACATAAGTTAATAATTATTTCTTGCAAATGAGGTTTCTGGACAGATCTGGGAACTTAGCAAAGTTCTTCATGATAATGTGCTTTGTTGTGAAACTTATTTAGACAAAAGTTGTAGATAATTTATGTATCTAGCTGCTGTTAAAATTTGGTGGCATTTGGCCATGTGGTTTAGGAGTTATAGCTGTTTAAAGTTGGGTTACAGAATTGCTTGTTCTCTGTCTTGTTAGACCAGTTTCTGTGTTTGTATAAATTCGACATGATTAACTTTGGAATCATGCTGTGATGATTATAAATGAAATGTAGAGAATTTTATAAGATTTCTATAATGTCTTCTTTCAAGTCATTTGGATTTATAAAACTCCAGATATGATTGATTTATTAAGCTACTGTTTATAAGTCCAGAAATTGACATATTTCAGTTATAGTTGTTGCTTCACCTTGACTTGCTTTGCGTATTGCTAAGTATGATTCGTGTCCTTGGTAATGAAGTTATTACACCTAAGACTCTGTGAAGCTTGTGTTTTTACTTGATATGCATGATATATCTCTTTAATGGGTGGTGTGCTATTTAGTTGAGTGACTATGAATACCTATGTCTTGCTTAATCTTGCGCTTGTCCTAAATACTCCTATGTGATGCATCTTGTGTTACCATTCTTCATATTCATACACTTGCATCTTGCATCTCATCTAGGTACGCTAGATGCACCACGTGAAGGATGAGATGTGGAGCCTAACCCGAAGATGGTGTTTGGTGGACCTATCTCAAAGACGGAATGGTTAGACAAGTGAGAGAATGGAAGGTGCTCGCCAAGAGAGTGTCATCTGATAACTACTGACTTGTGTCGGATCCCAGGCAAGCCCCGGAGTATTATAAGCCTCCTAATTTCTGAAGTGCAATTAAAGTATTATTGTTATATATATTGTTGCATTAAGTTTAGGTGTTGGATGAAAACACTTGCTGCATTGGTTATCCCATCCTTGTCCAGATATTGTTACCCTGAATCCTAAGTAGCTCAGGCTCGTGTAGATGCTTAGCCCTGCTTTAATGTGGTAGAAGTCAGGTGATTTCCTATCACCTGTGAGCTATAGGAATATACATATGGCACGGTTGGCTATATTTGCTATCGTGGAAAAGAACCTGTCTTAATTTGAATAAAAGACCGGGCGGAGGCTTGCCGGTTTGCAGTGACTCCGTCTGTGTCGATTAAGGACCGATTCTTGGAGCCTTTCCTGTTCATGTTGAATGCATGCCTCTCTCTTAGTTGACCGGGTCTGGAGACCGACCACGAAGCCGAGTAGCTCAACTCAGGCCGGGAGTCGGTAAGTATAAAGTGCGCCTCGGAAGGGAGAAGTAGGCGTGAGTCCAAGGGTAGGTGAGTTAAAAGTCCTGATCATCCTGGCAGAAGGGCAATCCCTGAGAGTGCTGGCGCTGACCGAACCCGCGAAGTTGGTTCCTGAGTTGTACCAAAGGTGACCCACGGCTACCTTTGCAAAGTATGCCCGGGTGAGAGTTAGGAATACCCCCTCAGCTGAGTTGTAATTCGATTTGAGTCGCCGTCTCTCACCGGTTAGTGAGAACTTGATGGGATTATCTCCAACGTAGATCTCACTAAATAACTTGATGGTTCAGGAATGATGGTAGGGTGATGACAGCCTTATTATACCTGCTATGGTTAATATTGTTTGCTCCTAAAAAAGTAAGTGCTCTAGTACAGGTGCTAATCTAGATGACAGGTTCATGATGATTAACTTGATGCTTAAGCATTAAATGATTACTTATATGTACTAAGCTTTTATGCAAAATGTTGTCAAGCTAGCCCCACTTATATCAGCCTTGCATGATCCTTGGTGTCATTTTATTTCTGGTTTTTGACGGGTAAGTCTAGCTGAGTACATTCTCGTACTCAGGGTTTATTCCCACTTGTTGCAGGTTGTGATGTATCATGGCTACTACAAGAATTAGATGGCTCATGCCGTAGTGACAGAGTGTGATCACGGGCATGATCCTTCTGAGCTATCTTGCCTCTAATGCTTTTATTGGAAGTCGACCTCAGTACTGGCATGTATTTAAAATAAGAGTAATGTTAGTTTCAAATTACTTTGCTTCCGCTACTTTTCAACTTAAGTTGTAATAACTATGTTGAACTCCGATGTATGTTGAACTACTTATGAAATGGATGTAACATGTGGCTTGTTATGTTGGATCACTACGATCTTGGCTTGTATGTTGGTTGGTTTGAAATCCCTCGTGATTTCATTGGACTACCGGAGTTATATGGGCTCAAGTATGAGAATTTGATCACTTCGGTGATTGTTTTTGTACTTGTGCTCTTATAATTTGGACGGTTTCGTGACAGCTGGCATCGGAGCAAGATTCAACATTAAACTTGTCATATGTGTATTAAAAACAAAGGTTTTGTTTTATAAAATCAGTTTTATGAACTTATAAATATATATATAGGTTTGTCAAATCTGAATTTTAAACCTAAGTATGCGAGTGGTCAATTTTCTTATGTCCATATAAGGATTATTAGGTGGCTTATATAAGTACTAGAAGTAGTAGAGCTTCCTTTTGAAGTTGCTTGAATAGGAAGTGCTTGAGAAAAGTATGTGCTTAGCCTTGCTAGCGATAATTGTGGTTACATACTTGAAACAATAGTTGTCCTGTAGTTTAGCCAAGTGGAGCAACTTCAAAAGGAAGCTCTACTACTTTTAGTCTGAGATATGGACATAATAATCCTCACTTATGCCACCGACAGAGTGCGTGTTATGCCACCGACAAAAGTAAGTTGAATGTAGCTGCCGACTAGCTATATATCGAGAGAGTGCGTGTTATGCCACCGACATAGAACGTGATTGTCACCTTAGGTTGGCAATCTTGTGAAGACAAATAGGATGAAGCATGCATCTTTATGACTGTTGCTTTATGCATAACTATGCTCCTCTCACCCTTGTTCTATATTAAGTAACTTGTGATTGATGTGGTACACTATCTTCCTTGTGTGGAGTTAAACAAGACTTGGGGGCTCCTCGCACGCCTACCTATCGAATGGTCCCACGAAAAACACCACAGTCGCTTGATTAAAGCCCTTGAAGGGTTACCACACCCCTCCAAGGCCTCGGGGGCTACACCCGGCGGGTGCGCTCGCACGTACCCACCTGATAGAACTCTACCCGAAGAAAACAAAAACATAACAAAATAGTAGCAACGCGCCACAGTCGTTCTCAAGCCTCTGAAGGAGTGCTCCACTCCTACACAGGCTTGGGGCTACTATCGGGTATAAAATACCAGGGTACCCAACGGATGGCAAAATACGACACCCTGCGTGTTTGCTAAAGCCCCATCATAGGGGCCCGGTAAAACCGACACGCCAAAGGCGCTGACAGCATGTCAATCGCTCGAGGCACGAAAATCAACCTCCATCCCACCCGAGCCTTGCGGAGAGGCCTCGGGTGAGATAGTTGCCTCGGGCGGTAGTTTCTGCCTCGCCTGAGCCTCCATGATGTCATCAAAATGCCCGACACCCTCGACGTACTTCCGCCTCACCCAAGGGACATGTGGAGCCCTCTGGCAAGACGGGGAGCCACGGGGGGCCCCCACCACGGCACCCACTCCCGCCGATGGGACGGACATGTGAATAGGAGCACGGAAACCACGCACTGACCCAACACGACCCCGGTCATTCCACCACCATGACATCCATACCTCTACAGCGACGGGGGTGACAGAAACTGTACCACCTACAACCCTCTCTACGCAAATCCGGGCACCCTACTGCCCGTCCTCGATGGCATAGAGGCGCATGGGATGAAGCATGGTCCCGGCATGTTGCACCAGCGGATGGAGAGGCCAAAGGATCAACGCCTGTTGTGTCTCTGCGCTACACGGGAAACTGCTCCCACCGGATAAGGAGAAGACGGCCGTACCCAAGGCCACCTTTTTTGTTTTTCTCTTTCATCTTTTCGCCATTTCATCTTTTTACCACGAATGTAACCCGAGCCCTCTCCTTGGAAACTATAAAAGGGGAGGTAGGGACCCCGACGGGAAAGAGGAGGAACAAACACACACACCTTGCTAAGACAACCACCCACACACATCACCCCTCAAAAGAGACCTGGGATCCGCTTCCTCTCTCGAAAGCTTGTAACATGTTGACACTTCTTAGCATCACTCGCGTTAGGTTGTCATCCCCAACATGACACCAAGAGTGTGGTTGTATTGTACTCATGCCACTTAACTATATAAAGATATTAAAGTATATATCCACAAGCGCACAGATAAATACACCCGTTGCAGCATTTCACCCAAGTTTATCCTAGGTATCGTTATTTATATTTAACCAAAGGAGAACAAACAGAGGGGCACATATTAATTAAAGGCTACTCTACACATGTGATATGAATATTCGAAATCACTATCCTTTACTCTCAAACATGAATCAATCAAATAAAAAGAGATAAAATATATGATAATCAGACCATTCAGATGATATTCCTTTGAGCAGTACTACTATGGTAAGTCATTGATCAGAATATAAAGTAAGAGAATAACTCCTAAGTAATCTGTTAACTATTAGTCATAATCCACATTGATTAGTGCAATTATATCAGGCAATCATTGGCTAGGTTATCTCATATCCATAAACAAGGAACATCTCCATTACGAAGCTGAGAAACAGAGTAACAACTAAGTAATGAGACCGCGTTCTACTAAGTTATACACTCGGAGAGTGGACTACAAAGGACCCAACAGGAATGTCACACCCGCGATCTACCACATGGCCCGGAGTATAAAGTGCATTTGCAGGTAAACAGTGTATAAGTACCACACTTACACAATGTTGACCACCCACACATGACTCAATAAGGTGAGTGCTTTGCAAACATGTGTATAAACATAATGATAAACTATCTATGCCAAATATATAATCAAAGCAGACTAATCTCATAATAATCAAGGATATAATATAGATTAAGAACAAGATCATATCTAATGTATCAAGAATAATGATCAAGAACAATGAACTAGAACTAGACAATGATGAACTAGAACAATTACAAACTAGAACATAAACAATTAGAACATAAAGAACTAGATCAAGAACTAGAAGAACTGATAAACTAGATGAATATCTGAAGAACAATGTTGATACAAGAGAGAAGAACTGCATTTACCAAGCTCCTCTTGACTAGATCTGGAGCCTAAGGCTGCATAACTCCTCTACTTCTAATTCTAATCTAGCTATGCCTAGATCTGATGGAGCTCTAAGGAGATGAGAGTTGCTGATTGGTCTTCTGCTTTCTGGTTGATGATTGATTGAATGAATTCCCCTTTGGAGGGGGGTCTAGGGCCTCGTTTATATAGCCCAGAGCATGGAACCGTGGCCCTTAGATCAAATCGACCTTCACGTAGGGTTAGGATGCATCCTTGGAGGCGGTTGAAGTAGCTTGCAAAGGAAGGAGCCGAGGGGCGGCGGCCAGGGGCTGGTCGGCCTAGGGTTGAGGCCGGTCGGCCCCACCTGGCGGCGCCTCGTGGTGGCCCTCCTCGTGGAGTCCTCTGGTGTCCTCTAGAAGCCTCTTGCGTATTTGTGACGTGGAGATTAGGCCAATTGACGTGGGTTCCTTCTCGTGGAAGATATCAATTCCTGAATTATTCTGATAGCCCCTGCAAAATATAGATTCACCAAAACTTGTGGAATTTTGTTAGTTGATACCCTAAACCTATGTTGGTGATCATTTATTAGCCCTTTATATATTTATTTTAACCTTTTATTATGGTAGATAACCATCGTCAACATAACCCCTACTACGAGCACTCCGGTGCAAGGCAACATGAGCAACAACAGAATTCATTAGACGTAGGGCCGTTCTTGCCCGAACCAGTATACACCCTTATGTCCGCTTTGCAAACCATCGGGGTCTAGACGCGCAGATACAAATTCACTCGTCACTTTGTTTAGACCCCCGGTTCTCTAGACACCGACAATAATATTTTAAATAGTGATCAATTGGAGAGAAAAACTTGGCTAATTTGTGAAAAATTGAAAAGCTTAGAACAAGAAGAGGTATATTGGTATGAAAGAAGCCATGCAACCTGGCTCCTTAAATGAGACAATAATACTTCCTTCTTTCATAAGTGTGCTAATGGGAGAAAAAGGAAAAATGCTATTGTTTCTTTAGAAACTGATGGATAGTTAATTGAAGGGAATGAAAATTTATTGGTACATGCAACTGAGTATTACTCTAATGTTTTTGGTCCACCAATTGAATACGATGTGCAGATTGATCCTGACATTTGGGAAAATATTCCTAGTGTCTCCGAATTTGAGAATGATTTTTTATGTAGACCCTTTTCTGAGGAGGAAATTAAAATAGCTTTGTGGCAAATGGAAAAAACAAAGAGCTGGCCCAGATAAGATACCAACTAAATTTTTTCAAAGCTGTTGGGAAATTGTTAAAGCTAATATTATTCAATTATCTGATGACTTTTTCAATCACTCAGTTGACATCATTAGGTTGAATTATGGCATTATTATCTTATTACCCAAAATCAAAGATGCTTCAAAAATACAGTAATTTAGACCCATTTGTTTGTTGAATTGCTTGTATAAGCTTGTTACTAAGACTTTGACAATTAGATTGAAAGGAGTGGCTGATAAGTTGATACATAGCACCCAAACTGCTTTGATGAAAAAAGAAACATAGTGTCTGATATTATGTGCTTACATGAAATACTTCATGAAACTAAAAGAAGAAAAGAGGTGGGGTTATCTTGAAATTAGATTTTGATAAGGCTTACGATAAGGTGAATTGGAAACTTTTATTTGCTCGTTTAGAGAATAGAGGTTTTGATGCTAAATGGTGCACTTGGATTAAGCAAGTTGTGACAGGAGGGACTGTTAGTGTGAAAATGAATAACAAGATTGACACTTATACAAAAAGCTTTAAAGGAGTTAGACAGGGTGACCCATTGTCCCCATTTTTATTTAACTTTGTGGTTGATTGTTTGACAAGAATGGTGCATAAATCTCACGAAAATGGTCTAGTTACTGGTCTGATTAGTCATATTATACCCAATGGTGTTGCCATATTACAATATGATGACGATACTATTGTTTTTCTAAAACATGATGTGCAAGGTCTGTAAATATGAAACAACTACTGTATTTGTTTGAAATGATAGCTGGGTTAAAAATAAATTTCAATAAAAGTGAGATTTTCATGATAAATGATGAGGAAAACTAGGGACAAATGTATGCTGAAATATTCAATTGTCAGGTTGGTCTCTTTCCCATCAAGTATCTTGGAGTTCCTGTTAGTCCAAGTAGGTTGAAGGTTTGTGATTGGTTACCTCTGTTAGAAGAAAATATTAAGCAGCTGGATGTTTGGAAGGGAGGAACAATGTCCATTGCAGGGAGGACTACTCTCATCAGCTCAAGTTTAAATAACTCCCCTACTTATCATATGTCTGTGTATCTTTTACCTAAAACCATTATCAACAGACTGGAAAAGACTAGAAGAACCTTCTTTTGGCAAGGTGGGGGGACCAAAAGGAAATACCATCTTGTTAAATGGGAGTTTATTTGCAAAAGCAAAAAGAAAGGGGGTCTGGGGATCAAAGACCTTAGAAAAATGAACATCAGTTTATTGTGCAAATGGTGGTGGAAACTTGAAAAAGAAGAAGGTCTATGGCAGCAAATTGTTAAATTCAAATACATGCAGATTAAATTGATACATGATGTTGGTCATAAACAGAGTGATTCTCCTATGTGGTATGACCTTCTTAAGGTGAAAAACATTTACTTGCAAGGTAGAAGTGTTGCTATAAAGAATGGACAATTGACTTGATTTTGGCTTGATCCTTGGTTATATTCTAAACCTTTGTACTTGATATTTCCAATCTCATTTGAATTATGTGAAGATAAAGGAATATCTGTTGCTCAAGTGATAGGAGGCACACCTGTTTCCTTTAGAAGATGGCTTTTTGATGATTTGAGAACTTGTTGGGATAAAATTTTAAATGACACCATGAAGTTCCAAATTGGATAATGACTCTGAAGTGATCTTTTGGTCTCTAGAGAAAAGTGGTAAGTATTATGTTAAATCTCTGTACAATGGGCTTACAACAAATGAATCTAGTAATTACCATAAAAGAATTTGGAAAGGTATGGTTAATTGCAAATGATGCTATTTTGACTAGAGAAAATATGAAGAAAAGGAATTGGCAGGGTGACCCAAGCTGTGTGTTCTGTGAATGTTTTGAAACAGTCAATCACTTGTTTTTTCAGTTCCCTGTTGCAAAAGTCATTTGGATGGTGGTTGCCAAATGTTTTGGGGCCACTGACATTCCCATGAACTTGTTGCAATGTTGGCAATGGTGTGAGCAGTGGCTCCCCTTTGGTAAGAAATACCACCCATGGGGTATAGGCACCATTTGCTGGGCGATATGGAAAAGCAGAAACAAAGCATGTTTTGAAAAAAAAAACTGATCAAAGATACCATAGAAATAATTTGTCACGCCTGTGCACTCATGAAGTTTTGGTCAGGTCTCTATGCTGAAATGGATCAAGAGCAGCTGGTGGAGGGCGCTAATACCATGCTGCGGGTAGCCAAGGAGGTACTGGCCTCTCAAACTGCAGGACAAGTGAATCAGATTTTACTCCAAGACGGTGAACAGGCTGAGCGGGAGGAAGGTTCAACCCGAAGATGATATATGCTCGTCCATGAAGTTCTGGTAGTCTCACCAGTTTAGCATGTAGTGATATATGCCTTCCTTTTTGTCAGGTGGTTGGTCTCGGGTCTGTCTATGCAGATATGTTCTGTTCTCTGATATACGTTGCTTCCAGGGAGTGCGTTGCGGCTCTTTCTGGGATTTCGTTTAATCCTTCGATGGTCTGGTTTCGTTAACGATAGCGTTGGCTAGCCTATCTTCTGGGTCTGTCTAAACTCTTGTACTCCCTCCGTCCAAGAATAAATGCACTTCCAGGACCGAAGATGATATATGCTCGTCCATGAAGTTCTGGTAGTCTCACCAGTTTAGCATGTAGTGATATATGCCTTCCTTTTTGTCAGGTGGTTGGTCTCGGGTCTGTCTATGCAGATATGTTCTGTTCTCTGATATACGTTGCTTCCAGGGAGTGCGTTGCGGCTCTTTCTGGGATTTCGTTTAATCCTTCGATGGTCTGGTTTCGTTAACGATAGCGTTGGCTAGCCTATCTTCTGGGTCTGTCTAAACTCTTGTACTCCCTCCGTCCAAGAATAAATGCACTTCCAGGTGTGGGCACGCAAACCAATACTAAGACAAAATTACAAAAATACCCCTACAAACATCGACCTGAGGTGATCCAGAGCCTTGGTGGCGTTGTACGGAAGTCCATACGGGTTAAACAAACGAGTGGATGAGGGAGCTTCTGGATGCTCCGTTGTCTTTCTTTTCCTTTTTTTTATTTGACAAGTTTGTATTTAATCTCTCCGGTAGTACGCTCTGGACCTCTGGTGGACATGCTATTCCTGCTGTAGTCCTGTTACTAGCCTGTGGTCCCACCGACTGGTCATCTGTCAATCAGGCAATGTGTGCAAATATTATGGGAAAAAATTTGAATGGTAGATGTGCAAATATTATGGGACGGAGGGAGTAATCTGGATGCTTGTATTTCCATTATCTTTAATGGGAATGGGGAGGTTCCTCGTGTGGAAAAAAAAGAGCAACAATTTTGAAAGAAAGCAACACATGCATGGGCAAAAGGAAAATTTGTACAAATTTGAAGGAAATAAATAAGAAATATCAGCAAAGTACTGAGACCACTGAATCAACAAACCAACCAACTAGGAGAGGAGAGCAGAGACATACTAAGCAACCGGAAGCACTCAGCCAAGGTTGCCAGCTGTCGTTGAACTGATTATCGATCAATCAGCTATGGTTGACCTTGACCCTCTTGTAGTTCTTCCTGATCTCACGATTGCCCCCGGTGAGCGGCGAGGTGTTGCCCATCTTGACCATGGATTGCGCGAAGTGTATGAAGAAGATATCCTAGTTGGCGGCATTGAGCTTGATGAGGTCAGCAGTGGTGGGGCTGCCGATGAGGGGCACCTCGTCGGAGCTGAGGAGGATGCGGTAGATGAGGATGTTTCTGCCAACCTGCAACAACTTTGTGATAATTTAGTCTTACACTCCGTATATGTGCACGACTTAAATCTAGTACTAGGTCTCACAGTTGTGTGCAATAATTCATATATGATGAGACTATTTGTCTTCCTCCTACTCCTGCACATATGCTTTCTTCATGTAGCTAGACAAGATTTGGCGTGCCACAGTCAGAATGCTATGCATGAACTATACTGGCTTACTTCGTCCATGTCAACAACGTGGTGATCAAAGACATAAATTTCAGTACTAATCAGTCTTATCGTCATAGCTCATGCCTAGCTTTTTCCATATGCGAGTCCCTCTGCCCAGCGGCACCATTCACCTCGATCGCGCCACCATTGTGGAGCGAGTACTAGTTGGATAGTGGGAGAGACTAGACTGCTAGCGCAGGCATGGTCACCAACTCACCATGGCCAGAGAGACTGGCAGCTACCTACGTTTGCTGTCATGTCTCTGAAGCTTTGCTTGTACAACTGTCGAGACTGTGGTCAAGTGTGAATTGTGTGGCCATTTTAGTTTCATCCTTTTACTTTCTTGCATGCGGCGTAGAAAAAACTTTTCTATGACTAATATAGCAAACGTAAAGAAGGAAGATGAATGGATGCATGTCATGTCATGGCCACCCCGCACTATGTGCAAGACCACTCTCGCTTGCTTTGGGCGATGTTCTCGTCCACAGCCATTCCATCCGCTCATCTTGGTCAATGAGAACCAAACAAAGGAGGAAGTCCCATCCTATATAAATGGATGCGCTCGGTCGATCATGTTCAACAGGGATCAAATCCTCGAGTCAGTGGAGTGCAGAGGCAAGTTAGAAAGATCAGCAATGGCGAAGTTTTCTAATAGTGCTGTAGTTCTCCTAATGTTGCTCATCGCAGCATGGAGGACGACGCCGGTGCTGTCCCATTTTTTTCAGCCTAGCAAGCCAGCAGCAGGGTCGGATTTCGACTACGGACGCCGGTATGTACCGTGAACTATATTCTCATATCAATTCTCATTGCTATGCATGTATTGCTCATGTCTTGAGTGCTATTTGTCTACGCTTCAGATATGAAGTAACTAATATTTTGTTTTTCTGTCTCGGTGCTTAATTAGGGTGAAGAATGAGAACAAGGCAAGCACGCCAGATGCAGAATTTAGCAATGCAGCTGGTGAGGCTGCAGTTGTGCTCAGGGCCAAGGAAGAACTGTCAAAGCGCATGGTGAAACACATAGAGACCATCGTCACAAGCCCCGAAATCGTGTTCCATATGAAATTGGTGTTGTTGATTAAGACGTCGGAGTTTATGAGCGCCATGGCCGGAGAGGTCGCGGAGCAGATGGCCGTAGTTGGCCAGCAACACGCTAGTGTTGCTTCCGCTGGCATCGTGCTTGCGCTCAAGCTTCAACAGGAGATCCTTAAGAAGACCATAGAACGTTGCAAGGCTGTCTCCCTCGACGTTGCAATGCCACAAAAGGAGAAGTATGAGATCGTGAAGGGTGTGGCGCGTGACCTTTCTAAAGTTGCAGGAGACATGGCCATCAGCATGTCAGCATTGGCTGAGGATGCAGTTGGTAATAATAATAATGCATGCTTAATTACTACTTCATTTTGTCAATTGTCACACAAGGTTATTTATTTAGATATATCATCCATCCAAGTAATAACAAATACGTTAACTGTGAAAAGTGAACTATATCAATAGTATCATGCCCTAGTTATATAACATACTCGTAGCTATATCTGCAGCAACAAACAATAAAGGATGCAAACAGGCGCAGTTAAGCAAGCAGTTGCATGGCTACAAAATGCATCACCACAAATATTTATCTCTTTTTAACATATGAAAAGGTAACATAATGTTTTTGCTTACATTTTAGGAGTGTCTGGCCGTGTAGCAGCTGGTGTCGATGTCAATGCTCGTGTTGAGATTGAGAGTCAAGCTCTGGCTAAAGCTGAAGCTAAAGCTGTTGTTGAAGTTGCTGCTGATGCTAAAGCTCTAGATAAAGCTGAAAATGAAGCCATTGCTGGGGCTGAAGCTAGTGCTGGAACTGGAGGAGAAGCTAAAGCAAGTAAGAGCAGCAGTTTCAGCGCAAGTGGCGATGCTAGAGGATATGAAGGTGGCAAAACTGATGCGGATGCAACTACTTCTGGTGGCGGTAAGGCAGGGGGTAGCGGCAAAGCAGATGTCGATGCTAGTGCTGGAGCTGGAGGAGAAGCTGAGGCAAGTAAGAGCAGCAGTTCCAGTGCAAGTGGCGATGCTGGAGGATATGAAGGTGGCAAAACTGATGCGGATGCAACTAATTCTGGTGGCGGTAAGGCAGGGGGTGGTAGCGGCAATGCAGATGTCGATGCCAGTGCTGGAGCTGGAGGAGAAGCTGAGGCAAGTAAGAGCAGCAGTTCCAGTGCAAGTGGCGATGCTGGAGGATATGAAGGTGGCAAAACTGATGCGGATGCAACTAATTCTGGTGGCGGTAAGGCAGGGGGTAGCGGCAATGCAGATGTCGATGCCAGTGCTGGAGCTGGAGGAGAAGCTCAGGCAAGTAAGAGCAGCAGTTCCAGCGCAAGTGACGATGCTGGAGGATATGAAGGTGGCAAAACTGATGCAGATGCAACTAATTCTGGAGGCGGTAAGGCAGGGGGTAGCGGCAAAGCAGATGTCGATGCCAGTGCTGGAGGTGGTGGCTTTAACTATTAACTATAACTGTATTTTACTGACCATAACAGAAGTATGCCTCCGGGCTTCTTCTCTTTGCCTGGCCCACCAGGAAACTTCGGTGCCGCTCACTCGAAAGCTCCAGTGCACCTCTCCATTGCTCCTTTGAGGGCACTAGTGGATAGGCACACGTGTCGACATAAAAGAGTTCATAAGGCCGGGTGAAATCACAATGTTTTTTTCAAATAATAATAATACAAATAGTTCTATGGATGTTCTACGGTAGATATTTTGTTACAAAGCTATGCGGAAAGTCAATGGAAACATGCTCAAGCATCGAGTACTTAAATGTACTCCTATTGATGTTTGAGTGCATTCACGTTGAAACCAGCTAATTTATTTAGTACATGCACTAATAAATGAAACAACTAAAACAAAGTTATTTCAATTAAAATTAAAATTGGTGTCAATGAACCATTTAAATTGGAGCAGAAGAATCTGTACATTTTACAATAAATCTAGAACTGTTTCTAAAGTAAAGTACATGATACATGAGTTGTATATAAAGAAAATATCTTCATGTTATAACTTATTGTAGCATTTTGGTAAAAAAAAAGGCACCACAACATTTTTTTAAGTAAACTCGCCACAACATCAACCTTCAATCTGGCAACTTATAGTTGCCTTGAGTTTATAAAAGATTACAGATTATCAAATCTCTATGCGAATGGGCATGTGGCTGAAGGACATGAAACAGCGACCTAAAGGGGGTGAATAGGAGCCTCAAATTTCTTTCGAAACTTTCGACCACTATCCCAAAATCATCCCCTAAAGGGCACATAAACAAAAGCTACAAAAACATGAGCCACCAATAGTCAAGAGAACCTAGAGAAATTCCTTAGAACGTTAAAAACCCCAACACAAAAGACGGAACTCGAATCGGAGACCGAACAGACAAGAAACGGACAAAACAGCACAAGACAGGGAGTTGCGGACAGTCTACTATAGTACCTCAGATAGTCTGCAACAGTATCCCAGACAGTCCTCTATAGTACCCTAGACTGTCCGCAAATCAAAAATCAGAAACCGAACTCCACTGAATGTTCTCGGTCTGAAAACCAGCCCCGGACTGTCCGCTACAGTACTCTGGACTGTCCGCAAGTACAAACATTGAGCAGCAGTGAAAGCACAGAAAAGAGCCCGACTCCCAGACTGTCTACTACAATACCCCGGACAGTCCGCGAATCACATATCAGCAACAATAGAGCGTCCGAAAAATCGCCTCCAACCAAAAATCTTCCGATTTACGACTAAATCAAAACCAATTGCCACCAAATTTTAACCACATGGTCATAAGGTAATAGGTGAGCTGTCCCTAAGAGATCATCGCCCAATTTGAAGTCAATCAATGGAAAATCGAAAGGGAACGAAAAAACACCAGTTTTAAAACCCTAGTTCATGATTTGTCTCATTTTGTGATCTCGTGAGGAATTAGGTGATTTCCTTCGGTGAAAAGGCTCAACTCACATCATATATCATTCCAACGCAAAAGAAATGAAACAAAATGATCTCAAAACGAAGAACCGGTGCAAGAAAGAGAGGGGAAAAAGAAGAATGCGAAGAACAAAACGCGAATCACACGAAACTCATCACAAAACGAATCTCAGAGGACATTAGGTGGTTAGGGCCACCATTTCCGCAGCAAATGTTGAGTTCTTACACAAATCTCTCAATTTGTGGACCTCTCTCCCAAGAACCCTAAGGAGAGCGAAAACTAGGGAAGGAAGAAGGGAAAATGAAAGAGGTAAGGGAGATGGGGGCTCCCTCATTCTATTTAACAGGACTATTACCCAATCCCAGTTTTTCCCTTAGATATTTTGAGTCGAACCATGTAACTGAGGACGTTATGGTCCAACCCGAGGTAATCTTCATCCAATGGCCACCGCGCCTTTCATGAGATAGCTTCGCCTCGACACAAACTCCTCGATGCCGCCACGTGCTGTCTGTTCCTCCTCGGAACCTCCGCCTGGGTTTTGAGACCAAAACCCACAAAACTGGCCACTAATGGTTTTGAGGCCCAAACCACCAAACCATCCGTGAGTAGCGTACTCCATATGCGTCCCCCGCCACTCGACACGTGTCACCACCGTCCTCGACCGGCCGGGCACTAAGTCCTCCTGAGCCCCGTTCGACTCGCACGTCCCTACTTGATCTTCACCTCGCCTCCGAGCTCCACACCAGCACACCACAAGCCAAGAAACATGTCGTACAATCTAACTCACGCCATGGTTAGTCACAAACTCAACCTAGGTCATGGATAACGTTTACAATCACTCATCACAAAATGAACTACAAGGGCACATATCAACCTTCTATTCGCAATCTCCCCTTGATGAGTGCATTGGCAACACCAACACATGAATAGCTTGAGCAAAAGAAGAAGAAGAAGAAAAGAGAACTCATCCAAATCACCAAAAAGCCAAAGAATGGCCAAAACAGGGTCATTTGAAATGAGCAAACCTTGGTCCCCAAAGACATGGACAACGGCTCGACACAACCAAGTAAAACACAGCTGGCCCTCAAGAAGAGGCAACGGGCTCAATACCACTAGCAGAAGCAACTCAAATGCAACTCCCCCTGAACAAATGCAATCTCCCAGATGAATACATGCACTCAATATGAGGTAGGTTTGGTATCTCTCCCCTTTGTGTGTCTCTCCTCCTTGTAGTGTGATCTCTCTCTCTCTCGGAGTTGTGTGCTATTTCTCCCCCTTGTTGACACATGCACTTATCAAGCTCAAGCCCAAAGACTGCAACTCCCCCTCAAAACATGCTATGAATGCAAAGGATGCAGAAATGCAAAAGCTTTAGGAGTATAGTAAGCAAATTAAAAAGATGCTCTAGCTGGTGTTGTTATGTGTGTGTAGCATCAAGTACAAGTGCAAGCAAATGCTCAAACTGATCAAGTGAAACAAAATATGGCATTGAATCAATTTTGAGCAATTTCAAGAAGGGGCTCACCACTGAAAGTAGCACATAGTAGGTATAAGCTAGAAATCAACCTAGTGCTAACAAGTGTATACAAGGTGAACTACCCCCAAACAATGGTCACACATCATGTCAAAGACGAACCTAAGACTTGTGTTTTTATCAAATTTTAATTTTATCGGTGTTTGCAGCATAACACAAGAATTAGTCAAAACATGTGTGTGCGAGAGGTTATTTGTACCGTCAGGCCGAACTTAGCAACCATGCCAAGCCTATGTCATAGACAAGCAGAAGCTTAAGACAATGGTTTTGGCATCCACTATAAGGCTCAAGTTCATCCAAATGTGCAATTGGAAGCAATCCTGATACCTTGACGTAGGACAGTATAGACCCATTTCGATCTTTTCTCATCACTTAACTTGATTTTCAAATTTTAGCACAAGAATCTCCAAGTTGTCCAAGCAAGTGACTAACTCAAAGCATGAGACATAGCAACCTAACATATAAGTGATAGCATCAGGGATCTCAACAAATCCTACACATGCTAGTGCCAATCCCAGCGGTGAGCAAATTTCAATTTTTAACAATTTTTAACCAAGTTCAAGGATTAGAAAACAAGCTTAGCTCATAATATGAATCAATTGATCAAAAGGAGCCTAAGCCAAAGCACCATCATGTGCATTCATAACATCCCAAATAGAGCAAAAAGGAGCCTAAGCCAAAGCACCATCATGTACATTCATAACATCCCAAATAGAGCATAATTTCAATCTAATCACTATAGTCATGAAGCTCAAAATGCACTATAGTACATGATGAAATGAAATGCAAAATGCAATATGATACAAAAGACAAAGCAAAAGCTAAGCTACAAAGAAAAGCAAAACTAGAATACAACAACCAAAGTTCCCCTCCTCTAAAAAGGGAAACAAACCCCAAGCTCCCCTCACAAGCGAGCAACTGGACTTGGTCAAGTGGTTTGGTGAAGATATCTGCGACCTGGTTTTGGGTATTAATGTGGTGCAAATTAACATTACCTTTCTCATAGTGGTCACACAAGAAGTGAAAGCGGACTTCTATGTGCTTTGTTTTTTAGTGGAGGACTAGGTTTTTGGCTACGCTTATGGCGCTGGTGCTATTACAAAACAAAGGCACTCATCTAAACTCTAACCCAAAGTCTCTTAGAGTAGCTATCATCCAAAGGAACTAGGAATAGCAAGCAGCAACAACAACATACTCAGCTTATGTAGTGGATTCGGTGACGCTAGACTACTTGCGAGAAGACCAAGACACAAAAGAAGATCTAAGAAACTGATAAGTCCCCGAAGTGGACTTTCTCTCAACATGACAACCAGCATAATCCACATCGAAATACCTATAAAGAGAAAGAGAGAAGGAGGCTGAAAACCAGAAACCAAACTCAGGTGTGAAACAAAGGTACCTAAGGGTCCGCTTGATGGCTTGACGATGAGACATGCACGGTGAAGACTGAAAGTGCACGCACAAGCAGACCGCGAACTAAATGTCCGGTCTCATCACCATCAGGTACAACAAGGATTCGATCATGCTTTGGTACTCCTTCTGGTCTATGGCTTCTCCTTCCTTGTCCTCATCCAGGGCTGTTGTGGTCGACATGGGCATCGAAAGAGGCTTGGCCTCACCCATATCAAATTTCTTGAGCACATCCTTGGTGTACTTGCTTTGGTGCACCAACGTCCCCTCGTGGGTTTGCTTGATTTGTAGCCCGAGGAAGAAAGTCAATTCACCCATCATGCTCATCTCAAATTCCCTGCTCATAGTATCTGCAAACTTGGCAATAAATGCATGAGAAGAGCTACAGAAGATTATAACATCCACGTATATCTAAACCAAAATGGTGTCAGTGGCTTGCTTGAGGAGAAACAAAGTTTTATCAACAGATCCCATCTTAAAACCTTTATCAAGCAAGGAAGCTTTCAAATGCTCATACTAGGCTCTCGAGGCTTGTTTCAACCCATATAAGGCTTTGTGGAGTTTAAAAACATGGTTAGGAAACTTAGGATTTTCAAATTTTCAAAGCTAGAGGGTTGCCTCACATAAACCTCTTCCTCTATGTACCCGTTTAAGAAGGCACTCTTCACATCCATTGATATAGCTTGAACCCTTTCGAAGCTGCAAACACTAAAAGGATCCTAATTCCAAACGGGCAATAGGAACAAAGGTTTCTTCATAGTCTATTCCCTCTTTTTGACAAAACCCCTAAGCCACTAACCTAGCCTTGTTCCTCACTACCACCCCGTCTTCACTTTGTTTGTTCTTGTAAACCAACTTTGTACCTATGGGGTGGCAATCAAGTGGAGGTGGAACTAAAACCCATACTTGGTTTTGCTCAAAGTTCTCTAACTCCTCGTGCATAGCATTGACCCAATTAGCATTAGATCGAGCGTGTCCAATATCTCAAGGCTCAAAAGAATCTACGAAAGCAGAGTAAGCGAAGTGTGAGATATGGTATGACCTGGACCGCGTGACTCATTGGTCAACGTCGTCGATCATGGTCTGAGGCGGGTGGCAACACTGAATGTGCCGAGGTGTTTCCATCGAAGAAGTCACCTCCCCCTCAACAGCAGGTGGGGCCTCCTCAGTGCAGCTGGTGTAGGCTGAGGAGGCTACTTGCACAGAATCCAAGTAGTGGAAGAAGAAGGATCGGGGCCGTGGGCTGAAGTGGACGTCACAGGCTCAAGAGGGATAGTCGGTGGAGTCGGCTCGGGATCACCCCAATCGGCATCTTTCTGCTCCTCCACAAAAATGCTCTCACCTATCTCCTGATCAACTGCACATTCAAAGACAAGAGAAGAACAAGGCATGGTTTCATCAAAAGCGACCTCACAGGTCTCTCGGTTAGTTTCAAGGTTAAGAACACAATATCCATGAGAGTGAGAAGCATAACCAAGAAAATACTGTCTTAAGATCTAGACTCAAACTTATCCAAATTACCTTGCTTCAAGATGAAGCATTTGCACCCAAACACCATAAAGTGTCTTACCTTGGGTGGTTGTCCGAATCACAACTCATAAGAAGTCTTCTTCATGAAAGCTCGAAGGAAAATACGATTGGAACCATGGCACGTGGGGTTGATCGCTTCTGCCCAATATCTCCTAGGAGTCATATGCTCATCAAGCATCATCCTGGCCACCTCAACAAGGGTTTGATTCTTGCACTCAATAACACCATTTTGCTAAGGGACATAAGAAGAGAAAAACTGATGCTCAAGGACAAAAGAAGCACAAAAGGTTTCAGAATAAATATTCTTAAATTATGTGCCATTATCACTGTAAATCGCTCTCATGGCATTCTTAGGGAACTCATTTTGCAACCAAAGAATTAAAACCTGAGCATGTGAAAAAGCCTCATCCTTACTCTCCATGAAAAACACCCAAGAGTAGCGAGAAAGTCATCCATGATCACTAGAATGTACCACTTCCCACTATTTGACCGAACCCGAGCTGCACCAACTGTGTCCATGTGAAGTAACTCACCGGGTTTCTTGGTCATAACTTGGTTCACAGGTAGGCGAGAAGCGGCAGCAATCTTTCCGTGATGACAAGGGTGGCAAACCAAATCCTTTTCAAATTTTAACTTGGGCAATCCTCGGATTAAGTCAAGTGAGCTCAACCTAGCTAGTAAGTCAAAGCTCAAGTGACCCAGTCTCCTATGCCTCTTCCAAAGCTCAAAGGAGCATCTGGCCACCAAACATCAAGAAGAGCCAAAGGAGTGAGAAAAATCAGCTTGAAAGACATGACCAAAAGGAACAATCTAGTAAACCAGATTTCCCTGAGAATTAAGAACTCGAGACAAGCTAGTCTTAAAACGCACTTCAAAGCCATCTAGAAGGAGTTGCGAAACTGAAAGCAAATTGAAATGCAAATTCAAAACCAAAGCAACATCCTTCAAGATAAAACTCTCATTGACCCGAATGGTCTCATGAGAAAGCACCTTACCTTTGCTATTATCCCCGAATGTGATGTACTCCATACATTGCACGGGGTCAACGCTGGAGAACCATTTTGAACTTCCGGTCATGTGGCGCGAATAGCCAAAATCAATGAGCCATGTGTTCTCCAGGTCTTCGTCCTACATCAATAGAAGGACATGGGATGAGCAAATGGCCCAACATTAGGGTTAGTAAACTATGAAGAATACCAATGTTGGCTCATTTGCCCTAGAAAAGTGTTAGGAAAAACACCAAACATGCCATGTCCCATTCGAGGGAAGTGAACATCACATGGGGGAAAATGTGGTCCGCTAGAGCTGTGGGGCTAAAAACTAAAGCCACCGCCACGAGGTTCAAAGTCATATTGACCACAACCTGAACCACTCTGGGCACGACCACCGCGTGGTCTTGCAACCCGAGGCCTAGCGTCTTGAGGCATTGCACCTCTTGGCCTAGCAATGCGCCTCTGAATAGGTGGCACATGTACGTCATGGAGTGGGTTGTACATGTTTTGGTTCAACTCGTACTCTCATCGCTCATCTCTCTTCCTCCTAAAGAAAAACTCGGTAAGGTGACCATCCCTATGGCAGTACTCACAATGATACCTCACCTCTCTCTTGGGTGATTGTTGGCTCACTCTCTTGTGGGTATGGTTCACTCTTGGTGGCTTTTTGGCTTTATAAAGGGGATCCTCAGAGATGTTTGGTAGAGTGTCAAGTGGGTTCTTAAGATGGTTAGGTTTTGGAACCCAAACTTGTTTTTGGGGTGGAGCTTTTGGAGATTCTTCAAACACACCATCTTTGACAACAGGCTCAGTGGGCTTAGGTGGAGTGATTTTGATCAACTTGGAAGTAGTGAAAGGTTTCTCACTTGGGTTCAAACCACTGAACTCACCAACCCTACCATAGACATTTTCACCCTTCCCACCTAAAGAAAAACCTACACCCAATGCACCAGTTCCCCATCTGAACTGGCTCATCATCATACCCAACTATGGCTCATTGCAAGACAACTAGCTCAAGATGGACCGAATGTATGTGTTGTCTTCCTTAGTTCTTATCTTGTCGTGTCTGTAGGACTCAAGCTCCAGCACCAAGCTCTCACAACATGCACACTTAGCAACACCTGTGCTATCTGAACTGGCCTTCTCAAGAGCAGAGATCTTGGCATTCTTCTCTACTAGCTCAGATTGTAAGCCTGAGCTAGACTTGTACGCACCCAACAAGCCAGACCTAGACTTCAACTCATCATTCTCATCAAGCAAAGCAACATACTTGGATTGCAAATCAGTAAGGTTGGACATGTGAATAGCACACTCATCGCACTCAACCTCATCTAACACTACTACAGCAACCTTCTTAGCTTCCTCAAGCTCCATCAGCGTGATTTCTAGCTTGCCCTTAAACTCTTTCCTCTCACGAGCAGGATGCTTTAACAGCTTATCTTGGCTCACCAAGGTGTCGGTCATGATATCAAGCTCAGCAACAAGATTGTTGATGGAAGGTGTTACCTCAGTAGTGTCACCATCGATGAGAACCAAGTCCTTGCTAGCCTTCACCTCGGTATCGACCGCCATGGTGCAAAACCCTCCGTGGGTGGAATTGGCAACGAAGCAAAGCCCAGTCAGCTTGTCCTCGCGCTTCTTCTCAAACTCATTGTTGCTTGACGAAGAAGAAGAGCGGTCATCGTTGGTGTCATTGTCGAGGTGCTGAGGGGGCAAGAAAGGCATGCTCCTAGGCCTTGGCTTTCTTGAGGTACTTCTTCTTGAGTGCCTCCTTGTCGAATCCTCTCTTTGACTTATGCTTACCGGAGGTGTACTCGCGCTTGTCCTTGCACTTACCAGAGTCATGCTTGCCGAAGAAGCTCTTGTTCTTCTTGGGGCAGTGGGCGATGAAGTAATCGGGGTCTCCATAGCTGTATCATCCTTCCTTCGGACCCCCACCACACCGACGGTTCAAGCTTGTTGTGAAACCGTGAAAACCGGCTGATGACCAATGCCAGCTCGTTATCCCCAAGAGCCTCCAACTGCTCCTCTATGATAGACACCAAAGAAGATAAGGCAAATGACATCTGTGAAGGGTTAGCTGAAGAACTTGAGCCGTTACCTGAGATCAAAGCCATAGTCGGTGCAGAGGGGTTCTTGATCTTGGCTTAGGCTTGGTAGTCGATCTCGGTGGACTTGAGCTTGCTGAAAAGCTCATCCACAGAGAGGGTGTCAGACTCAATGATAGCGGACACCTTCACATCCCATACCTTCCAATCTAGGGCATATAGTAACTTGAGAGTCCTCTCATGATCATCATAAGGTAACTGAGCCTTGTTTGCTCACACCTTGTTTACAATGGTCTGAAAGCGAGAAAACATGGCATCGATAGAATCTCCATCCAACTGAGAGAAGTTCTCTTACTCTCACTTGTACATCTCGAAGAGTCTAGCTTTGACCTAAACGGTTCCCTTGTGATAGCTCTAAAGCCTCAACCAGATCTCTCGAGCGGTAGCACAATCAGAGACTCTCTAGAACTCAGGAAGCGAAAGACTCAAGAAAAGAACACTGCGAGCTCTACTATTTGTGTTATGTCGATCCTTCTACTCCTAAGTGGTACGAGCACGAGGTTCAAGAACAACGTAAGTAGTATCCTTACAAATCTCCTAGACAAGCCAATCAATCCCCTAAAGATGTGCGGACATGCGAATCTTCCAATAGGGGCAGTTTGTCCATCGAAGAACGGTGCTTTGCCGAAACCGCGCTCCATGTCACCTTAGTGGATCATAGACCGATTAAGGTGGAGTGATCCTTAACCGGCTCTGATACCAATTGAAGAACCGAAAACGACGACGAGAGGGGGGTGAATGGGAGCCTAAAATTTCTTTTAAAACTTTTAACCATTGTCCCAAAATCAACCCCCAAAAGGCACATAAACAAAAGCTACAAAAACACGAGCCATCAAGAGTCAAGGAAACCTAGAGAAGTTCCTTAGATCGCTAGAAACCCAACACAAAAGACGGAACTTGAATAAGAGACAGAACGGACAAAACAGCACAAGACAGGGAGTTATGGACAGTCCACTACAGTACCTCACATAGTCTGCTACAGTACCCCCTAGACAGTCCTCTACAGTACCCCGGACTGTCCACAATTCAAAAATCAGAAACTGAACTCCGCTAGAATGGTTTTGTTCTCAGTTTGAAAACCAGGCCCGGACCGTTCGCTACAGTACTCTAGACTGTCCGCAAGTACATACACTGAGCAGCAGTGAAAGCACAGAAAAGAAACTGACTCCTGAACTGTCCACTACAGTACCCTAGATTGCCCGTGAATCGCGAATCAGCAAGAACAGAGTGTCCGAAAAATCGCCTCCAACCAAAAATCTCCCGATTTGCAGCCAAATCAAAACCAATTGCCACCAAATTTTAACCACATGGTCATAAGGCAATAGGTGAGCTACCCCTAAGAGATCATTGCCCAATTTGAAGCCAATCAATGAAAAATCAAAACAAAACGAAAAAACACAGGTTTTGAAACCCTAGTTCATGATTTGCCTCAATTTGTGATCTCGTGAGGAATTGGGTGATTTCCTTTGGTGGAAAGGCTCAACTCACGTCATAGATCACTCCAACGCAAAAGGAACAAAACAAAATGGTCTTAAAATTAAGAATCGGTGCAAGAAAGAGAGAGGGAAAGAAGAACACGAAGAACAAAACGCGAATCACACGAAACTCATCACAAAACGAATCCCGAAAAACACGAGATGGTTAGGGCCTCCATTCCCACAGCAAATCTTGAGTTTTTACATAAATCTCTCAATTTGTGGACCTGTCTCCCAGGAACCCTAAGGGGAGAAAAAACTAGGGAAGGAAGAAGGGAAAATGAAAGAGATAAGGGAGATGAGGGCTCCCTCATCTTATTTAACAGGGCTATTACACAATCTCAGTTTTGCCCTTAGATATTTTGAGTTGAACCACATAACCCGAGGGCATTATAGTCCAATCCGAGGTAATCTTCATCCGATGGCCACCGCGCCCTTCATGAGATAGCTTCGCCTCGATGCGAACTTCTCGATGTAGCCATGTGCCGTCCATTCCTCCTCGGAACCTCTGCCCGAGTTTTGAGACCAAAACCCGCGAAACCGGCCACTGATGATTTTGATGCCCAAACCACCAAACGGTCCGCAAGTAGCGTACTCCATACGCGCTCCCTGCCACTCGACACGTGTCACCACCGTCCTCGACCGCCCGGCCGCCAAGTCCTCCTGAGCCCCGCTCGACTCGCACGTCCCTACTTGACCTTCACCTCGCCATCGACCACCATCTCCGAGCTCCACACCTACACACCACGAGTCAAGAGACATGTCGCACAACCCAACTCACGCCATGGTTAGTCACAAACTCAACCTATGTCGTGGATCACGTTGACAATCACTTATCACAAAACGAACTACAAGGGCACATATCAACCTTGTATTCGCAGTGGCCCAGTGCTGAAGGCTCAAGGGAGGAGCCGGCCGGCAGGGGTTCGATCCTCATGCCGCACCTGCCTCCTGTGATTGTGAAGGCTGCACCAAATGGTGCTTTTATAAAAACAAAACAAAAAAATAAAAAAAATTATCAAGTCTCTATTGTATCCTTCAAATTTGCAACATAAATATATAGCTGGGCAAAAAATCTCTTCATTCATTCAGCAATTTAATACACAAATATCGCCATGTTATAATAGAAAATAGAGACAATGCATACATAAAAAAATTGATAGAAAAACACAGCATAAGTTGGAGAAGTCTGTGATATTCATGAGCATTGAGAGCTTAGCATGCTCATTAAGCTGCAGCAACAATGGGAATAGCCTACCGTTGCTAAGCAGTGGATCACACACACTTTTGGGAGTCACCTACCTAAAGTCCATACAGCCAGCAAAACCAACAAAAAGGAAAAGAAGAACGGAAGCATCACTCTGTAGGAGTCTCATATAGAAGCAGACAAATAACTCTGTACAAGTCCTCGCTGCCGGAGTTCAGGAGCTTGAAAAAAAACACAGCACCACTCTCGGCCACCACACATGTCCACACGAGTCCTTACAAGTTACAGTCACAGATATATTCCATTGATACAAAGAAATTTCTTCAGTTCTATGTGAACTTTTTTTTTGAGAGTACTATGTGAACTAGGGAAAGCTTGTTGTTTCTGCCAGGTGTTTGATAATGTTTGATAAGGTCAACCGTAACTTGAGGTCAATGGTCACTTGATGGAAAGCTTGTTTGATAAGGTTTTAAATGGATCTAGTCCCACATCAATATCTTGTCGGCTAGGCCTTTAAATTATCACGATAAGCTATTGTTGTTTCTGCCATGTGTACTACGATATCGTCATGAGTTTGTTATTCACCCTTGGGACCCTTGCAGGTCTAAGTTGGAGCACACTCCAACCATGTGAGAGAACACCTCAAAGATTCCCAATGATGTCCTCCTCTTTGCCCACTACTTTAGAAGGCAAGCAAGGACATCCAGGCCAACTTGGAGGTCCAATCCACGTCAAGTTCGAGTTTATATCGGACTCAAGGAGCAGCCTATAATAAACCAGAACGCATACCGAGTTTGTCTTTGATGATCTACCTATGGGTGGATGTATAAATTCATAAGCTAACAAATGACAATGGTCCCATGTAAAAATTTGATTGGGGTCGATGGAAATCACCGAAATAATTCTACATCCAAAATATATCAGGGTGTTGCACCGTCGTCTTTTGATCCGTTTGGGCCTTTGTAACGTGTTGAAATTTCTTAGGGATGCGAATAGGGGTCATTGGATGCCCCTTAGACTATATAATCATTAGTTGCCCATGTTATAGTCTAGGTTTTGATTTAGATGAATCTATCTTTGAACAGTCGTTGTTCGTTGGTTTATAAAACCCCACATTCAAGAGCTTAATCATATATCCACAATTGTCACTTTGCTTGAGTTGCGTTTTTTTCTTGTTCTTGCTTGTGTTCTTCGATTTGCAGCCAGGATTATTAGCCTTCTTGGCGGTGACAACCGGATTGTAATATGATTGATAACCATAGGAGACATGGTGCTAAGGTTGCACGATTCAGGTCTATTGATCTGAAGCCAGATCGGTGTGTCGCATCTCCACTAAATCAAATTATATCCACTTGAGGGAAGATAGGGAACCTCATCCCCATTAATTAGTCCATCCGTTGTCATTCAATTACCGAAACCAAACTTGAGGTTTTCGGTAACTTATGCCTTATTAAACACTACAAAGTACTGGCAAAAAATTCTAGTTTATTCAACAAATTTTCTTGACTGGAAACTGATATATAACAAACATTAATTATGATGTACCTCCAATCCAAGGTACAATCGAAATGAATTCCTCTAACAAGAGCAACAGTTTTGAAATAAAACAACACATGGACAAGGAAAATTCATACAGTTTGAAGGAAACAAATAATAAATCTCAGCAAGGCGAGGCCACTGAATGAACAAACCAAGCAACCAAACAGGAGAGCGGAGACATGCATAATAAGCAATTGGAAGCAGTCGGCCAATGTTGTCACTTGTTATTGAGCCGATTGATCCATCAGCTGTGGTTGACCCTCCTGCAGTTTTTCCTGATCTCGCCATTGGCCCCGGTGAGCGGCGAGATGTTGCCCATCTTGACCATGGACTGCGCGAAGTGCTGGAAGAAGATATCCTGGTTGGCAGCGTAGAGCTTGACAAGGTCGGCAGTGGCGGGGCTGCCGGTGAGGAGCACCTCGTCGGAGCTGAGGAGGCCGCGGTAGGCAAGGATGTTCTTGTAGTACTGGTTGTCAAACTTGAAGGGCGTGACGGGGTCGAGGAAGAAGAGGTTCTGGTCACCCCCCGAGCGCGGGCAGCGCGAGCGTAGCGTCGCCGCGTAGGACACGTCTAGGGTCAAGTCTGGGAGGCCGTTGCCCGTCTGGTTGTACAGGCGCTGCCGGAAGCTCGTGCACCGGGAGTCGCCGATGGTGTGGCTACCTGCCAGAGTAAATTCAGTAGAGTATTTATCATGTACTGTACAAGTCCATATTGAGGATTTAGTCCTTAATTTGCTGCTGCTACTACTAACTATTATGTATGTGATCCTTTTGCATCATCATGAATACACTAAATGCTTGTGTAAAATCATGCAAACTAATTGGTGTATGATGAGACTTTGCGATAACTAATCATACGTACTCTCTCTGTCCCTAAATAAATTGTTGTTTTCGCTTCCCGGGAAACAAGTTTGACTCAATGTATATAAAAAAATATTAATATTTATGGTACAAAATTAATATCATTAGATAGATTGTTGAATATATTTTCATAATAAATTTATTTAGAGATACAAATGTTACATGTATTTTTTTCAAATTCAGTCAAACTTACGACAAGGAAACCAAAAACGACGGTTAAATAGGGACAGAGTATATGAACCTTGAACGACCTGAATCTTCTTGGGTATTACAACTTTGCGAGGGAGTTCGGTCGAGGTGTTTATAGGTCTTATAGTTTTGTGCAATAATTGGTGTAGAGACTAGCAGTTGTCTTCATCCTAGCAACTACATGTTATTAGGGTTTAAATTTTTATAACAGAGCGGTTGGTGATACTTGTTCCTGCAATCCTGCATTATGCTTTCTTCATATAGCTAGGCAAGATTTGACGTACTACAGTGATAACACTATTCATGAACTATACTGGCTCACATCATAACACTATTCATGAACTATACTGGCTCACATCGTCCAATTTCAACAGCGTGGCGTTCCAATTGAAGACATACATTTCAGTACCAATTAGCCTAGTCTTATCGTCGTAGCTCACGTCCGGCTTTCGATCAGTTGGCGGGAAGTAGATGGCTAGAATCGGGAGAAGATTAGCTTATTAGCTAGGTAGGCACGCACGTACCGAGGAGTGCGACAAGGTCGACGATGTCGAGGCCCTGGAGCTTGAACTTGGTGATGATGGTGGGCAGAGTGTTGTTGGGAGCCGGGATGTCGTTGTTGGAGCCCTGCACGCTGGCGCCACGGGAGTCCCTTCGCCCCAGCGGCACGATCCACCCAGGGCCGCCGGTCTGCATCAATGCATGCCACGGACAACAATTCGTGCAGCAGATTATTAAAATGCATAATCATGTTAGTCTCATGCATGGTGAAAAAAATTGGTGGTTTGGCTTCAATTCATTCACACACAAGAAGTCGATCAGGGACAAGACCGTTTGAATTTTACCACTGTACATTATTAATTTGACCGTCTTTATCCCGTGACATGAGATGCCATCACTTTGAAACAGCTAGCACATTGGCGCCGCTTTACCGAGCACCGTGCCCCTCACCTCCACATGAACTTTGTCTCTCGTCTTTACACGCACGGTGGTGACACAAAGCATCATCAGCTAGCATTCAGCGGTGCCGATTGGGTATGTTATGTGAGGTGGGAGTGAAGAATGGAGAGGACACAACATATCAGTGCAGGGCCCAGCAGATGGAGCAATACTATATAGCTACTCCCGCCTACACAACAAATCTAAAGGGGTTTTGCATGTGCCTTGTGGTACAGATAAGATGCGATGCGATGACATGACATGGAAATCGGACTCCTTGCATAAAGTACATCCATATTTTCCGTGCGTGCAGTGTATGCTCACCGACACTACAGTAGGACGTACTGTAAGGAAATGGGAGAAGGGAGAAAAATCCTGGACTAGACGATTTTGTTCATGTAGCTAGCTAGCTAGCTAAGTGATGGACAGGTAACAACCACTCTTCATGACTATATATATCTGCCACGTAATTTTCGTCCAGCCCTCATGTCCGTGTCGGTCTGGGGGTGCTCGTCCGTGTTTGATTCACGTTGCGTTAGCGTTGAGAAGGGACATTACAAGTGGGAAAGAGAATAGAAAGAAATACAGATATAAAGATACCAGACAGAAACAAAAGATGGAAGAGTCTTAATAATTTTTGAAATAGATTGGGGTTCCTGATGCAAAATATTCAGATCCGGGTGGACCTCTCCTGATGGACTTTTTTTTTTTTGACTTAGGCTGAATCCTTGCAGTTGGACCGGCTTCGTGGTAGGTTAGATCATGGCCATGTAAGCCTTTTTTCCTTTTCTTTCATTTTTCTTTTTTTCTATAAAAACAGAGATCTTGCAAATTCACCAAAAATTATACAAAAATAAAAAAAATACCAAACCAACTTTGTTAGCTTCATAAAAATGTGATCTATCCATAGATGATATAAACATGGTTAGGTTGTGCTTTGTCTATAGGTGTGCTAAATCATCCTTGCATATGTTATATGCATATAGGTTCGTTACGAGGGCTGCCGTGTGAAAAATAATGAGAGGTCTCCCATCACAATTATTGGTGAACATACCAATCCATAACATATCGACAAAAATGTTACGGAGATTGATATGATGCATAAAAAAAGCTACAAAAGTCAATATTGAGTCATAGAAACACATGCTTAGTATGAAAAATTAATGTTATGATATATTTATATCTAAATAATTATGCGCTTTGCAACGGAAGGAAAAATATACCAAGGATATTGTTATTTATTGTCAACATTAACTTATATTATGGATGTGATGATCATCATAAAATAAAATATAAAAACATAAAAGATAAATAGATATGTGTCATTCACATTATCGTTTTGCATAAATGTTTAATAGTTTTTTTTTCTCCCGTTGCAATGCACGGACATATTTGCTAGTATATAATAAAAAGAACAAAGACACATTAAAGAAGCTAATGCTCTAGAGCTAGAACAAGTTGATATATGAAAGATTGATGTGGAGTATGTCATGTATGTAGCATAACCATACCATGATGGTTGAGTCACGGGCAGCTAGCGCGAGGATGTCGGCGCAGGAGACGGTTCCCGGGCAGGCAGCCTCGAGGGCGGCCTTGATCTCGTCGATGACCTCGAAGCCCCTGGCGGAGTCCTTGTTGGGGTTGGACCGCTTCTCGCTCACGATGGACCCGCTGCTGTCCAGCAGCAGCGACGCGTCGCAGCCCTGCACACCGTCGACGACGATGTCACCAACAGCAGCAGCAGCAGCAGCAGCAGGAGAGAAGAAACTAGATGCATGGCATGCACGGCGGCCCGGTCGATCGGTACCTTGACGAAGCAGTCGTGGAAGTGGAGGCGGAGGAGGGAGGCGGCCATGCGCGGGTCCTGGTAGTGCGCCTTTCCCACGATGGACGCCACGATGTGCTGCGCGTGAGGGCACGACGCGTCGTAGAAGTGCGGGTCCAGCTTCCCCGACTGCACGGGGCCGGATGCCATTGCCAACGACGACGACGACGACGACGGGGACAAGAGGAGCGCAACAACCAGAGGGACCAACAAGGCCATTGCGCCCTTCTTCATCTCGATCGACGACCGACCTCACACACCTAGCTAGCTAGCTCAGCTTGCTGCTGAGCAAGCTATATATCAAGCACTGCACCTATTCGGATTGCTTGGTTTGTGTTTTGCTTGATATATGCAGCTTGCTTGCTGCGAGCAAGCTGTATATATCAAGCACACTGCTGCACCTAGCTACTCGGCTTGTTGCTTGGTTTGTGTTTTGCTTCACTGCTTGCGGCAATGATGGTGGTGAGGATGTATGCGTTAGGCCAGGAGGGGCTGGGTTTATATAAGCCAGGCGGCCAGGGCAAGATGTGTATAACTCCAGACCCATTCTCCCTGCAGCTTTCAGGGGCGTGGTTTCTGTTCTTGCCATCCACCTCTGCCGGCCTCAACAACATGTGAGCTTATTCCTGGGAAAAAGTAGTAATATTTGTGGGACAAGTATGATATATCTATGGTGGTGGCCATCTCCTTGAAGCTTCTTTACCTTTTTCGACTTTTCATCACAGAGGAGGGTGAGCATATGCAGGTACGGTGTACACACGGAACTGACCTGCTACACATAGCATAGGTAGCTGCAGCGACTGGTAGAGTATGTATGGGCTTTCTGAGCCTGAGGGACCAAATACCCTTGTTTCCCGGTGGCCAAGTTATTCTAACAGCATCTGCTTTTGTGTTCAAGTAGCTAGATTTATTTGTGCATGGAGATAAAGGCAACAAAGGAGCATCCAAAGGCAGAAAGGGAAAAAAAGGAAACTTCACAAAAAAAAAAGGAAAAGATAGGTCTTGGCATATAAACTGACCACGCCATGTGTAGTATGCAGCAGAATCAGTATTTCAATGTGGCAATCATTCAGCTCTTGTGATACTTATCTTCTTTTCTCGACTTCTTTGACAAAAGCATGCGCACAAGAATGGTGATAACCTATTCAACAACATTTATATTGCAAAACAAGTAAAGATACTATCTACCAGTATATTTCTAGCTGTACTTGAACATTCTGAAGACACCATTTCAACTCAATATGAAAACACCTTATGTTTAAATCAAATAGATAACATTCGTCATACAGTTCATAGAATTTTAGAGCTGGTATAATTCTGTGTTTCAAACTTATTGCTATATTTGTTCTGAAACAAAAAATCATCCAAGGAAATGGTTTCTCCTGAAGCCCCTCTCCTAGGGGAATAAAATTCGGGTCCAAGCCTTTCTCTCATGCCACTGCACGCTAACATCTGTTGCCCGATACGATTACGAGGGTGTTTGATAGGGATGAAAACGGTATGGATATTTTCCGACCGTATTCGAGACCGAATCCGTTTAGAGGGGTTTTAATCCGTCCGTATCCGAGTCCAGATATTTAACATCCAATACCGTATTCGTATCCGAATATTTAAATCACATATTTATGATGTCAATATCCAATCGTATCCTATCCAGCATTTTTTATACTATCCGTATTCGAATCCGAATTCGGACATAAATATGAAAACAAATACGATATTAGTCATATCCGTCCGTATCCGATCCGTTTTCATCTCTAGTGTTTGATACATGCACTAAAGTTTAGTGCTTATCATATCAAATATTCGGATGCTAATTAGGAGGACTAAATATGAGCTAATTATAAAACTAATTACACAGATGGAGTCTAATTCGCGAGACCAATCTATTAAGTCAAATTAATCCATAATTAGCACATATTTACTGTAGCACCACATTGTCAATTTACAGAGACCTACTCGATCCTCCATTAAAAAATTGTATATTTAGCTACAATGCTAAATCAAACTATTATGCTGGAATTTTTTTTACCAAAAGTACACGTGTTGGGTCTTGAGTGCCGGGATAGACGATGGCACCTCGTTGGTTCCATAAGGGTCTGTTTGGTTCCCCTCGCTAAAGTTAGTCACTTTAACTACTAAACTACCAAACAAACTGACTAAAAGGGGAACTAAAGTAGTTTAGTCACATTAGTCACCCAAGAGTAGCTAAAAGTGGGCTAAAGTGCCTAGTGGACAAGGGCTGCCCCTCATTATTGCTGTCCCCCACCTTAATTTGTGCATTCAATAGGGATAGTTTGGTCTTTGTTGAATTGTTTTAATGACCTTTAGTCACTAGAACCAAACAGGGGTGAATAAAGTTTAGTCATTGATTTTAATAGCTAAACCTAACAGGCCCTAAGTCTTGCATATAGGAGTTTTAAAAAAAAAGTCTTGCATATATAAACACATGGGTTTGGCCACCCGAGCCGCGTGGTTATACATGTGGGTACCATTCTACCTGTGGAGTACAACTAGTTTGAATATTCTGAAAAGCCTGATGCATGGCATGAATCTTTTAAAACTAGTACGAGTATTGTAGACAACCAAAAGAGAAAAAGAATTCCATGTTTTGTAGCATAATTAAGCTTTTTCACTCTGCAAATATTCCAAAAGATACACTTTAATTCGATGGTGAACACCAGAACTGCTTTGCATATTTACACTAGCTATAGTTGTTTTGCGTGTGAACTCAATTAGCCCTACGTTTGTTTTATTTAGCCCCTTAAGCACTACTCTCTCTTGTCTTTATAAGGAATTTCAAATACGTAAACTGTCAAAATCTTTGATCAATAATTGGTCAACAAAATTTAACTAGTGTAATACAAATTTGATGCTATTAAATTTATAATTAAATAAATGTACTATCAAATCAAAAGTTCATAATCATAAATAATATAATACAAAATAATAAATGGTCCAAATGTAATTTAGAAGATCGTGTCATGTTAGACTATGTTATATATATAGACTAGTCCAGAGGGATTATAATATCAGCCTGATTCCCTATTTTCAAAAACATAATGTATTTCATCTCATAGGTCTTTTAACCTTTAAGTTTAGAAGAAAGTGAAAGTTATGATGTGGACATAATGTCAAAATAAGAGTTTAAGAAGATTGTATTTTATCTTTCAAGAGGCAAAGTAAAACACATCCAGAGTTAGGCAAGCTAGAATTAATGCTAGATGAGATAAGAAATTTTATTATGCCCCAGGGCTTGCACTATACTTTTTAGGCAATAAACATTTCTAATTTGAATAGACTTCTACATCCCCAGAAAAAAGGAGTACTTATTACCAAGCAGCATGCATGAGGTCGATCAGTTTGTCATGTTAAAGTTTAACAGGTATCGTAGTACTTTCGTTTTATTTGGTAATTAGTGTCCAATCATGGACTAATTAGGTTTAATAGATTTGTCTCGTAAATTACTTTTAATCTGTGCCAACATGTATGTAATTAGTCTATATTTAGTACTCCATGCATGTGCCGCAATATTGGATGTGATATGTGTTAAAAAACAGAGGCAACCAAACGGAGCCTTATTACCAAGCAGCATGCATGAGGTTGATCAGTTTGTCCTTATGAAATCACAAGATAAATAGTTGGGCATTATACAGTTCTTCACCCACTCACACCTAATGGTATGGGCATTATACAAAATAAATATATATATTCGTGGGCTCGGTTTCACTTCTCGGCCAAAGTATTCATATGGCATCGATCATGCAGTAGTTCTTTCCTTGCACCAACAGCATGGTGATATACTATTATTCCAAATTCCAACCATATATAGTACGAGCTAGAGCAAGCTAAACTGAACCTTATCTTCTCGAGATCGAGCTTGTATGTAGCTAGCTGGTACCCTAACAGAAGAATTGCTTTCAACTGAGGCAAGACGCCTAGTCTCTGCCAGTAGGTAGCTATGAGCCTCTTGGGCAGGAGTCCTGGATTGTGTACGGTTAATCGGAAGAACTATGAAAAGAAAATGATTCCCTTGCCTCATGCATGATTCCAGAGTACTCCATGAAGCAAAGCTCAAATTAACATATCCTCAGCCTTTTTATCGAAAGGATGCCACACGTAACGAATTACAGGCTGCCACCACGTGGCGCAGGACGGTATAGATGAAAAATTCTGACGACTGTTCCTTGAATTACAATGTAACCAGTTCCACTGATTAATTATATTATGGTGAAAATCTGAATATGATGGCTTGCTTCTATTCTTTCATAGAAGTCATGAGTTGTTGGCGATTGCCATGGATACATTTTTTCTTCAGATATCTTGTTGAATATGAGTGGCTAGTCAAACAATGAGCTAGCACTTCTCTTTAATTTAGCTCGTGTAGGAAACTAGGAATTGAACTAGGAACACATGAAAGTGTGTGTTCTAACCTTCATTAGAATCAGACAAATGCATGGAAAAAAAGTAGTTGGAGAAAATATTCATACCCATGTAGTAGTAGTTCAGATCTCCCCTGGGCTTGCTTGTGGTTTAGGTGAATGGATGCTTCTTCAAACTAATTAAGAATTAAAGGATGTTCTCAAGAGACTTCTCTCTTCTTATGTCAAGATACAACATCTAACTACTGCATGTTTGAGACGCGTCCAAATCAAGGTCTGACACGGAAGGGGAGGCAGTGACAAACTAAAACTGACAGAATGGTTTGCACTTTTGAGTTTTCATATAGACTCTCTCGAACATGACATGTATACACATCTAGTCAATGACAACTTAGCGGCAATTTACAAGCTCCTAGGCTCTTCTATTCTAAAATGACTACCGTCATTTTCGACTGGTCTTCCCTGTTTCACGGTTCTGTTTGTTTGTTATTACAGGTAGCCGCCGCCCCTGTCTTTGGATGGTGCATTTTATTCTGAAATGTGTGAAGCCCTAGATTTTTTTTACAAACTCTATTGTATTTTAATGCTTTCATTACATTCACACCGCAAGTACATGCATTGTACAACAGATAGTTTAGTGATAATATTCCTCTGAAAAAGCATTATATATATATATATATATATATATATATATATATATATATATATATATATATATATATATATATATATATATATATATATATATATATTAGAATTATTCCAAAGGACGTTATGCCTTTGAATCAATAATTAGTACACATATATATGCGCAAAGGGATGCATGATGGGTTAAAAAAATAAAGCAACAGGTATAAGTGTTTTCTGTTCTTGTCTTTCATGATCTTTGGTGAAGGAACATGAGTTGCACATTTGTGCTGTCATGGTTATATATATATATATATATATATATATATATATATATATATATATATATATATATATATATATATATATATATATATATATATATATGGTGTCGGCTACTCCGCTACAACATTAACTAATTTACTCTTCCCGTTTTCTTTTCCCAGAACGATATCCTTTACTGAAAGATAAAAGATACAGCGGTCATATCTGCGAATACAAGGTTGATACGTGCCCTTATAGTTTGTTTTGTGATGAGTGATTGTCAACGTGATCCACGACCTAGGTTGAGTTTGTGACTAACCATGGCATGAGTTGGGTTGTGTGACATGTCTCTTGGCTTGTGGTGTGCAGGTGTGGAGCTCGGAGGCGGTGGTCGACGGCGAGGTGAAGGTCAAGTAGGGACGTGCCGTGCCGATGGACCAGGAGTGGTGAAGGGCGGACGTGAGGTTTGGACCGAGGGACCAGAAGGCTGGGTGACCAACCGCGGTGGCTGACATCTGGGACATCGACAAGCGCAAGTGTACATGGAAGTGACCGTGTTGACCGAGTCAAAACGGCGGATGTGTGAGTCGAGCGGGGCTCAGGAGGACTTGGCGGACGGCCGGTCGAGGATGGCGGTGACACGTGTCAAGTGGCGGGGGACGCGTATGGAGTGCGCTACTCGCGGACGGTTTGGTGGTTTGGGCCTCAAAACCATCGGTGGCCGGTTTCACGGGTTTGGGCCTCAAAACCCGGGCGGAGGTTTCGAGGAGGAACGGACGACACGTGGTGGCATCGAAGAGTTCGCGTCGAGGCGAAGCTATCCCATGAAGGGCGCAGTGGCCGTCGGATGAAGATTACCTCGGGTTGGACCATAACGCCCTCGGGTTAAGTGGTTCGACTCAAAATATTTAGAGGCAAAACTAGGATTGTGTAATAGCCCTGTTAAATAGGATGAGGGAGCCCCCATCTCCCTCACCTCTTTCATTTTCCTCTTTCTTCCTTTCTAGTTTCCCCTCTCTTTAGGGTTCTTGTGAGAAAGGTCCACAAATTGAGAGATTTGTGTAAGAACTCAAGATTTTGCTGTAGGAATGGTGGCCCTTACCACCTCGTGTCCTCCGGGATTCGATTTGTGATGAGCTTCTTGTGATTCGTGTTTTGTTGTTCGCGTTCTTCCTCTATCCCCTTTCGTTCTTGCCTCGATTCGTTGTTTTACTGTTTTGATTCGTTCATTTTGCGTTGGAGTGAGCTATGACGTGAGTTGAACCTTTCCACCGAAAGAAATCACCCAATTCCTTACGAGTTCATAGATCGAGATGAATCAAGCTCTAGGGTACGTTCCATAATCAGTGTTTTTCGTTCTCCTTTATTTTTCCGTTGATTGGTTTTGTCTTGGGCGATGGCCTACAAACCTCATGATTATCCTCTCTACAAAGTTTCAAGTCATTCCGAGATGATTTGATCGAGTTTTGGGTGTTGAATCGATTTTTCTCGAGAGCTGCTCGTAAATACCAGACGTATCCGGCGTTTCAAACTTTTGAGTTTGGAGCTGAAATTTGATGGAGACCTTTCCTTTGGTGTCTGGAAGTTGTGGTTAAAATTTCATAATTTTTGGACACCATTTGCTAGGGTTTTTTTATTTTTCTCCCGAAGTCAGTCTGTGCTGATTCTCCATACCGGACGTGTCCGTATTTTGCTGACTGCATTCATTTCAGCAGCAGTTTCTTCCGTGGTTTGTTCGTTTGAGCTCCGCTTTACGTTCCGTCTGTTGTGCTGACTCTCTACCATTCTATGGAACTTTTCTAGGTACTCTTGTCACTAGTTGGTTTGGGTATTTTTAGTTTCGGGAATTTGGTTCTTGGAGGTGATTCTTGAGACAGCGTGTAACACCCTACTTTTAAATTTTTGCAAGTTTATAAAACTTATTATAATTTAAATACATTATGGCAAAAAAATGGAGGAAAATAATGTTTATAAATAAACTAGTTATTTGTTGCATTCATGCCGCTTGCATTTGTTTTATTATTGTGTGAAAATGGTTTTTTTTATTCTAGGTACGGATTGGTCTCGCTCTTTTTGGTAATAAAATTATAAACATTTAAGAGTTTTTATGAAACAAGTCCATGCATCACGGAGGCGAATATGGAGCACGGACCAAGCAGGAATCTTCCCTAGGTAAGAGGCGGGTAGCTGCATGCATCTTGGAGGCAAACACGCGGACCAAGCCACGTCCACACGCCCCAATCTTGATCCGCTCCATGCGCACTGAGCATGGCCGGCGTTGGTGCAGCAGCCCCGGCCTCCACGCCCCTCGTCCGTCTCTCCTTCTCCCTATATATGAGGAGAGCACCTGCACAGCGCCTGCACACGGACAACACATCTCACCGAACCACAGCGCGGGACCAAGCCTCCCCTCTCGTCTCACGCCATCGATTTGCCCCTCTCGTCCATGCGCAAGGCCGAGTTGGCCGCCTTGGCCGCCATTGCCGGCATGCAGCGCAGGATAGCAGCGACCCAGCCCTTCCTCTCGTCTCTCTTCCTCTACAAAAGCCACCAGACCCTGCACAAGCGCGCCGCCATCACCTGTGCGTGACTGCTCCGTTTCCCACACTGCAGTGTCGCCTACCGCCACCGCCGAAGCTTTTTCCCGGGCCCCAAATCCCATCGTCGATCTTCTCCGTTAGTTCGTCTCCGTGCAAAGCTCAAGCGACGATAAACCTGCCATCGGAATCGCGGTGAGTTCGCAATTCCAAATCACCTGATTCCTCTGTCTATCGTACACCATAGCATGTAACCAAATTGCACCAGCGGATTCATCGCTGCCAGCCATGGCGCCGCTAGCATAGTTCCCTGTTTCTAGTGAGCCTCGGGACCAAGCCAGCTCGCCATGCAGGCAGCAGCCGCCGCTCCCTGGCCCCTTCCCTCTCTACACGCTCGACACCACGCGCAGGCAGGAGGTGCAGCGCCACACTCTCACAAGCAGGCAAAGCAAAGCGCAGCAGGCCATGGGTGCCATTCGTGGTATTTAGCTTGTTGACATCATCGCTGATGTCATACTGAATTTTGGCTATTTTCCTTTAGAAAAAGAATTCTGAAAATACACTCTAAATACACCAACATGGACATGGTTCATGGTGGACCTCACTCATAGTTCCTCCCCGGTCCATGGCCCATGGGCTCAGTCCACAGCATAGTGCACGCCTACTTTGCATTTTAGCCCCTCTGTTTTCCCCAATCAAGCCACTATTAGTTGAGTCTTGCATAAATAGCGAGCTACCCCTCCCCATTTATAGTTAATAGCGCATACATCTCTGACAGCAATAAACCTCCCAAATAAATCAGTTTTTCCACCTCCTGCTTATACATATATGTTTATGGCCTTATGAATGTTTTCTTAAACAGCATAAATAACATTTTTTTTAGAAGTAAAATAATTCTGAGAAATATTTTGTAGTTTTTTTTAAATAAATATTTAATCTTTCAAACTTTAATAATCCATATCTTTTTATCTGTAACTCCGTTTTTAGTCGTTTTAGCGCTCACGCGATCGTAGACATGAGCCCTTCGCGTTAGTAAACTTTATTTTATGCTTTGCAGCTGTCTGGTGTATTGTTCTTCTTATGTTTTGTTTAGGCCATGTTTGCTGTATTGATACAGACGGTGCGGATTTCGAGAACCTCCAGGATGAGGTGTTTGACTTACCGGACCAAACCCAGTTCGAAGGCAAGTGTCCATGACCATACTTGCTCATACATTTATTTATATTTTGAGTTAGTTTAGTTAGACCATTAGTTGCATGCAGAGTCTTAATTCTGAATCCTATGTTAGGGTTTACTAGAATTGCAATATCATCCTTGTAACCGGGTTTTAGATGGGTAGTTGTCATGCTTAGTATCGTCATGGTTGGGATGGGATGGCTATAATTTAATATTGATTAATGATCTATGGAAACATGTGGGTTGGTAACCTTCTTAGCAACATGATGACTAGGAATCTGGCAGGATGGAAAGTTTGGTGGAGGTTGGTTTTTGCCATGGAATGGCGCCTGATGTTGGTGGATTGGGTTTGTGCTCGTCCCTGTTGGATTCTAAGGACCGGTTCTAGGAGCATGTAACCTGGCTCAACAGTGCATCCACGAGGTCTATATGGTACGACCTGGTTGAATAATTAGCTGCCCATTTCTGTGCATTGTGGAGAGTTAGGTGGCACAAGAGGGGGCCTAAATCGGCGAATCCTTAGTGAATGCACAGGGGTGGGAAACACAGCTTTGTAAAGACCTTGTAGTGTGACCCCGCTGAGCACCTAGGTAGTGTGAGGCGTGATGGGGAAAACATGACTCGTGGTGAAAGTGTGCAACCTCTGCAGAGTGTAAAATTGGTATACTAGCCGCGCTCGCGGTCATGAGCGGCTTGGACTTCTTCGGGATTAGATGGCTCTGGTTCGGTTGGGTTGGCCTGGATGGTATTCAGGTGTGGGTTTGTTTGGATGGAATCCAAGTGTTGGTGGGCTTGGATGGAATCCAAGTGTGGTTAGCTCGGATGGAATCCGAGTGTTGGTTCAGTTACTTGAGGAGATTGTGGTTTCACTTAGATAAATAGGTGCTTAAGGATTTAAGGTAATAGGTGTGTCGCTTTAGGTGCTAGTGTCAAACAAAGTTAGCCTATCCTTTGTTATAAGCCTCATGTCATATATTTTCCTACACTTGCGGAGTACATTTCGATATACTCACCCTTCCTCTTTGTCCCCCTTGCTACCCCACCTAGACGCGGGAGACAACGCGCAGGAGTACGCTGATGACGACGATGCTTTCGATCCCGATGACATGTACTAGGCTGGTGCAACCCCGGTCAACTTTCCTGTGAAGATGACGTCCCTTTTCCGCTGAAGATTACCTAGATTTTTCTTTTAGACCTACGAGTTTTTTTTTGTAATAATATTTTGATTATGTAATAAACTTTGATTTTGATACTATGATGACGGAGATATATGTATGAGTTTTGATCCTAGCATACATATATCATGCATTCGATTTTGTCCTTAAAATCGGGTGTAACACAGCGGTTAAAAGTTTTAAAAGAAATTTGAGGCTCTCATTCATCCTCCTCTTATCGTCATTTCCAGTCCTTCAGTATCACAGTATCATGTAACGTAACGTAATGCAAACAACCCCTACCTGCTCCTGTCAGGGTGGACAAGCGAGTGCTTTATTTAATTTTCACAAGCTGTAGTGACATGTCAAACTCAAGCTGATGCCACCAGGTTTGTTAGATGAATATGAATATCGATCAATCTTTTCTGCTCTGCCATTATTTTTACTAACTTTCGGTGGATCTGTTAATTGTCGGTAGCAATGTTTTTAGATCGGATGACTAATCGTGATTAATTGCGATTAGTCGTCTTTATCGTAAATAGGTGCCCGATAAGGGCCCTCGATTAGTTTTTTTCGATCAGAAAACTTATCGTCTGATAAATGATGACTAATCGCGATTAGTCGTCCGATAAGGCTAGCTGGACGATAAGTTGGGCCAGTACAGGTACATGATGTAGATAGAATTCGGCCCACCTTTGGTTGGCCCATTAGGGTTAGAAGAAGAGGAGTGCTGACGTGCTGAGTGAGGGGAGTGAGTGAATCAGTGAACCAGCTGCAACCACCGCATTTCCAGCTCCCGCTCGACACATTCCATTTCCCGCTCTGGCTCTGCTCTCCCTCGCAGCTGCCGGCGCCTCCGCCCGCGTCTCCTCCGCCTGAGGCCTGCGTCTCCTCCGGCCGCAGCCTACCTCTCTGGATCTTCCTCGCCGGCGTCCGCAGCTACGTCCGCGCCTCTCTCCGGCGTCCGCGGCAGCTCCATTCGTGCCTCTCGCCGGCGTCCAAAGCTCCGTCCACGCCTCCACCTCCGCCCGTGTCTGTGTCCTCTCGTGCGCAACCCCAGCAGCTCCGCCGCCGCCTCTTAGGCTCTAAGATACTTCCTCCATTCCTCGAGACCTCGACGCTTGGAGGACGGACGCGGGAGGCTTGAAGCTTCAAGACGAGCCAACACTCTGCCTCCTCTGAAGGTTGGTGTCTATGTCTTCCTCTGCTACTCTGCTATATATATATATATATATATATATATATATATATATATATATATATATATATATATATATATATATATATATATATATATATATATATATATAGAACTAATACCCTGCAGCTGGCTACAGAATAACTTATTCTGTAGCCACTTTGAGTTACGATAGTTACTATGTTAATTTACGAGATTACAGTAACTCCTTACTATGTGATTTACTATAACATTACGGTAAATATCTCCATGTGTTATAGTAACCCAACTATCGTAAATATGTACTAATATTATCGTAAATTAGTATATAAAATTATCGTAAATGGAGGTGGCTACAGAATAACTTATTTTGTAGCTAGCTATAGAGTATACTCTCCCTATATATATATATATATATATATATATATATATATATATATATATATATATATATATATATATATATATAGTATATACAGGGTTAATCAGGTCATCCAGGCATGAGGACGACTGATTGGTCTGACTAGCCGATCAGACCGGCTAATCAACCCTGATCGACGACTAATTGTAATTAGTCGTCTGATCGGTGGTCATACGACTAGCCTCGATAATACGATCTGAAAACATTGGTCGTTGGTAGAACCGTTCGTTCGTTCGTTACCGACAATGCAATCAGATTGTGCTCGACACTAAGCGCGTGTCCTCCTGGACACCAGAATATCTGATGGACAAAGCCACAAAGGTCTGGTTGTCGATTGGAAAATACACTTGTATATAGTAGAACAAAAATGAGTAGAACCGGATGGCCTGCTTTAAATTAGGACGCCACACCATGGACAATGCACGCATGCTTCCGATCCGATCCTCTTTTCCGCTCTTTTCGAGCTTGGTGCATATCATAATTCTGGACATTTATATATGTCAAAAACCGACAGTGCAACATGCAATGTGTGTGCCAGTAGGACATTCCTAACCTGGAGCCCAGTGAGAATTTTTTTTTATTTTTATCCTAAATTTAAAACAAATTTTAAATTTAATCCGGATTTGAATTTTTTTTTAAAACTAACCCGTTTGGCCCCGCCACCATGCATGGCGGGACAATTGCACTGAACCCCGCCATGCATGGTGGCAGGGTGGAGGCGCCACGTGGCAGCCACCCGGGGACGTGGAAAGGCATACCCCGTCCCCCATCATGGCGGGATACGGTCGACATAAACGGTGCATCCAATCTCTGCAAGTACAAAATACAAACAATTAGCACGATTTTTGCAAGGACTTTATTGCCAGTCAAACAAAGAAGATTGACTTTCAAAAACGCAATGACTCACTCGCACATAATGAGGCAATAGTATCGTTCAAGCCTTGCATCTCTGCTCTCTCAGCCTCCTCTGCAGCCTTCCTTGCATCCTCTTCAGCCTTCCTTGCCTGGTACTCCTCTACATCCTTCTTCTTCTTCTCGTACCACTTCTTCCACGCAATACTCTCCGAGTTACGAACACGTATGTCTTGGGCCCGTCGTAGCATTTTCTTCTTATGGTTCTTAACGAAATCAGTGACGTAGTTTGCAGGATATCCTCTCATCTTGCGAAGTGCTACTCTTGTCTTATACTCATCCTTGAACTTAAACACATCATCATATGATTCCCATTTGCATTTCTGAGTGCTCTGTTGCAACAAATAGATGAATACAAAGTTAGCGTACCAAAGCAAACAAAATAAAACATTAGCACTAAGTGTCAACAGTCATAGCAAACCTCGTCATAATCGATTATGTGGCCACAGAAGTGGCCAATCCTAAGGCCTGAAGGGACTAGGCCGTAGCTAGCTTCAACACCACATTTGCACATCACAGGAGGCGCAATAGACCTCCTCTTCTTCTTTCAGTCTGGCACCTCCTCCTTCTTCTCTGGCTCCGGCCAATGGCTCTTTGGACCATAGACCCACTCCGCGAAAACGGTACTTTGGAAAATCACGATCCTACAAAATCAAAACAGTAAAACACATATATAGGACATGACATTTCAAGGTTAACTCAAACCTTACCTCACGCCGTAGAGGTAGACCCACTCCACGAAACGGCACTTTGGAAAATCACGATCCTACAAAATCAAAACAGTAAAACACACATATAGGACATGACATTTCAAGATTAACTCAAACCTTACCTCACGTCGTAGAGGACAAATGAACTCTTGTTCATTGCGTGGGTTTATCACGGCTTGCTCTCCGCAATGGCACTTTGGAGGATTCTCGAGCCGCCGTGCCGATGCTACGGCCTTCTCTTCCTCCGTCATAGGAGGAGGGTTAGGAGGGGCGGAACCCAGCGAGTAAACACCTCACGCTTGCAATGATCAATGCCGGGGTAGAAAAAGAAAATCCTTGGGTCAAACTTGTCCGGACCGTCGATCCATTGGAAGAAAAAGCACCGGAAGTAGGGCTAAAAAAGTTTCAATTATCTCATCGCGAATACAACATCAGAAACCAATAAGAAAAACAAAGGCCACAATTACTTACGCTACAACTAAGGCTGGACGAAAAACTCGAAGCTCGTTAGCTCGCTCGGCTCGTGGCTGGCTCGGCTCAGCTCGGCTCGGCGCCGAGCTAGGATTTTAGCTCGTTAGCTATAACGAGCCAACTCGAGCTGGCTCGTGAGCCGCTCGCGAGCCAAACGAGCCGTAGTTTTAGGGAAAAAGTCATCATAACTTATATTAGTTTTGTATTACTTCATGTCTTGCGCTTCACAAATGGATGATATGTTAGCTCATATGAATATTTTATTCGATTTAAGGTTATTGAATATATTATTTTTATATTATTAATATTTTTAAGCTTTAGATAAATGCAAATATTATATTTTGTGTATTTTTTATACCTGGCTCGCGAGCCTAATGAGCCAGCTCGAGCTCATAACGAGCTGAGCCGAGCTGGCTTTCTGGCTCGTTAAGATAACGAGCCGAACCGAGCTGGCTATCCAGCCTTAGCTACAACTATAACATGTGTAGAAGCAACGTGCCGCAGTATCCGGATGTCTCGACTGGCCCACGTGCACCGGATGACCACAGTCATAGTTAGGGAAAGGTTCCTCGGGAGGCACGGGAGCATCCTTGCAAGACACGTCGGGATACATCTCTCTAGGACGACCCTTTTTCCTCCAAATCGACTCACGATACGAGTCCTCCATCTAATAACACGAAATGATTTCAACACAAAACACATATCACTTATAATTCTTACAAATCAAAAATAATGCACAATATCAATACGATTAAAACTAATATAACTTTACTAACTACATTAACCAAACATACTACAACGATGGGGCGGAGAAGGGGTGACCGGGACAAGGTCCGACGATGGGGCGGTAGCCGACGGGGAGGGGCACTAGGGGAGAGGGGTGCCAGAGAAGGGCGCTGAGGGGAGGGGAGCTCGGTCCTGGGGCGGAGAGGGGCGCTGCGGGAAATGGAATGGAAGGATAGCCAAAAACAAGGGCCCGGCCTTTTAAATGGGCGGGGTTGTACCCCGCCATGATCTGTGGCGGGTTAGGGGTACCCCGCCATGATGCATGGCGGGGTACTCCTTTCCACGCTGGCCTGCAGCGTGCCATGTGGCACCTGCACCCCGCCACCATGCATTGCGGGGTTCAGTGCAATTGCCCCGCCATGCAGGGTGGCGGGGCCAAACGAGTTAGTTTTAAAAAAATTCAAATCCAGGTTAAATTTAAAATTTATTTCAAATTTAGGCTAAAAATAAAAAAATTCCCCAGTGAGATGTCGACAGGTGTTGGGTGCAGAGCTTATACATATATAATTATGCATGGTATATATATGCACGGCTGAACCATATATGCATGAGTGGTCTTAGCTTGGTCCACCGCTCTCTATATAACTAGAAGATGCTCTTCAGCTTTGAAATATTTTTACTCAAAAGTAAATAAATTGAACATCTAAATAAGTAACTACGAGCTAGCACCTTTTCATTTTGGACAAAAAGCAAGCAGCACTGTTAGTATATAAAGAAGAGATAGGTCACCTAGCTTTTGAATCCATGGCGCCCGCCCATGCGCATATGAGTAGAGCATATATACAGGTTCAAAGTTTTAAGATGTGATGGAGCATTGGCGCCAGAGAGGGCACAAAGTGGAGCTAGTCCATGATTCTGTTCCCTCGCGCGCGCTCCCTCATCATTGCTGAATCCCCGATGATGGAAATTTTGTTTGACCACAAGCTAGCTCACTCGTCATTTCATTACGGAACAAACCATAGGGTTACATGCATGTGTTGGGCCACCTGGACCTTTTGAGAGTTGAGATGCTCTGGAGACCGAATCGCCACCCGTCCTCATGATTTCCGGCCACAAAGCGGGAACATATATATGCGTAGCACAACATATATAGAGCAAACGAAATGATTTCAGATTGGGTGTCCGTGTGGGCCGGCGGGGTCAAATGGGGTCCTCCAACCAAAGCCTGTCAACGAAATGCAATCGGAAACGATCACAAATTCACAACCAATCGATGGAAGTGGTGGAACCCCAAGCATGCAGCTACTAGTACTAGTACTAGTCGGTGTTTTTTCCCCCCTTTGTGCTAGCATCAATACTACAAGGTCCTTGTCTCCGGGCAACTCCAAATACAAGTGTTTGGGGACGCCATCTGCGCGACACCCCCATACTCACTTTGGCCTAGGCGGGGCCCTCGAGTGCGTCCGGCCTCGCGGCGTCATTGATAGGGCTGAAAACGGTCAGAAACGATCGGTAAGATGTCAAATTAATTATTTTTTAGTTTCACATTATTTTCTTGAAAACAAAATCGATACAATATTGTCAGAAACGAGAACGACATCGATATTCCGGTAAATTCGGAAACAATACTATTCGATCAAGAGTACATCGATAATGGTCAAAAACTATGAAAGCGATATCTAAAATACAATAAACACACCAATCTGCACAGCATGACAATAGCCATATAGATTAACCCAGGTCCGGCCGCATGGAGTGAACCCATGCTACGGGCGCGCCACCAACGTTATATGGAAGACGTTGGACTGTGGTCCCCTCAAGTGAAGCTCGGGTCGGTGTCAAAGGAGTGGTTGGGGTTGAGGGGCCAAATATCCACAGTGCTCCCACGCCTAAGAGTAAAGACCAGTGAGCTGTTCAGGGGAACTGTAATTTGCTCTTTCACACGGGTGTGACCTATAAATACTCACGTGGTGTTACTATAAAGTAGGGATGAAGACGAATCAGATACGGACGCATATCATTGATATTATATTTGTTTTCATATTTCTGTCCAGATTCGAATTCGAATACGAATAGTGTCAATCGTGCCGGATAAGATACGATTAGATATCGACATCATAAATATGCGATATGAGTATTCGGATACGGATACGGATACGGTATCGGATGTTGAATATCCGAACTCGAATACAGACAGATTTAAAACCCTCTAAACGGATTCGGTCTCGAGTACGGTCGGAAAATATCCGTACCGTTTTCACCCCTACTATAAAGGATGAGTATTAATGATCATTTACTCCTGAATTTATTGTTATCCCCGTCTCATTCCGCATAGCACAAACTTCGCTTAACCCTCGCCTCCCTACAATTCTTGGGACACCCTCAGCCTCCTCCACGCTGTGTCCTAGCGAGAGTATGAGGCAGAGCGAAGCCCCCACAATTAGCCACTATGCTAGAAAAGGTATATTACTGTTGGTCAAAACCATACACCAGCAACGATAGTTCGGCATATTCTTTTTTTTATTTATCTATTTGATAAAATAACCACCAAAAAAATAGACTAATCTAACATCTACAACAAAAATTGTCATCCTCCATATTCAAGCCCGCCACGCCATCATCACTTTTTTTTTGGATCCATCGCATCGCCTAGGGCTTTCTTTGCCGCCAGGCATTAGGTTGCACTCCAGACCACATCCTGGCTTTCGGCCGCCAGGCAAGACTAGCATCGCAACCATCTATTGTCTGTGGCGGCTAGCCGTGCGCCAGACCTGGAGGTTGCCCATGCAGCCATGCTTGGAAAATCGGTAATGAAAACCACAACACTGCTCGCGCATTACACACTATTGAGAGTAGAACAACCATGCACATCTGAGAGCACAACTGAGAGCAATTGAAAGCAAAATTCCTATACCCATGCTACTGTCTCCTCAACAGATATAATGTGACAGTACTAGCAAGTTCTCAATATTCAGTTCAGTTCCTTCAGCGTTCAGGACATGAAGAATTCAGTCATCCACTACATTATATACCAAAAATCATCCATTCGTCGGAAGAGAATCGGAGTACTGGCTTCCTTCCATTAGAAACACTACGAACTAGGGCAACAAACTAGAAAACCAGATTTTTTTTTTTGTTCCTTCAGCTATTGAAACCATTTTTTTCCTCTTTGGGTGGTCTTTAAGGCAGTTTAGTCTAAAATGGCACCACACTGGACATCCTACGTGGCGCAACATTAGCCACAAGGGAGTTAAGTCCGACTATGTTATTACTTCCAGATGGGTAAAATAGACTTTGCCAAAAAAAATACAGAAATAAATCTTAAAAAAACTACCTATATATATTTTTTTAAATGTGCAATTTAAAATCCCAAAAGCTAGTTTAATCTTAGAAAATTCATAGGAAATCTGCTTTAGCTCAAAAAATATGAAAGCTAATTTCAGAATTTTTTTTCTAAAATTGTGGTCTATGTTATGGCGAATAGATTAGAATTCTTTTAATCTTATATACTCTAATTTCGATGATTATTTACTACTATATGCTCTTGTTTTCTGTTATAATTTGTATACGATGACTTATACTACACAGAAGTTCAAGTGTGTAACCACCTTATACTTGATCTTATTTAGTACTAGTATATTCGTCCGTGCTAACGCTACAGGCTATATTAGATCTAAAAGGTTAATTCTATCAAATTTAAATTACTTCATTAAGATTCAATCAAAAACATATTTCTTTGGCTCAAAAAACTTCAAGCGTTGCATGTTCAGAAAGCATAAATATACTTTTACCGTAAAAGTTAGAATTCAATCTCGTTTTATTAAAAAATTCATATAAAATGAAAAAAATCACTAAATTTTTTACTCTCATATTTTTAAAAAAATTATAAGAGCACAAGTTTAAAAACAATCGCCGAAATGATCAAATTCTCAAACTTGAGCCCATATAACTCCGGTAGTCCACGAAATCACGAGGGATTTCAAACCAAACCGAGAGCAACCAAGATCGTAGTGATTCAACATAACACAACACTTGTTATAACAATTCATAAATAATCTCATAGATCGGAGTACGAATAATTTATTACAAAACCAAAGTAAAGATTAGCGGAAGCAACATAATTTCTGAAAACATTTGAAGTCAAATACTGCTAGTACATAGTCACATCCTGCAAAAGCATACCAGAAGAGATACTACAGAGACCATGCTCATATGGTCTAGTCTTCACGCTCACATGGCGAAGACAATACTTGCAGCAACAAGTACGGATCTGCTACCTGCAACAGGTGGGAATAAACCCTGAGTACGAGAAGGTACTCAGCTAGACTTACCCGTCAAAAACCAGAAATAAAGTGACACCAAGGAGTATGCAAGGCTTTATAAAGTGGGCTAGCTTGAATCATTTGCAGAAAAGCTTAATACAGATAAGTAACCAGTATTTGCTTAAGCATCAAGTTAATCATCATTAACCTGCTAACTATATTAGCACTTGTACTATAGCAATCACTTGATTAAGCTAAGCAAGCAATAATAACCATATCCGGTTTAATCATGACTGTCATCATCATCCTTATCATCAATTCTGAACCATCAATATAATTAGTGTATCTACGTTGGAGATAACCAGTCAAGTTTCTCACTATCCGGGAGAGACGGCGACTCGAATTGATTCCAACTCAGCTGAGGGGGTATTCCTGACACTCATCTGGCAAACCCCGCTAAAAGGCAGCCGTAGATAACCTTTGGTACAACTCAGGGTGAGCCCGAACAGCGCCGCATTCTCAGGGATACCAGTGGCCAGGATGCTCAGGACTTTTAACTCACCTGCCCTTGGACCCTCTGGCTCCCTTCCGAGGCGACTTCCACTTTTCGACTTCGCAGCCTGAGTTGAGCTACTAGGCTTCGCGGTCGGCAACCTCAGGCCGGCCAGCTAAATGTCAGACATGCGTTCAAAATGACATAGAAGGCTCCAGGTCTCGGTCTTTAATCGACACAGGCGGCATCACAACGACCGTAAGACCCCACCTGGTCTTTCATTCAAATTAACACATAGTTCTTTTCCACAATAGCAAATATAGTCAACCGTGACAGATAAAGCCCTATATCTCGTAGGTGACAGGAAATCACCTGACTTATACCGGTCTAATTAAGCAGGGCTAAGCATAGATACAATCCTGTCTACATAGGATTCAAGGTTCAAATTGCTGGACAAGGAGTATTATTAATGCAGCAAGGGTTTTCAACCAACTCCTATAACGTAATGCAACAATACACATATAACATGCATATATAGATAGTTGCTTTGAAAGTAGGAGGCTTATAATGCTCCAGGGCTTGTCTTAACCGAAAGAAGATAGATCAAAGTTCGGCTTCAAGAACGGTTCCCACGTCTTCTCCGGCTTCGTCGGACCTCCGGCTCCCGAACGGACTCCAACTTCGGGGTTCACGCCTTACGGAGCTTTAAGGTCGTCACAATTCTCAGCACACCTATTGCATGTATATGCACCCAATGAATTTCATGTATGCACAAAGAATGACATGATAATTTGTGAACATGTATGAATAATGTAAAGATGAATGTAATGATATTGCAACATCATGAGCACAAAACAGGTCACGTGGTGCTCTATTCAAATCACTTCAAGCTTAGGTGCAAATTTCCTCTCTGGTATTAAAATGCTTAAATATCCCTAAGAAACCACTAAGTGCCACAAAGTTAAGACTAAACACACACATAACAAGATTCCAGAAATTTAGTATTTTCAACATGTTAACAGCAGCAGCTAAGAAACTTCATAGCTGGAGTTCTACAAATCCAAATGACTTGCAAGAGGACATTCTGGAAAGCTTATGAAATTGTATATATTTCATTTATAAACATCTAAGCATGATTACATCATTTACCAGGTCGAAATAGCACATGTATAGAATCTGTTCTAGAAGACAGAGAGCACTTCCAAAACTGAACCCAGCTTGGAACAACTTCCATTTCAAAACTATAAGTCCAAATTATACCAAAATTTACCATCAACTAGTTCATGAAGTTCTCAACAACTTTGCTATAGATCACCAAGCATGAAAACATCATTAACATAGCCTAATTTGCTTAACCACCAAATTTGTGCAGAAAAGGTAGATTTGTACAATTAAATATTAAGTGATGTTGAGAACATCACAAATGACCTACCCAACTTCACTAACAGTTAGATCATATTTAAGTAACACCAATTCAAGTCATGGCACTAGCATAAACATTTATCTAATCACTCTTTTCTATTTATTTAGAGTGCATAAGCATAAATGGCATCACATATAAAATATACCTAGAAAATTCTAATAAAATTACAAAGGTAACTACATGCAATCAGGAGGTTACCATAAAAAGTTCACCCCATTTTGACAAGCAGATATGGAGATATCAAAATAACAAAAAGATAAGTGCTAGATAAAGCTTATAACAAAGGAATTTCATAATGGGAACAAATGACCTCCAACAAGGCTAAAAAATTTAACTAGAGCATCATTATACCATGAATAGAATCTCACAAAATTTTCATGGCCAAAGGATCACTACACAGTGAGATACAAAATTACTAAAAACACATGTTTAAATAAAGTGCATCACAAGATTAATTGCAAATCTTAGAAATTATTAACCAACATACCACATATTATATTTTTTAAATAAACTAGACCTCACAGAGAGCACAACACAACTTGAACCAACTAATTTGGACGGTTCCGTGACATTGAGGAAATCCTAACTATTGAAACAAAAGGCACCTTTGGGATATAGATGTATCTCATATTTTTCGAGCAATCGAAATACAATTTTTTATAAGTTCTCATGGTTTGCACTACATATTTCCTCCCCCACTAGCTTGTACAAAAGACATTGTCCATGTACATTACAAATAAACTTGCAAAAGATCAATATGTATGTACATCATCCCACGCACTAGCTACATCCCCGGCCGAAAGGCCCGCAGCAGCCACCACCCTGGTCGTCCTTCTCCACTCCCTCCTTGGGGAATGATCCAAGCTGCCCGAGTAATTTCTGGATCAAACCTCCAAGAATAATTTCTAGCAGCATATTTAGTGCATTTTCCTCCCGCACCGTCCCAAAATACCTCTAATCAAACAACACCGCATTTACCAAACAGCACAGCCAAAAGAAAGGCTAACAATGTTAAAATGACAATGTGCTTAGAACAATATTGGGGTGGAAGAGATTCTTAAGCATCTTCACTTCGTCCTCGAGCTCCCTTACATGTGCCTAGTCAAAAGACTCCCATATAAGCATTTTAGAGTGGAATAAATAAATAGATAGATAACTTGAATTTGAACAATTGGGTAAAATATAAAAGTCAAATCATTTGTTGAGAGCAAAAGTACTCACCATGGAGTATCTTTCGAGTAAAGAGAAGAGAGGTGCTCAAAATGATATTGAAAGATTTCACATTGTTTTTCTTAAATTTCTAGTAATGGTTCGAACCACTGCTCCCTGCATGATGGAGAGGATTAACCTCAGAAGCTACTAAAACAAGTTAACTAAAACCACTTCACAAAGAATTTTGATTCCTTTCAGGTATATCGCAAAACATTGTTAACGAAACTGCATCAAGGAATATCACATGCATAGATTTTGCATCTATTGATCCACTATTGAATCGATTCTCATTGGCTAGATTGAACTGGAAATTGTGAGGTTAAATTCTTTAGAAGCATGTTCAAAAACTTTTGAGGCAGTAATTAAGAGATGACAAGCCTACCAAAGTTGTTGTGTGGAAAAACAATGACACAGTTTGCAGGTTCAATTCCCACAAGTGAACAGTCCTGTCTATGGACATTTTCAAACTGACAATAGATGCTGCAAGGTAGAAAATTTCCATCATCGGAAAGAAAAGGACAAAGGAAAAAAATGCAATCAAACCTTACAAATGAGAGGGTAACACTTCAATGGACAGACTTTGTTGTTAGACCATGATATGTTCAGTACATCACCAGAGTGACCACAGGATGAAGCAATGGTTCCTCTGAAATCTGGAGCAACATTGTTGGGATCACAACACAAGCAGAATCTGCAAATTGCTTCATGCCCTTGACTTCGCATTTCATCTCCTTATCAGCATCGACATGAGCTAACAAGTGCACTAATTTACTCAAACATATAAAGGAATTGTTCTGAAGAAACATACTGTTAATAATTGACAATGACATAGCAGGAAGCAAATTACATCGCCCCATCTCCTGCAGTAACACCCAATCCAATAGCCACTCCTCTCACTATCACTCCAGCTTGCTGCAATTCCACCGAGAAAATGTTATCAACAAAATTTGTAACTTGAAATCTTGAATGTCTGAAGGCTCACCTTGTGTTAGTACCTGATACACAGTAAGCACTTTATTAGGAACTAAGAAAACAGCAAGCACTCCTGGCTGATAACAAATCGATCTCATTGTTTCCACCTGCACAAACAATGTAGTGATCCGGCCTTACTCCAGAGTCCAACCAACCAAATCGATTATAATATAAAATAAAATTTCATTCCCAGCAACAATATCCAAATGAGATGGTCACATCCATAATAGCAGTAGCAGGAGAGGCAGGAAGATGCATGGAGGGACTCCTAGAAGAGAGCGTCTTCCTCAGCTCGAGAAGTCGCCGCCACCACACAGACCTCCCGCCTCAACCTGCAACACCGCACCCGGATCCGCCACCGCAGCTGCGCTTGACTCAACGAAAACACCGAGGGCTCTGATGAACCCCAGTCTGCCCTTCTCCCTCATCGCAGATAGAATGTGAAACCCGCAAATTCCGCACCCCGCAAAACCGTGCAGAAAATACAAGCAGAAATCGACCTCATACGACCACCCGAACCACATCGGCAGAGATCACCCACCGCGCGGAATTCCACGGCTGGGACCAACACCTAAGCTCACCGACAGGCTCGAGGATCTCGCCCTATAAGGGTGTGAAGACAAAAATTAGTTTTCATATCTCATATGGCATAATCAGTTTAGCAACTATTTTGAGGAAACAATGAACACCAACCAGCTAACTAAATTAGATCGGAGGAAACAGGAAAGTTATTGCTAAAGATCTGAACTTGCAAAGAGGAAGAGAATGGAGGGGAAGTGGGGAACAAGTTGCTCACTGTGCTCTCACCGGCTGTGTTGGGCACTTGGGTAGGGAGGGAGAGGGACTCGTGGGCACGGGCCCCTAAGCCGACGGCACCGCAGCAGACTACGACCTTAGAGGTCCCCTCGCACAGGAACGGCTGCCTCCTCCTCCAGCTGCGTCTCCTCCCACGGCCACGGCCTCTCTCGCTCGCTCCCTCGCCTCCGCACCGCTGGCCCTGCCAGCCTCCGCCTCGTCTTCCCCTCGGCCCTCTCTTCCACCGAATCCCCGCCTCGCCTTTTTTTAATCGGCGATGGCTTCGAGCGGCGTGTGAGGCAGCGGGGGTGAGTTGGCGGGGTGAGAAGCCTGGCTTCCCACGTCCAATGTTGGCTATCGGTTCTGGTGCATGTGTTTTATTAGCTCTTAATTTTAATGATAACGGATTATTATGTGTATTTTTCTAGGTATATAATGATTGAAGGCTCTCTACGAGGGACATTTTACTGAAGGGAACCAGTATAATTTAGACTGTTTCGTTATAGTAGAGATGAGCACATGTACCAAATATGGCTGCAACCTTCTCTAGTTTGAGCACCAAATGAACAATCTAACAACCTGATTTGTAGGTCCTACTAGTTAAATACCACTACATCGCAAGGAATAAACATCATTTTACTACTCATAATGTTTTTTGCCTCTTGTTTAGAAACATGCAATGAATTCTATTTGGTCAGATTTAAATTATTAGCACTTAATTTGACATATGAGAATTAATGATGTTGCATTAACTTAGCAAAATATTGCAAATCGGTTCTGTTCCTTGTGGATGAAGTCACTCAGCTAGAGTTTAACTATGAGGGGGTTAAACGATACTACTTGTGTTGTCATTGAATTCATTCGAACCTCTACATACAACTCACACTAATTATAATAGATAAAAGACATCTATTAGTAAATAACAAAAAAACGAGACCCTAAAAGATATAAATAATTCCAATCTATGCACCATAATAATACAAAGCATGATTTCGAAAATACAGATTCTTACTTTCCTAAGCTAAAATAAATTTTCTAAGATTAATCAAATTTTAGGATTTTAATTTTCATATTATTTATTTATTTCTGTTGCTAAAGTCTACTAGACCTCCTGAGCTTAACATAGTCTAATTTTCCTACCCCATGGCTGACGTGGTACCAAGTAAGACGTTTGACGTGGTACCACTAAACCACCTTGAAAACCATGAAAACAAGTGGTTTCAAAAACTGAAGGAGCCAAAATTTATGGTTTTCTAGTTGGAGGACTTTTTTCTGCCCCGTTTAGATCTTTGAATTAAAATTCATTCTTATAATTATAGTTTAGTCATAGATCGATTAAGTTCGTATAGCCACATGCCACATATATTTCTGTACTATTGCTGGCTACAGGGGAAAGATACTTATGTGTTGTACTTGTACTGCAGGGGAGCAAGGCAAAGAGCGTGCTATAAGTTATAGAGGAGAAACATAGCATTAGAATCTATAGAATCAATTTCTATCTCTCATTCTATGAATTTAGGATAGACTTATCTATACCTATACCTATACCCCTATACCTAAGCTAATACTAAAGAGGCAAAATTTCTGCCACTAATAATTTTTCGTCTAACCTAATAATCCTAAAGTGTCTCGGTCTCGGCTATCACAGAACCATCTATCTTTTTTTTGTGTGGAATACGTTTTCGTCCACGAGTGTTCTTTTCTGGTTCTTTTTTTGTTTCTTTCTGTTTTTCCGTCAGACGGAAACCCAAGTTCCATTGTGTACGTCATTTTTTTTGTCTCCATTTTTTATAAACAAAAATCATGAACAACAAATATAGTACTATGGATCTTTAAACTATTTATTTATCCTTCTATCTATAAATATCTGTGACTGAAATCTTAAATAATTTATCATCCATCTAATCTATCTTTCTCTGTAAAATAAAGATTTCCACACCACCAAGTTATTGATGCAATTTTGATTAAGAACAAAACTTATCATATTATTAAATTAATTCTGGTTTAGCTGATTGTTCAATTATTCAAACTGTGCCACAATATGTAAAATAGAGAGATGTCTCTTGTCATAATCATTAGTGGACAAACTGGTACTTCATATATCGGCAACTAATTCCTTATCGACTTATCAAATGTTGGAATTACATATTATTTGTGGGTCCTCATCAAAGGAAGCACATAATTCGATATTACTATAACAATACATGCGTAGTATAAAAAATAAAGCTATGATATATCTACGAGTAATTTTTTTGTGGTTTGTACGGAAGAAAAAAATCTTTCAAAATGTATTTTTTATACAAAGTCGTACTTTAATGATTACTTATTTTTTCCGTTACAACGTACGAGCATATTTGCTAGTATATATTTAAATCTAAACTTTGAAAAATTATGAAATAAATTTTTTCAAAAGAAAATTATGAAATGTCAAATTCCAAACCAAATAACCTAATCTAGAAAGGATCCAAACAGACCCTACATGAATAGATGATATTTGGGCTGTCATTTGTTGGCCTACTCAGCCCACTACACGTAAGTGTCTACTTGCCCTAGGCCCATCCGAGTTCGCTCATAGATTCATATCGCAGGCAGCCGCCGCCACCGTCTCTGATCGTCCACCTCGCAGAGTTCCGCGGCGCCGCAGCCTAAGAATCCTCCCTCCGGCCATCAAATCATGTGAAGGACTTGCAAAATTGATCATCCATGTCCTCTTCATCTGTCAGGTACTTGCAATTTTTGTTGAAACCTTCTCTGGAGATCCGACTGCATTGTGATCATGTCATGGTACTGGTCCATTCCCGTCTCCGATGCCGGCAGCGCCCCAACCAGGCAACCATTCTCCATCTCTGATGACTAGGTCGTCGTTTCCGATCTGATAGGTACATCTCGCGTGATCCCTCCGCGGCACGGAAGCGGTACTAATCCGTTCCGTCGATCGAGTCATATGGAAGAAGGCGGCGGCCATGGCGCGGGCGACCGCATCAGCAGCCTCCCCGACGACATCCTGTTCTCCATCCTCCTCCGCATCGGATCGACTCGCGCCGCCGCGCGCACCAGCGTGCTCTCCCGCCGCTGGCGCCACGTCTGGGCCCGCCTGCCCGAGCTCCGCCTCGGCACCTGCGACGTGCCGCCGGGGGCGACGCTCCTGGACTCCATCGACGCCGCCCTCGACGCCTGCTCCGCCCCGTTCGTCCAGCGCCTCGAGGTGGCCATGTACTGCCATGGCCTCCGAGTCCATGCGCGCCGCGTCGCCCCGTGGCTACGCTTCGCCTCGCAGCGCCGGGTGGGAGACCTCTATATCGAAGTGCCATCCCAGATGAAATTCTTCTTGTCTACTCCTAAGCCCAAGAAAGAGGAGCTCGAGCTTCCTGTGTGCGATGGAGCGACGAGAATCACTCTCTCGCTCGAACGACAATGGAGGCTCCGCGTCTGTCCGGCGGGCTCGTTCACGTCGCTGACCGACCTGCACATAAGCTGCGCCACCATGGAAGGCAGCGAGCTTGGCGCCCTTGTGTCCAAGCAGTGCCCGCGCCTGAGGAATCTCTACCTTTTCGTCAGGCTGGCTGCTGCCTCCAACGTGTCCATACGCTCCAGCTCGCTTGACTCCCTGTCATTCGACGTCGAAAACACCGAGAAGCTAGAAGTCATCGCCCCTAAGCTTGAAGTACTGTCAGTATGTGATGCCACTAAGGCACATATCTCTGCCCCAAAGCTGTCCGAGATAAGTTGGGACGGTGACACTGGCTACGATCCTCAGTGCCACCGCTTTGCCAATGCTGGCCGTCACCTCCGGCTGCTAGACTTGGGCTCAAAGTGTGTGGTCGCTTCCCTGATGCATCGTTTCGACAAAGTTGATGTGCTGAAACTGAACCTGAACCTCTGCAATTTTAAGGTGTGTTGGTTGCAGTCATATTTTTCCTGAAAAATAACTGTTTTGCCTTCTGATCTTGTGATCACATTATTTCTCATCCTGGCAGGGAACAGAGGCATACACAAATTTCTTGAATGAAACGATTGCACTACCCAAGTGTGAGAAACTAAAGTTACGAGTTTCATTAAGGGATTATGACCACAGCTTCGCGTCAAGCATGTTTCATCTCTTGAGGAGCTGCAACAGTACAAGGAAGGTTTCAATAAAGGTCGATTCTGGCCACTTGACGGTAATCTCCATGCTTCTGCAAATGTGTCCTTTTAACTTTTATTGATGGCTTGGTTCAAGGCAACTTTAGTCCTTTCTGATTTCCTTGAGGTGGGGGGCGGGGGCTGGGGGCAGGCCTTAATGGTTATTCGATCAACAAACTGATCATATGCCATAGGCAACCTTCAGTCTAACTATACCTACTCCTAAGTGAAGATTTCTGATAGCCAAACTTTTCTTCTTCTTTTGTGCTGGATTATGGCTCACCTTTGTGTAGCTACAAACAGAGTGTGATTACATGGTCGGAGTGAGACCATGGGGTAACTTCAATGTTGAATGGCAAAAGTTAGTATAGGCCAAGCAGACACTGATTGACAAGAAAGGCATCACAGTTTGGTGGTGCAGTGATTTCCGTTGTGCTAAGAGTGGTGTCAACAAAGGACCATGAAACATTGGGTAGTGTGTTAAACAGTTAGGGAAATGTGTGCCATTGGATCTTCCATTGGTTGGCAGAGAAAAGTGATGATTACTTGTGTGTGGAAATGTCATGACCGTGGGGAAGTGGCCAGATAGGGCAGGAGTGGGAAGTCGCCTACCGTTCAGTCGCCGGTTTCCTACCCGTGGTGGCTGGTGTGGGGAACAACACGGAGATGAGAGAACAAAGAAAGGAGATGAGAATAGGAATTGTGTTGCAATTGCCTGTTTATTCCATGATCACCACTGCATATAAAGAAGATTACAGCTTCATTCTCTCCTATACACTTGCTTGTCCCTAATTCAAGCCTTCCTGATTTGATCCCATGATCCTTTCTCGCCTAATTAGCCCTGTACATTTATTACCGACCATAACATCTCTCCCCTCCTTCGGAAAGAGCTCGTCCTCGAGCTCGAACAATGGGTATTGCTGCTTGAATGCAAGGACTCCCAGGTAGCTTCACTGGCGGGCTGGCCCTCCCAGCGAACAAGAACGTTCCACTGTCCACGGACCAAATGGTTGTGCAGCACCGCAGATGGCGTCGGAATGACCCGGCTATGGTGCATCGGCGGTAGAGGAAAATCTGCGCTGGAGGCATGCCCCGGAAGGCCTTGGTGACACCCACATGGGAGACATTGTGGATCTTGGCGCCATTTGGAAGACGCACGTGGCAGGCCACATCGCCTATCCGTTGTAGGATCTGGTGTGTCTCATAGAAGCGAGGCACAAGCTTCCCCTTGGTTGTGGCTGGGAGTGAAGCAGAGGGCTCATGCAGGAGATTGACCCAGACCCAATCATGGACGGCAAACGCAGAGTGTGCTTGGCGTCGTAGTACTATTTGGCTTGCTCCTAAGCATGGAGCAGTCATTCCCGGGCAGCGAGTAGGAACACATCTCGATCTTGGAGGAGCTGATCAACTGCTAGGGCACCAGCATTGCCAGCTTCATTGGTCTTCATAGTTGGCGGATCGCGATTGTAGACCAGCTTGAAGGGAGTGGTGCCCAGGGACAAGTGGAAGGCGATGTTGAAACAGTACTCGGCGATGGCAGCCAGCGCAACCACTGCTTGGGCCAGTCACCAGTAAGGAAGCACAGGTACATGGTGATGACCTTGTTCACCGCCTCAGACTGTCCATCCTATTATGGGTGGAAGGCAGAGCTCATCTGGAACTTGGTCCCGGAGAGACCGAAGAGCTCGCCATAGGTTGCTGGTGAAGACTGGGTCGCAGTCACTGTTGATGGACGCCGGCAGGCCGTGGAGACGGACGATCTCGTCGAAGAAGGCGCGGGCGACCGAGACAACCGTGTAGGGGTGGCCGAGGGGATGAAGTGCGCTGCCTTCAAGAGATGGTCCAACACCGTGAGGATGACGGTCTTGTTGTTGACACGTGACAAGCCCTTGATGAAGTCCATCGCGTCATTGCTCCAAATAAAGTTCGGCATCGACAGGGGCTGAAGGAGTCCCACAGGATGCAGGTGACTAGTCTTGTTCTGTTGACAGACGACGCATTCGCCAACGAAGGCCTGCACCAGCGCCTTATCGCTGGCGATGTGGAAGTCAGCGCCAAGGCGGTGAAGAGTGCGTTGGATACGGATACCTTCATGGATGATGTGCACCCACAGGCGCACGGTGTCCGCTATCGATACCGCAGCTAGCAATAGAGGGAGACCCGGGGTTCCACTGGTTTGTCGTCCTCAAGCGGAGTGGTGGTGTCATCCGGGTCCGCATCCTTGTGGTCAACGAAGAAGAGGCGAGCGTAGCGATGGCCTCGACGAATTTCTCGTCATAGTTGAAGCAGAGGCCTTGGTGGCGCAGCTCTGCCATCTCGGGGGGTGAGCCGGTGGATGGCGCGGGGCGGAGCATTGGTTGTTGTCGACACCAGCAGGGGAGCCGATAGGGCCAGGGCGTGGCACGGTGCTGTGTAGGCACCCGCCCATGGCCGCCGCGGTAGGAAGACGACATGCAGTCGAGGCTGATGGCGTGCTCCAAGTCGCAGGGCTTGTGCATCTCGACGTCGAAGCAGAGCTCGTCGAGGAGGCCAGAGTTGAACATCTGCTGCTCTTGCTTGCCCGTCAGCGGATCGGTCCGGCTAAGGAGCGCCATGAAGTGGCTCTAGTATTTGTTGACGGAGCCAGTCTGCCGGAGATGGCGTACTTCGCCCAGGGCGTTGCTGCGGATGGAGGCCCGTGACGGTGTACCGTGGCCATGTACCCATGGTACGTGTCGTTGTTCAAATGGAAACAGACCAGCCAAACCTTGTGGTGCTCCCCTGTTTGTTTGCTGTGCGGTGAAGAACTGCTTGCAACGATCGATCCACGACAGTGGATCGTCCTTACCGTTGTAGTGTGGAAAATCCATCTTGAAGTAGCGGGGAACAAGGCCCTCCATCTCCCCACGCCGATGATTCCCATCAGAATCGTTCACCAGGATGAATCGTGTCTCGGTCAGGGGCGCGGTGGGGAGCGGCGGAGCGTCGTTGCCTGTTTGTTCCTTGAGAAAACAGAGAAAGGAGATGAGAATAGGAATTGGGTTGTAATTGCCTATTTGTTCCTTGATCACCACTGCATAAAAAGGAGATTACAGCTTCATTCTCTCCTAAACTCTTGCCTCTCCCTAATTCAAGCCTTCCTGATTTGATCCCTTGATCCTTTCCTGCCTAATTCACCCCTACGACGGCGCCTATAGTTATTACCAACTATAGCAGGAAAACTAGTAGCATGATAAGCAGAGATTCCTTGAAGCCAGCCTCACGCCATTCCTGCCACTTCAGGTTTCGGGAGGCCCAAGCTTTCAACTAGGCCCCACCTACCACTACCAACTTAATGCCCCCACTAGGGTGACAAGCTCTCGCTACTGAGCTCCCGTGGAGTTTCTTCGAATGAAAGATAGAACTACATAATTTGACCGAACATAACATCACATCTATATCCATTGTTCACTAATCGATTCATACTGATTTTTTTTCTTATCTTAATTCCAGGGGTATCCTTGCCCAATCACTTGCTATTGTCGCTGGCCGGAGAGTTGCAAGGCTGATGGCATTACTCTTGAGTCCCTTGAAGAGGTGAAGATTACTTTCATTAGACATTCCTATGGACAAGTGCAGTTCGTGGAGGAGCTCGCCCGATGCCATGCACCAAGCCTGAAAAAGTTGGTCATTAACTGTGATCTATGGAGCGATGGTTCAACCGAAGAGCTACAAGAGAAGGTCGGCGGAATGTTTGATCCAGATGTTATTGTCGAATGCAATGTTATTTAGCGCCAGGGGTGTTTATGTTTTGATGGAAAGCTTAGAGCTTGTAAAAAAATACTGTGCAATTGTCTTGGATTGTTTTTGCACTCCTAGGAGGTGACTGTTTGAGAAGCTTTTGGGATAGGGTTTCAGTTCAAATTTAGACTTCCGACATTTATCCATATTATTATTATTACATTACAAGAAGACAATTAGCATGCGTCATGCCCATGTGATGACTGGAGATAACTTTCGTGCGTTGAACTTGATCATGCATACTCCTATAAGAAAATCAGCACGAGTTCCATTGCTTGTTCCTTGTACCAGTAGATCGGGGTGAAAACGGTATGGATATTTTCTGACCATATTCGAGACCGAATTCATTTAGAGAGGTTCAGATGTGTCCGTATCTGTATCCGAATACTCAAATCCCATATTTATGACGTTGATATCCAATCGTACCCTATCCGTCGTGGCACTATCCGTATTCGAATTCGAATCCGGATAGAAATATGAAAACAAATGTAATATCAATTATATCCATCCATATCCGATCTGTTTTCATCCCTACCAATAGAGCAAAACTCCCTGTCCCAGGCGAATGGCGATAAGCATGGAAGTGGTGACCGGCCCCTTGCGTTGGTCCACAGGAACTTGACAGCATCTCTCACAAGACTAGTACTACCGGCGTGGCTAGCATTCAGACATCCGGACGGACGCGTCCGGATGCCTGCGCAGCCCGCCTTCGTCCGCCCGCTCCGACACGTTCGTGCACCCTGCCCTCAACGTGCACCCCCTGCTCCTCGCGTCGGGCTGCACAGCCCGCCCCCCGCCTCGCACCCGCACCCTGCCCCCACTGCACCCCACTCCTTCCCCTGACCTCGTCCTCTCTCCGCCTAGGCGGGACCCCGGAGCCAGCCCCCAGCTCGCTGCGTCCCTGGTCCCCAGCTTTGCTACGCCCCATTTCTCGTCGCTCGGGTCCTGCGCCCATCACTCACCCTGCCCCGTAAAACACTTGTAATATGAAACACTCGGATGCAACATACGTCAGCCACAGATGAAACATTTGAAACAAACATATGCAACATCGAGATAAAATACTTGCAACATATGTGTGAAACATATGCAACATCCAGATAAAACGCTTGCAACATGTGTGTGAAACATTTGCAATATCCAAATAAAACACTTGCTAGAACATGCATCTGAAACAGATGAAACACTTTTTCAAAACGCTTGCAACATACCACTGAAAACACTGCAAAAATATGTAACATGTACAACATCTAGATTTACTTTTACAACATTCATATGTAACAATTGCAACATACCTCAGAAACATCTGAAATATACATTTGCAACATAGGGGAGGGGATGCCCGGGGCCAATCGATTTTCGGTCGTCGGGGTGGGATCCGGCGGCGAGCGGCGGCGAGCATCACCAGCACCGGCCACGCTTATGGATGCCCTTGGCTCGGCAGGGAAAGACCTGAGGCGCCACGGCACGTGTGCCCCAGTGGCCATGGCGGGGTCAGCGGCACGCCCGACGGCGGTGGGCAATGGACGAACGACGAGGGCTCGAGCGGCGTAGGTGACTGGGACGTAGGTGAGCGGTGTGGGGAGTGAGGGCGCGTGGCGCGGCTGGCGATGGGGGAAGGCCACGGTGCGGCCTGACGATCGCGGTGTGGGAGAAGGAGGCAAGCTGCATAGACGCTAGACGAATAAGTATGAAGTGGGGATTTGTTTTTTTTTTTTGAGAGAGATGGGCCTGCTCCTGTGGGCCGTGTCCGGATGAGAGTCACGGACGGACGCCCGTTCTAGATCATTATGGCTAGTACTCTGCTCATCCTTTGCTTGGGTAGGAACAGTTGACAGTGATGAGTTGGATATGTATCCTCCCTCCGGATCCGTGGCAAACAAATATTAGTATCTCTGTCTGAAAGCCCGTGTGGTTGCCTGACGGTTCCGAAGCCCCCTCTGTGAATGAAGCCAAATCTGTGAGCACTTACTTCGAAAATGTAAATAATCACACACCCGAAATAAAGGAACTAGCAGTGTTTGGCCTTGTTTAGGCCCGGTTTAGTTTGCAAAAAATTTTACAAAATTTTTCAGATTCTCAGTCACATCGAATCTTTAGACACATGTATAAAGCATTAAATATAGATAAAAAATAAAACTAATTACATAGTTTAGACGAAATTCACGAGACGAATTTTTTAAGCCTAGTTAGTCTATGATTAGATAATATTTGTCAAATAACAACGAAATTGCTACAGTAACGTTTCCCAAAAATTTTCGAGAACTAAACAGGCCCTTTGGTTTGACTTTTGCTGATCACGCGGGGTGGTAGGCCAGCTGCGGTGCGTAAGATCAGACTCAATATTCAATCTCACGACTTTTGCTGACCACGCGGTGTGGTAGGCCAGCTGGGGTGCGTAAATTCAGACTCAATATATTCAACCTCACGGTGGATCTTTTGCAATTTATATGGGCTTGGCCCAATAATTAATTGTGAAATTCTTAATAAATCTTAAAAGCCCATTCATGTGAGCAAGAGGGGATGTGGAAACTCTTTTGTACCACCTTGTTGAAGTGGAGGTAGTTATACTTAAATATGTAAGTCCTTTCCACTTCCTCAAGTCTAGTGTGAGGAGTTAGAGAAGCCCACACGCGCTCGCTCGCCTCACCGGGCGGGGCGGGGCGAAGGGCTGCGTGAATGGTCCGCCGAAATCCGGCTCCTCACCTTGCAGGAGCGCGATTTCGTTTTTGGTTTCTTGGCCTTCAAGTTGCATGAGTCCTAATCGGTTACAAATTAAGAGTCCTAAATCAATTTAGATCGTGATCGCGACATTAGATTGGTTGGACATGAATATATAAGCAACCTGCCGGCCACGCGAAAATGTATCCAGTTGAGCTAAGATTTTTGCCTCTACTCGCTATTACGCCGTCGCTGTAGCTACTCAGCGACCGGGTGAGCATGTCTCCGGAACCCTCATCTTTGCGATCCTGCACCGGGAGAAGGCGAATAAGATTTTTGGGAAGCGTTCTTCGCGCGACTGCTCCCAAAGCTTCCACAACGGCTCGTCTTCCGGCGTGTCGGCTTCGTCGTGCTAGAGCTCACGGGATCGTCATCAAGAATACTCCTCCGCCTCTCATCGACGACTTCGACGACGACTTCAACATCGACGACATCGATATCAACGATCTCGTTCCATCACCACCGCTAGCCACATCTTCAACACCATCTACTACTACTATAACCGAAAGGTATAATTCTCTTGATCTAATCTTGACGTTCGTACAATCTAATCTATCTGCTGGACTATCAATGCTTGTCATGTTGATGCTATGAAATATGCTGATCTGCTATACTAGTATGCCATACATGTTTTGTCTAGTTCATATATTTGCCATGACTTATGTTCTAGATTTAATCATGCTTTTAATCTGGAAATTGGCTAATTCTTTTAACAGGATCAGTATCAATCTTTGGTGGTGCTGGATGTGAACTTAAGTCTCGATTAGTGCAGTGCCGAGGGCAATCAGCGTAAAGGATGTGGCGATAGCATAGCATATACTATCCTAGTAGCATCGTAGAGTAAAGCGACAGCGCTGCCAGAGTGACGATTGTGCGCCAAAGGGAAGGAAATCTAGACTAGATTTTGTTCTCAGTTGCTGTTTGGTTCTTGCCTGCCACCACACCATTGTAACTCGCCGGCCTTCTGGATGCCGCCGGCATGTTGCTGTCTTTCAGAAACAGGCCAAGAGGAAAGTTAGGATACGTTTGCATGCACAGCAAGCTTTGTCTGGCCCCTGCTTAGGGCTGGTTTAGTTCGCGAAAAATTTGGCAAAAGACTACTGTAGCAGTTTCGTTGTTATTTGGTAATTAGTGTCAAATCATGGTCTAATTAGACTTAAAAGATTCGTCTCGTGAATTTCGTCTAAACTGTGTAATTAGTTTTATTTTTTATCTATATTTAATGCTTCATGCATGCGTCCAAAGATTCGATGTGACGGAGAATCTTGAAAATTTCTGGGAACTAAACAGGCTGTTAGCCAGGTGGGGCTAACCTATCTTGTCATGCCAATTTAGCTAGCTTTTCTAGACCAGCGAAGAACAGCTCGCTCGTGCAGCAATCGAGGCAGCAGGTCAAGGGATCCAAATACGTTTTGGTCTTTCATTTCTCGCTGGGCGAGGTGAGGCGAGTGATGGAACGAGGCGTCTGATCCTGTGGACGCTTGACACTCATGGTTCAGTTTCAATTACAAAGACTTGAACCCTACTATCACGGCACCACATCTTCTCTTGTTATGAACTATGCACTACCTGGTTGACCTCGGCACCAAGTTTAATCTTTGCAGGTAAATAAAAAGCACAAGTAAGAACAAGGAAAATACAATCCAAAACATTACAGATGTATGATTAAGGGACACAGATCGTGTACAGTTGTTACTGCTACTACAAGATAAGCAATGGCTGCACCTGAGCCATCCATAGGAGAATGAACGGCTTGGATGAGAGACTTTCTTTTTCTTTCTTTTCTCTTTACTTTATTCTACCAACAACTCTTTTGGAAGGAAATGGCAGCAGCAAAGAAGTGTTTGGCGCCATTTTATTAATGAGACGAGCAAAGCGACCCACTTCGGTACAAAAACCTTTGCAAAATATTCCTTCCTTTGGCTAATTGTACATGTTGCAGTTTTTTTTTGCGAATTATACAAGTACAAACGTAGACACTTAACACGTACGTACACTCACCCCTGTGAATACAGGTACGTAAACCCTACCCCTATGAGCACATCCGAAAAGATTTGCCGGCACATCTTGAGATTGACGAAGTCACCGCAGGCGCCTCGCTGTCGATAGGAACGTCGCCTACCACTAAAAGCACAACGCCGTTAAATCCTGGAATAAATCTAGAAAAATACGAGCATTCATGCAAGTCGGGGACTTAAACCCGGGTGGATAGGTTAGACCATAAGGAACCTAACCAACTGAGGTAGGCTCAATTCACACATGTTGCAGTTTTAACCATGGGATAGATGGCCGGCACTTTTGGAAAATATGTTATGTAAGTATAGGTTAATTGTACATGATGCAGTAATTTGAAAAATCATTACAGGGGTTGTTTGGTTCCCCAAACTAAAATTTAGTCCCTATCACATCGAATGTTTGGACACTAATTTGAAGTATTAAACATAGACTAATTACAAAACTAATTACACAGATTGAGGCTAATTAACGAGACGAATCTATTAAGCCTAATTAGTCCATGATTTGACAATGTGGTGCTACAGTAAACATGTGCTAATCATATATTAATTAGACTGATTAAGGCCATCAGTTGCGGTTTCACGAACCAATGATCGTTGATTATTCAATGACAAATTAAACTATGCAAAAACAAAACCCAATTTGGGCAGTGACTACTGAATGTATAGTCTTAGGGGTGGCCAAGACCACTTGGAGACGTCCCTAATGGACTCCGAGACGATGCATGGTCCAAAAGGCATTAAGGCCACTCTATCAGATTATGTACATCTACTTGTTTTGACGATTCTTGTTGACTCTAAGGAATTTGGACCTGAGACCACTGTTGTTGGAAAAATTATCTCCGTAGCCTTTTATGATATGTAGAGCATGAAAAACGAAATAGGATACATCATGAATGACACGTGCAGGCTACTTCTAAAGTCTGAGATCAACTCAAACTTAATACAAATTGGGCCTCCAACTTGGCTTGGAAGCTTACACTAGCCTTCTAAGGATGTTGCCGAGGAGGAGGATACACTTGAGGTGTTCTCCACGTGGTCGGGACGTGCTCTAACTTATGCTAGAGTCCTAAGGGTGATTACCAGGCTCAAGGCGACGCCACAACACCGGGCATAAAACAACAACATAATGTTGTGATCATTTGGAAGCCTTACCCACGTGATATTGAGGTGGGGATATATCCATTTTGAAGCATATCAAATAATCTTTCCATCAAATACTCATGGGTTTCAATCACACTCTTAATAAAAGAAATATGACCTTGCAAGTATTGTCGGTATGCCGATGAACCTAATGTTAGGCTTTAATGAGTTTGCACTTCAAAATTGGCTTTGTATATGTACACCCCATTTTGTTGGTGTCTTTCCTAAATTTATATCAGCATCGTCGTTGTTCCTAAACACATTAAATAATGACACTAGGTAGTAGCAAATTTTTATTTATATCATTATATGCAACCTGTTGTTGATAGTTTTTATGGTCAGCATCCAAAGGATGCATATCCTCATCACAAGGTTCGTTAGAAAAATCATATGCTCCTTAATCCCTCCATGTATTTAAAACTAGGAACAGTTCACAATCGGTAATCTTGTGCTAAGGACGTCCGTCTGTTCGGATGTTCCATTGGTGGGCCACGACACCAGCCCAACACTCTTCACTTACGTATGCGCTCGTCCACTCGCCTCCAACTAAATCCACTCATGAGCCTGTCGTTTGTTCCTCTCCATTCACCGCACCTTCACGGCATGCTCCAGCGCGACCACGCCCCCATGACGCTCTCCACTGCGCCCGACCGACCGCCGTTCTCTCTCTCCACCGCTCTCCAGTGCTACCGCCCGCCATCCTTCCTCTCCACCGGGCCATCCACTCGCCGCAGTGTTCTCCACCGCGCTGGTTGCCTTCTCCACAGGAGTGGCGCGCCAGTCCATGACATCGAGCTCCACGTCGATGAGCTTCCATTCATCTAAGGCAGGAAGTAGATATTGCGTTGAAAGCACATGTTGCAAGCATATGTTTCAAGTGTTTTTGATGTTTCATATATAGGTATGTTGCCGGATGTTGGAAAAGTAGATCGGGATGTTGCATATATTGCAATAGTTATACACATGTTGCAAACATCTATTCCTAATGTTTTGTCTATTTTTAGACGTATGTTACAAGTGTGTTTATCTAAATGTTGCATATGTTTCACACATATGTTGCAAAGTGTTTTATCTTAATGTTGTGTATGTTTGCAATTGTTTTAAGTGGTTTTGCAAGTGTTTCAGACGCATGTTTCAAGTGTTCCATCTGTCTTCAGACATATGTTGTAAGTGTTGTATTTGGATATTTCAAAAGTAGATTGGGTCTTGCACATGTGGGAATGTGACACGTTTGGTGCAGCTGGGCGCGAGGGGTCGAGCTGGGTCGGGAGACTCCACGCGGGTCTTGTGGGCACAAGCGTCATGTGGGATCGGACAGTACGTGGAGTGCATGCACGGGTTTCCGAACATGGGTATCTATCCGGACATCCGGGCGCTAGCACTGCCGCTTTACTGTGTCTTTGCCTTGCTCTGCTATATATTATATATATTAGACTAATAATTAGTGGCACTTACTGGGTGTAATGGACTCTTATCTCATCATTATTTCTTGGAGTAATTAGGTTGCTTTTTCTTTCACCTTACCACGTAACACAGATCATAATCCACGAGTCGAAAAGCTGCGCACTTGCTTCTTGGCTGTCGTATCATGGTAAAGATTGTTGGGTCCATCATTACCACAAGTCCTAAAAGACAATGTCTGCTAGTAACCACTGAAACCCAGCATATTCCCTTCGCTCGGGACAAAATTGTAAGTTGATACCGTCGGAACTTCGTCGATCAGCATTCATACGTTTCGTAAACATTTTGTTGAAATGTATAATAATGTTGCACTACTTACTGTGACATCAACAGTGAATTAGCTTAATATTTTCATATGCGGAGATGCAGAATCCAAATAGTGGATATATTTCCACAGTATTATATATGTATTCCAGTACACCTTATCTTTTTTTTAAATGAATCAAGCAGCAGAGCTGCCGATTATAATAGAAAGAAGATGAACTTAGACTGGACAATAAAAAACAACAACAAAACTCAATAAAAAGGAAAAAAATAACTCCAGTCGGTCAGATTGGACCATCAACATGAACCGCACAAAGCCAAAACTCAACTCAGGAAAAAAAATAAAAAAAACGCTGTCACCATCTACAAACAACTAACCAGTCATCACACTGCACCGCCAACCCCACGAACGACAAAGATGCCAGGGCAAAAACGCCATCGACCGCACACGCGTTCATTACTCACGATGACCCGAGGTAGCCTGCTGCCAAGCAGAACTAGCCACTCAAGATGATGTACCACACCGGACTAGCCACCGTCAAGCAGGCTAGCCGTCGTAGTCCGCTGCAAACTGCCATACCAAAGCATGTGCAACTGCCTCTGGCGCTCACCAAGCTGATCCCGTCCACCGAGATCTAGACGCGTACATAATTGTGTCCAGCAACCTAGCTGCCTCATCGAAGGTAGAAGTGTCACATGGATCCTCCATCTACCGATCAGAAAACCTCCTTGTGTTGGAACAATCACCGCTGAGTAGGATCACCCGCTGCCAAACCACACGCAGGTCACCTCGGCACCACAATCTGCAGGTCACCACCTCCCACGCCGGCCCCCTCGCCAACTTCATGGGTGCCGCCGACGCTAACCTCCTCACCATCTTCGTGGGCGCAACTAGCGCACGGCCCCCACCGTCGTCCTCCACTAAGCAGATGTCAAGCCCCCAATCGCTGCGCCAACGCCCTTTTCCTAGCCACCTTCCGACACCATGGACACTGGACCCCGAATCCTCAACTAGCTAGGTTCCACCTTGTCGGCAACCGCCACGGTGGGCATAACACGAGCTTCAAAGCGACACCTCCAACGAGGGGAGCTACGCCACAAGCGCCGTCATCGCCTAACCAGAAGGCTAAGGTTTTACACCAAAAAAAAGCGCCACGTAAGGGGAGAGGGCTAATCGATGGACGCTTCCAAGGAAGTAAAGGGTGCCCGGAGGCATCGCCGTCATCGACCCAAAGAAGGGCAAGGCTTTCACCAAGGCCCCCAACCCCCTGCACGGACGTCACATCATTGCTACCGTTGCCAAGCGTGGGTTGACGCCCATCTTTGCCAACACCGGAGCTCAGGGTTGCACATGGTTGAAGCCACAAAACAGGCCCCAAGCCGTCGAAGCCTAGGGCAACAAGGCAGCATCGCCAGTGTCCAACTCGGCTGCCGACCGTCGTCGCTACTGGTCGCCACGCGCCACTGCCGCCGCCCCCACCATACTGTAGAGCACGGCCCTGACGAAGTTGTAAGCCACCGCCGCTGCCGAGAGACCCTGTGGGCCATCGGACCGCTGCCATCGAAGAGACCGCTAGCCGCCCCTACGTCCGGCCGAGAGGCCAGGGACCAGATCCAGACGCCGAAGGACTGCATCCGCCACCCCCCGAGCCCCGATCACCGAAGCCGCGCCCAAGTCCTCGATGCAGCCAAAAAGTAGTCGCCTGCTGCCCATCGCACCTTCACCATCGCCGTTGCCCACTGCCCGACGAAGCACCGTGTGGATCCGGCCTTGGAGACACCGGATCCATCCACCACCAAGGCACCAGAACCCCCAGCAACCTCTGTCGCCATTGCCGCCAAAGATAGCAGCAGCACCCTGAGCCTACTGCACGGACCCCACCCCTGCCTTCCTTGCGCCTGCATAGGCCTCCAGGCGGAGCACTCCAGCAGTGGCGGCGAGGTGGAGGAGGGGGAGAGGGGGTGACGGCAGAGAGATTGGGGCGCCGCCTGTGCTGCCCGCTTGAGGATGACGCGGGGGCACGGCCAAACCAAAAGCTGACGAATATTGTTGTTCCAACTCTAGTACACATTAGCTTGTTACATTGAACCTTCCACTGCAGCAAGTACTCTCGTCCTGATGGGCGTTCAAATCGGATGACTATCTGACCAATTGTCTTTCTTGGTTCTTCTGTTAGCAAGCACAACCAGCATTATTTTTCTTCAGCAATAAAAAGCAGATGTGAACATCAATAAAAGGTGTACCTATATAGCAGTCGCACATACATGTGTTATGGAATTTGACATCAGGTTTTAGGTATCATGCATGAACTTTGGTTACAGTCAAAATAAAGGTGTGTGCCTAAGTTGCCCAATCATAGCAAAATATCAGAGTCGCACCAGAAGGTGTAGTCATTTTATCTGTTAGCCACATTTTACCTAATTAGGAACCATCTCTTCTAAATTACCATACGTACATGTGCTTGCGTCATATGAGTTCATCGTTGAGTAATTTAACTTTACCCCCTGTTCCAAAGCAACCATTCGTAAAGATGGAGGACGGAGCCATTTCAGTTGTACTCGCTGCTGTCATGTTCACGGTAATGGTGGTGCATCATGTGTATAGTATTTTAAACAAGGCTAAACACAACTAATGGGGATGGGGTTTGGTTCCCGATCTTCCATGAGATTGAAGACAACTAATGATTTAGGAGCGACACATCAATCCAACTTCACATCATATGACTTGAACCCTGCAACCACGTCTCCTTCGGTTATCAAGGTGAGCCTCATCCAGAATCTGTTAGGTGCTGTGTTGCCGTTTTTTGAGCCGTTTGGACCTTGTAGCGTGTTGGGACTCCTTAAGGACACGAATAAGGGTCTTTGGCCACCCCTTAGACTATATAATCAGTAGCTGTCACCCAAGTTAGGGTTTGGGTTTTACTTTAGATCAATTTGTCATTATAGAGTCACCATTCATTGGTTTGTGAAACCACAACTTATGAGCTTCATCTATATTTGCAATTGTTGCTTTACTTGAGTTGTGTTTATCTTGTTTTGGCTTGTGTTTCTCGATTCACAGTAGGGATTAGCCTTCTTAGCGAGGTTAACCGGATTGTGACACGATTGTTCGTGTCTTGTGATCTGAAGCCGGATCAGTACGTCGCTCTCGAACCAAATTGATAGTTATCTCAATCCACTAGAGTGATCACCTATAAGATCAGGTCCCAATGCCACATTATAGTTGTGGCAGTCCACCTTAGGATGGATTAGGAGGAGCCTTGGGATGCTCGCATCACGGCCGATGCCACAAGGTTCATGATGTTTGAGGAATTTTTTTTCCTAAATATTGGCCAGAATTTCTTTTCTAACTAATATTTGAATTACTTAACTGCTTTATTATCTATTTGGAAAACAAAACTATGATTTGTTGAAGCTTTTGTCTCTTAGGAGGTAACAAAAGTACCGTAGCAAGGACCATTGGACATACAAATGCACTTTTGTCGTAGAGCCATGCTTTCTTTGTTTGAATACATGCATTGTCTTGTACCTTGGCAATTCTTTGGGTAGTTCTAACAAAGCTAGTTGCAAGAATTTTAAACTAAGAAACCTTTTGAATTCACTGTTGCTACTATACACATTGCAACAACATATGATTTTCCATTTAACGTAGATACAATTGAGTATGTCACATCTAGAATTCCCAGTGCTTGTTGTTTCCCTAGTCGGGTTATTTGGTAAGATGCACGCTTAGAAAAATGAATATGTCCGCCTCCAACATGTCAGGTGCGGTACCTGCAGAGTCTTCAGCGATGTAAACATCCAGATGAAACTGGTTGCTAGCAAGAAGAATAATGGTATTAAAGAACCATTGGTGAATGTTGTTATCATGTGCTGTTTTATAGGTCCATGTTGCCAGCACTATGTTAAATTGATTGGTATTGTTCTCAGGATATGCTGGGATTCTATCAGCTAGTTTTTAAGCCCCCCTTTAGAGCAAAGGAAAAGTATAGCAAACTTGGAGGATTATAATTTTAGAGGAATATTTCTTGTCTGTTTTTTTGGAACAAATGATTAAACCCTATGAAATTTCTTTAGATTACTATTGGATATATGAAACCATGCATAGGAATTTTGGAGCAAAAGTAGAATAGTTTTTTTTGTGTCTATCTCTTTCTTGAAATTCGTATATTTTTCCTGTGCTGCATCTCTAAAGGCAATTGAAACTTTCTTATGCTTTAAATTCATGTAGAACTGTAAGTTCCATACAACTTAAATCCTGTGTTTTTTCCAGTACTATATTTTATGAATCCTGCATTAAAAGTAGGCCCTAAATGTGAATCTAGCAGGTCTATGCATGCAAGAAATCCATCTGCGCGCATACGTGATCCGTGCTGATACAGATTTCAGATTAGCAAATTGTTTATTAAAATATAAGGGTAAATCTTATGTAACATGCCGTTTGATATCTCTAGATATTTCACTAACACGTGAGGGTCCCAAGTTTTGGACCTTCTCGGTGCTGTAAATGCACAGAAATTATGACAGCAATGATGTGCGAAGAATTGAGGAATATATAGTTAATTTACAGCCAGCAAAGGTTGGATAGGCACTAATCAATGTTCAGGCAGCACAAATGTGCTTTTCACCAACCGACGGTCTAACACTACGTGGCCTGTTCAGATCCACTTATTTTTAAGGAGCTTTGGCTATAAGTTAGTTTTTTTATCTACACCTTGCAAAATAGATTTCTTTTTTGAAACTTAAGCAAAGGTGTTTGCCACACCCAGCTTATCCCTTCTGGTCATCGGCCATTGCCACCGCCCCGCTGTTGCGTCCTCCTTTCTCCACCGCTAAAGCCCCACCGCCAAGGCGTCCTTGGCCGAACCGTCCTTCCCCACGGCGGTAATCATGGAGGTGGCACCGCAGATCGAAGCCGGCGCCTCTTGTGAAGGAGACAACAGGAGCTAGCGCAAGGATTTCAATAGCGGAGCTATGCTAGGCCCGAGGGAGCAGATTGCAGATGGAGCAAGGGGGAAGATGGAGGTGCGCCTGGGGAGGGGGAGAAAGGGAGATAGAGCCCACCGAAGGAGCCAGGAGAGACATTGAATGCACGGGTGAAAGGTCCTAATATGGCTAGAGGGGGGTGAATAGCCTATTTAAAACTCTACAAGATCACTAGAGCAATTTGATTAGTATGACAGACGGCGAAATGCAAATTTGTTCTAGCTCTACAAGGGTTGCAAGCCACATACCCAACAATTCTAGTTGCTATGATCTCTAAGCACACAAGCGGCTATGTCACTACTCACTAAACAAGGCTACACTAAAGAGCTCCACTAGATGAAACTAAGCTACAAAGGAAGCTCTCAATTCTAGCTACACTAAAGAGCTTGCTACAACTAATTTGCGAGAAAGTAATGGAGTGAGTAAGGTGGTTATACTGCCGTGTCGAGGAATGAGCCAATCACAAGATGAATACTATTCAATCGACGGGAGAAATCCAAGAGACAAGTGACACACCAATTTTTCTCCCGAGGTTCACATGCTTGCCGGCACGCTAGTCCCCATTGTGTCGACCAACACTTGGTGGTTCGGTGGCTAAGAGGTGTTGCACAAACCTCGTCCACACAGTTGGACATTGCAAGAACCTACCCACAAGTAAGGTAACTTAACGACACAAGCAATCTACTAGAGTAACCTTTTGGCTCTCCACCGGAGAGGGTACAAGACCCCTCACAATCACCGGAGCCCGCCATGAACAATCACTAACACGTACCGAAGCTCCTCCGCTGTTCTAGGTGGCAACAACCACCAAGAGAAATAAGAAATCTATAGCCACAACGATCCCCAAGTGCCACTAGATGCAATCACTCAAGCAAATGCACTTGGAATCACTCCTAATCTCACTATGATAATGAATCAATAATGGAAATGAGTGGAAGGTGTTTGCTTAAGCTCACAAGGATGTTAGGAATGTCAAAGTGTCAAGAGAGTGGGCCCTAAGCCGGCCAAACACTTTTTATAGAGCCCCTGAAACGAATAGAGCCGTTAGGGTCAAGAGAGGGGCCTCTATGCACTGACGAGATGCGCCGATCGAGTTGACCGGACGCGCCCACGCCAGTGTCTGGTCATGGATCCAACGCCACGTGTCCTCGCTTTGAATATTACGCGTCGATCTTCAATGATCATCTCTCAGTCACGTGAATGGTTAAGTCATGACTGGACTCGACCCTCAACCGACCGGACTCACGGCCACTGCGCGTCCATTCAAGTTCAGTAAGCATCCAGAGCCGGAAAACACTGACCGGACACGTCAGGTCAATGTTGACCTGACGTGCCCCAGCGTTCGGTCCTCACTCTTCTCTGCAGTGTGCTCCTGAGGTGCTGACATAAGCGTATGTCAACAACGACCTGACGCGGACCCTGCGCGTCCGATCACTGAAAGGTCCTAATATGGCTAGAGGGGGTAAATAGCCTATTTAAAAATCTATAAATCACAAGAGAAAAAGATTAGTATAACAAACAGTGTAAAGCAAGTTTTGCTCTAACTCTACAACGGTTGCATGCCACCTGAAAGCATTTAATTGGCCTAGAGGGGGGTGAACAGGCCTATTTAAAAACCTGAAACTCAAAACTCAACTGCGGAAGTTAAATTCCAACCGGTACTACCGGTCTGTCTGGAGCGGTACTACCGGTCTATGAGGACCAGCACTACCGGTGCAGACAATCCGGTACTACCGGTGCCCTACAGAGGCTACAAAATCAGAATAAATTGAGCTTTGATTTTGGATTCAAGTGTTACCCCACACTTCTTGTTGATGTTGAAGGCGATGCTGAGGTTCCCAAAGCTTGGCTCCTTCCCAAGTTGTAGATCGGGCCTTCCGACCTAAGAATAGGGGGTAGGGAGGAAGAACACAAGCAAACACAAGAACAAGGGTAGTCAAAGCTACCACCATAGCAACAAGCACGCAGGACACAATATTTATCCCGAGGTTCGGCAACCCCCACACAGGAGTTCCTACGTCCTCGTTGTTGAGGTGACCACTAAGGTCCGACCACGAAGGTCTCCTCCCTCAAGTAACCATGAAGGTTAGCTTGAGTTTTCCACTAAGAGAGAGGGTGATTACAAACACTTCGGGATGCCCTCACAAATGATTCAACACGGGCAACCACGAAGAACGCCTAGCCGGCTAGGGTTCCAAGAACCCAAGATTAACAAATCCAAAACAAACCGGCAAGACAATGGATCGAAGTGCTCAAGTCATAGATCGAAGCCTCCCACTCTCAGATCACACTTCTCTAGCTTTAATCTTGCAAGGATTGAAGGCAAGGAGCAAAGAGGGAGAGAGAGTGGGTGAGTCAATGCTTGGGAGCTCTTTTCTCAGATGGGGAATGAGTAGAATAGTGTTGGTAACGGTTAGAAGTGGAGGAGAGAAGAATATATACTTTGTAGTTCAGAACAACTACCGGTACTACCAGTGAGGTCCCACCGGTACAATCGGTCCTCCAGATCTAGCCGTTGGAGCTGCGCAGAAGTTATGCAAAAAATGACTTACCGGTACTACCGGTTTTCCACCAGTACTACCGGTCTAGACCGGTACTACCGCTAGAACTCCGGTACTACTAGTAGTTCATTTTTCCGCAACTTCGCGCGCGCATAGCCCAGCTACCAAGCAGACCGGTACTACCGGTTAAGGGCCACCGATACTACCGGTGCAAGCAGAGAAAACTATATATATTCTAAGTGCGTGCGAGTGCAAGGTGTCTCTCAAGCGCATAAATTAGTTTGACAAGAGCACTTCTAACCATATCTAGCTAGCCTATTTTGCATCCCTCTTGATAGTACGGCATTTCCTATGACTCAATTTTAAAAATAAATTGTGAACTGATTGAGTCAAAGCGCCTTCTGTCCATAGAAAATTTAGGGTTGCTCATATCACCAAATGTCATTGTTTAATCTTGTAATGGACTAATACCTGTGAATACATCTTGAATAAACTTGTTAGTCCCTAATTTGATTGTCATTAATTATTCAAAACCCACATTGGGGGCGAATGTACTTACAAACTCCCCCTTTTTGGTAATTGATGACAACCAACTTAGGCTTATAAATAATTGAAAGAATTTAAGCTTTTGAATTCCAAAATTTAAGTTGAGCTCCCCCTTAATGTATGCATTGGATTTGGAATTTCAACTCTTGATACAAATCAAGATGACATACATTAAGAGCAAGCTCCCCCTAAATTTTGCAATCCGTGGGGTGCCTAAATGTGTGTGATAAGCAAGATATTGTGATGCAAAATAACAAGATATCTCCCAAAGAATGAAATAAGAGAACTTGAATGGTTATGCAAGAAAGAAAAGGACTTAAAATCATCATAACCATTCTAAAACAACATTGCACCAACACAATATCAAGAAAGCTAACACAAGCATGATATAGCAAATAAGCATAGGTGTCTAGCTTACAATCATCCAACACACACAAATAGTTCGAAGTTCACCACATAGTTCACCACTAAGATAGGGTTATTACATAACCAAATTTTAACTACCCTATTACATCATGATAAAATCCTAACACTCTCTCTTTGGCATCAAGTGCGAAAAAGGGTAGGCCACGAGAAACGGCAAGGGTAGAAAGGGGAGCCACTAGTAGTCCGAGAAGCCCTCACTGTCGCTGTAGTGGTCGTAGCGGCTCCTCCCAAAAAGTGCAGAAGAGGTAGAAGGTCCGGGAACCGCCTCAGTACTGGTGAAGCCACTAGTCCTGGTCATCTCATCCGCAGTGGCAAAAAGGTCATTGTAGGCAGCAGTGTTGACCAGGCATGACTGAGTGAGAGGGTCCACATATGTCTCACTACCAACCACAAAGTCCGCCGGAGCACTAGTGTCCTCCCCCTAACCCCAGCAGCAGCAGCACCAGAAGAAGAGCCATACATCTCATCATACTGAGCATAGGGGTCAGGAAACTCACAAAGGGGAGAGACAGGAGCAAGATTGGCTTGGTCCTCTAGGCGGCGAAGGCGCTCATCTATCCTCTTCGTCGTGTAGCAAAAATATGCCAAAAACTTCTTGAAAGCAAACTTGGTGGAGAACTCCCTGCGCTCACCTCAATGTGGAGGAGCAACAGGAGCACCACCAAGTGGAGCATCATTAGTACCACCATGCTGAGGGGCATCAGCTGTAGCTGGAGCAAGAGCTGAAGTAGAGCAGGGGCATCCTTGGGTGTGTGAGGAGCCAGAAGCTTTGACGTGTAGGAGGCATGCTTGGTGTCATGGCTAAACTCATAGCCAACCACCTGCTCAATGATATACATGAGGTAAGGAGCATAAGGTAGTGACTTGTGAGAATCCACAACCACATCTGTAATCTTGAACCACATGAAGTCAGTAACACTGAAGCGACCACCACCAGCTCCAAAATGACAAAGAATTTTGGGAGCATCTGCCTGAAGATTGTCCTGATCTCCAATCTTGGGGTCAACGGAAGCTCAGAGGAGATTGTTGAGAACAAAGAAAGCAGGCTTCAGAAAGGTGGTCTTGCCATCAGCCAAGTGCTCAGATTTGTACATTTGTGCTGCCCTCAAGTCATCATTGTTGATGCCATTGTAGAATATATCAGACAAAGCAGGAGCATCCCTATCATGATGATCAAACCCAAGCAGGCGAGAGAAAGTGATGTAGTCCACCCTATAGTGAGTACCTTGGGACATCCAATGAAGCACTTTGGTCTCATGATCAATCCAAAGGGTGGCCCAGAACTGACAGAGAATCTCCTCATTCCAATCATGCTGGAAAGTCATAAGAGGCAAAATGCGCCACTCATCCAATTGAGCAAGCATGGCATCAACTTCAGCATTTTGGTGCTCCCTCAGCTTCTTCAGAACCACATACTTATGAATGAAGAGAGGAGGTTTGGTTCCACACTTACCATCTTGGTAGAGAATTGAGTTGTAGTAGTCACTGTGGAACTGAGACCAAAACCTCTCATCCACCCCCTGAAACCTGACAAATATGTAGGGGTTCTCGCCAATCTGAGTCCTCAAATCCTGCAACCGGTGGGAGTAGTCAATGGGCAGACGAGGCATGCCAACCCCTACACCGGGATGCCGCATCGAGGCATGGTAGTGGTTTGGGTGGTAGGGGATAGTGCGGTTGGCGGTGGCAAGACCAATCCAGATTGGAGAGTGTTGAACAACCCGAGGATCAATAGTACGCCTCTCCACCTGAACGGGGTCGTCGAATTCGTGACCATGGACAACATCGCTGTGATGACGAGGAGGGTTCCGCCTGGTGTGGGTGTGGAGCGGAGCGGCCACACCAGGGTTGGCATCACCATCACTAGCACCAGGTCGACGCTGTCCATGACCCACTATCTGGACAGCAGCACGCCCACGAATGGCCCTTGAGCTACCTTCTCCTTCGGCACCATCACCACCAGAGGGACGGTGAGTGGCATCACGCTTGGGGTTACGGCGAAGGGGCTCCATGCTGCAATGACACAAGGGCAGGGCATAGGTCTTAGATACAGTGGGGATGTGGCAAACGATTGAGATGAGGGGTTCATAAGGGGGTGCTGTCCATAGCACACCGGTACTACCGGTGCAGTACCACCGGTACTACCGGTGGTTACTGTCCACGGCACCTCCCCCTTGCCCCACCAAATCAACCGTGGAAAAGGCACAAGAAGCATCCCAATCACATGTATGGCCTAAGAGGAAGTGGCAAGAGCGAGAAAACGGCCTAGAATAAGGTACATTGGTAGATCGGCCGATTGAACCGTTGTACCTCGTTGCTCGAAGAGAAGTGGCAGAATCTGCAATCTCCAAGGTCCACCGGTACCACTGAGATGATCTCGAAGGCAAGGGAGGCCTCCCCCTCAAAAGGATTCAAGATTGGCCGGAGGAGGAGGCATACCAGGGTGGGAAGGGTGGGTGCGTTGCCGCTAGCACCGTTGGGTAGAACACAGGGTGAGACAAAGAGAAAGGTCAATAGAAAGTCACCGCGTGACCCTTTTATACCGCAGTCAATTGGTCTAGCGGTACTACCAGTCAGTAAGGACCGGTACTACCGGTGGGTCAGGTCTGCGCAGATCGATGGTGCGCAAATTTGAACTAGCAGTACTACCGGGGTTGGAGCGGTACCACCGGTGGAACCGGTACTACCGGTCCAACACACCGGTAGTACCGGTGGTTCAAATTTACAACACAAGAAATTCTATAGGGTGGTGAACATGTAGCAAACCTAAACCACCTCAAACATGTCTAGATTTCATGAAACCAGTACATAACAATGGACATATTCGAGATGTTGAAATTAGAATTTGAAATTTGCACACAACATTTTTGTCAAGAGTTTTTTGTCTTACTCTGGCAAACAAGTGTGCACAAGATGTCAAGCCACGTTACGAGGATCAACGATATTGAGCTCACGCCTCAAAGCACAAAATCTTGACTCATCTAGAGGCTTTGTGAAGATATCGACTAATTGGAATTCGGTTCTCACATGTTGAACTGCGATATCTCTTTTGGCTTGGTGGTCTCTCAAGAAGTAATGGCGGATGTCTATGTGCTTTGTTCTAGAGTGATTTACGGGGTTGTCGGCTAGCTTGATTGCTCCGTCATTGTCACATAAGAGAGGAATCTTGCTTTGCACACAACCAAAGTCTCTCAAGGTTTGCTTCATCCAAAGTAGTTGGACATAGCAAGCACCGGCCGCCACATACTCGGCCTTAGCGGTGGATAAGGCAATGGAGTTTTGCTTCTTAGAGCTCCATGACACCAAGGGCCTACCAAGAAATTGGCATGTCCCGGATGTACTCTTCCGCTCTACCCTGCAACCGGCATAATCCGAATCGGAATAGCCAAGTAGAGTGAAAGTGGAGCCCTTGGGATACCACAAGCCAAGATTAGGAGTGAGCACAAGATACCAAAAAATTCTCTTAATGGCCATGAGATGACATTCTTTTGGATTAGCTTAAAATCTTGCACACATGCACACATTAAGCATAATATCGGGCCTAGATGCACAAAGATAAAGCAAGGATCCAATCATGGAGCGATATACCTTTTGATCTACGGCCTTACCGTCTCCATCAAGGTCAAGATGTCAGGTTGTAGGCATTGGTGTCTTCATGGGGTTGGCGTTGTCCATGTCAAACTTCTTTAGCATGTCGGTGGTGTACTTGGTTTGACTTATGAACGTGCCATCTTTGAGTTACTTGATTTGAAATCCAAGAAAGTATGTCAACTCCCCCATCATGGACATCTCAAACCTCTTGGTCATAATCCTACTAAATTGCTCACAAAAAGCCGCATTAGTACTACCAAATATAATGTCATTGACATATATTTGGCATACAAAAATATCATCATTGACTTTGTGAGTAAATAAAGTGGGATCGGCCTTCCCAATCTCAAACCCTTGTTTGAGTAGGAAGTCCTTGAGACAATCATACCAAGGTCTAGGGGCTTGCTTAAGCTCATAGAGCGCCTTGTCAAGCTTGTAGACGTGATCGGGATGATGTGGATCTTCAAAGCCCGGTGGTTGCTCCACATACACGGTTTCGGAGAGGGGGCCATTGAGGAATGCACTTTTCACTTCCATTTGAAATAACTTGAAATCATGGTGAGAAGTAAAGGCAAGTAATATACAAATAGATTCAAGCCTAGCTATGGGTGCATAGGTCTCCCCAAAATCCAAACCTTCGATTTGAGTAAAACCTTTAGCAACCAACCGTGCCTTGTTTCTTGTGACCACACCATACTCATCTTCTTTGTTGCGGAAGACCCATTTGGTGCCTATCACATTTTTCTTGGGCCTCTCCACCAAGGACCAGACTTCATTCCTAGTGAAGTTGTTCTTGTTTGGATTGGACCATCATCTTCATCTCTATTGTCTTGAATGATTGGAGGATCAAGATCTTGAATGTCTTGATTGATTGGAGGATCAAGATCTTGATTGTCTTGATTGCCACCTTGGTTGTCTCCTTGAGCTTATGGTGGATCTTAAATAGCTTGTTCTCTTGAGTCATGACCCCTTCTTGAGATGGAAGCATCACCATGGGCATCGGTTGACCCATGATGCATGTTTGGATCATGAGGAATTTGCACATGCACATCATCATCTTCATCTTCAACGGGTTTAACTTCACCGGTGGCAAGCTTCTTGATCACTAGATGAGATGGTTCTTCTTTACCTATAATTTTAGCATTGACTTGCTCCTTTTGAGCCATCGCTTTCATCAAAAGTCACGTCTACCGCTATTTCAATTTGGCCGGTGACCTCATTGAAAACACGGTAGCCATGTTCATTAGTACCATAACCAAGTAAGAACCCTTCATCAACCTTTGGTGTAAACTTAGAGCTTTTGGATTTCTTATTAAGTATGAAACACTTGCATCTAAAAACTCTAAAGTAATCCACCTTAGGCTTTTTACCGGTTAGGAGCTCGTAGGCGGTCTTATTCCTTATCTTGTGGAGGTACAATCGGTTGATGGCATGACATGCCGTGTTGACCGCTTTCGCCCAATAATCTTTCTCTGAAATCTTGTACTCATCCAACATTGCTCTTGCGGCTTCAATGAGCATTCCGTTCTTCCTCTCCACACACCATTTTGTTGTGGAGTGTATGAAACCGAAAACTCATGCTTGATGCCTTCTTCATCAAGAAATGCTTCAATGTTGGTGTTTCTAAACTTCGTTCCGTTGTCACTTCTCACTTTCTTGATATTCACTTCAAACTCATTTTGAGCTCTCCTTGCAAACTTCTTGAAGATCCCTTTGGTTTCGCTTTTATCTTTCAAAAAGAACACCCAAGTGAAACAAGAAAAATCATCAACAATTACAAAACCATATTTGTTACCTCCAATGCTTATATAAGCATTGGGTCCGAATAGATCCATGTGAAGTAACTCAAGTGGCCTTGTTGTACTGACGATGTTCTTGGTGGGATGCTTGGCTCCAACTTGCTTACCCGCTTGACATGCACTGCAAATTCTATCTTTCTCAAAAGAAACATTTGTTAGTCCAAGGATGTGTTCGCCTCTTTGAAGATTGGCCAAGTTCCTCATGCCAACATGAGCTAGTCGACGATGCCATAACCAGCACATGCTAAATTTTGCCATAAAACAAGTTTCGGACTCCACTCTATTAGATGAAAAAACAACTAAATAGAGCTTGCCCTTCAATTCACCCGTAAAGACAATAGAGGAATCCGATCTTTTAGAGACTTCCACACCCTTATCCGTAAAGAGACAATTGTAGCCCTTCTCACAAAGTTGTGAGATGGACAATAAATTGTATCCCAACGAATCCACAAGTAATACATTTGAAATTAAATTATCATTTGAGATAGCAATTTTACCCAAACCAAGGATATCTCCTTTACTATTGTCACCAAAGACAATCCTTTCACATGCAACTTGATTTGGTTGAAAGGAGGTGAACATATTCTTCTCTCCGGTCATATGATTGGTGCATCCACTATAAAGCACCCATTTTGGTCCGCCGGAGGAATATTTCTACAAAACAAGATTAAGCTTTTGGTTTAGGTCCCGAGATGGAACCTAGGGGGTTAGAAACATAAGACTTGGGCACCCAAACACTCCTCAAAATTTGTCTCTTCTTGAGGGCACCCACATACTTCACAACAATCTTGTCATCCTTGTCCCAACAACACATGTAATCACAAAGGTGATTGCGTGAAATAGGCACTTGTTGCTTGGACACCTCCACTTGCTTCTTCTTGTTGTTCTTGTTGTTAACAAGTGGAGTTGTAGGTGTAGCAACATTGTTCACCTTGTTGATAAGGTTAACAAGTGGCACACTCTTGTTGAACTTCACACAAGCCACCCCACTAATTATTTTCCTTCCATTGGCTTTGCCATCATACCTATTGTAACCAATGCCATCCTTAATCATGGGGTGCCTTGATGCCTTGAACACATTTGCCGATTGCTTATCCTTGCACTTACAACCAATCTTAATAATTGTGTTCAACCTTTGGATCTCCTTATCCTTCTTGGCTAGCTCATCAAGGTTAGTAGCACAAGCATGTATATCAACATTAGAGCATCTTTCACAACCTTTACTAGTTGTAGCTTTGGCATCCTTGGAAACGGTAGAAGTGCTAGTCCAAAGTTTGTCATAGTTTAGTTCAAGCTCATGATATTTATTTGTCAAGCTTGTAAAGCTTTCTTGAGCCAAACTATGATCATTCTTTAGACTTACCAAAGAGTCATTGAGTGAAGAATGTTCCTTAGCCAAGCACTCATTAGCATCCTTGGCTAAAGACAATTCTGAACTCAATTTCTCAACCTTCTCTTTCTCCTTGGAGAGACATGCCTTAAGTCCTTGGGTTTTCTCCCTTTCCTCTAGAAGCAATTCCCCTTGCGACTCAATGTATGACTCAAGCTTATCTTTGGCATATATTAGCTTCAAGATTTTAGTTGCAGCAGCTTTACCATATCTTTTGATGAGATTAGAAGCATAGTTTTCATCATTTTCATCATCACTATCACATTCACTAGTGGTATGTGTAGGAGGATCAAGTTGTACCTTATCTCCTAATGCCATAAGGCAAGTAGGAGCATCATAGTCGTTGTCGGAGAGGTTGGCAAAGAGTCTAGGTGATGAAGAAGTGTTGGTGAAGAGAGATGTTGATGAAGCATTGTCGGTGAAGACCTTTGTTGAGGAAGAAGTTTCTTGTATAGCAATTGTGGCCACACTCTTCTTCTCATTGTCATTGTCATCATCACTATCACTATCCGATTGCCATTCTTGACCTAGATATGCTTCACCTCTCTTCTTGTCCTTGTACTTCTTGTCGCCTTACTTGTTATATCTTGACTTCTTCCCCTTGTTAGGACAATCGGCCATAAGATGACCGGTGTCACCACACTCATAGCAAAACCTCTTCTTGTATGGCTTGTTTCGTCCATATCTCCTCATATTTTCTTTCTTCATTCTCAAATACTTCTCATAATTTCTCACTAGCAAAGCTTGCTCTTCGTCAAGATCATCATCATCATTGTTATGCCTATGCTCACAACACCCTTTGTGGCAATGACTTGACTCACTACCATGTGATGTCGTGAGGGCAATGCTCTTCTTTAACACACTTGCTTCCTTTGCTTCATCATCAAGTACCTCATGATGCATCAACTTGGCTAGCATCTCTTGTGGTGTCATTGTGGTATAGTTGTCTCTCTCCATTATGACCGAAGCAAGCATGTTGTTCTTTTGTCTATACACTCTACGTATCTTCCTTGCGGCAGAGTTGTCATCCCATCTTGTGTCCCTAAGTGCTATAATTTTGTTGATCAAGGTCATGAACCTATCAAACATTGCTTGAGTAGTTTCTCCTTCAATCATGGTAAAGTTCTCAATCTTTCCTTGTAAGAGCTCAATGTTTCCAATTCTCACACTCTTGTCTCCTTCAAATGACATCTTCAAAGTATCCCAAATTTGCTTTGCATTGACCATTCCATTAACCTTGTTGTTGTCTTCCGGAGTGAGGCATTGCAAGATCAAGGTTGCCGCCGTTGCATTGAGGTGAAAGTCTCTTTCATCTTCGGGTGACCACTCATTAGGATCTTAAGGCGGATTGACACCAACATCCACTACTTCCCAACATCTTGCGGCTGTAAGATGCAACTTCATCCTATGAGCCCAATCGGTGTACCTTATACCATCAAATGGAGATGGCTTTCCAGGATTGATCATCGGCAAGGTAGGATTATTGTTCTTGCTTGATCCACCATAATCAAACCCGGCCTTGTTGTAGCTCTTTGATGTCTTGCTTGCATCACCACCACCACTTTCACTAGTTGACTCTTGATTCTTCTTGTCTAGAAGCTGTTGCATCTTTGTATAGTTGCTCTTGCATCTTGGTCAATTGCTCTTGTTGTTGTAGCTGCAGGGATGCGGTGATTTGAGCTGCCATTTGATCAACAGTTTGTTTTGTGCTTCTGGATCCATCTTGGCTAATGTTACTCCTCATGCGGTGAAGGTTTATCCGAGGGACCAATGATCTGATACCAATTGAAAGGATCTAATTGGCCTAGAGGGGGGTGAATAGGCCTAATTAAAAACCTAAAACTCAAAACTCAACTGTGGAAGTTAAATTCCAACCGGTACTACTGCTTTGTCTGGAGCGGTACTACCGGTCTATGAGGACCGGTACTACCGGTGCAGACAATCCGGTACTACCGGTGCTCTACAGAGGCTACGAAATCAGAGTAAATTAAGTTTTGATTTCGGATTCAAGTGTTACCCCACACTTCTTGATGATGTTGAAGGTGATGCTGAGGTTCCAAAAGCTTGGCTCCTTCCCAAGTTGTAGATCGGGCCTTCCGACCTAAGAATAGGGGGTAGGGAGGAAGAACACAAGCAAACACAAGAGCAAGGGTAGTCGAAGCTACAACCATAGCAACAAGCACGCAGGACACAATATTTATCCCGAGGTTCGGCAACCCCCACATAGGAGTTCCTACGTCCTCGTTGTTGAGGTGACCACTAAGGTTCGACCACGAAGGTCTCCTCCCTCAAGCAACCACGAAGGTTAGCTTGAGTTTTCCACTAAGAGAGAGGGTGATTACAAACACTTCGGGACGCCCTCACAAATGATTCAACACGGGCAACCGCGAAGAACACCTAGCCGGCTAGGGTTCCAAGAACCCAAGAGCAATAAATCCAAAACAAACAGGCAAGACAATGGATCGAAGTGCTCAAGTCGTAGTTCGAAGCCTCCCACTCTCAGATCTTACTTCTCTAGCTCTAATCTTGCAAGGATTGAAGGCTAGGAGTAAAGAAGGAGAGAGAGTGGGTGAGTCAATGCTTGGGAGCTCTTTTCTCAGATGGGGAACGAGTAGAATAGTGTTGGTAACGGTTAGAAGTGGAGGAGAGAAGAATATATACTATGTAGTTCAGAACGACTACCGATACTACCAGTGAGGTCCCACCGGTACTACCGGTCCTCCAGATCTAGCCGTTGGAGCTGCGCAGAAGTTGTGCAAAAAAATGACTTACCAGTACTACCGGTTTTCCACCGGTACTACCAGTCTAGACCGGTACTACCGTTAGAACTCCGGTACTACCGGTAGTTCATTTTTCCGCAACTTCGCGCACGCATAGCCCAGCTGCCCAGCAGACCGGTACTACCGGTTAAGGGCCACCGGTACTACCGGTGCAAGCAGAGAAAACTATATATATTCTAAGTGCATGCGAGTGCAAGGTGTCTCTCAAGCGCATAAATTAGTTTGACAAGAGCACTCCTAACCATATCTAGCTAGCCTATTTTGCATCCCTCTTGATAGTACGGCATTTCCTATGACTCAAATTTAAAAATAAAATTGTGAACCAATTGAGTTGAAGTGTCTTCCGTCCATAGAAAATTTAGGGGTGCTCATATCACCAAATGTCATTGTTTAATCTTTTAATGGACTAACACCTGCGAATACATCTTGAATAAACTTGTTAGTCCCTAATTTGATTGTCATTAATTATTCAAAACCCACATCGGGGGCGAATGCACTTACACCACCTATCCAATCAATTATAATAGCTATGATCTCTAAAACAATCAAAGGCTAAGTCACTATGAGCTCTCAAAAACTAGCTAAGCTAAAGAGCTCAACTAGATGAGAAGCTATACTAGCAAGTAAGACAAGTTCTCAAAGCTAATTACACTAAAAAGCTTGTAACAACTACTTTGCAAGTAAGTAAAGGAGTGAGTGCAATGTTTATACCGCTGCGTAGGGCGATGAACCAATCACAATGTAGATAACCAATCATCGGGAGAATTCCAATCAAACATAAGATGGACACAAGATTTTTCTTCGGAGGTTCACGTGCTTGCCGGCACGCTAGTCCACATTGTGTCGACCAACACTTGGTGGTTCAGCGGTTAAGAGGTGTTGCACAAACCTCGTCCACACAATTGGACACCGCAAGAACCTACCCACAAGTGAGGTAACTCAATGACACGAGCAATCCACTATAGTTACCTTTCGGCTGTCTGCTGGGGAAGGTACAAGACCCCTCACAATCACCGGAGCCAGCCACGAATAATCACCAACACATGCCGAACCTCCACCGCTGCTCCAAGCCGTCTAGGTGGCGGCAACCACCAAGAGTACCAAGAACTCCGTAGCCATAACAATCCCCAAGTGCCACTAGATGCAATCACTCAAGCAAATGCACTAGAAATCACTTCCAATCTCACTTTAATGATGAATCAAGGATGAAGATGAGTGGGAGTTGTTTGCTTAGATTCACAAGGATGTCAAGTATGTTAAAGTGCCAAGAGAGGGAGCCTTGGAGCCGGCCAAACATTATTTATAGAGCCCTCAAAGAAATAGAGTCGTTAGGCTCAGCAGTGGGCTCACTGTGTAGGGACCGGACGTGCCGGTCAGGATGACCGAACACTTGGCCCCCTGCGTCCGGTCGTATGGATGCGTCCACGTGTCCCCGTTTTGAATTTTGTTTGTTCGATCTCATCGGTCACATAACGGTTAGTGCCTCAGTCAAAGATCGACCAGACTTGCTGCTAGAATCAACCGGACTCGCCACAACGCGACGTCAGATCAAGTACAGAAAGGTTCCAGAGCGCGTTTTTAAGGACCGAACGCGTCCGGTCGCAAGAGACCAGACGTGCACCCGCATCCGGTCAATGCACTACTCATCACCGCGCGCGAACACTGCTGGCGTCATCATACGTCAAGCCGCACCTGACGCACCCCTTGTGCGTTCGGTCGCCTGCGTCCGACCGCCTCTAAAAAGTGACCGGACACGCAGGTCAACCCTTCCCCAGTGTCCGGTCGTCCCTCTTGCTCTCTATCAGCCACGCACACTGCCACAGATACTTGACCTGACGCTGAGCCAACGTCCAGTTAGGACCTGCTTAGCGTCTGGTCACTGTCTGTCTCCTCATTTTATTTTTCTAAGTCCGCGACCGCTTCACCCTTGCTTCCAAGTTGCTAACTACTAAGTGTAGAACTTGTGTGCACATGTGTAAGCATTTTTCAAAGCATTTTATAAGGGTCATAAGTTAGCACACTAGGTTCCTAAATGCAATGCATGAATCATGTCACCTAGTGGCACTCGATAAACCATTTAGCCAAAGATTTCCTTTCTTTATAGTACGGCTATTGATCCAAAATGTAATCACACCCTCTATGGTGTCTTGATCACAAAAACTAAAACCCTAAGCAATACATTTACCTTGATCTCCATAGGATTTTATTTTTCTCTTTCTTCTTTTCTAAGTTGAGCACTTGATCATCTCTCGGTCATCACCATGCACCATGATCATCTTCTTAGCTCCTCCACTTGGATTGTACCAACATCATCTAATCAACACACTTAGCATAGAGGTTAGTACTAAGGTTTCATCGATTAGTCAAAACCAAACTAGGGCTTTCAATCGCCCAACTTGCCTCCTCTGGAAAAAGTGACCGGACGCGCCAGTCGTGAAGGATCTAGCGTCCGGCCACTCTTCGGCCCTCTCGACCAGTCACTACGCCACGGCTAAAAATTGACTGGACGCGCAGGTCAGTCTCGACTGCAGTGTCCGGTCGTGGACTTTCACCTCCTTTTCTTTTTCTAAGTCCACAACCACTTCGCCCTTGCTTCTAACTTGCTAACCACAAAGTATAGAACTTGTGTACACGTGCGTTAGCATTTTTCAAAGCATTTTACAAGGGTCAAAGTTAGCACACTAGGTTCCTAAATGCATATGCAAGAATCATGTCACCTAATTGCACTCGATAACCGCTTAGCCAAAGATTTCCCCTCTTTATAGTACGGCTATCGATCCTAAACGCACTTACACTCTCTATGGTGTCTTAAGTGCCAAAACAAAAACCTATCTTATACCTTTGCCTTGATCTCCTTGGTTTTTGTTGTTCTCTTTCTTCTTTGTCAAATATGAAGCACTCGATCATCTTTTGGTTATCACCATCCACCATGATCATCCTCTTGCTCCACCACTTAGAATGGGATCATCCTTTCATGTCTAACCACTTAGTACAAGGATTAGTCCCTAGGTTTCATCAATTATCCAAAATTAAACTAGGGCTTTCAACGGGAGGTGGAGATCGCGGTAGGGGACGGGGGTTTGGGGGAGGTGAGAAGCCGGGTGTGTGAAAAAATCTCCTATCAGTGGGCTTCCTAACTTCTCAGGTTTGTGGTGAATGGATAGAAGTGCTTTTGGCAGAAGCTATTTATAAGCTATGCGTTTGGATTTGCTTCTGCTTTTCTCAATAAAAAGTTGGGAAATAAGCTATCCCAAACAGGCCCATACCCCCTCCTTCTTGGAAAGAGAATCATACTAGGATTTTTCTAATTCAAAACATGTCTAACCAAATTTATAAAGTAGTGTATTAACATTCTAATTCAAAACATGTCTAACCAAATTTATAAAGTAGTGTATTAACATTTAGAACACCAGATAGGCATGGCATGGAAATGTATTTCACGATGGATTTAGTGATACTTATTTGATATAAAAAAAATCTCAGTATTTTACATAAATTTGATCAAATTTGAGGTCGTTTGGCTTCAGATTTAAAACTACAATGACTTCGTTTTTCAGATTGGGATTAGTCTCTAATGCTTGTTTCTAGTCGTACACTCGCCAAACAAAGATCCAAAGTCCAAATATGAGAACACAGTAGACTCATTTCTTTAAGAAATTGAAAATTAACTTATACTTATATGGTGGTCCTCCCTCCGTCGCACACACTTGTCGCCTTATGAGCTCATAGGATGTAAAACAAGTTTCAGTTTGATTTTTTTCCCCATTCACTTCAATATTTCAGTCCTTGGTATAGAGAAGATGAATCCACCACTAAAACCAATACAAGTTCACTTTTTTATAGAAAAACAAAAAATTAACTTTTGTGCTTATCCCGAGTTATCACACACATATCACCAAATGATATAAACAATCTAGCTAAGACGACATGCAAACAAATTCGATCTTAGTTATTTGTATCTTGGCCATAGTATCTCAGTTCAATTCTGTAAGTACGTATAGCTCACAAACTGGTCTATACCCACACACAGCCACCCCGTTCAGCTTTTGTGGAATTCTTAAAAGCTAAGCATGGAAGGACGGCAGCGAGGCTTTTGTTTTGAGGGCCCTTTATTTTGTCCCCTTTAACTAAAGCGTCATCGATTACGTCCATGCCTTGCTAAAATTTTCGCTCGCCAGTTTGCAAATGATTCGCCGCTTTCCAGAGATCTCATCGTTGCCCCACCAAGCTTAGAAAGGAATCTCACAGACAGCCACAGCTTTTAAGCTGCTGGTGCCTGGTAGTTCTTCACTCGTGCATACCACTTCCTTGCACAGCTGCAAGCCTTCATCTCTGGTCTTAATTGTTCTTTCGTGGCATTAATCAGTCCATATAAGCTAGTATTATCAGACATGACATGTGGGCCATGATACTTTTTGTGGTGCATGGTCACAAGCCAGAGGGAGTAATTCTCTTGTATGGCCAACCTTTTGCACCTTTAGAGCTCATCCTCGTCATGCAAAAAGAAATAATGTCATGGCTAAAGCAGAGACAACCTATATATATTAATATGAAGAAAAATCGTAATACAAGATATTAGCCATATCACCCAATAGTACTGGAACTGCAAGATATATGGGTCATGATTTTGTAGACTCAATCTTGTACTTTGGGTCATATTTATAGAAGAAAAATCCAGATAAATGTGATGAGATCGAATCTTTCTCAGAATAATTCATTGTATTTTATAGGACGGAGGGAGTAGCATTTACGACTGGTCAATACGATTAACCTCATCACTGCTAATAGGTGGCCCTACCAGACGAGACATATGTGAAATTCTAGAAACCCCCTATCGACATAGGCCACACAATTATTAAAAATCTTGGAACAGATCCTTTTGGACACGATCGATGATCAATCATTCAATTTGTGGTCACCCATCTTTTTCGCGGTATACCTAGCTCTTTGCTCACCACCAGCTAGAGAGAAAAATAGTTGCAAGTGTGAATGATTTGACAAAATGGTACCAGCACTGATATATTTAGGGTTGTTGGTCCACAAGGGCATCCAAATTTACCACATACTTTGCTTTTGCCGTCCTTGTCACGATATATATAATGTGACACCACCACAAAAATTAAACCCTAATACTTTGGCCTTGCCAATGCCCACCCAATAACAACACGACACAGGGAGTAGACAAAGCAACACATGCGCACCCACACAGACACAGCTAGCTAATTACTTCATTCATTGGCAACACAACACTAGCAGTAGTAGTTGTAGATGGTGGCGTCGACCAGCGGCAGCTGCTGCTGCTGGTACATGCTGCTGGCGTCTTCCATGCACTGGATGAGGTCGGTGAGGGACTGGAGGTGCGCGCTGAGCTCCATGGTCCGGGCATGCAGCAGCGCGTTCTCGGCCTGCACGGCAGCGCACCGGCGCGCGGCGTCGCGGGCGGCCGCGTCCATGGCGCCGTTCCTGGCGCGCAGCGCGGCCACCTGCGCCGTGAGATCGTCCAGCTGCCGCTGCTTGCGCGCACGGGACCGCTGCGCGGACAGCCGGTTCGACTCCTTGCGCTTGCGCTTCCTCTCCGCGGTGACCGCGGCCAGCAGCGGGTCAGGCCGCCCCTCGGACCCGGTCGACGGCGTCGTCGGCAACGTGGTCACAGTAGACACCATGCCGGGGGAGGCCATGATCATGCACTACTGTTCTTTTTCTTCTTCTTCTTTTTATGTCTCACCGATTAATTACCTGACCTGGTTAACGATCGATGGAGCAGTTTGTTGCTATATTTTACTAGGGACTAGATAGAAGTTGTTGGCGGCAGGAATCAGAACTTAAATCTCGAGGCACAATCGATATGATGGGTGTGGTTAATTATGAGAAGACATAGAACCAGTAGAGGAAGACGACGGAGAAGGACTGGACGAGCACAGTGGATGTTATCATAAACACGGGAACAGCGGCACCATCAAAAGCTAGGTTGGTTGCACAAGACACAAGCAAGTCACGCAAGAAGCAACTGTGCCGTGCGAAAGAAAAATCCAGCAGAGTTTCCCCTTGAACAGGCAAGGTGAAGAAGAATCCCAGGTGAAAATTTTGGCAGGGTATCGCCCTGGACAAGCAGGTTTTGGAGCTGGAAATTTCGGCAGAGTGACGGCCTAGATAGCAGGGTTTCTGGCGAAAAATTTGGGCAGAGTGACGGCCTGAACAGCTAGCGACCGAGGTTTTTCTTGTAAAAAATTTCGGCAGAGTTTTGCCCTGTTCGATCAGCAAGGTTTGTGACGGCAGGGTTTTGGCTGGACAGACACAGTTGCTAACTCCGGCGAGAAGGTCGATTCGATCGGGAACAGAATCTCCCAGGCACAGGGAACAAAAGGTGTAGCAAGCAGGTCTGCAGGCAAATCAGGCCAGTGGTGGGTAGAGGTGACGACGGCGGCAGTGGTGGTGGTCAGCATGCAACTACTAGCTAGCTACTCCTGCTTGCAGTTGCAGCGGGACAGCATGCGGCTGCAAGGAAACCTAGAGAGGCGAGTAGAGAGAAGGGGAAAAGGGAATTGGGGCTTGGAACCGGGGCTGAATTTATAGCCGCGGCCAGGGGGCAAGGAGCCTTGGCGAGCTTGGCTTGCTTAGGCGTTAAGTGGGGTGGGGAAAAACTAAGGGAAAGGTGTGCGGTGGTGGAGGAGGAGAAAGCGACCACGGGGAAAAAGCAGGGCAAAGGAAAACAAAGCAGCCTTGGAATCTCAGGTTAGGTGTCCCGTATGGATTCCAATTCCAGTGGGTTCGTTTGCCTTGGTTGGATTGGGTACCTAGTGGTTTATTTGAGTGCTCCTGCCTGCTGCCTGCTGCACCTGGCACCTGCACTGCATGGAGAATTGGAGATGGTTACACCTAACCAGGGTTAAGGAATCTCAGGTTAGCTTGGTCAGTCAAGTTTTTTTTTTCATAAAGTCAAGGTTGGGGGCTGGTTGTGACAGTGAGATGCATGCGCAACTGAGTTTGATTCATTTCAAGCGGGTGTGATGGGCTCTCTGTCAAAAGTGTCGAGCAAACATATGTGTACATAGAAATAGAATCAGCAATGCAAGCTGCTGGGCCGACCAGGCCAGACATAGCGCATGTTGCACGGGCTGGCCCCAACAACTTTCTCAGTATACGGTTTAGCTTCTTCCTCCTGTCTTATAGGGGTCAAGGAGCCATTTCAGAACGAAACACCAAGATAAATTAACCTAAATATTGCACCGGAAGAGGACGAATAAGGGTAGTGACGCTGTTGTATATGCCTGGTGGGAGGCTAGGAACAAAGCAAATGCAGAGGAGGAAGTGCGACAGCCGAGCCAAGTCATCCAGTAAGCCGCCTCTCTGGCGGCGCAGGCCAAGCCAACGAAGACAAAGAATACGAGCAGCAGCACACCACAATCACAGAAATGGACTTGTCCACCTCCACCAGCTGGAATTCTAAAGGCCAATCGCGATGGCTCCTTCTTCCCGGAGACTAAGAAAGGAGGATGGGGATTCATTTTCAGGGATCACAAGGAAAAACTCTCATGGAGGGTTTAGGATCCCACTCAGCGATCCATGATGCCGATTGTACTGAAGCCCAAGCGTGTGTTGCTACTCTTTAAGCAGCATCGAATCAAGGTATTTCTAGAGTGACTTTGGAGACCGACTCAACCAACACAGTGAAGGCCCTGCAGTCCACCGAAATGGATTTATGCCCCGCCTCTGTCCTTTACAGGGAGGCGAGGGATTTGATTAGGCTTTGTTTTGATTCAGTTCAAGTTTGTCATGTCCCTAGATCGCGTAATAAATGTGTTCGTGAATTGGCTTGTTTTTGTGTTGGTCGGGACCCAGATCAATCCCATGTTTGGGATGATCCCCTCCCCAGCTTTGTAATCGACTTAGTGGTTCGTGAGTTTGCTGAACCTGTTGTTATTGTATAAAATCTGAGGAGGATTATTTCAACAAAAAGAATAAACCTAAATTTAAATTCTACTCCCTCCATCCCAAATTATACTCCCTCCATTCCAAATTATAAATCATTCCAATTTTCTTGAAGAGTCAAAACATCTCAAGTTTGACCAAGATTATAGAGAAAATTACAAAGATTTATAACATCAAATAGATATACTATGAAAATAAAATTAATGAAGAATTTAATAATACTTATTTGGTATAATAAACATTATTATTTTGTTATAAAAATTTGATCAAATTTAAGATACTTTGACTCTCAAAAAGCTAAAATAACTTATAATTTGGGTTGAGTGGGTAAGTTGAAAGAAAAGGGAATCCCACACCCACCTGCCTCGCTGGGCGGGCCAGAGGGCTTAGGTGCATGGCACCTGTGTTGATACAAAATCTGTCTCCCGCCCTTGCAGGAGCATGGCCTCCATTAGTAGTTTTATTTATTCGTTACCTTGGCCTTTTAAGTCTGCAAGTTGGAATTCTAATTGGTTTAATCGTGTGGATTTTTGTATATAGACGATCTATGGGTTGTCGCCAAAATACATATACGACCTATTGGCCATCGTCAAAATACATCTTCTCGAGTTAGCGATTTGCCTCATGCTGTTGTTGTTCCACTGTTGTAGTATCTCCACCTTGAGGGCCTACATGCATCATGACCAGGAGAGCAGGTCTAGGAACCTCCCGCCCTTCTAATATTGCACTAGGAGAGGACGAATAAGCGGTTTACAGGGGGGAGCCTCACGTGGCTACTTGCGTTCTTCGTCATGGCCCGTCTTCTGTCCATGTAAGTGGTGCTACACACCGTCGTCTCCATTGCCTAATACGTACAGCCTAAAATCACAGCTCCGCTTCCATACGTCAATAAGGCCACCGTCGTCTCCATTGCCTAAATTTACGGCAGTAGAGCAAATGGTACGGAAGCTGCAGCGAACATGGCCTACGTATTAGAAATTTATGGAGGGCCTATGGCTAATCAAACTTACTTATCTTTTTTATTCTACTGTATCATTTGTGGAACACACAAAAAAGTGAAGTTCAAGCTGCCTGGAATTTAGCAGTTAAAGAAGCACAAGTTGCTGGGACAGCCGGGCCAGACAATTATCTCAACAGACAGTTTAGCTCCTTCCTCTAAAATGCTCCGGTTGGGCCAACAATTATCCTTTCAAAAACAGCACCGCGATCAAGTTTGAATGCTAAATGGTAAATTGGGCTATTAAGTTTCACCTACCCTCCAGCTTGGGCTGTTATTAATCTGGGCCAACGGGTTTTTTGTGCCCCCATGTGAGGAAATGTGCTGCATGTGCATGCAAGATCAGGTTTCACACTAAAAAAACGTAATTTTCAAACAAAGTATTAAAAATAAATTACGATTCAGAGTTTTAAAACAAAGTATATTTACGGACATAACTGAGAAGCAGAACAATGTTGCAATTCAAGTGATACTTATCCTAGTTTACAGGAATATTGTTCAGAAGAAAACCTTTTCACTTTTCACGAGAAAATGTTCAAGCTTTAGGAGAAAATTTGTGCTAGGTTCGTTAAGATAATGTTCCAGCTTTATGGGGAAATGATTTAGATTAAGGAGAACAAAGTCTAGATCCATGAGAACATTGTCCTTGTTTATAAGACAAAAAAAGTCCCAACTTCATGAGAATAATAATGCAAACAGGAAAATGTTGCAGCTTTACAAGAAGAATGTTCTATCTTTAATAGGCGATGCTACGTCATGGCATCGGGGTCTAGATTCTGCGGCAGATCCTAGACCCTGTAATTTTTGGCCACTGTGGACCCTAGTAAAAAATATGTTGGACCCCGACAAGCCCAGCTGGCATTAGCCCAACACCCCAGCCCCCGTGCTGCAAACCCCGAGTGAAAGCCTCAAAGCCCACTTTAGCTGACTACGTCAATTTATACTTGGCCATGCAGCCCGAGGCCCGGCAGCCTAGCACGGAGCCCAGTTTTTTGGCCCGACCCGAGCCTGGCCCAGCCCGTAGGGCATCATGCTCGGGCCAGCCCGGCACCGGGCACCAGGCCATGCCTAGGCCGCCACTTAGGCCCGCGGACCGGCTCGCCCGGCACGGTTTTTAGGGGGCGGCCCCGACCCCTCCCTCCCCCCATCCGGCCATCCCTACTGCCCCCACAGCCCAGGTGAGATAGGCGGCCCAAAGCCCATGGCTCTCTATCCCCCCCACCCCCACCCCCACCCCCGCATATATATTGAGGCCGCGGCGGCGTCCCTCCCAATCTCTAACCCTAAATCATTCACCACAACCCGCCGCACCGCTCTCGCAGTCTCGCCTTGCCTGTGCTCGACGCCGCCTCGAGCCGTCGACTGCTCGACGCCTCGCCATCTTCGACCTCGACTCCGATGACCTTGAACAACTTGCCACCGGCGTCCTCCCCTCCCTGGCCCCCTCTCTTCCTCTCCCTTCTCCCTTTCCCTATCTCCCCTCTAGATCTTAGTGATTATGTGAGTTTGTTGTCCCCGACTGTCCCTCCTCCACCGCTCATCGTCGTTGCTAACTGAGTGTCATTGTCGTCTTCTCTGACCTCTAGGTTGTCGTCTTTGTCTCCGATACCAGGCTCTGGTTGCGCAGGTAAACCCTAACCCTAACTGCTATCTTCTTCCATTGATCTGATCCATTCATTTGCTGTGCAGGTCGGTAGCTAATGCTTCGTCCTCTAGCTGTGGCATAGAGCGAGCAAGGCAGCCACTCGCATCGTTGAGGAACCGGGCTGGAGAGGCAATGGCTGAAGATGATGGCCTCCTGCCGCCAGGACTGTCGTTGAGGAACCGGGCTGGAGAGGCAATGGCTGAAGATGATGGCCTCCTGCCGCCAGGACTGGCCCTAGAGGGCGAGAACGATGACGACACCCGAGCCGATGCTGATGTGTTGTTCGGTATCGATCTTGGGGATGGCTCTGCTGCTCCCACTCCGATTGATCTGGACGGCGACGGTGGTGAAGGTGCGACGGCGACTGTGAACTCCAATGGCTTTGCTCCTCCCACTCCGATTGATCTGGACGGCGACGGCGACTGTGAACTCCAACGGCTCTGCTCCTTCTGTTGCTGATAATGGTAATGTTGGTAAGCGCAAATCACCTGTGTGGGCTGATTTTGATCATCTTTGAGACTGTTAATGGTGTTTTGATATGCACTAAGGCTACTTGTAAAATGTTTAAAACTACCTTGTCTGCTAGATCTGCTGCTGGCACTGGTCACTTAAAGAGGCACCAAAATCATGTAGGCCTAAAACTGATCAACGTGCTAGGGTTTAGTCTAGGCTTTCTTACAATCCTGATGGTTTTGTGCATAACCGGGGCTATAAACCTGATGTTGCTAGATCTGAATTGTGTCGTTTGATTGCTAAGCTTGATGTGCTTTTAGAAATTGGTGAGATAGATGCCTAGGAAGAATACATTGTTTGTGCTCATAATCCTAGGTTTGTTAAAGTATCTAGACAAACCGCCACTAGAGATCTGAGCAAGCTTTTTAATGAATGTCGTAATATTATTAAGAACTCTGTGCTGTCTGGTGCTTCTTTTGTTGCTCTGACATCAGACATTTGGTCTAGTAATGCTAAGGAGAATTATATCAGTGTTGTGGCTCATTATGTGAGTGCTGACTGGGAGTTACAAAAAAAGGTAATTGGTCTTTGGCTGATTGATGTGAAACATACTGGTGATAATATTGCCGAAAAGGTTGGTTGTGTGATTCAAGAGTTTGGTTTGCTTGACAAGGTTTTCTCTGTAACTCTTGACAATGCTTCTTTCAATGCTAAGGCTATGGAAACTTTGACATCTATGTTTACTGGTTATCTGGGTTCTGATCCTGCCCCTGATCCTTTAGATCCTAATAAGGTTAAGTATAGTCTAATGCATCAACGTTGTGCTTGCCATATTATTAATCTGATATTAAAAATCTGGCTTAAAAAGGTTCAAACCTTACACTGAGGATTTTAGAACTGCTATTAGCTTTTTGAATTCTTCTAATCAAAGGATTGCTATGTTCAAGAACTATTGCATTGCTCAGGGTGTTAGACCTAGAAAGTTTGGCTTAGATATGGATGTTAGATGAAATGCTAGCTACATACCTTATGCTTAAACCCTTGCTTCCATATAAGGATGTTTTTTCTGTGTTCATTAATTCCAACTATGGCTCATCATTGTTAACTGCAAGACACTGGTATATTGCTGGTAAAATACTTGACTTCCTGGAAATTTTTTATGAATCCACAGTTGTTCTTTCTGGTGTTGTTGGACCTTCCTAAAAGTCCTATGTTTGGTGTTGGTAATTAGTGACAATACCTAGTACTAACCACATAGCAAAGACATGTGTGTACCTATGATGTGGTTGGTGCAACGACATGGTGAAGCAAGGATCAAGCAATGGTGATGTGATCAAGTGCTTGCCATGATAGAGTTGGATGAAAGTGCAAAGCCAAATCATGATGCTCAAGGCAAAGGTATATGATAGGACTTTTCGGTTTGTATCCAAGACACCATATGGGGTGTGGATGACATAGGATACATAGTCATACTATGAAGAGGGGAATTCTCTTTGCAATTGAGTCCTACATGTGCCTCTAGGTGTCATTCTTTGATCATATGCATTAGGATCTAGTAAAGAGCTAACATAACGCCTTGAAAAATGATTGTGAAAATGCTAACACACATGCACATGGTGATGTACACTTGGTGGTGTTAGCACATTTGCGAAGGCGGTGGAGTTTGAGCGGTAGAGAGGGGTTTAGTGTCCTCTCTCCCTCCCGCCGAGCAAGCTCGACGGGATTCAGGCGTTTTCGTGGAGATGAAACTCTTATTTTTCATTGTGTCGAAGGATGAAAAAGGAGACGAAGTCGCGGGAGTGAAACACTCGTCGGACGCTGGTCTCGGGAGCGTCGGACGTTGATGTCAACGTCTGTGGCTTACCCTCTATGGCTCTACCCTCTGTGGTTCTCGTGTTGGAACTTCTCACCATTTGGTAGGTTCTTGTGGCGCCTTTTGAGAGGCTCGGTGTGTGATACCGATTAGCCACCAAACCACGTGGTGTAGGGGGACACAACGGGGACTAGCGTGCCGGCAAACACGTGAACCTCGGGATAAATCATTTGTCATCAATTCGTGATTGTGATTGGTTTATCTCGGTGATTGGCTATTTGATTGGATCATCATTTGGATATATCAATTGGTTGGCTCTATTCATCGCCCCTCGGTGAAATCACTTCTAGACCTACTCTTGCATTACTTTTGTTACTATCTTGTTGTAGTCTTTGTCTTGCCTAGTTGCCTTGTTAGCTTGAGTAGAGTAGTTTGCCTTAGTTGTTACTCTTGCGATCTAAACTTGTGCGGTTGTGTGAACCATACTAGAATTGATAATTGGATAGGTAGCTTGCATCACCCCCTTAAGCTAGGCAAAACTCACATCTCACCATTTGATATACTAATCAACTTGTCTAGCATTTTTTATAGAAAATTTTATTAGGCTATTCACCCCCCTCTAGCCATCAAGACCTTTCACTTCCCCTACCTCTGCCTTCACTCCATCTCTATCTACTTCTGCTGTTGCTTGTGAACTATCAGCTTATCTAGATAGTGACAATGTCACTACATATGAGGATGACTTTGATTTACTTCTCTGGTGGCATGACCATAAGCTAACATATCCAGTGTTTTCTATCATGGCTAGAGACATTATGTCAGTTCCTATTTCTATTGTGTCTTCATAATCTTGTTTCAACTTGACAGGAAGAATAATTGAGGAGCGGCGACGATGACTGTTGCCTCAACATGTGGAGATGCTTGCTTGCATAAAAGATTGGGAGCTGGGTAATAGAAGACTGCAGCATGTTGTTGACAACCAAGAACTAGAAGACTCCTTCAAGAATCTCTATCTTGATGAAGATGCATCTGGGTCTGGGCCTCCTTCTACTAGTACATCTGCATCTGCATCTGTGGCTTCTGCTGGTACCTGAGAGTTGAGTGTTGAGAGTTGTAAGAGACTGAGAGTGAGACTTGAGAGTTGAGACTATCTGTGACCTGTGATGTAAACTTTTGAACAATGTTTAATCTTAAGAGTTGTGCTGCACTCTTTTTTTCTTTCTAGGGTTTCTCACAAGGGCGAGTTTTATCCAGAAAGGTTTTTAATGAGGCAGCATTGCACACAGCTCAGTAATCTTTTAAATTCTTCTCTGTGTTGTGCATTGTTTTCTATTTGAGTTGTGACTTCTGAGTTTTTGACTTGTGAATTATGATCATATCTGTAACTTATCTGGGAAAACAGATTTGAAATTTGAAAAGTGTTTGTTGAGCTGAATCTTTTCATATGTTTTATGATCACCGGGTCGTGGACTGGCATGGTACAGGGTTTTGGCCGTGCTTCACGGGCCGGCACGACACGAAATTTGGCCCGTAGGCCCATGCTTGGGCCAAAGGCCAGGCACAAGGCACGCAGTGGCATGGCACAGGAGGGTGCCGGCTTGAGACCCTGTGGGTCGTGCCTGGCCCATGCCCGTGCCGTGCCGAGCCGGGCCGGCTCGATGGCCATATATACGTCAATTTCATTTGAATGCTTGCAGGCTTATACAAGCAAACCAGCAACAGGCTTAGCCCAAACTTATACCTTCATCTGAATTTCCTCACACCTAGTGACCCAGCCAGCTACTCCGTAGACTGCTAGACTCTCAATCTGACATTGAAAGGATCAAGATGCCTAAGAGGGGGGTGAATTGGGCTTCTCTAAAAATTAATTGCAAGAATTAAATCCTATAAGCCAAACTTCACCCCTAGTGCCTACTAGTGTTCCTTGTGATTCTACCGATAAAAGTTTTGCACCCTAAGTTCCAATCCTAGTCTAGCATGGCAATTCTAGGAAAGTAAAATGAGCAACAAAAGTAATACGAGAAAGTAATTGCTTGAAAGTAAAGGGTTAGGAACACGGCGATGTTTTCCCGAGGTATCGGAAAGTCGCCACTCCCCACTAGTCCTCATTGGAGCACCTGCGCAAGGGTGTAGCTCCCCCTTAATCCGCGCAAGGATCAAGTGCTCTCTACGGGCTGATTCTTTGACACTCCGTCACGGTGAATCGCCAAAAACCGCTCACAAGATGAGTTGGGTCATCCACAAGCTCCGTCGGATGATCACCAAACTCCCAATCACCACCAAACCGTCTAGGTGATGGCGATCACCAAGAGTAACAAGCTAGAACTCTCACTTAACCACAACAAGCCTAATGAGAAGGTGGATGCACACTTGCTACTCCCTAGTCACTAATGAGGGATTTCAAACTTTGATTCTCAAATCACAACCCTCACTAGAGCTCTTGCATTTTCTTGCACTTGAAAGGTGTTTCTCAGCTGAACAAATGAGCAAGCGACCTCTAAAAGAGGTGGAGGGGATGTATTTATACACCCCACAGTCAATTTCAACCGTTATGTGCCAACTCAGCAAAAAACGTACTGACCGGACGCGTCCGGTTGATGGCAACGGTCGAATTTGAAACCGACAGCGCTGAGTGACCGGACGCACCGATCAGGGGTGACCGGACGCGTCCGATCGCGCAAGGACCTTACTGTACTTTGACCGGATGCTCGGTCGAGTCTGATCAGTGATGACCGGACGCGTCCGGTCAGCGAAGTACCTTACTGGAACGGGACCGGACGCACTGAGGACGCGTCCGATCGTTTTCCAGTCGCGTCTGATTAGTTCACTTACCCTATGTGACACGTGTCAACACAATCAACGCGTCCGGTCCTCGCAAGGACCGCGTCCGGTCAACCGAGTTGAAACGCAGTGACTGTCAGCACTGACCGGACGCGTCCGATCAGGACAGAGACCGCGTCCGGTCAAGGGTAAACGGCTCAAACGACTTCGAAACGCGACGCAACTTGAACCGAGTTGCTTCCAACTGAACTTTGGGCTACACCTGAGCTACCTAGTGCTAAGTTTGACAAGTGTGCACCACACCTAAACAAAAGACTCACCTAGGTCAAGCTACTTGCTCATGCCCCCCTTTATAGTACGGCCAAAGGAAAAAAGTGAAGATCCTAATGACTATTCCGAATGTTACTCAACACCTTGACATCCAGAACTAACCGTCTTTCATCTTGTCGTTAATCCTTTGAAAACCGAAATAATTTCCATCAAGGGCATGAATACCATAGTGCCCAAAACAGTCGCCAATCCCATGACCTAACTTACCAAAGTTTCTGCAAAACACACGTTAGTCATGGTAATATTGCCGAAACCAACTCTCGGGGCCTAGATGCTTTCAATCTCCCCCTTTTTGGTGATTGATGACAACACTTTGATTCAGAAGATTTAAGAGTTGAGATTTTTGAACATGCTTGATTCACATAAGCGAAAGGCAATAAGCACAAGGGGTTAGGGATTGCTTATGTGATCCAAGCCAACAGGGTGTACTCATAAGATGAAAACATGAAGAGTTAGTACACAAAAACATAGCTCATATGAAATCGGAGGAAGGCACGAAAGCACAACCTTATGAGCTAGAACCAATCAAGTGACATGATACATAATAGCAACAAGATAATCCGCATATGACTCAAATACTTACAAGCACACATGTCACAATAATGCAAGTGCGGGAAAATAAACATGATGCAAGAATGTAGCATGAATGTAGCACACAAAGAAAAACGAAACCCTCTCTCAAAACTCTCCCTGAATCTACTCTCCCTCCCCCTTTGGCATCAAGCGCCAAAAAAACTAAGGGTCCGACGGGGGAACAGAAGCAGTCATGTCGGGTGCCGAGGAGCGTGGTGTGATCACGAACTGTGAAGTATCCTCCTCTGACTCTGTGCTGTCATGCTAACCCTCTATAGATACACGTGGTAGTGAAGCAGTCTAGGTCTGTAATGCAGGAGCAGGAACTGATGATGTGGTAGCAACAAGAGCTGCAGTCTCTGTCACCTGAGCCTGAAGAGCACCAACTGTGGGAGGACCTGTCGAGGGAACTGACGAAGGTACTGTCTCTATAGTCCCGGTCCCTGTCACTAGAGGAGCCACTGTCTCTGAAGCTGACATCCCTGAAGTAGTCACAACTGTGGTATGGGAGGGTGTCGGCTGACCAGTCAACTCGCTGTAAGAAGCACTCAAGTCAGTGGAGAAAGAAGCGCCTGTCAGAAGATGAGGTCTGAGCTGAATTGGTGGAGTGAACCCTGTCTAAATGGGAGTGTAGCTCGGGGACTGAAAAGTCTGAGAGACCTGCTACTGGGGGGAGGTAAACTGAAAGCTCGGCTGTCCCTGACTCTGAAGTCCACTGGACTGTAACGCTGGAGTAAGGATAGACAGTGGTGGAGGAACCCCAATAGTGACAAGGTGTCGCAGGATCTTAAGATACTGCTGCTGGGTGGCTGCCTGCTGCCTCTGCATCTCAAACTGCTGCCTCTGAAACTCAAGCTGCTGCCTCTGAAACTCGTCCTGACGAGCCTGAATCTGAGCGAATGCAGCTGCATTATCCTGAGCCTGTCGCTGCAGCTGAACCTCCTACCTCTCCTGGGCCTAGGTTAGCCTCTCAAGGATAGCCACCATGGCTGGGTCTGAGCGGGAGGCTGAACCTGAACCACCGGCCTCATGGTCGTGAGACCGAGGAGAGCGATACCGAGGAGGCTGATAGTCCTCATCTGTGCTGTCAGTGGCGTCATCCTCATCTGGATCAGCTGGCTAAGCGTCTAGATCTGCAAGCTCGGCCTCTGCAAGGCCCTCAACTGTCTTGTCCTGCTCAGCTGTAGTTTCTGGAACCTCTGCCCTCTGACATTTTCCCTACCTAGGTGCCTACTCTCAAGTGACAGAAGCCCACAAATGTCGAATGTCATACTCAGGGAATGCAATAGTGGTATCTGAAATCTCAGCTCTAATCTCAACAGGTAGGTCACACGCAGATCGAATAAGAAAGCAAATCCAGTGTGCATAGGGTAACTGACGGTGATCCTTGAAACCCTCTGCCAAAGCGTCCTCCATCTCATAGAGCATCAGATCCCAAATATCAAATGTAGTCTGAGAGATGAGGTGATGGACTACCCATAGCTGCATATGTGTCAAGCCCTCTTTGTATCCCAGCCTCGGAAGTAGAGTCCGTCTCACAATAGCATCCAGCACTCGAGCAAGGGGTGTCAAGCTGGCAGGTGTACGTCTGGACCCCTCGCCGAACGGCTCACGAAAGCAAGGTCTGATCAAATCTGTAGGTGGCACAGAACCTCCGTGTGGACGCCTCGGTGGTGAAGTCTGACCAAAGCACAACTGGTGGATCTTTGTCTCTGAAGCAAGGAGCCTGAGAATCTCCCGTACCCTGGTGCTGTACAACCTGCAGTCACGGCCTCAGAATGCAAAGTGTATATACTCATGAGCAGGGTCAATCCAAAGTGAGGAATAGAACTCTCTGACCCAAGTACCGCAGTAAGCTCCAGTCCGTCCCAAAAAGTCTGACAATCCCGGTAAGAAAGAAAGGTGTGGACGGAGCTGCTCACCAACAACAGCAACTAAAGCCTCAAGTCGACAAACTCTCTGAGGTCTGAAGGCAATCCCACTATCAACATATACTCTATAGAAGTCCTCATGAAGAGGTGTGTAGAAGCCCTCTGAGGCTCGGGTGTCCCACTAAGGTGGGAACCACCAACCAACCTCGACAAACCTAAGAGCCTGGACCTGTCATGTTGTAGCTCCCCTCAGGTCAAAGTGCTCGACTGGGGGGGGTGACCTTGAGCTCTGGGAGGTGGACGACCTCCACGTCGCTGACCCTCTGGTCTGGGTGTCACCTGAGCACGCGTACGTCCTGAGCGATGACGTGGTGGAGTCTGTATGGTCTGCTCCTCTGTCTCCTCTGTCTCCTCTGTGGGCTGCTCTGTAGGCTGGTCCTCAGTCTCCTCAGTAGCCTCTGTACCGAGCTGTTGACCTTCAAGATGAAAGCGACGCTCGCCAATGTGAATGCCACTACCTCTGCCACCTCTCTCTGCTAGATCTGCCGCATCAACTACTGCCTGTGCTATCTCCGCCTCAGTGAGTGTCCTCTTTCTCTTCTTGGCATCAATCTTCTTATGCTTGCCACGGGCAACCTCTGTCAACCTAGGAGGACTCTCATCCCTGACACTTGGGGCACCACCAGCATTCTTGCAGCAAACCATGCTGACTAACCTCTATGACTAAGAAACCCTGACAGTGAAAGATGATGAGCTGACTCTCGTGAGGCTTGGCCCTAATCCGTATCCGCAGGCTTGGCCTCGGATTCAAAACTGACCAAGAGAATCAACGACCACAAACAAGGCACCGACAGGACTCTCTGCAAAGATAGAATAGATAGAGCTACCTTTAAGCAATATATTTTAACTAATAGATGAGCGAGGTCCTTATGAAAGCAAGCATACGAGATAAGAAAAGAATAGATCACGATATGCTACCTCAGACGAGCGAGACTCCTGTGAAAAGGTAAGGGATCTTGACGCGTGAGGGTTCCACGGAGACGACGGACGATCGCTGGAGTGCCGAGACAATCAAAAGAAATTAGAACACGACGGGATTTCGGCAATCCAAAGTAGGTCAAGGTAATGCGAAACAACCTCGTGGAAACGAAGTCGTGAAAAGGGCCTTCGCTGGAGGACGACCGAAGAGACATTGCGCGAAAGCTAGGGTTAGGGCGCAGCACTGTGGACACGGGCAGTGGATGAGGAAACTCGACAGCGGCGTGCGAATAGCGGATGGGGGAGCGACAAACGGTGGTGGCGCACAGCACACACAAAGGAGAGCGGCTGCGGCAACGGCACGCGGAGGTTCAGCGGCGGCGCGGCAAGCACGGGTGGCGCACCGGTGACAGCGCGGCAAGCACAGGCGGCGCACAGGTGATGGCGCGGCAAGGGGCGTGGCCGCGCGACTGCGGCGTGGCAGCTGAGGTTCGCAGAGCAGCAGCGCGGAGGTGGGGAGAAACGGTGAGGAGTGAGCAGCGGCGCAGCGGTGGGGAGAAATGGCGAGGAGTGAGCGGTGGCGCGGCTGCAACGGCAAGCACGGGCTAAGGCTAGGGTTAGAGGTGGAGAACGACGGCGGCGCGCGGATGAAGAAAGAAAAAAATTGATGAACGGTTAAAAGAGGCTCAAATCCGCTTTTCACGGGGTGACCGGACGCGCTGCAGAGGCGTTCGGTCAGAGTCTAGTAAGCTCCTGGCGTGACCGGACGCGTCCGGTTAGAGCTAATCGGACACGGACAGAGTCCGGTCAAAGTTCACCCGGGAACCCATCACGCATGACCGGACGCAGTGGTGGGGTCCGGGACTGGACGCAGTGGTCACAGCGTCGCGTCTGGTCCAGCGTCCGGTTAGAGGTCCTTGAGACTTGTCTTCGGTACGACCGGACACGCTGGGGGTAGCCAGGACCGGACGCAGTGGTGAAGCAGCATCGCGTCTGGTCCAGCGTCCGGTCACTGTTTTTCGTCTTTCTTCAATCTGATCTTCGTTGCGACTTCTCCCAATCAAGTTCCAATTCAAAGAGACCCAAATAAACACCAATTTGAACCTGATATGAGTGACCTCTCTCAAACCCTCAAGTTTTCAAAATATTTTGCCTTAGGCTAGTATTGTTTTAAGAAAATATGTGATAAACACCCGAGGAGCAACGTATGGCCATGCAATAGAGTTTATGAACCCTTGGGAGCGTCAAATGCTCTCTCTATTCATGGACGAACACCGAGGTTGCTCAAAGCCAAACCGAAAAGAAACGACAAAGCAACAACCATGCATATGCAATGCAAAGCGAGAAGGTAAAACTAGGTTGCTTGTCAAGTTTGGTCCACGGTTAGGCTTCTTCACTCCTCCAAAGGAGGGTTATCGTAACCGTGTTAGACAAGTCCAAGATGCATTATGGAAATTTAAACATGACATATAATACAATGCAATGCAAAGGACAACACAAGCTCATTTTTTAAAGTTACTAGAATCAAGCACATTTAGTTCACTTCTCAACCTACAAAAGGTAGCCTCAACTAAAGGTTTAGTGAAGATATCTGCTAATTTATTTTCACTTCTTACACCTTTTAGTGATATATCATTTTTAGCAACATGATCTCTTAGAAAGTGGTGGCGGATATCAATGTGCTTGGTGCGTGAGTGTTGTACCAGATTATTAGCAATTTTAATGGCACTTTCATTATCACATAAAAGTGGCACCTTATCAAGAACAACTCCATAGTCTAGGAGGGTTTGCTTCATGTATAATATTTGTGCACAACATGCCCCCGCGACAATGTATTCCGCCTCGGCAGTGGACAAAGCCACACTATTTTGCTTTTTAGATGACCAAGATACAAGTGACCTCCCAAGCAAATGGCACCCTCCGGATGTGCTTTTTCTATCAATTTTGCAACCGACATAATCCGAGTCGGAATAGCCAACTAGTTGGAATCTAGCTCCTTTGGGATACCAAAGACCAATGCTTGGGGTGTGCTTAAGATATCTTAATATTTTTTTATGGCACTTAGGTGAGGTTCTTTAGGGCACGCTTGAAAGCGAGCACACATGCACACACTAAACATGATATCGGGCCTAGATGCGGTAAGGTACAACAAGCTACCAATCATAGAACGGTAGAGAGTTTGATCAACCGGTTTACCTCCCTCATCTAGGTCGAGATGTCCATTAGATGGCATTGGGGTCTTGATTGGCTTACAATCCTCCATCTTGAATCTCTTGAGAAGATCCTTGGTATACTTTTCTTAAGAGATGAAAATCCCTTCTCTCATTTGCTTGACTTGAAAACCAAGGAAGAATATAAGTTCACCAATCATAGACATCTCGAACTCCTTCGACAACAATTCACTAAATTCCTTGCAATAATCTTTATTTGTTGATCCAAAGATAATATCATCAACATAGACTTCACAAATGAAGATCTCCCCATTTAGCTTCTTGGTGAATAGTGTGGTGTCGACCTTCTCAATGAGAAAGTCCCAGAGGCGCTCATTCCACGCTCTAGGGGCTTGCTTGAGCCCATATAGCGCCTTGGACAACCTATAAACATGATTAGGATATCTAGGGTCTTCAAACCCGGGAGGTTGATCAACATAGACTAGTTCATTTATGAAGCCATTTAAAAATACACTTTTCACATCCATTTGATATAGTTTCATTTCATGATGCGATGCATATGCAAGAAGGATGCGAATGGCTTCAAGTCTTGCAACGGGTGCAAAGGTCTCTCCAAAATCAAGACCTTCAACTTGAGAGAAACCCTTTGCAACTAGTCTTGCCTTGTTCCTCACAACTACGCCTTGGTCATCTTGCTTGTTGTGGAACACCCACTTGGTTCCAATGACTCTTGCACCTTTTGGATGCTTCTGAAGTGTCCAAACTTGATTACGGGTGAAGTTGTTCAAATCTTCGTGCATTGCATTCACCCAATCCGGATCTTGAAGAGCTTCTTCTACATTCTTAGGTTCAAGACAAGAGACAAAAGAGTGATGTTCAACAAAAGAAGCAAGCTTTGGAGATCGAGTCATTACACCCTTTGTAGGACTCCCTATGATGAGATCTTGTGGATGTGCTTGAAGTAGAGGTGAGTGTCTTCTTTCAACCACTTGAGGAGGGGGTTGGGGAGCATCAACATCTTGAGCTTGTGCCTCGGCTTGTTCATGAGAGACATGAGTGTCTTTATTTTTAACCCTCTCATTCTTGTCATCATCTTAAGGCACATATGATGAAGATGGTGGATTGACAATTTATACATCGTCTTCATCATCTTTAGGCTTGATGTCTCCCACCGGCATGTTCTTCATTGCCTCCCTCAATGGTTCATCACCTACATCATCACAATTCTCAATTGCTCCTTGGGAGCCGTTAGATTCATCAAATTCCACATCATATGTTTCTTCAACCAAACCGGTGGCATGGTTAAATACACTATATGCTTTGGATTTTGATGAGTAACCAATAAGAAAACCAATATCACAACGTCTTTAAAACTTCCCTAGGTGTTGCCGCTTCTTGTAGATGTAGCATTTGCAACCAAATACCCAGAAGAATGAGACGTCCGACTTCTTCCCATTTAGCAACTCATAGGGGATCTTGCCAAGAAACTTTTATAGCAAGAGGTGATTTGAAGCATAGCATGCGGTGTTGATTGCCACGGCCCATAATTTTTCTGGTGTGTTGTACTCATCTAGCATTGTTCTTGCAAGGGTAATCAATGTCCGGTTCTTTCTCTCAACTACACCATTTGTTGAGGAGTGTAGGTTGATGAAACTTCATGCTTGATTCCAATCTCATCACAATAAGCTTCAATGTTTGTGTTGTCAAACTCTTTGCCATTGTCACTTCTTATCTTCTTTATCTTGACTTCAAATTCATTTTGAGCTCTCTTTGCAAACTTCTTGAAGCAATTGGCCACTTCGGATATGTCATGAAGAAAGAATGTCCAAGTGTATCTTGAGTAGTCATCCACAATCACAAGACAATAAAGATTTCCACCCAAGCTGTTGTAAGTTGTAGGACCAAACAAATCCATGTGTAGAAGCTCCAACACTCTTGATGTTGACATGTAAGCTTTTGTTGGATGAGTATTTGCAACTTGTTTGCTGGCTTGACATACACTACATGGTTTGTCCTTCTCAAACTTGACATCCTTCAAGCCTCTCACTAATTCTTTCTTCAATAGTTTATTGAGAGTGTTCATTCCAACATGAGCAAGCCTCCTATGCCAAAGCCACCCAAGTGAAGTTTTGATAAACAAGCATGTCATCAAAAGTTTGCATCTTCGGAGGTGAAATCAACAAGATAGAGATTGTTGTATCTAAAACCTTTGAAAATCATTTGCTTGTCATCTATCTTTGAGACTACCACTTCATTTGGTGTGAATAAGCATTGATAGCTAAGGTCACAAAGTTGCCCAACGGATAGTAGATTGAAACTCAAGGAAGCAACATAGAGCACATTTGAAAGAGAGTGATCATTTGATATTGTAATCTTGCCTATACCCTTAACTTTGCTCTTTGAATTTTCCCCAAATGTGAACTTCTCTTGACATTCCCCATTCTCTTCAAGTGAGGTGAACATACGAGGGTCACCGGTCATATGTTGAGTGCAACCACTATCAATAACCCAATGAGATCCACCGGTCTTGTAGTTCACCTACACACAAGAGATCAAGCTTTTTGTTTAGGGACCCAAACTTGAGAGGGACCCTTGACTTTCTCAACTAGTGACTTGGCAACCTAAATTTTCTTAGGCCTATTCTTGTTTGGGGGACCCAAGAACATGACTTTCATCTTTCCACTAGAATCTTTTCTAAGCATGTAGTGAGCATTAAAAGCAAAGGGTCTAGCATGCTTGGGCAAGGGTTGTGGTGATGGAGTTTTACACTCATGAGCAAAATGACCCTCTTGTCCACACTCAACACATCTCTTTGGCTTGGGCTTTGACTTGCTTTGTTGTTGTTGAGCTTTAGCCTTCTTTTCTTGATTTGCTAAGTAACCAATGCCACTTCTATCCATCTTCATGATGGTGTTCATGAGTAGCTCACTTTGCAAATATTGGCCTCTTGTGAACTTGCTTAGACCGGTCTTGAGGTGCTCTTTCTCTTGCTTGAGCTTTTTGTTCTCCTCAATAAGTGACTCATTTAATGTTTGCTTTTCAAGAGTCATCAACCCTTTTAGCTTCTTGTTCTCATTTCTAAGCATCTCATTTTCACTCTTGAGCTTGACATAATCATCATGATTGTCGAACTCAACCACTTTCTTGCCTTTGCCACTAGAGCCTTACTCAATGCTCTCAATAATCAAGTCATCACATGATGTGGCTATATCAATCTTAACAACTTGGTTAGTAGCATCATGTGTCTCAAGAGAAAGCTCATTAGCAACAACAAGACTATCATAATTGATTTTCAATGTAGTATATTTGTCTTTTAGCAAGTTGTGCCTAGTGTTGAGCTCATCATATTTCTTCTCAAGTTTATCATGTTCATCTCTAAGCTCTTTGTTAGAGGTCTTGAGCTCCTTGAGAGTAGAAGACATAATTTTATTTTGATCTTTAAGCTCATCACTAGTCTTTTGTGCATTCTCAAGCTTAGATGAAAGTGATTCATTTTCATTTTGAAGCTCATCATTTTCATTTCTAGTTCTTCTTATGACTTTAGAGTATTTGTTTAGCAATTTTACAAGTTCATCATAAGAAGGTGCATCATATTCATCATCATTATCACTATCATCATCGTCACTCTCATTGTTTTGTACCTTTCGTTCACCCTTGGCCATGAGGCATAGGTGAGTAGTGGATGATGACGGTGAAGATGGCGGTGAAGGTGGTGATGAAGATGTCGGTGAAGATGATGATGGCCCAATCACACATGCGGCGACCTTCTCTTTCTCATCGTTGCTTTCATCACCGGAGGACTCACATGATGACTCAATGTCGATGAGCCAATCACCAACAATGTAAGCTTTTCCTCCCTTCTTCTTGTGAAACTCTTTCTTCTTGCTATCCTTCTTCTTGTATGGCTTGTTCTTCTTCTTCTCATCTTCTTCATCACTAGAATCATTTTTCTTGCCCTTGTTCTTGTTCTTGTACTTGTCTTTTGGAGGCTTAGGGCATTGATGAGCTAAGTGACCAAGTTCACCACAATTGTAGCAATCCATCTCGGATATCGGCTTTCTTTTGCTACTTGTGAAGAACTTCTTCTTCTTGCCATCGAACTTGATGCCACTCTTGTTGAGCTTCTTTAGCATCTTGGTCTTTCTCACCATGAGTGCAAGTGATGCATCATCAATATCACTTTCACTTGAGCTTTCTTGCACGATCATGGCTTGGCCCTTCTTTTTCTTGTCATGGCTAGCTTTGAAGGCCAAGTCCTTCTTCTTGGAAGATGATAAGCCCTCTTTCGGAGTGATATGCATGTACATCTCATGTGCATTGACCTTTCCCAAAACTTGTGTCGGTGTTGCGGTGGAGAGATCACTTTGGTGAAGCACGGTGACAATGTAACCATACTTCTCAACGGGAAGAACACTCAAGATCCTTCTTGCAACATCCGATGGACTCATTTTAGTGAGCCCTAGAGCATTGAGATCCTCTACAAGAATATTCAAGCGAGTGTACATGTCATTAGCACTTTCCTTGGGAAGCATCTCAAAAGAATTAATTTTCTTCAAAGCAATATGATAGCGTTCCTCACGCTCACTCTTAGTTCCCTCATGGAGAGCACAAAGGTTTTCCCACAATTTATGAGCGTTTTTTGCATTACGCACACGTTTGAAGATATCCTTGCCTAGGCCCCGGTAGAGTGCATTTTTTGCCTTTGCATTCCACCGGTCGTACTTCTCCTCATCACCACTTGGGTTTGTGGGATCCTTAATTTTGGGAAGCCCTTCGGTGGCGGCTCTAAGACACCCAACATTTATGGCTTCAAGGTACGCCTCCATGCAGATTTTCTAATATGGAAAATCATCTCCCTCAAAGATGGGAGGTGGTCCTTCCCCATTAGACATCTTGCTCTAGGCGGTAAAGCCTAATTTAGGAGCAACTCGGCTCCGATACCAATTGAAAGAATCAAGATGCCTAAGAGGAGGGGTGAATTGGGCTTCTCTAAAAATTAATTACAAGAATTAAATCCTACGAGCCAAACTTCACCCCTAGTGCCTACTAGTGTTCCTTGTGATTCTACCGATAAAAGTTTTGCACCCTAAGTTCCAATCCTAGTCTAGCATGGCAATTCTAGGAAAGTAAAACAAACAACAAAAGTAATACGAGAAAGTAATTGCTTGAAAGTAAAGGGTTAGGAACACGGTGATGTTTTTCCGAGGTATCGGAGAGTCGCCACTCCCCACTAGTCCTCGTTGGAGCACCCGCGCAAGGGTGTAGCTCCCCCTTGATCCACGCAAGGATCAAGTGCTCTCTACGGGCTGATTCTTTGACACTCCGTCGCGGTAAATCACCCAAAACCGCTCATAAGATGAGTTGGGTCATCCACAAGCTCTGTCGGATGATCACCAAACTCCCAATCACCACCAAACCGTCTAGGTGATGGCGATCACCAAGAGTAACAAGTTAGAACTCTCACTTGACCACAACAAGCCTAATGAGAAGGTGGATGCACACTTGCTACTCCCTAGTCACTAATGAGGGATTTCAAACTTTGATTCTCAAATCACAACCCTCACTAGAGCTCTTGCACTTTCTTGCACTTGAAAGGTGTTTCTCAGCTGAACAAATGAGCAAGCGACCTCTAAAAGAGGTGGAGGGGATGTATTTATACACCCCACAGTCAATTCCAACCGTTATGTGCCAACTCAGCAAAAAAACGCACTGACCGGACACGCCGGTCGACGTGACCGGACGCGTCCGGTCAATGGCAACGGTCGAATTTCAATCCGACAGCGCTGAGTGACCGGACACACCGATCAGGGGTGACCGGACGCGTCCGATCGCGCAAGGACCTTACTGTACTTTGACCGGACGCTCGGTCGAGTCCGATCAGTGATGACCGGACGCGTCCGGTCAGCGAAGTACCTTACTGGAACGGGACCGGACGCACTGAGGACGCGTCCGATCGTTTTCCAGTCGCGTCCGATTAGTTCACTTACCCTATGTGACACGTGTCAACACAATCAACGCGTCCGGTCCTCGCAAGGACCGCGTCCGGTCAACCGAGTTGAAACGCAGTGACTGTCAGCACTGACCGGACGCGTCCGGTCAGGACAGAGACCGCGTCCGGTCAAGGGTAAACGGCTCAAACGACTTCGAAACGCGACGCAACTTGAACCGAGTTGCTTCCAACTGAACTTTGGGCTACACCTGAGCTACCTAGTGCTAAGTTTGACAAGTGTGCACCACACCTAAACAAAAGACTCACCTAGGTCAAGTTACTTGCTCATGCCCCCCCCTTTATAGTACGGCCAAAGGAAAAAAGCGAAGATCCTAACGACTATTCCGAATGTAACTCAACACCTTGACATCCGGAACTAACCGTCCTTAATCTTGTCGTTAATCCTTTGAAAACCGAAACGATTTCCATCAAGGGGCATGAATACAATAGTGCCCAAAACAGTCGCCAATCCCATGACCTAACTTACCAAAGTTCCTGCAAAACACACATTAGTCATGGTAATAATGCGTTGTTATCAATTGCCGAAACCAACTCTCGGGGCCTAGATGCTTTCAGACGCGACAACTCTTCGACCCGACCTTCCATTCTCGCGCACCTTGTGTTATCCAGTATCCTGGATGACATGACCTCCAAGGCTCTCTCATTCGCTCTCCCGAGCAGGCGAGCACATTGGCGAGGCAACAAGGTAACCCAGTTCCTCAAATCCTTAAATTATTCTGGTATACATATAGATTTTTGTTGTTTATCTATCACCACGGATTTTTTATGCTAAACCTGTCAAATTTATATGCATTGGATTGTGCTTTTATGATTTGTGCTCCAGCTGCCACTTTAATGGGTTGCAACCGCACATGGATCGCATTTGTAAAAAATCTAATAGATTTGATCACCTAATATATATGGACAGAGAGTAGACACTCCCACATATATATAATCATATGAAAACACCAAACAACACATTGTGTTGAGTGCCACCTCGTGTTCTATAGCAAATACTACATCCATCCTAAAAAAACAATTCTAGATTTCCCTTTAGTCAATCTATGCAATGATTGACCAAAATTATAGAAAAATTTCAAGAGTTTGATGGAGTTGGCTAAGTCATACCCTGATGACTTCAGCTCAACCATGTTGAAGGATCTTGGTGGTGAGCTTCATATTTACAGTGATAAAGTGTGAGCTGGCGAAAGATTTGCTAAGTTGAACACTAGTTCAAAAGCTTGTTAGGCTGATGGTGGATAAAAGAACATTTTGCTTCATATATTCTTTGTAGTTTTATCCACTATTCATGTTATCATGTATGATATTATACTATGACAATATACAAGTTAGTATATGAGCCTGCATTGACCCCGGCGCCTGTTTATCCTGGCTTCCATAAAGGAGTTATTGTAGTATTAGTAACAAAAAGGAAATTAGCAAATAAATAGTAAATTTTTTAAGACAATAAATAAGCAAAATAAAAAAAAGAATTCAAGGAACAAAGAAATGGGTCTACAGGACCTCGCGGGCTGAGATTGTGAACCAACATGGGGTAAGCGGAAGAAAATTAACTTCCACCGAGGTGCAATCTTACTCGAATAGAAATCATATCCGGTTATTTTTAAGCACAATAACTCTTCTTTGTACAATTACACAATTTTTTTTGAGTGGAGATACAATTACACATAGATGGCTGATGTGCCCCAGCCCCAACCTCTTATAAAAGTAAGACAAAGGCGGCCTATGGGGCACCTACATGCTTGGTACAGGAACGAAGGCGTTAGACTATCCGCACTCATGGATCTCTATATTCATCCTCTAAAAGGAATATTTCATCCTAGTCACCATAAAATATACAGTTTCTCTGTATTCATCCATTCTCTATATCATCCTCTATCCACTGTGGGGTCCACTTGTCACTTTATTTAAATATATCCATGTGACATCTTGTTTTGAAGTATTTATTGAAACGAATTTAATGGTGCAATCGGAATTTAATTTGATTTTTTGGTTTTTGAGTTATACCATTTTTTATCATGAAACAAGTGGGACCCGCGCTGACCGTGCTCTCTCCTGCTCACTTCTCACGCGCGTACTAGACAGCGGCGGCGGCGGAGCCCACGCATGCAGTAGCGGACGCGCGAGCGTTTCCTCTGTATTTGGCGCACGAAGTCGCTGTGCCGTATGTGATACCGTTGCCGGTGCAGCTCTTTCCGCCGCTATATATCGATGTGGACGGGTACCGGAAGTGTTTACAGGTCCCAGTGCGGGTGGTCTTAGACCAACCAGATTTGATGCGGCAGCGATCGATGGGGTACAGGAACGACTTCGATTCCCAGGATAGAAAGCCTGATACCAATTGTAAACAGAGGACTAGGGAAAGGACGGAGTAGAGCGAGGAAGTAGAAGAACAGAGCCGTGAGCGGCAAGAAGAACTTAGCGAGGACAGATTAGAATTAATTGAATTCTGTAGTTTTTTTCTTTTATAACTACAGAATTCTGTAGTTGATACAATATTCGTGATCCTCCTCACACTCGGAGCAAGCCCAACTACGCCTACTGAATCCATTCGCGCTACCCATCAACCTTGTATTGGGCTTCACGGCCCGAGCACTCCTTCTTGGGATGACTCCTGGATCAGATGACGCCTGCGCAGACTGGCTGGAGCTCACACTATTCAGTATGGATACAAATTCATCGTTAATGTCCTAATACTAACATTATATTTGTTTATTGCCGCCCTGGTCAACTATCAAGCATAAATCAAGAGAGATGCAACTGTCATGATTAGTGTCTTTTATTTTTCATTAGTTTTTTGAGTTCTAATGGTGCCGTTATTTTTCCTTTTTCTATGCATACATACTCCTTTAGATTCTTCATCGTATCATAGGTTTCATACTGAAATTTTACATCTAAATAATCCGCAGCAACTCGCGGTATCATCTGCTATCACTAAAATTTCAAACCCTGGAGTTCTCCATAGCAAACGGTAATGCTGGGAAGCGGGTGTCCGTACGCCCCAACAACGCTCACCCCACTCCACTTCGCGCGCTTTAGGGTCCGTTTGGGAGCACTCCGTGGAGCAGATTCTCACGGAGAATCGCTCTCTGGCTGCCAAATGCATTTTTCAGCGAGAAGTGATTCTTTGTTGATTCTGTGAAGTGATTATCTGAAATGAATTAAGAGGCTGAGAGCTGAAAAAAGTAGTTTCACCTGATTCTGTGAAGTGATTCTCCATGCTGATTTTGAGAGTTTATGCTAAACAATCAAAGAGAATCACTTTCAGGCACAGAATCACTTCACCGGTGAATCAGGGAGCACAGCTCTGCCAAACGAACCCTCAGTACTTCACGGCTTCTTAAAAAAACCAGCACCACACCTTCTCCATTGCAGGGGCCGCCCGCCGTGGCCTTCTACAGCGCGACGGCACCGCACCCGGCCTCTTCCCGCACTGCTCCGCGTGCCCACGCCGTACCACCATCCATGTCGCCCGTCGCAGAAGGGGAGGCATGCGCCTGCACCCCCCCCTCCCACCCATCCACCTCGCGCCGTCGTTAGGAAGGGAAGGCATGTGCCACCGCAGTTCCCCACCCACCAGGTAGGTCATGGCCATGGCTACCGACAACGCTGTGCTTCAAGTGTTTTAAGCATTTTCAGACATATTGCAAACCTATGTTTCAAGTGTTTTAGTTGTTTCAGATGTATGTTTCAAGTGTTTTATACGGATGTTGCAAAAGTAGGTCGAGATGTTGTATATGTTTCAAGCGTCTGTTTCCGATGTTTCATCTGTTTTTTAGACGTACGTTGCAAGTGTGTTTTATCTGCATATTACTTATGTTTGCAATGATTTTCAAGTATTTTCCAGTTGTTTTTGTAAATGTTTCAAACACATGTTTCAAATATTTTATCTTTTTTTTATGTTACAAGTGTTTCATATAAATATTTTAAAAATAGATCGAGATATTACACATAAGGGGTGTGTTTAGATGGTGAAAAACTTTGGGTTCGACTACTGTAGCACTTTTTGTTGTTATTTGGCAAAATTTATCCAATCATAGACTAACTAGACTCAAAAGATTCGTCTCGACATTTACAGACAAACTGTGTAATTAGTTTTTTCTTTCGTCTACATTTAGTACTCCATGCATGTGTCGCAAGATTTGATGTGACAGGTACTGTAGCACTTTTTGGGTTTGCTTTTTGGGTGGGAGAAGCAACTAAACAGGCTCAAGATACGTCCGGGACAACGCAGGTCCGCTGTTGAGACGCTCGATTGCAAGCCCGACGATGTTGGGGGCGCTCGCTCGCTCAGTGGGTAGGGACCGTCCGACCTGGATCGGACGTCCGGGAGCAGTTCCGTGTATGTATATGTAATCCACGGATAGTAAAGTCGAAACCGGAGACAGCTGACGCGAGAGAGGTCGTCAATGTGTGAACCCGGCAAAAAGCATGGAATATGCTCGGATAAAAGGGGTGACGAGGGCGCGTGGCATCCACGAGGAGAGCTGGCGTCTAGCAAGCAAAGCCGTAGGAAGGAAAAATCGATGCGAAATGCCGGTAAAAGCAGAGCGGCCACGCGTGCACCAGTGGGGAAGGCAGGTAGATCGATCACTTCGATGCAGAAGCAGCTCGGCAGGTACTAGGCGGCACGGACGGAGCAGGTGCGCTTCGTCAGCCGTCCTAGTACTAGTCACCAGCAGCATGATTCCAACCGCTTGCGACATGCCAAACCTTCAACCTCACCCGACCTAGAGAGGAAAAGGAGGGTAGGACAGGAACCATGCAGGATCGTAGGAAATTATTAGGCCAATAGGCAGTAGGTTAACTTCAAATTCGTACCATGTCAGTGACGTGGATAATGAAAGGGTATGATATAAGAGTTTTAGTAGTATTTTAGATCTTAGATTCGACTCTCCGTATAAATGATTTTTTTAAGGATTTAATGCTGCTGTGCATTCATCGGTAGACGATGTTTCCATCGACAATAAGACGTCTGTGGTGACTTCGTCAATCTCATCTCGAGAATTTGTCAGCTCAGTCTTTGAAGAAACTCATAGACGTAGGAAGTGTATGCATTTACAGGAGTGAGTATATGTGTACTGTGAGCGTCTGCGTTGTACTGTGTAATTCTAAAAAAAGATAGTAAGATAATTAATTAATTCACCTTCTCATGGAAACTACAACCACATGGAAATTAATTAATACTACATTTTATGACACAAGCGCGGTAGATAAAGCAGGTGATTTTGGTACCGAATCTTAAAACCAACCTATATTATGGAGCTTTTACTACCAACCAACCCTCATATAGGCTTCTTTCTCCTTTCAATATATAATGATAGAGGCCAACTTTGGTTGGTTAATTTGATCAGTTCATCGATGATAAGCAAGTATGATGGTTCTAATAATGATCTTACACGTGTGTATCTCATAGGTGGACTTAAAAAATTCATAAATTAACTTAGATCACAGGTTTGGTTTTAGCTGTATTGACTGCATTATTTTTTAGTCAAAATTGTTACAGACATAGCTCAAAACTATCCCATACGTCAAAGCAAAATAAATCTAGTTTGTTGAACCGACACCTATTATTTTCCAACAAAAAGATAAGACATCATACTCCAAAACTCGCTCTCCAACGAATAAAAGGTGGACAATTGGGCATGAGCCTCACAAACCTTTGAAGTCCACTAAACCTCTGTCAATCCACCTCAATCCCTCTCAACTTATATGGATTGGAGTGCAACAAATAAACAAGCACTAATCATAAAATGTGTTATGCCACTTTCATTCATTTCCACTATTTTCTAGTAGTTACCTTTATAATTGCTCCAGGATGGTGTGTTCTATCCTCTTGCATTTTAATGTTAATGAAGCACAGGATGGTTTGCTCCACACACTCACATATATGCAACACACGCATGTCAAATTTTATTAAGACCTTTGCCAATTATATCTAACACGGTCCTGCTCGACTATTATTAGTACAGTGCTTGCACGAATATACATTCCAAATTTTGTGAAGACCTATTATATTATCTTATATTTTGACAAAACACAAACATATCAATTGATATACAATTTGCTCTTGATGGCCTAGCTGCAGTAGCGCTATGGCTGCTGCTCCTGTGGCCCTGACGGGCCCCGCGCCTCTGACAGAAGCATCACCTATGTCTACACACGCAGATAAGCAGTAGCTTTTACTTGAATGTGCTATGTATTTGAAAATTCTTTTTCCACACTGGTGTACTATACTTTAACATTATATATTAAAAGTTGTTGTAAAAAAACCCTCTTCCTACGGCTACTATTCAGTCATCGAAGAAAACCTGCAGTTGTGGCGTTGTGGCTACTACGTAGTTGAAGGGAGCGGACCCATAGATATGTATGTTTTAATGTAAGCTAGTATAGATCTTGATGGTTGTATGATTAATATCAAGGAAAAAAGTTTTTTTCTTTTTTATAACATTTCAAGTTAATGCTACTATCAACCGAGAAAGAGCACTTATCTAGTATGAATTGATGAATAGAACACAAGTTAACTGCTCTACTTGTCAACAAGTACGAGGAATTTTGAGTTTGTTACAACTTACAAGTCAAACTATATTGTGTGGCGGCTTTCTCTAGAGGTCGCGGCTTGTTGCGAGTAGGCGGCGGTGGCGGTATGTTAGGGGTTTTGATTGATATTCCCTGTGGGAAGTTGGAGCTATTGCCGATACTTGTGATAAGCTCAACAATAATAATGTGTAGTGGGCTCCGTCAGTTGTGTCATCTCTGTGTGTAAGTGAGGTGCATAGGGTCAGTTGTCTGGTTGGCGTATTTAGAATTTTTGTACTAGATTTTTTTAAAATAACTATGCAATTGTATAGTTTTTTTTAGGCCTTAGTTTCCTCATAAACCGAATCATTCTTATTTATTATTAATTAAAGGATTAATTTTATTTTTTTCTTAATTAAAAGGCATAGCTCCTGCCACTGTGTTCAAAAAAAACTTTGCTAAATTTAACTAGTTTATAGAGAAAACTATTAACATCTGTCGTACCAAAGAAGTAGTGATGCTAATTTAATATTTACATTTATTGTACTATATATAATGGAAATGATTTTTGGATTAATACCAGTGTCCTATTTTGCATTTATGACCAATAGCAAAATCGTTGTTCTCTTGGTAATGTTTGCCTGTGTGTTTTAATCTATCTATACTATAAAAAAGCGAAGGAATTGAAAAATACCTGTTACTCAGCAATTCCTGCCCACTCTATGTTTTAGCCCTTAGATCATAGATCCAACGCATCTAATCTCCCGTCCTAACCTAACAAACGGACCCGGCCAGAAAACTTTTAATTCTTTACGCGTGTTTATGCTGTGTTTCCTCATATCGCTATTTTTTCACACCAAAAAGAATACCCAGCCCACCTATACGTTACGAACAATATGATTCATTAGTGTCATATGCACACACGTATAACCTCGTGGTGCGAGACGGGAGCAGCGGCGGCATCCTGTGGCAGTCGTTCGACCACCCGACAAACACGCTGGTACCGGGCATGAAGATCGGCCGCAACCTGACGAGGTGAAGGGGAGTCTCGGCTCGGGTTCTAGAAGCGAGGTTGATCTGAACCAGGTTCGTGCCTTAGCCAGGGAGATCACCATGAGGGAGATTGAGAAGCATGCTGCAGATGGGATCGGCAGGGTTGACTACGCCGTGGCCTCAGGTGGGGGAAGAGTTGTCCGGCATTCGGAGGAGTATCTGCCTAAACGTAGTGGTTTGACAGCCTGCATACCTGGAGTCGACGTGGGGCCTAAGCCAGAGAAGATGCTGTAACAGAACCGACCAATTATACGAAATTAAGTAAGAAAATCATCCATCAAGCATGCGATTTAGCCAACTTAAGCCCGTATAACCCGGTAGTCCGTGAAATCACGACGGATTTCAAACCAACTTACATACCAGCCAAGATCGTAATAAGTTTAGCGGTCACCATCACAAGTTACATAAAAGTTCGCGTCACAAATACATCGGAGTTTAAACATAGTTATTACAAACCGAGTTCAAATAAAAGTAGCGGAAACATTTAGTTCAAACCACACACACTCACACAGAGTTTGAAATAAAGTGCCAGCTGATGATCATCTCTAACAAAAGCATCAGACGAGACGTAGTGAATGACCACTACCCATGGTCCTAAGCTTCACCCATCGCAGGATAAAGGCAGTTGATACAATAGCCATAATACATCTGCCCATCTGTAACAAGTGGGAACAAAGCTCTGAGTGCGAGAAGGTACTCAGCTAGACTTACCTGACATAACCGAAAATAAAATGACACCAAGGATCATGACAGGCTTTATGGTAGGGTAGCTGACTCATTTGCAAAAAGGCATGTTTAATATTAAAGAATCCTTTCCAAAAGCTTTGCATCAAGTTAAATCTTTATTAACCTGTCAACTACATTTGCACCTGTACTAGAGTAATATGTAATTAAACAGGTAAGGATAACCAATGATCATTAACAACCTTCATCATGTCATCTTCCATATAATTGTCCAAGTGTTCCATCAATATTACTACGATGAAGTAACTCAAGTCAAGTGTTCACTATCTAGTGAACGATGGCGATTCGAATCGATTATTAACCAGCTGGTAATTTATTCCTAACACAAACCTCACTCACCCGCTAAAGTGAGGTATTGGTCACCGAGTCAACTATTCAGGTAAAGTCGCGAGTTTGCTAGGAACCACATGTACCCGGGGGTCGTCCGATTGCTCTTTAGCCTTATCATCGCCCCCCGTGTCCTACCACTCCTGCTCCAATATAGTGCGTTGCGGGCAATCCACTCGGCCCGAATAATTTTCCAGCTTCGCGGTCGAAAGGTACATTATTCGGCCAGCTAAATGTGAGGCATGCGTTCAACATGACTCGAGGCCCAACAACGGTCGGTCCTTAATCGACACAGACAAAAAACACTACAGTCCGAAACGCTGCAAGTCTCCGTCCGGTCTCAATTTCAATTTGACACTTAGTTATTCTCATATGACATACTTTTCCAAGCAGATCCAGGTAACCACCTATAACTCGCAGGTGACAGAAAATCACCCGACTTCTACCGGTCTAAGCAAGCCAAGCATTTCTAGACTGCGAATACCAAGGTAACAAGGATATGGTAGAGCAAAGGTAAACAAGGTATAATGCAGCAACGGTTGCAAACAACTCCTAAACGTAATGCATCAATTAAAGTAAGCATTAATAAAATATTTACAAACCGGGAGAGAAATGCTCTGGGGCTTGCCTCTTTCGAAAGAACTCGGGCGGTGGTCTGGGCACTCTGGAAGATCCTCACCGACCTCCTCATCGGCTTCGGGCATCTCCTGGTCTTGCACCTCGGACTGCTCTTCCGGCTCCTCAGGAACTGCTACCGGAGTTACTTCTTGCAATCCTATATGGTGTAAATGTATAAGTGCTTATGCCTAGGTGCATTGTAGAGATGATATGAGATGATGATGATGAATGAGATATAGATGAACAGGTTCCCTTAATTGGATCAAGTGGGAATACAACTCTTCTACAAGGTAGTCTACATCATTTAAGAACATGTACTCATAAACTACTACAAACATTCTTTACCATGCAAAGTCACTCCGGCACCCTAGGATGCTTCAAAGATACACCAAAGCAAATTTTATCAACTAATCTTGGATTAACAATGCTAATTTAAACCCTAGTTGACACTATGTTTGAATAGCAACACTTCTTTTGGTAGCATAGAAATATCTAATAAAATTACAGTGGATTACTATCATCTACTTTAGCATGCCACAAAAAATTCATTGCATTTGGAGTACAAGTACTGCCTACACAAAAATAACAATCTAGGGCCTAAAAATGAGCATAAAAATACTTTATACTATGAAAAGTATCAAACAACAGATTTAGTAATTTTCCTACATTCTACACACTAAACCATCCCTATAGAAAAATTAGTATATGCATGTTTTATTTATATTTTTCTCTCTATCAAAAATAATAATTTCTAACAATAATAAGCACTTGTACTACACATAAGAATTTTTCTACAGAACATGCATGGTACATATTTTTTTTAGAAAGTACATTACATAAAAAGATTAACAAAATTGAAACCATATTTTTCTGAGTTTTCTATGATTTATTACATATTTATCAAGAAAACAGCAATTTCAATGATTAAATAAAAACCCTACAGAAAAGTATTGCAAACTTGACATGCAACATTTTTAGATTATAGATCTGGTCCTAAGAAGTCCATAAAAATTTATTTCACAATTTTTAGAGCTAAAATGAGCAAGTTATGGATTTTAGAAACCCTTTTATCATTTTCTAGAAAATATTTTATTTAAATCCTTTTGAATCCGACCGCTCAACGCTACACACACCCACGAACTGTACACAGAGAACACACACGAGACCGACAGGTGGGCCCGTGACCCCACGCGTCAGTCATAGGGAGAGGGAGGAAGACGCCGGTGTCCACAGCTCGCCGGCAGCGAGGTTTCCGGCCAGACCAAAGGCACCACGCGGACCACCTCATGCTTGCGAACTCAGTGGTACACACGCGGTGGCCAACGGAGCTCGGATGACCGGTCACCGCCGTCCATGGCGGAACGGTGGTGTGGGTGGTCGTCGGCCGGCCATCTCCAACCACGGAACGGGCAATGAAAGGGTGCTCGAGCACCGGTGAGCCATGACAAACAAGATGCGCGCGTTAGAAGGGAACAAGGTGGAGCGGAGAGGAGCGGTCCACGGAGCGGAAAGCTCCGGCGAGCTCGGCCGGAACTCCGGTGAACGATTCCCGCGGATGGAGAGCTTACCACGGGCGGCTGAGGTGCGCACGGGCTGCGCCAGAGGGAGGGGAAGCTCGAGGCAAGATGGAGCAGCTTGCGGTGAGACGGAACGGCTGGAACGCCGGCTCCGGCGATGGCGTGCGCAGTGGCGGAGGAGGGATTGCGCCCGGTGCACGCGGGAGCGAGCGAAGCGAAATGGAGGGGGAAGAGACAGGGCGAGGCGCTGCGGTGCGGTTTGAAGGGGCGAGTGCGCGCGCGGGTGAAGCGACCGGGGCGCCACCTGGCTGGTGTCGCCGGCATGCGGCCACCACGCGGCAGGCGAGCTCTGCCGTCGGGACAGCGCACGGCGTGCGCGGGCGGGAGAGGAGACGAGCGCGCGGTGCGGGCCGGGCCGCGGCGCTTGCGCGGGCGCGCGCGCGGGGGGAAGGATGGGCCACTTTGGCCAGCGGGCCGAAAGAGAGGCGGCGGCCCGCCAAGGTAAGAAAATTGTTTTCCATTTTTATTTTCTAGAAATTTTTCAAATAAATTCAATTCACAGTTTTAAAATTCCATTTTGAGCCAGAAGATACTTTTTCTGAAAATGGCCCAAAAATGAAAGTTTCTTACAATTTAATTCTCTACAACTTTTATTAAGGGGCCAACTCCAAAATCCCCACAGATTTTGAATTAGAGAATAAAAGGTAAATAGGGAGGGTTTTTGACCATTTTCTAATAATATTTTAAAAGCAAATTTTGACAAAACTTTGGTTATCAAGTTGCTCCAAAAATTACACTAACTAGTTCTAGATGATTTAAAATTATAGCCACACATGTTTTATTAGTCGAACCAACATAATCAGGGTGAAACATTATATGCAACAATCATTCCACAGAAATGCTTTAACTAAAGGTGCACTCTAATCCACATGTGATCATGAATGCAATGACGTATCATGCGTATGATTTGCAATGCTAATGCCTGCGTAACACCGGGTGTTACAGATGCTTCAACCGAGCTTTGGGGAGCCTGGACAGTGCTTTGCCATGCAGGCAGTAGTGGGTTTGTTGAGATCAAGTTCAAGTCAGGAATAATTCCTAAGGTAGTAACACTTGAGCATGTGTCTAAGGTAAAGTTTTTGGCCAACCAACATTTTGGTCTTGCATGGTTATGTGCTTAATTATTGCTTGTTTTTGTCTTTTCAATATTAGTATAAGCAGTGGATGACATTGTCTAAGTACGAATGTAGGATGCGCCACCGGTTACTCAACTTATTGCTTGTTAAAAGTTTAGATTAGGAAGGCGGCCAATGACCCGTCGCCGAAGACCTTACGGTACGTGGTTGTCACGAGGGGCGAGCCGCCGATGGTGGACTCAAGCGGCGCCACCAGGTTCCGCACGGTAGTGTGGAACGGGCTATGGTTCAGCGGCATCCCGGAGATGGCGTCCTATGCCGACGAGTTCACGCATCTCACCTAAAAACTACTTGCAACACATCACATTTTTATATCCCTTACTGACTAACTGTCCAAATGCTATCTGAATTATCAAAAAAGTGTTAGATTAAAAAATATAAAAATACAAGAATAATAAAATAATAACAATTTAAGTTAAAAATAAAAAATTAACACGATATCTTCTATGCACGTGCGTGCCGCATGTTGACTAGTACTCCCTCCATCCCAAATTATAAGGCATTCTAAGAATCTTAGAGAGTCAAAGAATCTCAAGTTTGACCAAATTTATATAATAAAATAATAATATTTATGACACCAATTAAGTATCATTAGATTCTTCATTAATTATATTTTCATAGTATACCTATTTGATATTATAAATTTTTATAATTTTCTATATAATTTTGATCAAACTTAAGATGCTTTGACTCTCTAAGATTCTTGGAATGTCTTATAATTTGGAACGGAGGGAGTAATAAAAAGGCGCATACCATGACACGAACGGATTGTGTGGCCAACATCCATATGGTTCTTGCGACAAAACATGGAAAAACTCGGGATCTTCTCCGGAAACCTTTAGCTCGAAGATCCGAGTGGCGACGACCTCGTCCGTGGCCGCGAATGATTCAATCAAGCACGCGCCTGGATGGATGGAAGCGTGGAGCGGACGGACTCACCTCTTCCCTCCTGTCGCCGTCGCCGTCGTCGCCACCCCATCCCCATGAGACGTGAGAGGCCCGGTCGGCCCCAGCAGGAGCCGCGAGCGAGGACAGGAGAGGATAATGGTATCCACAAAACAAATCCCACATGTGCTTCCTATTCCATCCAGTACTAATGGCTGACGAGGACCCTGATCGACAGGGAAGGAATTGGAAAGCAGACCAAAACCAACACGGGCGACACGCCGAGCAAAACAAGCGAAATCCCCCACCCCGGCTGCTGACAGACAGCCGCCCCCGCCCCCGCGGGAGGAGAAGGCTCGGGGGCTCCCATTCCGGTGTCGTCGAAGGCCGTCAGCACGGGCCGCTCCTCGCCGGTGACCGTGTCGCATGTTGTGTTCGCAACAGCTCGTTGGCATGATGTGGCGGAGGCCGTGGTAGTGGCCATGGTGCTGAATCCGCCCTATTGCTTCTCGGCACTTGCGGAACCACGGAGCGTGAGGCGTAGGATGAGGCATTCGGAGCATGCGGCGGCGGCGTCGACGGCAAAAAGAAGATGAATCGATGGGTATAGCGGTTTGGATCTGATACAAACCAGCCCGTACGTGGCCTCTCAGTACGGTCTCCATGGTCTGGTTCCTGTGTTGGGCCGGGTTCAAGCCGAACCATGTACCCACGGATAGTCAAGTCGAAACCGGAGACAGCTGACGCGAGAGAGGTCGTCAATGTGTGAACCCGGCAAAAAGCATGGAATATGCTCGGATAAAAGGGGTGACGATGGCGCGTGGCATCCACGAGGAGGGCTGCAAAGCCGTAGAGGCATGTTTAGATGTCAAATTTGGGAGCTCAAATTTGTATAGTAAACATCATGTCATACTATAGCAATTTTATTTTTATTTAGTAATAATTGTCCAAACATTGATTAATTAGGCATAAAATATTCGTCTCGTAAAGTAAAACAAAACTGTGCAATTAGTTTTTGATTTCATCTACATTTAGTACTCCATATATGTACCGACATTTTGATGTGATGGGAAATCTTCTTTTTGCATAGTGAAATTTGGGGTGAATTTGGGTATCCCATAAAGGAAAATTCGGCCTCGTTTAGATTACAAATTTTTGTAATCTAGATACTGTAGCACGTTTCGTTTTGTATTTGACAAACTTTGTACAATCATGAACTAACTAGGCTCAAAAGATTCGTCTCGTGGTTTCCAACCAAACTGTGCAATTAGTTATTTTTTTATATATATTTAATGCTCTATGCATGTATATAAAAATTGATATGATGGAAATAATATAAAAAATTTACAATTTTGAGGCAATCTAAACAAGACCTTCGATGCGAAATGCCGGTAAAAGCAGAGCGGCCACGCGTGCACCAGTGGGGAAGGCAGGTAAGATCGATCACTTCGATGCAGAAGCAGCTCGGCAGGTACTAGGCGGCACGGACGGAGCAGGTGCGCTTCGTCAGCCGTCCTAGTAGTCACCAGCAGCATGATTCCAACCGCTTGCGACATGCCAAACCTTCAACCTCACCCGACCTAGGCTGCGTTTAGATGAAAAAAATTTGCAAAATGATACTATAGCTCTTTTCGTTGTTATTTGGCAAATATTGTCCAATCATGATCTAATTAGGTTTAAAAGATTCGTCTCGTCCATTTCGTCTAAACTGTGTAATTAGTTTTATTTTTTATCTATATTTAATGCTTTATGCATGTGTCCAAAGATTCGATGTGACGGGAAATCTGAAAAATTTTGTAAAATTTTCTGCAAACTAAACAGGGCGCCAGAGAGGAAAAGGAGGGTAGGACAGGAACCATGCAGGATCGTAGGAAATTATTAGGCAAATAGGCAGTAGGTTAACTTCAAATTCGTACCATGTCAGTGACGTGGATAATGAAAGGGTATGATATAAGAGTTTTAGTAGTATTTTAATCTTAGATTTGACTCCCCGTGTAAATGAATTTTTAAGGAATTACAACTGCTGTGCATTCAGCGGAAGACGATGTTTCCATCGACAACGAGACATCTGTGATGACTTCGTTAATCTTATCTCAAGAATTTGTCAGCTCAGCCTTTGAAGAAACTCGTAGGGACAGGGTTGCGTGTATGCGTGCATAGGAGAGAGTATATGTGTATTGTGAGCATCTGCGTTACTGTGTAAATCTAAAAAAGAAGATAGTGAGATAATTAATTAATTCACCTTCTCATGGAAACTACAACCACATGAAAATTAATTAATACTACATTTTATGACACAAGCGTGATAGATAAAGCAGGTGACTTTGGTACCAAAACTTAAAACCAACCTATATTACAGTCTTGCTACGAGCTTTTACTACCAACCAACCCTCGTATAGGCTTCTTTCTTCGTTCAATATATAATGATAGAGGCCAACTTCGGTTGGTTAATTCGATCAGTTCATCGATGATAAGCAAGTATGATGGTTCTAATAATGATCTTACACGTGTGTATCTCATAGGTGGACTTAAAAAATCCATAAATTAACTTGAATCACAGGTGTGGTTTTAGCTGTATTGAATGCATTATTTTTCAGTCAAAATTGTTACAGACATAGCTCAAAACTATCCCATATGTCAAAGCAAAAGAAATCTAGTTTGTTGAACCGACACCTATTATTTTCCAACAAAAAGATAAGACATCATACTCCAAAACTCGCTCTCCAATGAATAAAAGGTGGACAATTGGGCATGAGCCTCACAAACCTTTGAAGTCCACTAAACCTCTGTCGATCCACCTCAATCTCTCTCAACTTATATGGATTGGAGTGCAACAAATAAACAAGCACTGATCATAAAATGTGTTATGCCACTTTCATTCATTTCCACTATTTTCTAGTACTTACCTTTATAATTGCTCCAGGATGGTGTGCTCTATCCTCTTGCATTTTAATGTTAATGAAGCACAGGATGGTTTGCTCCACACACTCACATGTATGCAACACACGCATGTCAAATTTTATTAAGACCTTTGCCAATATCTAACACGGTCCTGCTCGGCTATTATTAGTAGAGTGCTTGCGCGAATATACATTCCAAATTTTGTGAAGATCTATTATATTATCTTATATTTTGACAAAACACGAACATATCAATTGATATACAATTTGCTCGGATGGCCTAGCTGCAGTAGCGCTGCGGCTGCTGCTCTCTGTGGCCCCGACGGGCCCTGCATCTCCGACAGAAGCATCACCTATGTCTACACTGGCAGATAAGTAGTAGCTTTTACTTGAATGTGCTCTGTAATATGGGAATTCTTTTTCCACACTGGTGTACTGTACTTTAACATTATATATTAAAAGTTGTTGTAAAAAAACCGCCTCTTCCTATGGCTACTATTCAATCATCGAAGAAAACCCGCAGCTGTGGTGTTGTGGCTACTAAGTAGCTGAAGGGAGCGGACCCATAGATATGTATGTTTTAATATAAGCTAGTATAGATCTTGATGGTTGTATGATTAATATCAAGGAAAAAAAGAAATATTTTTTCTTTTTTATAACATTTCAAGCTAATGCTACTATCAACCGAGAAAGAGCACTTATCTAGTATGAATTGATGAATAGAACACATGTTAACTGCTCTACTTGTCAACAAGTACGAGGAATTCTGAGTTTGTTACAACTTACAAGTCAAACTATATTATGTGGCGGCTTTCTCTAGAGGTCGCGGCTTGTTGCGAGTAGGCGGCGGTATGTTAGGGGTTTTGACTGATATTCGCTGTGGGAAGTTGGAGCTATTGCCGATACTTGTGATAAGCTCAACAGTAATAATGTGTAGTGGGCTCCGTCGGTTGTGTCATCTCTGTGTGTAAATGAGGTGCATAGGGTCAGTTGTCTGTGAAAGCATCTAGGCCCCAAGGTTTGGTTTCGGCAATTAATGACAACACTTTATTACCATGACTAACGTGTGTTTTGCAGAAACTTGGTAAGTTAGGTCATGGAGGTGATAACTGCTTTGAGCACTATGGTATTCGTGTCCCTTGATGGAAATCGTTTCGGTTTTCAAAAGAGTGACGTCAAGATTAAGGACGGTTAGTTCCGGATGTCGAGGTGTTGAGACACATTCGGAATAGTCGTTAGGATCTTCGTTTTTCTCTTTTGGCCGTACTATAAAGGGGGGCATGAATGGGTAGCTTGACCTAGGCGAGTCCTATGTTTAGGTGTGGTGCACACTTGTTAAACTTGGCGCTAGGCAACCCTAGAATAGCTCAAAGTTCAGTTGGAAGCAACTTGGTTGAAGTTGCGACGCGTTTCGGAAAGTTTCGGGCTGTTTTCCAGTGACCGGACGCGGTCTTCGGGAGCACCGGACGCGTCCGGTCAGTACGCTACCGCGCTAGGGTTTCGGCCTTGACCACCGGACGCGGTCCTCGCGAGGACCGGACGCGGTGGTCAGTGGCTGACACGTGTCACATTGTGGGAACGCCCGTCGGACGTGACCTGGCTGTGATCGGCGCGTCCGGTCACAGTCCAGTAAGGTCCAGAGAGGACCGGACGCGTCCGGTCATCAGCCATCGGACGCGGCCTCGCGTCCGGTGCGAGTACAGTAAGCACCCTTGCACGATCGGACGCGTCCGGTCACCCCTGACCGGCGCGTCCGGTGGTTCAGTTCAAAATCGTGTTTTGACCGTTACGGGCGACCGGCGCGTCCGGTCAGTTCGACCGGCGCGTCCGGTCAGCCTGTGTCAGAAAGTAACGGTTCGTTTTCTTTGAGGGGTGTATAAATACAACCCCTCCACCTCTTTTAGAGGTCTCTTGCTCATTCAAACATCTGAGAAAACCTTTTAGAGTGCAAGGGAGTGCAAGAGCTCTAGTGAGGATAGAGATTTGAGAATCAAAGTTTGAGTTTCCTCACTAGTGATTAGAGAGTAGCAAGTGTGCATCCATCTCCTCATTTGGGCTCGTTGTGGTCAAGTGAGAGTTCTAGCTTGTTACTCTTGGTGATCGCCATCACCTAGACGGCTTGGTGGTGATTGGGAGTTTGGTGATCATCCGGCGGAGCTTGTGGATGACCCAACTCAAGTTGTGAGCGGTTTTGGGTGATTCGCCGCGACGGAGTGTCGAAGAATCAACCCGTAGAGAGCACTTGATCCTTGCGCGGATCAAGGGGGAGCGACACCCTTGCGCGGGTGCTCCAACGAGGACTAGTGGGGAGTGGCGACTCTCCGATATCTCGGAAAAACATCGCCGTGTTCCTTGCCCCTTTACATTCAAGCAATTACTTTCTCGTATTTACTTTCATTGCTTGTTTTACATTCCTAGAATTGCCATGCTAGACTAGGATTGGAAACTAGGGTGCAAAACTTTTTATCGGTAGACTCTCTAGGAACACAAGTAGGCACTAGGGGTGAATTCTGACTTGTAGGTTTTAATTCTTGCAATTAATTTTTAGAAAAGCCTAATTCACCCCCCCTCTTGGGCATCTTGATCCTTTCAATTGGTATCGGAGCCGTGTTGCTCCTAATTTAGGCTTTACCGCCTAGAGCAAGATGTCTAACGGGGAAGGACCACCTCCCACCTTTGAGGGGGATGATTTTCCATATTGGAAAATCCGCATGGAGGCGTACCTCGAAGCCATAGATGTCGAGTGCCTTAGAGCCGCAACCCAAGGGCTTCCCGCTATCAAGGATCCCGCAAACCCCACGGGTGACGAGGAGAAGTACGACCGGTGGAATGCAAAGGCCAAAAATGCACTCTACCGGGGCTTAGGCAAAGATATCTTCAATCGTGTGCGTAATGCTAAGAACGCTCATGACTTGTGGGAGAATCTTTGTGCTCTCCATGAGGGAACTAAGAGTGAGCGTGAGGAACGCTATCATATTGCTTTAAAGAAGATTAATTCTTTTGAGATGCTTCCCAAAGAAAGTGCTAATGACATGTACACTCGCTTGAATGTTCTTGTAGAGGACCTCAATGCTCTTGGGCTCACTCAAATGAGTCAATCGGATGTTGCAAGGAGGATCTTGAGTGTACTTCCCGTTGAGAAGTATGGTCACATTGTCACCGTGCTTCATCAAAGTGATCTCTCCACCGCAACTCCAACACAAGTATTGGGGAAGATCAATGCTCATGAGATGTACATGCACATCACTCCGGAAGAGGGCTCATCATCTTCCAAGAAGAAAGACTTGGCCTTCAAAGCTAGCCATGACAAGAAGAAGAAGAAGGGCCAAGCCATGATCGTGCAAGAAAGCTCAAGTGAAAGTGATATCGATGATGAATCACTTGCACTCATGGTGAGGAAGACCACCAAGATGCTAAAGAAGCTCAACAAGAGTGGCATCAAGTTCGATGGCAAGAAAAAGAAATTCTTCACAAGTAGCAAGAGAAAGCCCATCTCAGAGATGGATTGCTACAATTGTGGTGAACTTGGCCACCTAGCTCATCAATGCCCTAGACCACCAAAAGACAAGTTCAAGAATAAGAACAACGGCAAGAAAAATGATTCAAGTGATGAAGAAGATGAGAAGAAGAAGAACAAGCCATACAAGAAGAAGGATGGCAAGAAGAAGGAGTTCTACAAGAAGAAGAAGGGTATAGGCAAGATTGCAATATCAAATGATCACTCACTCTCAAATGTGCTCTATGTTGCTTCATTGAGTTTCAACTTGTTATCCGTTGGGCAACTTTGTGACCTTGGCTTCCAATGCTTGTTCACACCAAATGAAGTTGAAGTTTCAAAGATAGATGACAAGCAAGTGATATTCAAAGGCTTTAGATACAACAATCTTTATCTTGTTGACTTCACCTCCGAAGATGCAAATTTGATGACATGTTTGTTCACCAAGACCTCACTTGGTTGGCTTTGGCATAGGAGGCTTGCACATGTTGGAATGAGCACTCTCAACAAGCTATTGAAGAAAGAACTAGTAAGAGGATTGAAGGATGTGAAGTTTGAAAAGGACAAACCTTGTAGTGCATGTCAAGCGGGCAAACAAGTTGCAAACACTCATCCAACCAAGGCTTTCATGTCAACCTCAAGAGTGCTAGAACTTCTACACATGGATTTGTTTGGGCCTACAACATACAAGAGCTTGGGTGGTAATCTCTATTATCTTGTGATAGTGGATGACTACTCAAGATATACATGGGCCTTCTTCCTTCATGACAAATCCGAAGTGGCAAGTTGCTTCAAGAAGTTTGCAAAGAGAGCTCAAAATGAATTTGAAGTCAAGATAAAGAAGATTAGAAGTGACAATGGGAAAGAGTTTGACAACACCAACATTGAAGCTTATTGTGATGAAATTGGAATCAAGCATGAGGTTTCTTCAACCTACACTCCTCAACAAAATGGTGTAGTTGAGAGAAAGAACCGGACTTTGATCACCCTTGCAAGAACAATGTTAGATGAGTACAACACTCCGAAAAAGTTTTGGGCCGAGGCAATCAACACCGCATGCTATGCTTCAAATCGCCTCTTCCTCCAAAAGTTTCTTGGCAAGACCCCCTATGAGTTGCTTAATGGGAAGAAGCCGGACGTCTCATTCTTCCGGGTGTTTGGTTGCAAATGCTACATCTACAAGAAGCGTCAACACCTAGGGAAGTTTCAAAGACGTTGTGATATTGGTTTTCTTGTTGGTTACTCATCAAAGTACAAAGCATATAGAGTATTTAACCATGCCACCGGTTTGGTTGAAGAAACATATGATGTGGAATTTGATGAATCTAACGGCTCCCAAGGAGCAATTGAGAATTGTGATGATGTAGGTGATGAACCCTTGAGGGAGGCCATGAAGAACATGCCCGTGGGAGACATCAAGCCAAAAGATGATGAAGACGATGTGCAAATCATTGATCCACCATCTTCATCACGTGTGCCTCAAGATGATGACAAGAATGAGAGAGTTGAAAATGAAGATACCTATGTCTCTCATGAACAAGCCGAGGCACAAGCACAAGATGTTGATGCTTCCCATCCACCTCCTCAAGCGGTTGATAGAAGAAACTCACCTCTACTTCAAGCTCATCCACAAGAACTCATCATAGGGAGTCCTACAAAGGGAGTAATGACTCGATCTCAAAAGCTAGCTTCTTTTGTTGAACATCACTCTTTTGTCTCTTGTGTTGAACCTAAGAATGTAGAAGAAGCTCTTCAAGATCCGGATTGGGTGAATGCCATGCATGAAGAATTGAACAACTTCACCCGCAACCAAGTATGGACACTTGAAGAGCATCCTAAAGGTGCAAGAGTCATTGGAACCAAGTGGGTGTTCCGAAACAAGCAAGATGACCAAGGCATAGTAGTGAGGAACAAGGCAAGACTAGTTGCAAAGGGGTTCTCTCAAGTTGAAGGCCTTGATTTTGGAGAGACCTTTGCACCCGTTGCAAGACTTGAAGCCATTCGTATCCTCCTTGCATATGCATCACATCATGATATGAAATTATATCAAATGGATGTGAAAAGTGCATTCTTAAATGGCTTTATAAATGAACTAGTCTATGTCAATCAACCTCCCGGGTTTGAAGACCCTAGATATCCTAATCATGTTTATAGGTTGTCCAAGGCGCTATATGGGCTCAAGCAAGCCCCTAGAGCGTGGTATGAGCGCCTCCGGGACTTCCTCATTGAGAAGGGCTTCACCATCGGGAAGGTCGACACCACACTATTCACCAAGAAGCTTAATGGGGAGATCTTCATTTTTCAAGTGTATGTTGATGATATCATCTTCGGGTCAACAAATGAAGATTATTGCAAGGAGTTTGGTGAATTGATGTCGAAGGAGTTCGAGATGTCAATGATTGGTGAGCTCACATTCTTCCTTGGTTTTCAAGTCAAGCAAATGAGAGAAGGGATTTTCATCTCTCAAGAAAAGTATACCAAGGATCTTCTCAAAAGATTCAAGATGGAAGAATGCAAGCCAATCAAGACCCCAATGCCATCAAATGGACATCTCGACCTAGATGAGGGAGGTAAACCGGTTGATCAAACTCTCTACCGTTCTATGATTGGTAGCTTGTTGTACCTTACCGCATCTAGGCCCGATATCATGTTTAGTGTGTGCATGTGTGCTCGCTTTCAAGCGTGCCCTAAAGAACCTCACTTAAGTGCCGTTAAAAGAATCCTAAGATATCTTAAGCACACCCCAAGCATTGGTCTATGGTATCCCAAAGGAGCTAGATTCCAACTAGTTGGCTATTCCGACTCGGATTATGCCGGTTGCAAAATTGATAGAAAAAGCACATCCGGAGGGTGCCATTTGCTTGGGAGATCCTTAGTATCTTGGTCATCTAAAAAGCAAAATAGTGTGGCTTTGTCCACCGCCGAGGCGGAATACATTGCCGCGGGGGCTTGTTGTGCACAAATCTTATATATGAAACAAACCCTCCTAGACTATGGAGTTGTTCTTGAAAAGGTGCCACTTTTATGTGACAATGAAAGTGCCGTTAAAATTGCTAACAATCCGGTACAACACTCTCGCACCAAGCACATTGATATCCGCCATCACTTTCTAAGAGATCACGTTGCTAAAAATGACATATCACTAGAAGGTGTACGAAGTGAAAATCAATTAGCGGATATCTTCACTAAACCTTTGGACGAGGCTACCTTTTGTAGGCTAAGAAGTGAACTTAATGTGCTTGATTCAAGTAACTTTAAAAAATGAGCGCGTGTTGTCCCTTGCATTGCATTGTATCATATGTCACGTTTATTTTATCGCAATGCATTTAGGGCTTGGCTAACACGGTTACGATAACCCTCCTTCGGAGGAGTGAAGAAGCCTAACCGTGGATCAAACTTGACAAGCAACCTAGCTTTACTTTCTTGTATTGCATTGCATATGCATGGTTATTTGTTTGTCGTTTCTTTTCGGTTTAGCTTTGAGCAACCTCTGTGCTCGTCCATGGATAGAGAGAGCATTTGACGCTCCTAAAGGTCCAAAAACTCTATTGCATGGCCATACGTTGCTCCTCGGGTGTTTATTGCCTATTTTCGTAAAAATAATACTAGCCTAAGGCAAAATATTTTAAAAATTTGAGGGTTTGAGTGAGGTCACTCATATCAGGTTCCAATTGGTGTTTATTTGTGTCTCTTTGAATTGGAACTTGATTGGAAGAAGTCGCGTCGAAGTTCAGAACGAAGAATGGCGAAGAACAGCGACCGGACGCTAGACCGGACGCTGCACCGGACGCAGTGATGCTTCACCACCGCGTCCGGTCCCGGCGTCCACCAGCGCGTCCGGTCATCCAGAAGACCAATTCCAGATCTAGGCACCGGACGCTGCACCGGACGCGCCTCTGACGACCACCGCGTCCGGTCCCGGCTACCACCACCGCGTCCGGTGCTCCGCAATGAATTCCCGAGCTCTCAGCGACCGGACTCTGACCGCGTCCGGTCAGTCCACACCGGACACGTCCGGTCACTCCAGGCGCTTACTGGAGTGTGACCGGACGCTGCACCACCACGTCCGGTCATAATGACCACCGCGTCTGGTGATAGCGTATCGAGCGGATCTCAGCCCCTCATAAAACCGTTCGTCCTCGGCCGTTTCTTTTTCACCCGCACGCGATTTCCGCCGCCGCCGAACCCTAAGCCGCCGATTCGCCGGAGCCACCGCGCCCTCGCTCTCTTCCTCGCCTCCGGCGAGCTCTGCCGCCCTCTCACGCGCTCCAGCCGCGCCACCTCGCCCACTTGGCCGCGCGCGCTCGCTGCCTCGCCTCTGCCCGCAGCCTAGCCGTGCCTCTGCCGCTGCAGCGCCGCCACCGCCGTCGTGACTGCTTGCCTCCACCAGCCTCGCCGTGAACCTCGCCAGCAGCTGCTGCAGCACCCCCGTGCCAACCCGAGCGCCTCGATTCCATCCTTTGGCCGCGCTCTTCATCTAGGGTTTTGCCCTAACCCTAGCTTAGGGTTTGCAATAACCCTAGCTCGAGGTAACGACTCGATCGTTTTCATTCAAGTCCTTTCAATTTCATCGTTAGGGCTTACCGTTGACCGTAACTCTCCATTGCCTATCTCGCTCGGTCGTTTCAGTGCTCGATCGCCGATCTCGGGGGTTCTCGCGATCTAGGTCACCGCGTCCCTTCACCGTCGTCTCGTCGATCCGAGGTAGCTTCGCGTCACGTTTCACTTCGTATCTCACGTGCTTGCTATCTAGGGTTTCGTATCTTTAGATATATATGTGCTTATAGTATATCTCTCTATTCCATACGTGCAGCGAGTCAGTCGGTGTGTCAGGGTCAGATCTGTTCGCTAAATCTGAGGCCAAGCCTGCGGATACGGATTGAGGCCAAGCCTCTCGAGTGTCAGTTCATCATCTCACAGAGGTTTTCAGGCAGTCGATCAGCATGGTGCGTTGCAAGAACGCCGATGGTGCTCCTGGTGACGGGGACAACAGTCCTCCCCGTCGTGATGATATTGCGCGTGGTAAGCGCATCAAGATTGCAGCCAGGAAGAAGAGGAAGACACTGTCAGATGCAGAGGTTGCTCAGGCCGTGGCAGACGCTGCAGACCAGGCAGAGAGAGGTGGCAGACGCAGTGGCATACACATAGGCGAGCGTCGCTTTCATCTTGAAGGTCGACAGCTCGGCACTGAGGCCACTGAGGGCACCGAGGCTACTGGACCTTCCGAGCAGATGTCAGTTGATCCACCCTCAGAGCAGACACAGGCTACAGAGACTACACACGCTACTGAGTCTACCCAGGCCACTGAGGCTCCACAGGCCACTGAGGATACAGAGGAGCAGGCAGCTCAGTCTCCACCACGTCGCCGCTCCACACGTGCTCGTACACAGATGACACCTAGGCCAGAGGGCCAGCGTCGTGGAGCACGACCTCCTCCCAGAGTTAGAGGGTCACCCCCGGTCGAGCACTTAGACCTGAGGGGTGCTTCAGCACGTCAGGTGCAGAGTTTGAGGTTTGTGGAGGTCAGCCGATGGTTTCCATCTGTCAGAGATTCCAGAGCTTCAGAGGGTTTCTATACCCCACTTTAGGAGGACTTCTACAGGGCCCTAGTTGACAGTGGCATTGCTTTCAGACCTCAGAGGGTGTGTCGACTAGAGGCATTGGTTGATGTTGTGGGAGAGCAGCTCCGTCCGCACCTGTCCTATATGCCTGGCTTATCAGATCTTCTTGGACGGATAGGCGCATACTGCGGCACATGGGTCAGGGAGTTCTATGCTTCTCTTTGGATTGATCCTGCCCATGAGTTCATACACTTTGCTTTCAGAGGCCGCGATCACAGATTATACAGCTCCAGAGCTCGAGAGATCCTCAGACTTCCAGCTTCTGACACGAGGATCCATCAGTTGTGCTATGGACAGACTCCTCCTCCCAGACGCCCTCACGGCGGTTCAGTGCCACCTACCGACCTGGTTCGACCCTGCTTTCGCGAGCCTTTTGGCGAAGGGTCACGTCGTACGCCTGCCAGCCTGACACCTCTTGCCAGGGTCTTGGATGCTATTCTCAGACGCACTTTACTTCCTAGACTCGGCTACAGAGAGGGACTGACGAGGATGCAGCTTTGGGTTGTTCACCACCTCCTTTCACAGCGACAGTTTAACATCTGGGATCTTATCCTCAGTGAGATGGAGGACACCATTGCTGAGGGCTTCAAGGGTAACCGTCAGCTTCCCTATGCCCACTGGATTTGTTTTATCATCAGATCTTCTATCCAGATGCCACCAGAGATCAGGGCTGAGATAGCAAACACTACTACAGCGTTCCCTGATTATGATATTCATCAGCTTTGGGCCTCTGTTACTAGAGATCAGGCCCCAGCGCCAGGACAGCGTGAGCGCCTAGACGTTCCTGAGACAGCAGCTGAGCAGGACGCCAGAGTTGACGAGCTTGCCGAGGCAGAGCTCGCAGACCTTGAGACTCAGACTGCTGAGATACCTGAGGATGTCACTTCAGACAGCACTGATGAGGACTACCAGCCCATCCCCAGGTACCGGTCTCCTCGGTCTCACGACCACGAGGCCGGTGGATCTGGCTCAGCCTCCCGCTCAGACCCAGCCATGGTGGCTATCCTTGAGAGGTTGACCCAGGCTCAGGAGCAACAGCAGCAGCAGATACAGCGCCAAGCACAGGATACAGCTGCAGCACTAGCACAGATTCAGGCTCGCCAGGACGAGTTTCAGAGACAGCAGCTTGAGATCCAGAGGCAATAGGTTGAGATGCAGAGACAGAGTCAGCAGCAGTACATGGATCTTCTGCGCCATCTCATCACAGTTGGGGTTCCTCCGCCTGCATCTATCATGGCTCCGGCTTTGCATTCCAGTGGTCCATCGAGTCAGGGACAGCCGAGCTTTCAGTTTACATCTCCACAGCAGCAGGTTCCCCAGTCTTTTCAGTCCCCGAGCTTCACTCCTATACATACGGGGTTTACACCGTCAGACCAGCCTCGCCCGCATCTCCTAACAGGCACACCTATTGGTGATTTCAGTGCCACCTACAGCGAGTTGACTGGTCAGCCGACACCCTCGCACACTACTACGTTTCACACTTCGTCAGGATTGTCAGCTCCCGAGGCAGTCATTCCACCAGTGACAGGGACCGGGACTACAGAGACCCTCCCTACTTCAGTTGCCTCGACAGATCCCCCAGCTACTGGTGCACTTCAGGCTCAGGTTACTCAGACAGATCCACTTGTTGCCACACAGTCAGTGCCTGTTCCTGCTCAGACCCAGACCGCTTCGCAGCCACGTGCTTCTTCAGAGGGTCAGCCAGATAGCTCAGACTCCGAGGGCGATTCACTTCACTTCGTGATCACTCCGTGCACCTCGGCACCCGACACGACTCCGTCTGTCCCCCCGTCAGATTAGATTAGTTTTTTGGCGCTTGATGCCAAAGGGGGAGAGAGAGTAGTTTCAGGGGGAGTTTGTTAGTGGGTTTTCGTTTTTCGTTTTTCGTGTGCTACATTCATGCATATCATGTTTACTTTTCAGCACTGCATTCGTGTGACATTGTCGTCGAGTCGTAAACTTTGAGTCTTAATGTGTTATTCGTCTCCGTGATTAATATATGTCACCGTTTTTAGCTATAGCTCTAAGGTTGTGCTTCCGTGCCTTACTCCGATTACTTTTGAGCTATATCTTTATGTGTACTAACGCTTTTTGTCTTATCTTATGAAGTGCACTCTTTTGGCTTGGAGCACATAAGCAATTCCTAACCTTTTATGCTTATTGTCTTTTGCTTATGTGAACCAAGCATGCTTGAAAACCTTCACTCTAATCCTTTGAAACTTAGTGTTGTCATCAATCACCAAAAAGGGGGAGATTGAAAGCATCTAGGCCCCAAGGTTTGGTTTCGGCAATTAATGACAACACTTTATTACCATGACTAACGTGTGTTTTGCAGAAACTTGGTAAGTTAGGTCATGGAGGTGATAACTGCTTTGAGCACTATGGTATTCGTGTCCCTTGATGGAAATCGTTTCGGTTTTCAAAAGAGTGACGTCAAGATTAAGGACGGTTAGTTCCGGATGTCGAGGTGTTGAGACACATTCGGAATAGTCGTTAGGATCTTCGTTTTTCTCTTTTGGCCGTACTATAAAGGGGGGCATGAATGGGTAGCTTGACCTAGGCGAGTCCTATGTTTAGGTGTGGTGCACACTTGTTAAACTTGGCGCTAGGCAACCCTAGAATAGCTCAAAGTTCAATTGAAAGCAACTTGGTTGAAGTTGCGACGCGTTTTGGAAAGTTTCGGGCTGTTTTCCAGTGACCGGACGCGGTCTTCGGGAGCACCGGACGCGTCCGGTCAGTACGCTACCGCACTAGGGTTTCGGCCTTGACCACCGGACGTGGTCCTTGCGAGGACCGGACGCGGTGGTCAGTGGCTGACACGTGTCACGTTGTGGGAACGCCCGTCGGACGTGACCTGGCTGTGATCGGCGCGTCCGGTCACAGTCTAGTAAGGTCCAGAGAGGACCGGACGCGTCCGGTCATCAGCCATCGGACGCGGCCTCGCGTCCGGTGCGAGTACAGTAAGCACCCTTGCACGATCGGACACGTCCGGTCACCTCTGACCGGCGCGTCCGGTGGTTCAGTTCAAAATCGTGTTTTGACCGTTACGGGCGACCGGCGCGTCCGGTCAGTTCGACCGGCGCGTCCGGTCAGCCCGTGTCAGAAAGTAACGGTTCGTTTTCTTTGAGGGGTGTATAAATACAACCCCTCCACCTCTTTTAGAGGTCTCTTGCTCATTCAAACATCTGAGAAAACCTTTTAGAGTGCAAGGGAGTGCAAGAGCTCTAGTGAGGATAGAGATTTGAGAATCAAAGTTTGAGTTTCCTCACTAGTGATTAGAGAGTAGCAAGTGTGCATCCATCTCCTCATTTGGGCTCGTTGTGGTCAAGTGAGAGTTCTAGCTTGTTACTCTTGGTGATCGCCATCACCTAGACGGCTTGGTGGTGATTGGGAGTTTGGTGATCATCCGGCGGAGCTTGTGGATGACCCAACTCAAGTTGTGAGCGGTTTTGGGTGATTCACCGCGACGGAGTGTCGAAGAATCAACCCGTAGAGAGCACTTGATCCTTGCGCGGATCAAGGGGGAGCGACACCCTTGCGCGGGTGCTCCAACGAGGACTAGTGGGGAGTGGCGACTCTCCGATACCTCGGAAAAACATCGCCGTGTTCCTTGCCCCTTTACATTCAAGCAATTACTTTCTCGTATTTACTTTCATTGCTTGTTTTACATTCCTAGAATTGCCATGCTAGACTAGGATTGGAAACTAGGGTGCAAAACTTTTTATCGGTAGACTCTCTAGGAACACAAGTAGGCACTAGGGGTGAATTTCGGCTTGTAGGTTTTAATTCTTGCAATTAATTTTTAGAAAAGCCCAATTCACCCCCCCTTTTGGGCATCTTGATCCTTTCAATCTGGTTGGCGTATTTAGAATTTTTGTACTAGATTTTTTTTAAATAAACTATGCAATTGTATAGTTTTTTTAGGCCTTAGTTTCCTCATAAACCGAATCATTCTTATTTATTATTAATTAAAGGATTAATTTTATTTTGTTTCTTAATTAAAAGGCATAGCTCATGCCACTGTGTTCAAAAAAAACTTTGCTAAATTTAACTAGTTTATAGAGAAAACTATTAACATCTATCGTACCAAAGAAGTAGTGATGCTAATTTAATATTTACATTTATTGTACTATATATAATGGAAATGATTTTTGGATTAATACCGGTGTCCTATTTTGCATTTATGACCAATAGCAAAATCGTTGTTCTCTTGGTAACGTTTGCCTGTGTGTTTTAATCTATCTATACTATAAAAGAGCAAAGGAATTGAAAAAATACCTGTTACTCGGTAATTCCTACCCACCCTATGTTTTAGCCCTTAGATCATAGATCCAACGCATCTAATCTCCCGTCCTAACCTAACAAACGGACCCGGCCGGAAAACTTTTAATTCTTTACGCGTGTTTATGCTGTGTTTCCTCATATCGCTATTTTTTTCACACCAAAAAGAATACCTAGCCCACCTATACGTTACGAACAATATGATTCATTAGTGTCATATGCACACACGTTACGAATAATATCGATTCATTAGTGTCATATGCACACACGTATAACCTCGTTGTGCGAGACGGGAGCAGCGGCGGCATCCTGTGGCAGTCGTTCGACCACCCGACGAACATGCTGGTACCGGGCATGAAGATCGGCCGCAACCTGACGAGGTGAAGGGGAGTCTCGGCTCGGGTTCTAGAAGCGAGGTTGATCTGGACCAGGTTCGTGCCTTAGCCAGGGAGATGGCCATGAGGGAGATTGAGAAGCATGTTGTAGATGGGATCGGCAGGGTTGACTACGCCGTGGCCTCGGGTAGGGGAAGAGTTGTCCGGCATTCGGAGGACTATCTGCCTAAACATAGTGGTTTGACAGCCTGGATACCTGGAGTCGACGTGGGCCTAAGCCAGAGAAGATGCTATAACAGAACCGACCAATTATACGAAATTAAGTAAGAAAATCATCCATCAAGCAGACGATTTAGCCAACTTAAGCCCGTATAACCCGGTAAACTCTGCCTATGTTGACTGGAAGACTTTCTTGAGTCGTCTCAACATAGCCGGTCCCAAGCCCGGATAAAGGAGGAGGGTGTGTTAAGGTCTGGCGAACCAACAGTAAAAAAAACAGCCACTCTCATGGATTTTGAAACCCACAAGAGATTCGTTGGGGCGTAACCCTCTTAGCGACGCGCTACATCAGAACCCGGGTGTGGTGTTAAATGGGCAAGGGCCGGGTCGTCATCCCCTTAGTGGCGTGTCGTATCGTGACCTGGGTACGATGGAAAATGAGCAAGGGTCAGGCCGTCGCAACCTTAGTGGCGTGCTACATCTACGCCCGGGTGTAGTGAAAAATGAGTAAGGGTCTTCGCACTTCCCTCGACGGGTGCGAAGGGTAAGGAAGCTAGCCGAGCCAACTAGGATTCGTCTAGGTAGCTGGAACATAGGGTCTCTAACGGGTAAGCTAAGAGAGCTAGTCGATGCAGTAATTAGGAGGCGTGTAAATATTTTATGCGTTCAGGAGACTAAATGGAAGGGCCAGAAGGCGAAGGAGGTGGAGGATACTGGCTTCAAACTTTGGTACACGGGGACAACATCGGGTAGGAATGGTGTAGGCATATTGATCGATAGGAGCCTTAAGGATGGAGTCGTTGATGTTAGGAGGCAAGGCGACCGGATTATCCTGGTCAGGCTGGTAGTTGGAGATTCGGCTTTGAATGTGATTAGTGCCTATGCCCCTTAGGTAGGTCTTAGCGAGGACACCAAGAGGCAGTTTTGGGAAGATCTTGATAGCATGGTTAGTACCGTGCCTATCAGCGAGAAACTCTTCATAGGAGGAGACCTCAACGGCCATGTGGGTGCGACTAATGTAGGTTTCGAGCGGGTGCACGGGGGGTTTGGGTATGGTAGTAGGAATCAAGAGGGGGAGGATGTTTTGAACTTCGCGTTGGTCTATGACTTGTTGATAGCGAACACCCTCTTTAGGAAGAGGGAATCCCATCTAGTGACCTTTCGTAGTGGACAACACTCGAGCCAGATCGACTTTATCCTTGCAAGGAGGGAAGATAGACGTGCTTGCTTTGATTGTAAGGTGTTACCTGAGGAGTGTGTTGTCCCTCAAGACAAGCTTGTGGTGGTGGACTTTCACTTTCGGGTACATGTCCACCGGGACAAACGGGTCAAGATGGCTGTAAGGTCCAAATAGGCTAGAGGGGGGGTGAATAGCCTAATTAAAACTTCTATAAGAATTACTTAACCACAAGTTAGAACAAAAGGTGGTGGAGCAAAAAGCACTAGCTCTAACTAATTAAGCAAGCCACCTACACAAGTCTAGTACAAGGCTATCCACTAAACACAACAACAACAACAAAAAGCTAGATACAAGATGTAATACGAGAGAAGAGCTTCGAGTGATTATACCACCGTGTAGAGATGAGAAGTACCAATCAATTAATCACACAAGAGAAATCCTCGGGAAGATAATGACACAAGAATTTATCCCGAGGTTCACTTGCTTCCCGGCAAGCTACTCCCCGTTGTGGCGATACACCCACTTGTCGGTTCGCGAGCTAATCGACTATGAAGAGTCGAGCCCTCGGCGGGCACCGCACAACCGCACACAAGATGGGGATCCTCCAAGCCATGAGCTCCACTAGAGTATCCAATTCGCGAACTCCCGCGGGGAAGGATCAAGAACCCCTTACAACACTTGGTGAGGGCTCCAACAATCTCCAATTGCGAGCTCAATCACCTCCGCTGCTCCAAGCCGTCTACCGTGTCGGGAAACACGGAAGAGTAACAAGAAATCCACAGCAACTCGAAGATCAAGTGCCTCTAGAATGCAACTCTCAAGCAATGCACTTGAATCTCACTCAATCTCACTCAAGATGTGCAACTATGCAAAGAGATGAGTGGAGGGGTTGTTCTCTAGCTCAAAGGATGTCTCTAGGTCTCAAAATGTGCAAGAGTTACCCTTAAACCCCGGACATCCTCTATTTATAATGAAAGGGAACGCAGCTAGCCGTTACGGACGACGCAGCGAAAATCGTGCTGACCGGACGCTCCGGTCAGGGTGACCGGACGCGTCCGGTCACTACAGGACAAGCGAAAACAGTGCGCGTCAGAACTAGCCGTTGCCGTGACCGGACGCGCTCAACCGTTTGACCGGACGCGACAGTGCCAGCGTCCGGTCACGTTCCAGTAAGCTCCCGTCGAGACCGGACACGTCCGATCGCACGTGACCGGACGCGCCGCGCGTCCGATCAGCACTCCGCTTCTCTGGACGTCTGACCGGACGCTCCGGTTCCGTGAGGGACCGGACGCGCCGGTCGCGCGCTCTCCTTCTACGCACAGGTGAACTGACCGGACGCGCTGGTCAGGCCAGACCAGCGTCCGATCACAAACCCTAGTGCCCGTGTCACGTTGAACTGACCGGACGCGTCCGGTCAAACCGAGACCGCGTCCGGTGCAGCGTCCGGTCACCACAGTGACCGCCGTTCGCCTCCATTACTTTTCCGACTTTTGGCGCAGTGGAAAATAGGCATTTCATTTCCTCAAAAACCCCAAACCCCATACTACCGTTCAAACACCACCGCCTTCGTAAATGTGCTAACACCACCAAGTGTACACCACCATGTGCATGTGTGTTAACATTTCACAAACAATTTTTTTCAAGGCGTTATGTTAGCTCTCTACTAGATCCTAATGCATATGCTCAAGACATTGATCTAGTGGCACTTGATTCCCGAGCTAACCGTGATTTCCCCTCTTGATAGTCGGCTATGTATCCTAAACCCGGTCAATCACTTCTCTACTCAACTTAGACCGGCAAAAGGAAAACCCTATAGTTATACCTTTGCCTTGTGCTCTTAGATCATTCTCTTCCACTTGATCATCATGTCCATCATATTATGTGCATCATTAAACCAAACTTGGGCTTTCAATGGCGAGAACGAAGTGGTGGAAGCTTAGAGAGGAAGCAGCGCAAACGTTTAAGGAGAGGATGCTAGGCGAGGGGCCTTAGGAAGAAGGAGAAGATGCCGACGACATGTGGCTAAAGATGGCAACATGTGTCCGGAAGGTGGCTTCAGAAGTGTTTGGCGTGAGTAGGGGAGGCAAACTGGAAGCGAAAGACACATGGTGGTGGAATGACGAGGTGCAAAGGGCTATTAGGGAGAAGAAGGAGTGTTTCAAGCGCCTCCACCATGACAAGAGTGCAGCCAACATCGAGGGCTATAAAATAGCGAAGAGGGTTGCAAAGCGAGCTGTGAGTGTAGCAAAAGGTCAGGCGTATGATGGCCTTTATCAGCGCCTAGGCACGAAGGAAGGAGAGAAGGACATTTGTAGGATGGCTAGGATCCACGAGAGGAAGACAAGGGACATCAACCAAATAAAATGCATCAAGGATGGGACAGATTGACTTCTGGTGAAGGATGAGGAGATCAAGAACAGATGGAGAGAGTACTTCGACAAGTTGTTTAATGGGGAGAATGAGGGTCCTACCCTTGAGTTGGACGACTCATTTGACGATACCAACAGACGCTTTGTGAGGAGAATTCAGGAGACAGAGATCGGGGAGGCTTTGAAGAGGATGAAGGGAGGTAAAGCGATGGGCCCTTATGGTATCCCCATTGAGGTGTGGAGATGCCTAGGCGTCAGAGCGATAGTATGGTTAACTAAGCTTTTTAACCTTATTTTTCAGTCTAACAAGATGCCTGAAGAATGGAGGAGAAGTATATTAGTACCTATCTTCAAGAACAAGGGAGATGTCCAAAGTTGTACTAACTACCGTGGGATTAAGTTGATGAGCCATACGATGAAGCTCTGGGAGAGGGTTATCGAGCATCGCCTAAGGAGAGTGACACGTGTGACCCAAAATCAGTTTGGGTTCATGCCTGGTAGGTCGACCATGGAGGCGGTTTTCTTATTACGACAATTGATGAAGAGATATAGAGAGCAGAAGAAGGACTTGCACATGGTCTTTATTGACCTCGAGAAGGCATATGACAAAGTACCGAGAAATGTCATGTGGTGGGCCTTGGAAAAGCACAAAGTCCCAACTAAGTACGTTACCCTCATCAAGGATATGTACAGGGATGTGGTGACGTTTGTCCGAACATGTGATGGCGACACCAGTGACTTTCCAATTAAAATAGGACTACATCAGGGGTCAGCTTAGAGCCCTTATTTATTTGCTTTGGTGATGGATGAGGTCACAAGGGACATACAAGGTGATATCCCTTGGTGTATGCTCTTTGTTGATGATGTGGTGCTAGTTGACGACGGTAGGACAGGGGTTAATAGGAAGTTAGAACTATGGAGGCACACGTTAGAGTCGAAAGGGTTCAGACTTAGTAGGACCAAGACCGAGTACATGAGGTGCGATTTCAGCGCGACTAGGCATGAGGAGGGAGACGTTAGCCTCGATGGGCAAGTGGTGGCCAAGAAGGATACTTTTCGGTATTTAGGATCGATGCTACAAAAGGATGGCGACATTGATGAAGATATTAGACATAGAATTTCAGCCGGCTGGTTGAAATGGTGTCAAGCTTCTGGCATCCTCTGTGACAAAAGGGTGCCTCAAAAGTTGAAAGGTAAGTTCTATAGGACGGCGATTCGCACGGCAATGTTATACGGTGCTGAGTGTTGGCCTACAAAAAGGCGACATGTCCAGCAATTGAGTGTAGCAGAGATGCGTATGTTGCGTTGGTGTTGTGGGCACACAAGGAGGGATAGAGTCCGAAATGATGATATTCGGGATAGGGTTGGGGTGGCACCAATTGAGGAGAAATTGATTCAACATCGGTTGAGGTGGTTTGGACATGTTCAACGGAGGCCTCCTGAGGCGCCGGTGCGTAGTGGGGTTCTAAAGCGGGCCGATAATGTAAAGAGCGGTAGAAGTCGACCTAAACTAACTTGGGACGAGTCCGTTAAGAGAGACCTTAAGGAGTGGAATATCTCTAAGGATTTAGCTATGGACAGGAGCGCTTGGAGACTGGCAATCAACGTGCCTGAACCGTGACCTCTTTCTGTCTTGTGCCATTTATGTCCCTTTATGTGTCTGTCTGTTTATCGTCTCTTTTGAGTTTCATCTCTAGCCTACCCCAACTTGCTTGGGACAAAAGGCTATGTTGTTGTTGTTGTAAGCCCGTATAACCCGGTAGTCCATGAAATCACGACGGATTTCAAACCAACTTACATACCAGGCAAGATCGTAATAAGTTTAGCGGTCACCATCACAAGTTACATAAAAGTTCGCGTCACAAATACATCGGAGTTTAAACATAGTTATTACAAACCGAGTTCAAATAAAAGTAGCGGAAGCATTTAGTTCAAACCACACACACTCACACAGAGTTCGAAATAAAGTGCCAGCTGATGATCATCTCCAACAAAAGCATCAGACGAGACGAGTGAATGACCACTACCCATGGTCCTAAGCTTCACCCATCGCAGGATAAAGGTAGTTGATACAATAGCCATAATACATCTGCCCATCTGCAACAAGTGGGAACAAAGCTCTGAGTACGAGAAGGTACTCAGCTAGACTTACCCGACATAACCGAAAATAAAATGACACCAAGGATCATGACAGGCTTTATGGTGGGGTAGCTGACTCATTTGAAAAAAAGGCATGTTTAATATTAAAGAATCCTTTCCAAAAGCTTTGCATCAAGTTAAATCTTTATTAACCTGTCAACTACATTTGCACCTGTACTAGAGTAATATGTAATTAAACAGGTAAGGATAACCAATGATCGTTAACAACCTTCATCATGTCATCTTCCATATAACTGTCCAAGTGTTCCATCAATATTACTACGATGAAGTAACTCAAGTCAAGTGTTCACTATCCAGTGAACGATGGCGATTCGAATCGATTATTAACCAGCTGGTAATTTATTCCTCATACAAACCTCACTCACCTGCTAAAGTGAGGTATTGGTCACCGAGTCAACTATTCAGGTAAAGTCGCGAGTTTGCTAGGAACCATATGTACCCGGGGGCCGCCCGACTGCTCATTGGCCTTATCATCGCGCCCCCGTATCCTACCACTCCTGCTCCAGTACAGTGCGTTGTGGGCAATCCACTCAGCCCGAATAATCTCCCAGCTTCACGGTCGAAAGGTACATTATTCGGCCAGCTAAATGTGAGGCATGCGTTCAACATGACTCGAGGCCCAACAACGGTCGGTCCTTAATCGACACAGACGGAAAACACTACAATCTGAAACCCTGTAAGTCTCCGTCCGGTCTCAATTTCAATTTGACACTTAGTTATTCTCATATGACATACTTTTCCAAGCAGATCTAGGTAACCACCTATAGCTCGCAGGTGATAGGAAATCACCAGACTTCTATCGGTCTAAACAAGCCAAGCATTTCTGGACTACGAATACCAAGGTAACAAGGATATGGTAGAGCAAGGGTAAACAAGGTATAATGCAGCAACAGTTGCAAACAACTCCTAAACGTAATGCATCAATTAAAGTAAGCATTAATAAAATATTTGCAAACCGGGAGAGAAATGCTCCGGGGCTTGCATCTTTCGAAAGAGCTCGAGCGGTGGTCTAGGCACTCTGGAAGATCCTCACTGACCTCCTCGTCGGCTTCGGGCACCTCCTAGTCTTGCACCTCGGACTGCTCTTCCGGCTCCTCAGGAACTGCTACCGGAGTTACTTCTTGCGATCCTGTATGATGTAAATGTATAAGTGCTTATGCCTAGGTGCATTACAGAGATGATGATGAATGAGATATAGATGAACAGGTTCCCTTAATTGGATCAAGTGGGAATACAACTCTTCTACAAGGTAGTCTACATCATCCAAGAACATGTACTCATAAACTACTACAAACATTCTTTACCATGCAAAGTCACTCCAGCACCCTAGCATGCTTCAAAGATACACCAAAACAAATTTTATCAACTAATCTTGGATTAACAATGCTAATTTAAACCCTAGTTGACACTATGCTTGAATAGCAACACTTCTTTTGGTAGCATAGAAAAATCTAATAAAATTATAGTGGATTACTATCATCTACTTTAGCATGCCACAAAAATTTCATTGCATTTGGAGTACTAGAACTACCTACACAAAAATAACAATCTAGGGCCTAAAAATGAGCATAAAAATACTTTATACTATGAAAAGTATCAAACTACAGATTTAGCAATTTTCCTACATTCTACACGCTAAACCATCCCTATAAAAAAATTAGTATATGCATGTTTTATTTATATTTTTCTCTCTATCAAAAATAACTATTTCTAACAATAATAAGCACTTGTACTACACATAAGAATTTTTCTACAGAACATGCAAGGTACATATTTTTCTTAGAAAGTACATTACACAAAAAGATTAACAAAATTGAAATCATATTTTTCTGAGTTTTCTATGATTTATTACATATTTATCAAGAAAACAGCAATTTCAATGATTAAATAAAAACCCTACAGAAAAGTATTGCAAACTTGACATGCAACATTTTTAGATTATAGATCTGGTCCTAAGAAGTTCATAAAAATTTATTTCACAATTTTTGGAGCTAAAATGAGCAAGTTATGGATTTTAGAAACCCTTTTATCATTTTCTGGAAAACATTTTATTTAAATCCTTTTGAATCCGACCGCTCAGCGCTACACGCACCCACGAACTGAACACAGAGAACACACACGAGACTGACGGGTGGGCCCGTGACCCCACGCGTCAGTCACAGGGAGAGGGAAGGAGACGCCGGTGTCCACAGCTCGCCGGCAGCGAGGTTTCCGGCCAGGCCAAAGGCACCACGTGGACCACCTCGTGCTTGCGAACTCAGTGGTACACACACGGTGGCCAACGGAGCTCAGAGGACCGGTCACAGCCATCCATGGCGGAACGGTTGTGCGGGTGGTCACCGGCCGGCCATCTCCGACCACGGAACGGGAAATGGAAGGGTGCTCGAGCACCGGTGAGCCATGGCGAACAAGATGCGCGCGCTAGAAGGGAACAAGGTGGAGCGGAGAGGAGCGGTCCATGGAGCGGAAAGCTCCGGCGAGCTCGGCCGGAACTCCGGTGAACGATTCCCATGGATGGAGAGCTTACCACGGGCGGCTGAGGTGCGCACGGGCTACGCCAGAGGGAGGGGAAGCTCGAGGCAAGATGGAGCGGCTTGCGGTGAGATGGAACGGCCGGAACGCCGGCTCCGGCGATGGCGTGCGCGGTGGCGGAGGAGGGATTGCGGCCGGTGCGCGTGGGAGCGAGCGAAGCGAAATGGAGGGGAAGAGACAGGGCGAGGCGCTGCGGTGCGGTTTGAAGGGGCGAGTGCGCGCGTAGGTGAAGCGACCGGGGCGCCACCTGGCCGGCGTCGCCGGCATGCGGCCGCCACACGGCAGGCGAGCTCTGCCGTCGGGACAGCGCACGGCGCGCGCGGTGCGGGCCGGGCCGCGGCGCTTGCGCGGGCGCGCGCGCGGGGGAAAGATGGGCCGCTTTGGCCAGCGGGCCGAAAGGGAGGCGGCGGCCCGCCAAGGTAAGAAAATTGTTTTCCATTTTTATTTTCCAGAAATTTTTTTAAATAAATTCAATTCACAGTTTTAAAATTCCATTTTGAGCGCGAAGATACTTTTTCTGAAAATGGCCTAAAAATGAAAGTTTCTTAGAATTTAATTCTCTACAACTTTTATTAAGGGGCCAACTCCAAAATCCCCACAGATTTTGAATTAGAGAATAAAAGTTAAATAGGGAGGGTTTTTGACCATTTTCTAATAATGTTTTTAAAAGCAAATTTTGACAAAACTTTGGTTATCAAGTTGCTCCAAAAATTGCACTAACTAGTTCTAGATGATTTAAAATTATAGCCACACATGTTTTATTAGTCGAACCAACATAATCAGGGTGAAACATTATATGCAACAATCGTTCCATAGAAATGCTTAAACTAAAGGTGCACTCTAATTCACATGTGATCATGAATACAATGACGTATCATACGTATGATTTGCAATGCTAATGTCTGTGTAACACCGAGGTGTTACAGATGCTTCAACCGAGTATGTGTCTAAGGTAAGGTTTTTGGCCAACCAACATTTTGGTCTTGCATGGCTATGTGCTTAATTATTGCTTGTTTTTGTCTTTTCAATATTAGTATAAGCAGTGGATGACATTGTCTAAGTACGAATGTAGGATGCGCCACCAGTTACTCAACTTATTGCTTGTTAAAAAGTTTAGATTAGGAAGGCGGCCAACGATCCGTCGCCGGGGATCTTACGGTACGTGGTTGTCACGAGGGGCGAGCCGCCGGAGATCGCGATGGTGGACTCAAGCGGCGCCACCAGGTTCCGCACGGTAGTGTGGAACGGGCTATGGTTCAGCGGCATCCCAGAGATGGCGTCCTATGCCGACGAGTTCGCGCACCTCACCCAAAAACTGCTTGCAACACATCACATTTTTATATCCCATACCGACTAACTGTCGAAATGCCATCTGAATTATCAAAAAAATATTAGATTAAAAAATACAAAAATATAAGGATAATAAAATAATAACAATTTAAGCTAAAAATGAAAAATTAACATGATATCTTCTACGCACATGCATGCCGCATGTTGACCAGTAATAAAAAGGCGCATACCATGACACGAACGGATTGTGTGGCCAACATCCATATGGTTCTTGCGACAAAACATGGAGAAACTCGGGATCCTTCTCCGGAAACCTTTAAGCTCGAAGATCCGAGCCGCAACGAACTCGTCCGTGGCTGCGAATGATTCAATCAAGCACGCGCCTGGATGGATGGAAGCGTGGCAAAAAGAAGATGAATCGATGGGTATAGCGGTTTGGACATGATACAAACCAGCCCGTACGTGGCCTCTCAGTACGGTCTACCATGGTCTGGTTCCTGGGTTGGGCCGGGTTCAAGCCGAACCATGTACAGGGCTACGTGTATGTATAATCCACGGATAGTGAAGTCGAAACCGGAGACAGCTGACGCGAGAGAGGTCGTCAATGTGTGAACCCGGCAAAAAGCATGGAATATGCTCGGATAAAAGGGGTGACGATGGCGCGTGGCATCCACGAGGAGAGCTGCAAAGCCGTAGAAAGGAAAATTCGGCCTCGTTTAGATTGCAAATTTTTGCAATCTGGATACTGTAGCATGTTTCATTTGTATTTGACAAACTTTGTCCAATAATGAACTAACTAGGCTCAAAAAATTCGTCTCGTGATTTACAACTAAACTGTGTAATTAGTTATTTTTTTATCTACATTTAATGCACCATGCATATGTCTAAAAATTGATGTGACGAAGAGAGTGTAAAAAAACTTAGAATTTTGAGCCAATCTAAACCAGGCCTTCGATGCGAAATGCCGGTAAAAGCAGAGCGGCCACGCGTGCACCAGTGGGGAAGGCAGGTAGATCGATCACTTCGCTGCAGAAGCAGCTCGGCAGGTACTAGGCGACACGGACGGAGCAGGTGCGCTTCGTCAGCCGTCCTAGTAGTCACCAGCAGCATGATTCCAACCGCTTGCGACATGGCAAACCTTCAACCTCACCCGACCTAGAGAGGAAAAGGAGGGTAGGACAGGAACCATGCAGGATCGTAGGAAATTACCTCCGTCCAAAAAAAAAAAAAGAGTCATTCACGTTTCCTAAAAAGTCAACAGCTTTTAATTTTGACCAAATATATTTAACAAAATATTAATATTTATGGTACATAATTAGTATCATTAGGTAGATCTTTGAATATACTTTCATAATAAACTTATTTAAAAATATAAATGTTGCACGCATTTTCTACAAACGTAGTTAAAGTTGAGAAAGTTTGACCAGCACGCTTCCCACGGTGACTCTTTTTATGGGACGGAGTAGTAGGTTAACTTCAAATTCGTACCATGTCAGTGACGTGGATAATGAAAGGGTATGATATAAGAGTTTTAGTAGTATTTTAGATCTTAGATTCGACTCCCGTATAAATGAATTTTTTAAGGATTTAATGTTGCTGTGCATTCAGCAGAAGACGATGTTTCCATCGACAACGAGACGTCTGCGATGACTTCATCAATCTCATCTCGAGAATTTGTCAGCTCAGTCTTTGAAGAAACTCATAGGCGTAGGAAGTGTATGTATTCATAGGAGTGAGTATATGTGTACTGTGAGCGTCTGCGTTGTACTGTGTAATTCTAAAAAAATAGTAAGATAATTAATTAATTCACCTTCTCATGGAAATTACAACCACATGGAAATTAATTAATACTACATTTTATGACACAAGCGTGGTAGATAAAGCAGGTGATTTTGGTACCTAATCTTAAAACCAACCTATATTATGGAGGTTTTACTACCAACCAACCCTCATATAGGCTTCTTTCTCCTTTCAATATATAATGATAGAGGCCAACTTTGGTTGGTTAATTCGATCAGTTCATCGATGATAAGCAAGTATGATGGTTCTAATAATGATCTTACACATGTGTATCTCATAGGTGGACTTAAAAAATTCATAAATTAACTTAGATCACAGGTTTGGTTTTGGTTGTATTGACTGCATTATTTTTTCAGTCAAAATTGTTACAAACGTAGCTCAAAACTATCCCATACGTCAAAGCAAAAGAAATCTAGTTTGTTGAACCAACACCTATTATTTTCCAACAAAAAGATAAGACATCATACTCCAAAACTCGCTCTCCAACGAATAAAAGGTGGACAATTGGGCATGAGCCTCACAAACCTTTGAAGTCCACTAAACCTCTGTCAATCCACCTCAATCCCTCTCAACTTATATGGATTGGAGCGCAACAAATAGACAAGCACTAATCATAAAATGTGTTATGCCACTTTCATTCATTTCCACTATTTTCTAGTAGTTACCTTTATAATTGCTCCAGGATGGTGTGCTCTATCCTCTTGCATTTTAATGTTAATGAAGCACAGGATGGTTTGCTCCACACACTCACATATATGCAACACACGCATGTCAAATTTTATTAAGACTTTTGCCAATTATATCTAACACGGTCCTGCTCGGCTATTATTAGTAGAGTGCTTGCACGAATATATATTCCAAATTTTGTGAAGACCTATTATATTATCTTATATTCTGACAAAACACAAACATATCAATTGATATACAATTTGCTCTGATGGCCTAGCTACAGTAGCGCTGCGGCTGCTGCTCCTGTGGCCCTGACGGGCCCTGCACCTCTGACAGAAGCATCACCTATGCCTACACAGGCAGATAAGCAGTAGCTTTTACTTGAATGTGCTCTGTAATCTGAAAATTCTTTTTCCACACTGGTGTACTATACTTTAACATTATATATTAAAAGTTTTTTTTTGTAAAAAACCCCTCTTCCTACGGCTACTATTCAGTCATCGAAGAAAACCTGTAGCTGTGGCGTTGTGGCTACTAAGTAGTTGAAGGGAGCGGACCCATAGATATGTATGTTTTAATGTAAGCTAGTATAGATCTTGATGGTTGTATGATTAATATCAAGGAAAAAAAGAATTTTTTCTTTTTTATAACATTTCAAGTTAATGCTACTATCAACCGAGAAAGAGCACTTATCTAGTATGAATTGATGAATAGAACACATGTTAACTGCTCTACTTGTCAACAAGTCGAGGAATTCTGAGTTTGTTATAACTTCCAAGTCAAACTATATTGTGTGGCGGCTTTCTCTAGAGGTCGCGGCTTGTTGTGAGTAGGCGGCGGTATGTTAGGGGTTTTGACTGATATCCACTGTGGGAAGTTGGAGCTATTGCCGATACTTGTGATAAGCTCAACAATAATAATGTGTAGTGGGCTCCGTCGGTTGTGCCATCTCTGTGTGTAAGTGAGGTGCTTAGGGCCAATTGTCTGGTTGTCGTATTTAGAATTTTTGTACTATATTTTTTTAAAATAAACTATGCAATTGTATAGTTTTTTTTAGGCCTTAGTTTCCTCATAAACCGAATCATTCTTATTTATTCTTAATTAAAGGATTAATTTTATTTTTTCTTAATTAAAAGGCATAGCTCCTGCCACTGTGTTCAAAAAAAACTTTGCTAAATTTAACTAGTTTATAGAGAAAACTATTAACATTTGTCGTACCAAAGAAGTAGTGATGCTAATTTAATATTTACATTTTATTGTACTATATATAATGGAAATGATTTTTGGATTAATACCAGTGTCCTATTTTGCATTTATGACCAATAGCAAAATCGTTGTTCTCTTGGTAACGTTTGCCTGTGCGTTTTAACAAAAAAAGGCGCATATCATGACACGAACGGATTGTGTGGCCAACATCCATATGGTTCTTGCGACAAAACATGGAAAAACTCGGGATCCTTCTCCGGAAACTTTAGCTCGAAGATCCGAGTGGCAACGACCTCGTCCGTGGCCGTGGCAGTGGCCGTGGCCGTGGCCGCAGGGCCGGCTCTAAGGGGTGTGCAGGCAGTGCGACGCCGGGGGCCTATGGAGCTGGGGCCCAAGACCATATAGGTAATTAGTATATATAATTTTTATTTGGCATAATAAGCATTTGAAGGCCCATCACAAACTAGTCTAAGCCATATGTAACTCTTCCTTCTAGTTCTATTCTACGTAACCTGGATCCAAGCGCAGACGACATTTGATTTGATCGTTTCCTACCGCCGTGACCTTGCTCATCAACGCGTTATCCTGGTTGAGGAGAGGAGACGCCGACACACATCCGATTCGCTCCTCACCCGGCGACTGGCAACGGCAAGGACGTTGATCTGATTTTAGTTTTTTTTTTGTTACACTGCTGTTATGTTTTACGAGCTATACATATATTGCAAAGTAATTTTTATTATTTATACTATATATATATACTGTAATTTTGATATTAAAAATTAGTTTAACAGATCCTTGTCTTTTTACTTATCAAAAAACCCTTAAAATTAAAATTATAGAGCCGGCCCTGCGTGGCCACGAATGATTCAATCAAGCACGCGCCTGGATGGATGGAAGCGTGGAGCGGACGGACTCACCTCGTCCCTCCTGTCGCCGTCGCCGTCGTCGCCACCCCATCCCCATGAGACGTGAGAGGCCCGGTCCGCCCCAGCAGGAGCCGCGAGCGAGGACAGGAGAGGATAATGGTATCCACAAAACAAATCCCACATGTGCTGCCTATTCCATCCAGTACAAATGGCTGACGAGGACCCTGATCGACCGGGAAGGAATTGGAAAGCAAAACAAGCGAAATCCCCCACCCCGGCTGCTGACAGACAGCCGCCCCCGCCCCGCTGCTGCTCGCGGCTCTGCCGCCGCGCCCGCTCCTGCCTCGACGTGCTGCAGGCCTGCGGAGCAAGTATCTTCCCTCGACGTCCGGGCACCATGGATTGGGGTGATCCGGCATTGACGAGCTTCGTCGCCGACTCGTCCTTCCGCCACCTCTGCTGCTACGGCGCCGGAATCGCAGGTCAGTACTTATCCTTAGCCACCCAGCCGACATTCTGTTTGTTCTTCTTGCTTCCCCTTCTCGCTCTAGGTCCTGGATTCCAAACCTTTGCTGCTGAATTGGATTGCTAGAGTTCTCGGCAGTTCCTCGTCATCTCATAGGATCGCTGATTGCTGTTTGTGATTCGTCGTTGCAGGAAACGTCTTCGCCTTCGTGCTCTTCATCTCCCCACTGTAAGCCCCTCCCCTCTTTCTGCTGATTGAGCTGTCAGATTACTCTCAAGGCGACGAATTTCCCCCCTTCTTTTCGTCCTCAATCGGTTCCAGCTGTAAATGCCCGTCGCTTGCATTGCAGCCCCACATTCAAGCGGATCGTCCGGAACGGGTCCACGGAGCAGTTCTCGGCCATGCCGTACATCTACTCGCTGCTCAACTGCCTCATCTGCATGTGGTACGGCCTCCCCTTCGTCTCCTACGGCGTCGTCCTCGTCGCCACCGTCAACTCCATCGGCGCCGTCTTCCAGCTCGCCTACACCGCCGTCTTCATCGCCTTCGCCGACGCCAAGCAGAGGGTGGGTGCCCGCCTGCGTTCTTGCTTGTCCTGTGTGATTTTATTCATTAGCATAGATAGATACTGAATGAATTCCTGTCCTTGTTTGCAGCTCAAGGTCTCTGCTCTCCTAGCCGCCGTCGTTGTGGTGTTCGGACTGATTGTGTTTGTTAGTTTGGCTTTGTTGGATCACCAAACCCGGCAGATGTTCGTCGGATATCTCAGCGTCGCATCCCTCATATTCATGTTCGCGTCCCCCTTGTCAATCATCGTGAGTTCTTATTCTTACGGGCTGTGACGAATATTTATTTTGCATATCCTTACCTTATTACACTATTAGGCTTTGATTTGGCCACGTCTTGTTTTAGGACCTTTTGGTGAATGATCCCTACTCATTCCGTTATTGTTTGGCAGAATCTGGTCATCAGGACGAAGAGCGTGGAATACATGCCCTTCTACTTGTCATTATCTATGTTTCTGATGAGTGCATCATTCTTCGGATACGGAGTGCTGCTGCGTGATTTCTTCATATATGTACGGTTCACGTTTCCTATTTGTTGGTTGAATCTTTTGCTTGGATTGGAAGGGTGTCTAACTGCATGTCTGTTTAGTTGTGCTCATCTTGTTTGTTTCACTATTTCAGATTCCAAATGGTATTGGAACCATACTGGGTATCGTGCAGTTGATGCTGTATGCCTACTTCAGAAAAGGATCAAGCGAGGAAGCCAAGCTGCCATTACTAGTCACACATACATGAGCATGCCAAAAGAACAAGGTTCGATAAACCACTTACCTGCCCATTCCCTCTCTCTCTCTCTCTCTCTGCTGGCCTGTGGCTACACCTGTACCACAACTTCACAACTGTTTATTAGTGATGTTCTAGCAAAATATTTTGTAGTGTTGCTTCAATTCTCAAATGTAAACAAATACTTGGAGGGAGTGGGACCTTTGATTTGTGAACGGAAAGCTCTAGTTCTGTTCTGTCACCAACTATTCATCATGCTGATTTGATCTCTCCTGAAAGCCAGCATTAACATAAGCAAAACTGGATTTCTTTTTGTAAAGGTAGATGGTGTGTTCTCCTAGCATACGCAAGTCTAAACCAAACAAAAGAAAACACATCATACCATCATAGATAAATTTCTTCAATTGAATGCTGCTTATGGTCAGTACAAAAAGTCTGTATATATCTAATGTTTGGATAACCTGCAAGCAATCACATGTTTATTTGAAAATCTTTGCTTCAATAGAGAGTTTATCGAAGGCATACAAGAAACAACTTCACTTTTACGCATAATGTTCAATTAAACACAAATGCGTGATCAATGAAGACGTAGGTAGCTTTTTTTATTCGGTGTCACTTTCTTGCAATTGCAAGATATTGCTGTCTTTTGGTACGGCTCAAAACGTTTTGGTTTTCTTGGACGCAAGGCTGTAAACATGGCCACCATTCAAAAAATATTATATTATTCTGATTTCAGCTCGAGAATAATAGATGTTGCTGGATCTGAGCTGGCACTAAATCAATCTAGTCTCTCCGAATTTTCAGGTTCGCTGTTGGACTTTCTCGAAATCCTTTGGGCGCGTACAGTACTCGCTATACTGTATTCTACTGTATGCTAGGAAAAACTTGACCTGTCAGTGGTCAATGGCGACCTATCCCATTCACAAAAGTCCAGGTCGCTGTACTTGTCCGAATTGTTTTGCTCCTGTGAAAAGCATGATGTTCTTTCGTTTTATTTACACGCAACGGGGATCATAGTTTCGCTGTATATTCCATGGTAGATGCTGCAAGTTGTTGATGGTATCATTCGTTTATTATGAGTGCGTGAGTGAAGTTTTGTATTATACTACTACTACTAGTGTTGTTGCGTGGACTTCATCAACGGACGGGGCCTCCTGTATATACACAAAGAAAAGCAATCAGAGGATATTGTTATAATTATCAATAAAAGAAAATTTGTTTCATCATCTTAACTTGTTTGTCCGAATCTCTCGTGACACCAATGGTCAAGACTCATTTATACTAGGATATTGTACTGTCCCTCTCAAAAAAAAAAGATATTGTATTGTCGGATAAGGATAATGATTTGCATGTTCCACAAACCGTCCGATGAACTAGAGCGAATTTCCACAATTTTCAGGAGACATATCCTCACCTCAAAGGCTCAGTATACTTTTAATACAGAGTATTTATTCTGTGTTCTGCTTTTACAGCTGAAAAAACTCCTGTGTATATGCATTTGGCTTGTATAGTTTACACACGAGAAATGTTGCAAAAGATTGAAAAAAAATTGCAGAAGAGGCTGCTATCTGGGTATTATTTCTTCTTCCGGATTCTATACAAACACAAGAATGAATGTATAGCTGCTTGTCTTCTGTACCGATGTAGATCGAATAAAAAAATTGCGAGTTAACAGCCGAAGGCGTGCAGTATGGCCAACTGAAGTTAATGAGAAAAGCTTTTCGGTGGTCAGTCAGTATATTCGCTCAGCTGTGGAGACGGGGCGAAGAAACACAACAATGACAGTGATATTGTCTTTGCTGCCCCGCTCTGCAGCCTCCGTGGCCAACCTCTTGGAGCACATTCCAGGCTCTTTAACTGTGTCCTTGATTATCGACAGCACATCCTCGTTGCTTACCATATCCCATAGGCCATCACTAGCCATCACCTGCATACAGGAAATTGAATGAAGTTATTGTGATTCTCAGATACTTTACTTCGGTGAATCGCTTGATATTTGCTGAATAATCAACACCAAAGTGGTGCAGGAATTCTGTGGCAATCATTTATTCTTTTAAAAAGATGACAATCATTTCAAAGAGCAGTTTGATGTAATGTAAGCGAGGAACACAATAATACACTTAAGAGCATTATATCCAATGAGTTGCATATCCAATTAATCAAGAGAAGTGTATATGCCCCTTCAATGGATATCATGAGTTAACAAAGCTAAGTAAACAATTCAATGGATATCATGAGTTAACAAAGCTAAGTAAACAAGGTATTTCTGAAAATCCAAAGTGCACATCCACATGCTTTGATTTGACAAGTGCTCCCAGTCTGGTGGGTGGTGGCATTTAAATTAGTTTAATAAGTATTGGATTATGACAGAAAGTGATTTCAGGTGGGGACTGGCAATTACTGTCTTTTCATGAGCACCTGGTCAGATTCAAAATCAGAATTTAAGATGGACAAATCAAACCCATAGGAAGGGAACTGTTAGAGGATGCTGTGTACACGTGTGTCCATGGGCTTAGAGCCAGGCGTGTACAGCCGGCCTTCCCAGTCAATATGGTTAGTGTGCATGGGTTTAGAGCTAGGCACGTACAGCCAGCCTGCCCAGTCAATGTGGTTAGTCTGTTAGAGAGTATGAGGTGATCCTTGATTGGTGGTGTTTCTATAAACCACAGGATCTGGTCTCCTCAGCATATGTGTAATACGGCTCTCCTCTAATCAATTGAACCATTCCACACAATCTCTTTCAGGAACCAATATAATAGCACCTCTGGTCCTAGACTTTTTGCAAAACCAGCTCCAGGTAATATTTCAATAACCATTTCATAACTTGGTGTCCATTGGAATTTGGGATGATGTGAAATATCCAATAACGATATTTTGTACCCTATAACTTTAGAAGAAGATTGATATAGGAAAATTAGCATGATAACCAATAATCATTTATTCTACAATTGTTTAATCACTCCACTTGATAAAATTAATATTTAATAGAGTGGTATCAAGCTGGACATCGTCAGAAGTAAGCTAGTTCCCAAATACTTCACGCTGAACTATGTAAAGAATGCAATCAGACCTTACCATTTTCATTATTGATAAAATTTATTATGGAAAAATAACCTACCTATTATCTAAATACCCTCCATACAGCATTGTGCACATCAGAAAAGAAAGAAAATCTTTATTTTACAAGGGAGTATGAAATCTAAAGAGGTAATTTGTCTCTCAATATACTCTATTATCAGAATACAAAAAGAGTGGGTGGCAAAATACTCTCCACTCTGAAATAAGAAAAATGCTCCTGTTCCAATTCAATACAAGCTAAAAAAATAAAATAGCTCATTGTACCTCATTGATTTAATAATTAATATAAGAAACTGCAGAGAGCAACGTATTATCATAAGAAAATAGGACCTACCAGGAACTCATCATCAGCTGATAAAACAGTTTCAATAACCTCAGGTTGTGCTGTGACTGCTGGCTTGAGGTCATCATCACCAATTGACCTTGTAACCTGTTAGAAAAAGCCTCATTTCTATAAACAAAAATTTCAATCTTTTAAGCAAGCATCATTTTTAAGCAAGTAGAGTAGCAGACTCCAGCGCAGCATCATTTATACTACTTACTGGCTACTGCCACAAATCACAGAAGTGACATAGAAAAAAAGATGGAACATTTTTCTTATCACCTTAGTTCCTGTAACTAATCAATTCATCTCTAGTTTGGGGATGCACAGAAAAAAAATGAATGGGAGGACTTAAACTAGTGGAATGCTGAGGTGACGAGATTTAAGAGATGTGTATGAACTTTTTAAGCAAAATATATTAGAGTTGAAGCCCAAGGCACCATGCTGTAGAAAACATCCTGGAGTAAATCAAACTTTATAACTTTGCTAATCATGTGATCAAATGATGTAGAAGTCTTCCTTGATCCATGTGGCAATTATTTTCCATGGCAGATTTTCCTTTTATGAGCTAAAGGTTTACCATGCATGAAGTATAGTTCCATTGCTAAATGCCAAATACCAACTATCCATGTGACCAATAGGAACACAGTGCCTCATTAGTTTTCTTTTTACCAGAAGTGCACAGATAATTCAATACTTTGACCAAACAAGTTGCTAGGTAATGACCAAGCAGTCAAGCACCATCTTATAACTGAGAGAGGGGACAAGTAAATTTCCAAGAAAACTTATTAGAAAGCAATAATAGAAAAAATGACTGTTTGCAACATGGTCACAAAAGAGCACTTGCTTCATGGATGAACAATTGAACAAAAAAGATTTTGCCAGTTTCTTGCCGACCATGGGGCGTGGTCGAGTCGGTACATGGCAAGAACGATCGATTTGAGCACCTGAAGAGCAGCTGAACCCACTCGCCAAGTATCTATTTGCCATTTTACTTCAGTTCCTGCCTTTGTTACTCGTTCTCTTTCATTTGGACAACTAGCGACATGATCCTATAACAACAAATTGAAAATAAAGTTGTGCAAGAGATGGCATACTACCAAAAAAAATGTAGTAATGATATAGAAAGGTTAATCCCAACCTTGGTCAACGGAAATGGTTTGCCATTACGGCTCAAGATTGCTCGGCAATCACCAGCATTTGCTACAAAAAGCTTGTTTCTCACTATCAGGGCTGTTACTGCCGTGCAACCAGGATGCCAGTCTTTTTGGATTATCCTTTTTGACTTTCGGTGAAGAATTAGTTCTTCTCGAAATGCTATGTCAGTCCTCACAAATGCTTCTGAAAGGGCGTCAGTTGGGCTGCAAAATGCCAGAACTTAGATCGATACATGGCAAACATTTTAGATTGTTTGCATTCAATACAAACTGACAAACCTTGCACCCTGACCAAATTGCTTGAGAAATCCAGGGACTGCTCGGACAGAAAATTCAGCAGCTGCTGAACCTGTGAAGTTTTTTTTTGGTAAGAAATGCTAATGTAAAAGCTAGCAAATATCAACCAAACTATATGTTTTGACTAGCGAACCTCTGTGGCCATCAAAAATGCCGAAGGCAAAAACATCCTTTTCTTCACTCATATGGGGAAGCACAAAATGGGTATCTTCCATAGTTTCCCTTCGACCACATGTTGCAAAAGAGCCCCAACTTAATGTTGGATGATACTCTGAGGACTGATCGAAACAACCAGACCAAAGATTCTTAAGATCTGATCTACTTGATCTCTTAACAAAAAGCTCCCCTTGGTTGAACCAGTTCAGTGCTTCTTGATAATGGTGCACTTCTATGGTACCATTCTGACTCTTGCTCACAGCAGATGATGGAATGGAAGCATTTGAAACTAAATGCTTTTGAACTGTATTTAGCTCATCAATTATATCTTCAAATGATGGTCTCTTTTCAGGATCAGGATCCCAGCAACGCTGGATAAGTGACAAAAGAGTTGGTGGGGCACCAGATTCAGGAAGGGCAAGTGCTGGACGCAATCCTTGAGAAACAATTGCTGCTGTAAGTTGTTGTTCAGTATATGTCATTTCAAGAACAGTGTGTGCCTAAACAAAACATGGCCAATGGTCACTTCTAGATAAAAAAAAATGGATCTGCAATGTTAACTACAGTGAAGTGTATATGGATAGAAGAGAACTAATAAATGCATAAAATAAGTAAAACACACTTGAAGTTAAATATTATAAAAGTTCCATAGTAAATCAAATTTCAACATATTAGAATAGGAACTATTCACTGATTGTTATAACCACAATAAGCAAATTTCTAACTGCAGCTGAATGGCAAAGCAATTATGGTAACCTTTTCTGCTAGGCATTATGGAATACATTATATTATAGAATGATTGTCGCTCATAATCAATCAGATGAACTTTTACAACAAAATTGCATTAAACAGGAGAACACTTTAACAAACCCACAGAGAACATAAAAGAACAATTAAATACCTGTGCTTCTGCTCTCAGATCTGTATAAGGCACCACACCAGTAAGAAGCTCACTGTAAGTTATTGAAACAGAGAGGAAGTGTTAAAACATCATGACGAATGATGCTAGCAGATACTTGGCCTTGTACTGAATGAATTGTCACATGTACAAAGATGCAACATAGTTGAATATTCTAGCAAAATCTCTTGCCCATCACATCATAACTAATGGTTAAAATGGATTTACTGTTTGAAGTACACAGCTATGTTAGACTACCCAGAGCATAATCAGTGCTGAAAAAAATCACCGTACGCCACCTCATACCGATGCCAGGAACTATACAAGTCACAGTGTTCGCATTGATGCATCTAGGTACATGGGACCCAAATTTGACAGAACCATCCCCTTGCTTCTGGAGTCATTCACGACCTGAGGACCTGCTGAAAAATACTTTTTTGTATGTCTAGCATCGAGGAAAGAACATGACGCAAGGCTTGTGATTTTTGGTTCAGCATCGGAAGATGACTCGAGTCTTGTGATTTTTGGTTTAGCATTGGTTTGCACGATGGGTGACCTCGATGCTTCAACGTTATCTCTCCTCTTTCAGCATTGGTAAAAAAAACAAACGTTGTGGCTTCAAGCAAATTCACTGGGAGTGCAGTGGTTGGTCACCAAGTTGTGTTACCAGCCAGTCAGTGTTTATGTCCTGGGGAAAACTCACTGTGGCACCCCAAAAAATAGTGGCAGGGCGGTTTGGTTGTGGTTTCTTCTCAGTGCAAAGCCGTGAGGTTGCCTTTTCCCCACTGGTTGAATTTTTTTATGTAGTTCAATCAGTTCCATGTCCCTTCCACAAATCTCGTCATCGGTGGAATTACATAGAAGAGGCAATGACATCAATGCTGTTAAGGTATAATAGTCAGGGGTACTAGTGTAATCACCTAGTCTAGGGTTTCCCTCTTGTGTCCCTCATCTACTCTATACATAGTCCTCATTGGGCCTCAATACCATTATCCAATTCAGCCACTCTTATCTGTAACCTGTAACATGGTACAAATGCATGCAACCTGGATCAAATCATCAAACACCTGGTTGGGTCCAGGTAGACACAGACATGGTGGCGAAGAATTTCTGGCAAGTCACTGATATGGTAATACTGCTGTAGTTATTTATTCTCAAACACCATAGTAGCACCTCTTGTTCACATAAATTAAAAAAGTAAAATTCAAAACAAAATTCGAAAATGTAGTATCATTGAATATGTATCAACATGCTAATATCACTGTAAGCTACCCCCCCCCCCCCCCCAAAAAAAAAGATGTATAATGTATGTCATGTATACAACAAGAGAATTTATCTTATGCGTGTGAATATGGATTGATTGCACATGTCAAAGAAGTGTTCTGTAGGCAATAGTGTCAAACACATGTTGTACACGGGTTATGTAACTCTCCATGTACTTAGTCTATATGAAATAAGCCACTTCCTCGGCTACAGATATGGCACCTGTGTCAGATCAACCATTTTCCTATAAGCAGGTGAAATTACTGCTGTTACATGACATTGTATCAACAACAGAAACACTGCAGAAATAACATATGGTGTACTGTTGTGGTGAAGTTGCTGAATAGGACGATGTCATTATAAATTCAATTCTAGAGGAGAGATGCCTTACTTGATAGATATTGCAAAGCTATAAACATCAGACTTTTCTGTATGTATATCCTTTCTCAAAATTTCTGGTGCCATGTAAATTAGTGTCCCAACCATATTCCTTTTATGGAAACCACCAGTGGGCTTGCCAGATGATTTCCAGTTCTCAACTGAAACACGCTTAATATCCTTTTGAAACATGGCTAAGCCAAAATCTGCTAGATGTGGATGGAGGTCTTTGTCTAGCTGTACAAAGTTATAAGCTTCCATAAATGTATGGAAAAAGATGGAAATCTGTTGTGCTGAGAATTACATGATTCTACACAGATATAAGAAAAATGCTTGCACATACCAAAATATTTGCAGGTTTTATATCTCTGTGTACTACCCCAAGGATTTGTAGGTACTGGAGAGCCTTTGCTGCAAAAATATCGTGCAAAATGGTATGAAACTAGAAATTTTCGACTGTTCGGAATAACAGATATGTAACTCAAACAATATCAAGCAGGACATTGCCACCTAACAAGGATAAACAATATTCATGCATGTGCTATTATTTTCCAATCAGACTACACCTGATGCTTCGAATTAGCACCAATACTTGGTCCAGGAACTTTAAGCTGACAATATCTTTTGTCTTTATACCCAAACTTTGGCAGCACTATTTTTCCTTAATCCTTAGCGATTCATTTACCAATACAAATATACATGTTCAGTTTATTTTTGTGCATCGCCATGACATTGTCTTGTTTACATTGCACTAAACCACATTGAATTAGGCAATTATAATAGTGAAAGTTTTAGTTGACCACAATGAAGTACCAAAACTTTTGAAATATATAAGGGTATGAAAAAAAGTAGGCTAGATTCTGAAATTCCTGTGGATCAGAAATAACAGGTGCAACTACAACTACAGTTCTCCAGTTGGGTACAACAATTTGTGCATAATTAAATGAGCAAGTAAAAAAAATAAGCCTTTACAGAGAAGTTGAGCAAGGTTGAAGCAGATCGAATTTCAAGAGCATGAAGACAGAAACCATATTACAACAAACTATCATCGTTTCATTCTGACAACTGATTCTTAGTTGCTTGTAGCATGTTCGAAAGTACCATTTACGCAAGCTTGTTAAATTAAATCCTCAGAAAGAACACTCTCCAGTCTCCAGTTTCAACATTATACGTCCTATAGTAACCCCTAAGGTATATACTTATTTTGATATCGAGTATCGCAAGATATGTAGCAAACACTGACCTAGATCACTGGCAATCGCAACCACTTGCTGGGTAGAAGGGATCCATTCCTCAACATGTATCTTTTCTGCGAGGTTTGGAGGCTCGAAGAAGTCAAAGAACATCAAGTAATTTGGAGGGCGTGCATGTGCTGCGATCAGTTTTGCCAACCCAGGGTGGTCCAGATCACTGCATACACACAAGAAATTCCAAATTAATGAAATATAAACATAGAAATAAGCTTTTTCATTTATGCAGGATGCAAATGCCCATTCCAGCCAACAGCTCATACATCAAAAAGGTAACAGTTGCTACAATGCAAAGTGTCAGAATGAAATGCATCCAGAGAGCAAGCCTCCATGCTTTCCTCATGGGATCCATCATCAACGTTTACAATAGCTGTGTGCAAGCAGCTTTACCCCAACCAAAAAACGTTGTATTCACAGTTTGCTGGAGTTTCCTACTCCCTCCATTGCACATTGTAACACGTTTTAGCTTTTCTAGATACATAGCTTTTTCTATGCACTTAGATATACACTATGTCTAGATACATAGTAAAAGCAATATATCTAGAAAAACCAAAATGTTTTGCAATTTGGAACGGAGGGAGTACTACAACCTAGCTAACATTCTTCTATTCAAGGTGATATCATGTTCATGAATCAAGCAAGATTGACCTTTCCATAGCAGCATGGTCCTTACATCAACATAATGAATTTGACCTTTCCACAGAGATTATGTCCACATATTTGTGGCAGTATTCAGATTAGTTCTGTGTATTACTACTAGCTGAAGTAAATGATGACAAACAGGCTTTTATCAGCAGTCCACGACATTTGATAGGCAAGCAAGATTGCAAGAATAAGGCCATTGTAAATAATTTTCATGCCCATTTGTTTGGAAAGGAAGCTTTGCCTGCTGTGTTATTGTTAGAAGAGTCAAGGGCCTATTGGGCCTTAGCCCGTTAGGGTTAATTAGTCGCTTGCTTAGGAGTGAAGACCTCTTCTCTATATAAGGAGAGGAGATGTATCAATCTAATCAAGCAAGAGATTAGAAGAAAAAACCTTCTCTCTTGCCGGCCGTGGGCGAAGCCCCGCGGCCAGCGTTCCCAGCGCCCCTCACAGCCCTAGCCGCCAATCCTCCGTCTCCCCGCGGGTACTGTAGCGCGCGGGTACTGTAGCACCGCCGCCGCTCCCCTCGACTCTCCCCTCTCGATCCCAACGGCCCACATAACAATCTGGTATCGGAGATGCCAGGTTGCGATGAGCCGTTGCCGGTCACTTCCTCACCGATGACGCCAGATCAGTTGACCGCGGCCATCACCGATCTCACCCGTTCCGTCGCCGCCATCCAATCCTACCTCGGCATACCGCCGCTGCAACCAACCAGCTGGTTGCTGCCGCAATCGGCCGTGGTCTCTCTACCACCAGTTTTCCCCTACGGGATGCCAGGTTATGGCACGACGTTGCTGTCGTTCCAGGACGTGCAGCCACCGGTGCAGCCAACATTGCAGCAGATCGAGCAGGCGATGGACATCACGACGGAGTCAGCAGGGAAGATGCTTACCTGCAAGGTGTCTGCGGCGGTGCGGCTACAGGCTGCGACACGCGGCCTCCTAGCGCGCCGGCGGCTGCAGGAGATGCGCCAGCCTATGCACGAGGCGACCTTGGCGACGGTCGACCTCAGCTCAGCGGAGCACGACCTCGCCCCGTGGGACGGCCACCAGCAACCGCGCCGACCCGCTGCTGTCTTCAGGCGCGAGCATAGTGTTTTTCCCGCGGGCAGTGACCTCCAACTCTGCGGCAGTGGTGGTAGGGGAGTCGCTCCCCTCCTTGTCCCCGGCGGGGACGCACTGCCTAGCGCCACCACATTCCGCCACCAGCCGCCGCGAGGACGTCTCCGCAGGTTGCTATCGCGACTAATTCCAAGTAGCTATACCCGTGCACCCCTCTTGTTCCGATGAGTTCCATGGGATCTAGGTGGCTACACACGTGCAGGTCCATCACGCGGAGGGTGTCCGCCGTATCTTCAGGAGTCAAAAATAAAGAGTTGTAGTCTATTTCAGGTCAATAAAATAAGCCGAGATGTAAAAGGCTTGTTTTTATGTGTTAGGTTTGTGTCTAGCAGAGTCATCGTTAAGTTATAGCTCGAGGATGAGCTGCATGTCCAGGTGGGGTGTAGTGTTAGAAGAGTCAAGGGCTTATTGGGCCTTAGCCCGTTAGGGTTAATTAGTCGCTTGCTTAGGGGTGAAATAAGACCTCTTCTCTATATAAGGAGAGGAGATGTATCAATCTAATCAAGCAAGAGATTAGAAGGAAAAACCTTCTCTCTTGCCGGCCGTGGGCGAAGCCCCGCAGCCGGCATTCCCAGCGTCCCTCACAGCCCTAGCCACCGGGCCTTTGTCTGCCGCTAGCTCGTGAACAGTACCGCGCGGTACTGTAGCATGCGGGTACTGTAGCTCCGCTGCCGCTCCTCTCGACTCGCTTCTCCCAATCCCAACGACGTCTACTCGCGCCTCTCTTCCCTCTCGATCCCAACAGCCCACATAACGGTTATCTACTTATCTCATGATATAACCAGATATCAAGAGAAAACCTTTTATAGCTAAGATGAATAACAATTTCACTAATCATCTTTTTTCTATGGGAACCAATTAATATGGAAAAATAACCAGAGGTTCGTGTTCATCACAATTACTGGCCAATGAAATAGTTTAACATTAAACATTAGCTTCCTATCCATCAATGAAACTGTTCGCATTACTATCTATTTTTCTATTTTTTCTAAAACAAAACTCTGATGCTATTACCTGAGTACCTGACTCCACTATATCTATGTATGCATCAGTGAAGCTTGACAGCCAACAACTGTTTTACGCAGTTACAAATCTCAAATACCTTAGTCGATAGTAAACATATATGCTTGGTTTTTTTCTCTCTAAAGATTCGATCATCTGTTCCAATGCTTGTCTCTGTCAATGAGTTCTAATCAGTCAGATTACTGTTTTGGAGCAGGCAGTTGTAAGTTACAGAAACATTCTAAAGCCACTATGTCGCTGCCTCGTCATCCCAGAATCAATACTTTGTAGATATTGAATTAGGAAAGTGCATCTCATGGAAATTACTGCTGACCACTGAGCATGTAGCACTAACCAGTCTCACCAAGCAATGCAAGTTCAGAGGTATCAGGGTGATAGCCAAAATCTTTTAGTAGAGCCGTCAGATCATCCAATACTGCATATATTAATTCTGCCTGTGGGTGTTCTGTCCCTCTTGCAATGAACGTATGAACCTCCTTCATCACCTCAATCCAACTATAACCTGGCTCCTTCACCGCCCCAGCATAATCCATCCTCAGTCTTAGCTGCTGCACATCCGCCCATAGCCCTTTGGAGGCATAAATATTTGAGAGTAATACATAAGGGCCACTGTCTGACGGATCTCCCAAGAGTGCCATTTCAGCGGCATATCTCCCAATTTCAACATTACCAAAGAGACGGCAGGCACTCAGCAAGCTCCTCCAAACAGCTGCCGCTGGCTTGATTGGCATCTTTTCAATAAACTCCTGAGCAAAATGTAATCTCCCTGAACGACCAAGAAGATTGACCACTGAAGCATAATGCTCGGTGCCCGGTTCAATACCATATCTTGATTTCATGGAGTTAAAATGGTGTAAGCCTTCATCCACAAGACCTGCATGAGCACATGCTGATAGCACACCAACAAAAGTCACATAATTTGGTTCTACATTGGCCTCTCTCATCAGCTGGAAAGCACGAAGTGCTTCTTCAGCATGACCATGTTGTGCATTCGTAGTAATCATGGAGTTCCAACAAATAACATCCTTCCCACATGTTGACTCAAACAACATCCATCCTTCTTTAATGCAGCCACATTTTGCATACATGTCTATAAGAGCATTTGAAACATGAGGATTAATGTCACAACCTGCTTTGATGATCTGGGTATGAAACTGCTGCCCATGGAACATGCTTGCCAAGTTGCTTGCCACAGTTACTAGTGCTACAAATGTGAACTCATTGGGTGTCATCCCAGAGACACGAAGTTGGTTGAAGAGTTTTACCGCCTCTTCCCCTTGCTCATTCTGTGTGTGGCCAAATATCATAGCATTCCAGATGGCCATGTCCCTGTTTTGCATCGTAAGAAACACAGCCTTGGCATCATCCACAAGGGAAGATTTTGAATAGGCATCGATTAGAGCACTTCCCACGTATAGGTCTACTGAAGTTCCTGATTTGATGATGAGGCCATGAATCTGCTTACTCCATTCAATAGATGACAGAAGTGATGACATCCCAAGTAGCGAAACAAAGGTTAGTCGGTTTGGCCTTAGACAGCAATATCTCATTTTACGGAATATATGAACTGCTTCTGTAAGATCACCTTGCCTTGCATAGCCTTCAATCATCGCATTGTAAGAGACTACATCATCATGCGCCAAGGCATCAAATGCCACCCTTGCAGCAGTTAAATGGTCACATTTAGCATACATGTCAATGAGAGCATTCTTGACATACTCATCATTCTCCAGATTAGCCTTTATGGCATGGGCATGTATTTGTGTTCCTTGTGATATAGCTTCCATTGAGCCACACGAGTTCAAGATACTTGTACAGGCAAAAGCATCTGGCTGCCATCCAGCCTGACACATCTGCCAGAACATTTCTAAGGCTTCAGCATCAAGTGAATTCTGCATATAACCAGCGATCATTGTAGTCCAAGACACAAGATTATGGTTCTTCATTCGATCAAATAGCTTACGAGCCACTAACGGTCTGGAGCACTTGCAATACAAATCTATGAGCGCGTTGATCACGGAAGCATCCACTCCTGCTGCACTCCGATAAGCGTAGCCATGTATTTGCCTGCCTCCCTGTAGAAAGGCAAGCGTAGAGCAGGCACTGACAGCACTTGCTAACACAAACCTGTCAGGCTGGACACCTTGAGCCCCCATCTTTCGAAACAAGTCCAGGGCTAGTCCGCCGTAGCCAATCCGAGAGTAACCGGTGATGACTGCTGTCCAAGTAACCGGATTCTTTGCAGGGAGAGCATGGAACACCCGCATGGCCGCATCCATGCAGGCAACCTTCGCATATAGGTTGACGAGTGCAGTGCCAACATAGAGATTAACATCAAGGCCAAGCTTGACGGCGTTGCCATGCACTTGCTCGCCAAAAGAAATAGCCCTTGACTGCATGCAGGCCCGCATGACGCTGGCAAGCAAGAACTCGTTGGGTGCCTCGTCAGATGATCTCCTGAACGCTGCAAACAGGGCAAGGGCTTGGCTGTCGGCGCCGTGCTGGGCGTACATGGAGATGGCTGAGGACCAGGACACGAGGTTCCGGTGAGGCATTCCGTCGAACAGGTGGCGCGCATCGTGGATGCAGCCGAGCTTGGAGTAACCGTGGAGGAGAAGGTTCGCGAGGTAAAGGAAGCCAAGGCCATCAGAGACGACGGCGCGGGCGTGGGCGGCCGGGAGAAGGCGGCGGAGGCGGCTGCCTGTGAGGCCGGAGAGCAGGACTTGCGCGAGGCTGCGCAACTGGGTGGGGGAGCACGAGACGGGGGAAGGTGAGCCAGACAGAGGGGCCCCAAGAAGATTCATTGTTCTACTATCTACTGGCCTGGGTGGGTGGGGGACAAATACTGATCAGCTTAAGCTGTCAAACAGTGTCATCCCCCGTTCTCCTTATCATCCCCAATGTCACGATTGCAAAACAAGAGAATCAGCAGCAACTTTCCATCATAAGTAATTCGATGGGAGAGAATGAAACCGACCAGAGGAGCTGGAGCTGGTAGTGGAACTTGTCGAGGTCCTCGGCGGTGGACAGCACAGGCTTCTTGGCCGCGGCGCGCTCGCCGCCCAGCAGCGCCTCGTACACAGTGCTCTCCGAGCCTGCACAGCTTTTTCACCGTTACCACTGCGCGCCGTTCCTCCTCTCTGGAGCGCCACAACCGAAAGGGAGAGCCGAGAAACGAGGGCTTAGCGTGTGGGGATACCTCGCGCGATGGGGGAGAGGAGGGAGAAGGAGGCGGGCGGGAGGTGGAGCGGGATGGTGGCGCTGCGGCAGCACCCGCGCACGCACCGGTTGGACTCCTCCGGCGGTATCTGCGGCCCCATGTTTGCTGCCGCCGGCGGAAGGGGACGATTGGTGCGCCGGCCTGCGGCTTCGCTCTTGCTTGACTGGAGGGGAGGAACCCAGGAATGAGTTGGGGAGACGGGCGGAGGGCGGCGTCGGTGGCGACGACGAGGCCACCGGTGGTGGCGTATGGAATGGATCGATTCACCCGAAAGGAAGGTGCGTTGACCGTTGACTAGTTCCTCACTCTTTTTCTCCGTGACGCGAGTACCTTTGCTTACAGCGTGGCGAATCATGCGACTTCTCCCGGTTTTGGCATGTGATGTCAGAGTGAGACACGGGCACACGGCTGCCTTTGTGCCACCTTTCGACCACGGTGCTACCACATCTTGCGCCATCGCCGGGGGAAGTTTGAAATAGTTGTAAAAAAATTGGCAGCTAATAGTAAATCTGTCCTCAATTGTCCTGTCAAGGCGGCGCTAAGCAACGTACTCCCTCCATAAAAAAAATCATTCTCGCTTCCAAAAGGTCAACAGCTTTTAACTATAACCAAATATATTTAACAAAATATTAATATTTATGGTATATAATTAGTACCATTAAGTAGATCATTGAATGTACTTTCATAATATACCTTTTTGGAGATATAAATATTGTATGTATTTTCTATAAATCTAGTCAAAGTTGAGAAAGTTTGACCAGCACAACTCCTATAGTGACTCTTTTTTTGGACAGAGTAGTAGATATTGGTAAAATTCTCTATCTCTTCATAACGAATCTGCAGGGGAAGCTCCGACCAACGAACGTGGCCACGTCGTCCACCGTTCACGGTCGTCGGATCAGGCGCGTGGACGGCCTAAATCGGGCGAAGCACGGTCTTTTATAAAAAAACACTTCTATTTAGCTAAAATCACCCCGCAATCTAAGGTAGTTCGGAGGCCCCTCTGTATATTTTGCGAAAATCCTCTTAGAAAATTAACCTGCAGTACATCTTTGATTAGATCTTTTTCTTTTGTGAATAAATTAATTGAAACTTTAAAAATGCATATTAAATCAAAGAAAAAAACATAAAATAGAAAATCAAGTTAATCTAGAATGCTCATGAGCAGATCTATGTAGCCCATCCATAGTATGACATGTTTTAGTAGAAAGTTTTTTTCTATAAATTTTTACCTATGCCTTTTAGGGATAAAATCAGATAACATGTTTTAGTAAAAAGTTTTTCTATAAACAGCAATGCGTCATTTCTAATACTAAACCTACTTTCATAAAGAAAGTACTAAAACAATCTAAGATCCTATTTTACTATAAAAAAATGTTCTCCTACATCTTAAAGAAAATACCATCATAGCTATGTATTACCAAATTTCATGATTTGAGGTCAAATTATCCTCGTTTCACAATTACATTAACCTTTCGGCTACTTATAATCCTCCCTCGTTAATAAATAATTTAATTCCTTCTTTCTCCACGATAAATATAGTCAAAAAGATATGATAGAGTCTCCAAAATATATAAAAAGTACAACAACAGGCTGCAAACTATGACACATATAAAAAATGCACTTATCTTATCTAAGTAGATTAAATATATATATATATAGTGTCACGGAACCGCCCAAGTTATAAGAACAAAAGTACAAAAACAATCGCCGGAGCAATTAATTTCCCGTACTTAAGCTCCTATAACTCCGGTAGTCCAATAAAATCACGAGGGATTTCAAACCAACCAACATACAAGCCAAGATCATAGTGGTCCAACATAACAGATCATATGTTACATCCATTTCATAAGTAATTCAACATATATCGGAGTTCAGTAGAGTTATTACAACTCAAGTTCAAAAGTAGCGGAAGCAAAATAGTTTGAAACTAATATCACCTTAATTCAACAAGGTCAATTTCTCATAAAAGCATGAGAGACAAGATAGCTCAGACGGATCATGCCCATGATCACACTCCGCCACTACAGCCGGAGTCTTCCAATTCTTGCAGTAGCTATGATACATCACAACCTGCAACAAGTGGGAATAAATCCTGAGTACGAGAAGGTACTCAGCTAGACTTACCCGTCATAAACCAGAAATAATATGACACCAAGGAGTATGCAAGGCTTTCTTTCAGTAGGATAGCTTGACTCATTTGCGAAAAGCATAAATTATCATGAACAAACTAATTTAAGTCCTTTTGCATCATCTTTGTTATAACCTATTCAATCTAGGTAAGCACCTATGCTAAAGCAATCACTTGATTAATCATTAACATCAAAGGTTACCATTTCAGGTTTAGCATTTCCAACATCATCCACATAACCATCCGTGTTCCATCATCATTACTACGATGCAGTAACTCGAGTCAAGTGTTCACTATCCAGTGAACGATAGCGATTCGAATCGATTATTAACCAACTGGTAAGTTATTCCTCACACAAACCTCACTCACCCGCTAAAGTGAGGTATTGGTCACCGAGTCAACTATTCAGGTAAAGTCGCGAGTTTGCCAGGAACCACATGTACCCGGGGGCCGCCTGACTGCTCTTTGGCCTTATCATCGTGCCCCTGTTTTCTGCCACTACTACTCTGGTACAGTGCGTTGCGGGCAATCCACTCGGCCCGAATAATCTTCCAGCTTCACGATCGAAAGGTACCTTATTCGGCCAGCTAAATGTGAGGCATGTGTTCAACATGACTCGAGGCCCAACAACGATTGGTCCTTAATCGACACAGGCGGAAACTACAAGCACCCCAGAACCCTGTCTGGTTGCCCCATACTTATTCCGCCCGGTCTCCAATTATCCATCAACACTTGGTTATTTCCAGGATATCATCCATTCCATCGCTAAAATATTCCAGTAACCACCTATAGTTGCCGGTGACAGGAAATCACCAATCGCTACCGGTCTAAACAGGGCTAAGCAATATTTTCGATCCTAAACCAAAATAGGATTCCAGACATATTTCCGGGACAAGGAAAGGATATATATGCAACAAGTGTTTTCAATCAACTCCTATAACTTAATGCAACAATACATATATAACATATATATACTCAATTGTTTTTGTAAAGTAGGAGGCTTAGAAGGCTTAGAATGCTCCGGGGCTTGCCTGGGATCGAACATTAGGTTAGTGATTGATAGATGACACTCGCTTGGCGAGCATCTTCCATCCTGACACTTGATTAGTCCTTCCATCTTCAGGATGGGTCCACCAAACACCGTCTTCAGGTTTGGCCTCAACATCTCATCCTTCACGTGGTGCATCTAGCGAACCTAATTGAGATGCAAGATGCATGTGTATGAATATGATGAATGGTAACATAAGATGCATCACGATTAAGACATAGACACCAAAAGCTAATTAACTAACATCACACAACCAATTAAAGAGGGCAAGCACAACAAGCATAACACAAGTTTGACAAGATCACAAGTATCTTAACTTGACCATCATCAAGGGTATAAGCCACGCTTAGCAACACATGGAGTAAACAACCATAACTAGCATCTGACAATTTCTGGACTGCAAACAACATCTAGATGTTTGGATCATAAATGGAGTTATACAAATCCAATAGCCATGCAACAAGACATTCTGGAAAGCTTATAAAATTTTCTATAATTCATCTTTAATCATCTTAGCATGATTCTCAAGTTAACCAAGTCAAACATGCATAATTACAGAATCTGGTCCAGAGATTCCAGAGAACAAATATTTCTGGAACCCAACTTGAAACAGTCATTACTCACAAACTATAAGGCCAAATGCCACAAACATTTAACACAAGCTAGATTAATGAGTTATCTACAACTTTGTTATAAACATGTTTCTCAGTAAACATCATTTTCATGGTGCAATTACCAAAGTCCCAGAAACTATCCAGGAAAGCATCAATTGCAAGAATAAATATTAACTTACATTCCAAACATACATTTGGCCACAACCAATGTAACCATCATAAAGTTCATGTTAAATGATCACCAAAAATCATAGTGCTCATCATTAAATAATTTCTTTTAATGCATTTCTTAATTTATTTAAATAGCAAGGTGAAATAATAAACATATATCAAAAGTCCATAATAAAATCTATAAAAATTACAGTAGCTCTTACATACACCCAATAGTCTACTGTACAAATTTAAAGTCATTTGGACATGTATATCAACCTCTATGAAAAAGACAAATTGCTATTGCAAGAATTCATGTGAGAGCAAGATACACTAATAAATCACTCAAATGGCAACCAAAATTCATGAAATTTTTACCACACATTAAACATCATATAGGTAGCATGCCACAAAAATTTCACTTCATTTGGAGCCCTAGATCTACAGTTATGAAAATGACAAATACAACTAGCATTAAAAACCTAGCTGCACAAATTCATTTTTACAGAGAAAACTTTAAACTAAAATATGTCATATTATAGATCTAATGCATATATAATTTCACAAGGATTCCAAAAAGTTCTCATTTGTTATTTTACGATTTTTCTACGATTTACTATGATTTTCCAAAGTTCTAGTCATTTTTCTACAAAAGAAAATTATTAAACCGAAAAGGACAAACACTTTACAACGGGACCCCTGGAAGAAACTTTAATTAAACCGAGTGAATAAGTCCTTCTTGCACTATTCAAATGAGTATGTGGTTCGCAGAAAAGCCCTTCCCTTTCTACTTATTGAAGTCCGTGGTCCATCTTCTTCCTCAAAGTAGAGCACGACGAATCAGCCGGTGCCGGCGGCAGGGGGCGGTGCTCCGGGGCTTGAGGAGGTGGCGGAGCTACAGGCAGATGGCGCGCACCCATTGATGCCCCCAGCTTGGCTTGAGGTGGCCCGAGGCCGGCTGGCCACGAGAGCACGACGGGCCGGGGCTGCGGCCGCGTCGGCAAGAGCAGCCGGCGGTTCCCGAGCCACGAGAGGCGGCAGTGGAGCACCAGAGCATGCTCGAGCAACTCCGGTGGGGCGCGGCTTGGCTCGGCAGTGAGCGCGTGAGGCTACAGCGACGGGCAGCTCTGCCCGCGGCAGCCATGGCGAGCGGCGCTCTGGTGCGCGCGCGTCGCGGCGAGAACGGGAGCGGGGAGGCGAATGAAGACGCTCCGGGGCATCCCAACCACGCGGGCAGGAGTAGGCAGCAGCGGCAGAGGAGGTAAGCACGTGGCGGAGGTGGGAGCGCGTGGCGTCCATGCGCGTGACCACGTCGGCATTAAATCGAACACCTGGCAGGCAGTGACTCGGGCGAGGTGGGAGGCCGATTTGGACCAGCAGCAGGCCGATTTGGACCTTGGGCCAAAAGGCAAAGTGGTAGCCCACGAGTTGCTCTACAACTTTCGTTAAGGGCCAAGGTCATTAGAGCAATGGATTAGCGGTTAACTAGTTGCCAAAACTGCAGTGTCAATGACTTAACAATCTTCACTTTGGGCTCCAGTTACCTAGCCAAAACTTGGTCAAACGGAATGCAACTTTTTCCTGTGCCTTCTCCATGGAGTTATGTCCAACTTCTATTTTTGGATCAAGTCAAGTTGCTTAACGAAAACACGAGAACGCGGCATGCCAACCGTAATAGTGCTGGAATTCCCAAACTTAGAAATATTTCTAAGTGCTGAAAACTGTGGCAGATTCAATCTTTGTGCCTCGGTTTGACTTATTTCCATGCTGATCTAGCTCTTGGTCCAAAAACAAAGTTTCTTCTACAAAACACGAACTACAACTTTTATTTAAGGTCCAACATCAGAACTGGTATAGAACCAACATTTCTACTCTGACCAAAGTAGTATCACGATAAAGCTTGAATTGTCCGTTTTGATCAATTGGAGCATTTTCTGGGCATTTGCTCAACACGAACCTTTCTTGACTTTTGTTGTAGAGTCCATCTAGAGTCATTTGGGCAAGGTTGCAAGATTTGGGTGATGATCTATATTTCCATCCACTTAATAATGCAATTCCAGCACCTAGTAGAGTTATTCCAACAAGCATATAACTTATCATTTCATGTGACTTCTTGATTCCAAACGTCATGAAACTTTTCCAGTGACCAATATAGATAGGTACTAAGGTGAGACACATGAAGATATTGCAATAATACCACCCAAGCATATATCTTAAAAATGGATTATATGTAAAGCAAGGGTGCAACATCCAAGTTTAGGTTGGGGCTCGCTTCCATAGGTTTGACCTTGACATCTTCATCGCCACTTAATCTACCATGTTTGAGCTCAAACCCACTGCTTAACTGATGGCAAACACCTCGGGTGTTACATATAGCTTTCTACATGCAATTAATTTTTACTGTATAAATGAAATAAAGTCTGTATCAAATACAAAACGAATATTTCTTAATTCCATTTCGAAACAATTACTTGCTTGCAATGGAAAATATATCAGGGGTCCTACAAGCGCGCCAAAGGCGCACTACCTTTCTAGTAAACTCATCAAAATTAAGGACTGCTCCAACTTTCTCAGCAGCAATTGGATCATCCCATTGTTGATCTTCATTGTAGTGAGGATGATAACACTTTTAGGTGTTGAGCCAATATTGTCCAACAGTAAATGTGACGTCGAAAGCTCCAACTACTACTGGAATCCAGTGCTTTGCCGAGTGCCTGTGGCACTCGGCAAAGACCTTTTTGCACTCGGCAAAGGCTTTGCCGAGTGCCACACTCGGCAAAGAACACACGGTAAAATTTACGTCGGCAAAGGCTCTTTGCTGAGTGCTGAAAAAACACTCGACAAAGACTGAGCACTCGGCAAAGTCACGAATCGAAAAAATCCAAAAAAAACAGGAATTTTTTTTAATCGGAGGAGGGCCCCACCGACTAGCGCCCACCGGTCTCTTCAAACACGCATTTTTCGCGGTATTTTTTCGGCAAGCCATGGCTAACGTGGCCGACGGGCTTCGAACCCGTGACCTCTCACTCATGCGTAACCCTCTCTACCACTGCAATACACTGTCCCTTGTGTCTATATCTCATTCTCGTTCTATACATATTATACTAAATCGAGTGTAAATTGCTTATTTGAGGCTCTAAACGAATTCAAATCAAAAAGTTGTCTACTACAAAGTTTCATAACTTTTCGAGATCTACAACTTTCATTTTGATTGTTTCTCCATCCGAGGTCGTTTGCAAAAATTTGAATTTTAAATTTGAGAAATTCAAACGTACTTTTCGTTGACAAGATGATTTTAAATCAAAAAGTTTTCTACTACATAGTTTTATAACTTTTCGAGATCTACAACTTTTATTTTGGTCGTTTCTCCATCCGAGATCGTTTAAAAAATTCAAATTTTAATTTTTTTGAAATTCAGACGTACTTTTCACTAGCAAAATTAATTCAAATTAAAAAGTGTTCAACTATAAAGTTGTATAACTTCTCAAGATCTACAACTTTTATTTTTGTCATTTCTTCGTTCGACAAAGCGATACTAACATTGTTTACAAAACTTAAAGATCTATCTTCTAGTTTTCCTGAAACTATATACAAGAGATGTAGATTTTATAAAGAACGTTAATATCACTTTGTCAAATGAAGAAATTATCAATACAAAAGTTGTAGATCTTGAGAAGTTATACAACTTTGTAGTTGAACACTTTTAAATTTGAAGTCATTTAGGGCCTCAAAATATGCTTTTAAGATCTTCTTTGCCGAGTGTAATAAAAAAACACTCGGCAAAGACCCTCTTTGCTGCCGAATGTCAAAAAAAACACTCGGCAAAGAGTGTCTTTGCCGAGTGTAAAAAAATACTCGGCAAAGAGGGTCTTTGCCGAGTGTAAAAAAAACACTCAGCAAAGGCCCTCTTTGCCGAGTGTCAAAAAAACACTCGGCAAAGACTCTCTTTGCCGAGTGTTTTTTTCGTCGAGTGTTTTTGTTTTGGCACTCGGCAAAGAGGGTCCCGAGTGCCCGAAAAATTACACTCGGCAAAGCAAAAAATCCCCGGCAAAGATCTATTTTCCGGTAGTGAACGTGAGAGATGGCTACGTGCCTTTCATCAGTACAACTCGTAACTATTAAAGTGTTGATATCACCTTTTTTTATCTCCTTGCCACGATTTTTACTACATCTCAAATTTTACAAGAACATATAACTTTTCATCGTCTATCCATTTACATTTTTGTTGGAATTTTTTGGATACATTTGGATGGAGTTATTTCAATTGGGAGCATGGGAAGGGGTGGGAGCAATGGATATGTACTCCTTGGCAGTAGTCTTATTGTCATGGTATGCACTTGCGGAGCTTAGTGAGGGCCATAGTGGGCCATGCCCTCTAAGCTAAATCAATTCTTAATGAAAGTCTTAGCTTTGCTACTTTAGTTGCTAATGCAATATTAATATATCCCCCTCTTCTTGTATTTTACATCATATTGGCCCCCTATCAGAAAACTTATATCATAATTGAAGAACAAGGCCAATTGTATTTGTGCTTTTTTCATTACAATTATAGAAAAAAATAATTATGAAGTTCATTTAAACCATATCAGCCCCTCACGTACACTGGGTATGTCAAAAAAAAAAATCTAGCATACAATCTTCCAAGAGCATAAGTGCCATTTCCTCCAAAACCTGCATTTCCTAGATCTGGAGTTACGCTGCAAGACAAACAGGTTTCTCAACTCCACTATGGGAGCATAAATTCACGATGGAGCTGCTCCATGCATGAAGTTGATGTGTTTATATCTGTGTGTTTCACTTTTTAGTGGTAGAGCACTGCCAAATAGACTCTTAATTACTACTCCTATTGCATGTTAGTAGAAGTACTAGAATGTTTTTTTAGAAAATAGAAAATTTCTTGTATATTTGCATCAGGAACCCTTTCATACTCTTTATTCTTTTCCACGCCTTTCCATCTTAGATTGGAAGACCGATACACGAGTCTTCCAAGCGTGGATATATCAGCACTTTCTGTTGTTTTTTCAAGTGGCAAAAGATTGAGGAGTGGGATTGGAATTCTTAGAGATATATTTTTTTCTATTCTTACCAAAAATCCTGGATTAGGAGGATTTATTGGGAACTCTTGGAAATGCTTATAAGTATATAAAAACGGATTTACTAAAATCTAGGTGTCTGAATTTAGTTTACTTTTAGGCTTCATATATTTTATACTAAAATTGCATATTTCGTTCATTACAATTTCTATAGTTTTTGAGACCAAGAATAAAAACCCGTCAGACAAAACCACAAACCTGACAAAATCTAATTTGCTTTGGCACAAAGACAATTAATAATTTATAACTATTTCTGTAGGTAGACAAGGACAAAAATTTAACATGCTATGATACAAAGATAAATAACAAATCATAAAAGTAACAATATACTTGTATTAGTCGTTGGTACAAGAGCGTTGGTTGGAACCATCTTAAAATTTAGGCACTTGAAATATAGGAGTGATATAAAAATACAGTAGTTTATTGCCCGTGTAGACCAACCACTAGTGGTAGTGGAATCTCGATCTGATCTAAGTCATCTAAGGCCCTGTTTGGTTTACAGTATTTTCGAAGGATTTCTAAAGGAATTAGATTCCTATAGTTGAACACTGTAGTAGTGTTTGGAATGGAGGATTCATGAGTTCCTTTCCAGAGGAAAGTTTCCTGCGTTGTACGTTTTGGAGGAATGAAACAATCCACTGCTATCTCTTGTTTTCTATTCCTTCACGAAGTCCAAGACACTCATGCTCACTAAATGCAACTTGGTGCAGGCTTTCACAGAGACAAAGGACAAAAACACTCATTAATTAACACTCTACGGGTCCATATGGTCTGTGCAAGCATCGGCACGACATATATATGGCTGACTAGAATATTTTGAATTTTTTGTTAACTAACATATGCTGCTTTGTTTAAGAAAATATTTGTCTAGTTCTTGTTTAGTCTAAGTAATCATGTTTACCACTAACCCCTAAATTCCTATGCTACTCATATTCCTTTGTTCCAAACACCAAATCCTTTAGAATTCCTATGTTTTTCATTCCTCTGTTATGCACATACATTCCTTTCATATTCCTGTGTTTCTTCTCGTTCCTCTGTTTTGTATTCCTCCATTCCAAACAGGCCCTAAAGGTAGGATAACTCATCCTCGGATGGTCCAGAGCAAAGACCGGTGCGGGAGACGCAGGCGGCGGCTCCGCGTCCCTCTTCCCCGGCAACGACGACAAGCTCCAGGGCAACCCACAACGCGCTGCCGCCTTGCGCGGTGCTATTGGAGGCGGGCGACTTCTCGATGCGGAAGGGAGGTGTGGCGTGCGGCCCGTCTATGCGGCCCATAGTGGACCTCTCCCTCTGCATGGTCAAAGTGGTGTTGCAGCCCGCCCCTTTGCTACAAGCTCGGGCCCACCCTTGTGCTTCGGTGCCCGCCAACGCAACGCATTCTACATGCAGGAGCAAATGGTGTCCTCCTCCGATCTCCCACGGTGACACGTGCCATGACTCATTTTGCATGCCGTGTGAAGCATACAGACCAAGGTTATGGTTCGGACGCCGGGTGTGCTCATCAGGCAGAGCCAACCTATTTTTTCTGTCAATCTGTTTGTTTGTTTTTCTGCAGACATAGAAGTGGTAAAGCAGTTATCGGTGTTTTGGTTGACCGTCAATGTCAGTTGTGCAGGTCCTTAGATTTGACACTGATGGCTGTGGATCTATTTTCCTGAGCCTTGTGAAGCCTCCAACTTATCTACGGCTCAAAATTGCTTATCCTCGAAGACACCGGCCGATCAGATAGTCAAGGGGAGCGCCGGCTATGTTATCGGAATACGAGAACGAGGACCCTCGATACTACTATCGTGGCCACTTCTCGTGGGCCCTGTGGCGCCGGCGGATCCCGCGCCCCCGATAGAAGCATTACCTATGTCTACAGAAGCACATCAGCAATAACTTTTACTTATCTGTGCTCTGTAATATTGGAAGCCCAAGTTTGGTTTTGGTAATTAATGACACCAAGTTGCTAATGTCATCGTGTCAAGTGAATTGAGTTAGGCGTAGCAACACATGTGATGAAGGAGCAAGGAGCATGTTGGTGATGGCCATAAGATCACAAATGTATGAAGATAAAGATGATAGTGAACATGCACATAGGTGATGGACAAGGAATGAGATGATCAAGGCAAAGGTATAATCATAGGATTCTCTTTTGCTGGTCTAAAGATGAGTAGAGAAGTGATTGACCGGGTTTAGGATTGATAACCGACTATCAAGAGGGGCAATCACGGTCATCTTATGAATCAAGTGTTACTAGGTCCATATTCTTGAGCATATGCATTTAGGATCTAGTGAGTTGCTAACTCCTTGAAAAATATTTGAGAAAATGCTAACACACGTGCACAAGATGGTGAACACTTGTTGGTGTTGGCATATTTGCAAAGGGGGTGAAGTTCGAAGGGAAAAGAGGGGGTTTAGGGCTCCTCTCTCCCTCCCGCCGAGCTTGCGAGGCGGGATTCGGCGCTTTCGTGAAAATAAAATGCTTATTTTTCTTTGCGCCGGAGGCAAGAACCAGAGGCGAAGTCGTGGGAGTGTCATCAAACGCTGGCTATGTCAGCGTTCAGTGTTTTCACTGCAGAGGCGCGCGCGGACGAAGTGGTCATTGGCCAAACACTGTGCAGCGTCCAATGGCTATGTGACGTCAGCAGCTTCTTCGAACCCTAGTGTGCACCGGACGCAGTGGCGTCCATTGACCCACCGTCGGACGCGTCCGGTGGGCGAAAATCGTCTCTGAATGCTTACTGGAGTGCATCGGACGCTCGACGTCGGATGCTGAGTGTTGGGCGTCGGACGTGTCCGGTGCTCGCTAAAACGACCGTTGAACTTTGAACATGCGGGTCACGTGGGGAGATCTGGTGCACCGGACGCTGCTGGGTGCGGAGCGTCCGGTGCCCCCGATTTTTGCTCAACGGTTCTATTCGAAGAGGTGTCCCTATATATACTTGTTTGGCCGGTTTTGGGACATCTCGCTTGACTCTTTGAACACTTGGGATGTACTTTAAGCTATAGAACATCCTCCCCACTCATCTCCTTACTTGGTTGCATACTCTAGTGAGATTGAGTGAGATTCAGGTGCATTGCTTAGTAATTTACATCTAGTGGCACTTGATCTTTGAGTTGGTTGCAGATTTCTTATTACTCTTGGGTGTTTCTCGACATCCTAGACGGCTTGGAGTAGCGGTGGTGTTGAGCTCGTGATTGGAGATTGTTTCGAGTCTCACCAAGTGATTGTGAGGGGTTCTTGAACCTTCCCCGCGGGAGTTCGCGAATTGACTACTCTAGTGGAGCTCGTGGCTTAGAGGATCCATATCTTGTGAGTGGATGTGTGGCACCCGCTGAGGGTTTGACTCTTGATAGTCAATTAGCTCGTGATCCATCAAGTGGGTGCATCGCCACACCGAGGATTAGCTTGCTGGGAAGCAAGTGAACTTCGGTAAAAAATCTTGTGTCATCTCTTTGCCAATGATTTCATCTTGTGTTTGTGACTGCATTGATTGATTAGTTCATTGGATATATCTCTACTCATCAACGTCGGTATAACAATACATGCTCACTCCTTTACTTACTTGTCTACCTTGCTAGTTGCTTAGCTTGTTATCTCTTGTAGATTCTAACTCTTAGTTTGTGTAGTGTTTCTCTTTCACCTAGGAGTCGAGTAAGTAGTGATTTAGCCTTGTTGGTGTGGATTAGAGATTATAGTCTTTATATCTACTAGAATTGTTTAGGTGGCTTGTATAGTGTAGTTGAGCTAGTGCTAGATAAGCTTCACCTTTTGTTTTACTAACATCTTAGTTTAGTGAAGTTTGTAGAAATTTAAAAAGGCTATTCACCCCCTCTAGCCATTTAGAACCTTTCAAATATGAGAATTCTTTTCACACACCGTGTATTGTGCTTTAACGTGATATATTATAAGTTGTTGTTGTAAAAAAAGTAGGATAACTCCATTTCTTTATCAAAGTTGTTGCATCCACGATTGCATCAGGAGAGTTCCGAACTCTCTGTTCGCTTGAGCTACTTTTCAGTCATGAAACAGTATTTTTCTCTCGTAACATTTCAGTCAGCGTAAGCCAAATTTTGACATAAGGGTGTGTTTAGTTCCAGGGGGATTTTTGGGTGTCACATCGGATATTTTATAGGATGTTGGAAGGGGTATTCAGATACTAATAAAAAAACTAAGAGTTAAATGCACCACAGGCCCCTGAACTTGTAAGCGTGTGTCATATAAGCTTCTGAACTTTAAAAATGTATTTCTGACCCCCTAAACTTGTTAAGTGGTACACCACAGGTCCCTGAATTTTGAAAATGCATTTCTGACCCCTAAACTTATCAAGTGATACACCGCAGGCCTCTAAACAGTAGCATGCACGTCGACACAGTAGCATGCACGTCGGTGGTACGACGAAGGTCGAGAGGACGTGCACGACCTCACGCATGGTGGGCCGTGCCTGGCTGCTCTCGCGGACGCATGATATGCCCACTCTGAAGAGGAGAGCGATCAGGCCGGCCGGCTCTGGCGGCAGCCGGGGGTCAGCCACGGCCAGGATTGCCGCCGTATCCGTGGGTCTCGGCGCGCCCAATGGACGAGGTCGATCTCGTCGCCGAAGTCACCGAGCGGGCGGCGCCCCGTGACGAGCTCCAGCAACACCACGCCGAAGCTGTACACGTCCGTCTGCTCGTCCACCCGCAGCGTGTACGCGTACTCTGCACGCACCACTTCGTGCCTATCACTGTATGGCAACGCAACAGTATGCCGAGTGCACGCCACGTTCTTAGTTCTTACCCGGAGCGATGTACCCGTACGTGCCGGCGACGACCGACACGGACTCCCACTATGCCAGAAAACCTTATCAGTGACGCGTCCAGACAGTCATTAGTGACGCGGAAAAGACGTGTCACTGTTCTTGCGTCTGTGATAAGGGCAAATCAGTGACGCGTAAAAACGCGTCACTAATAACCCTCTACTAGCGACGCGTGTATCCAAGACGCGTCACTGATAATCCTCTATCAGTGACGCTTCTAGCCAACACGCGTCACTGATAATCCTCTATCAGTGACGCTTCTAGCCAACACGCGTCACTGATAATCCTCTATCAGTGACGCTTCTAGTCAATACGCGTCACTGATACTCATTAAGCAGTGACGTGTCCAACCAAGACGCGTCACTGATAACTATTTCAGAAAAACAAAAAAAACGATGATCCTTTATACATCTACAATGATCCTATATATATACACACACATACACATCAGACGTGTTCCAATATTCAATAATCAATTCCTTACAAACTTTTTAGATACAAGGAATACAACACATCAGAAATTCAGTGGCAATGTTCTGTAGCTTTCTCAACCTATTGATCCATACAAGAGCATGATCTGCAGCTTCTTCAAATATATAATAAACAGCAGGGAGCAACTATTGATAACCCTCAAAAAAATTTGCAACACATTCAATCTGCTTTTCATATCTTCTTTGCTATCTAACAGAATATATATAACTAGCAGGAACCCGCGGCAAATGCCGCGAGCGCTAGGTACAAATAACTGGTAGCTTGGTAGGATGGACAGATTCGTTCATTATTATTGTCTAAAAGGAGCATCAGAACAACAATCACATAAATATATATTCTGTAATCGAAATTAATAATTAATGGTCAAAGTATTACAAAATAGAAATCATCAAGAAGTCGAAATTGTCTATGAACAGATTATGTATAGTAGGTACAACCTAAGCCCTATTCTTTCTGTCTGAAGTAGGTGAAACATCAGGATTCACAGCACATTATGATAATATGCAACATGGGCGCCACCATTCTTTGGTTGTAGGAAAAAGATCTGCCAAAAAAAGGGAAAGCTATGACAGTGTTGAACAACTATAGTGAGTTAACTGAGTGACTATGAGACTTGTGCCGATGCATAGAGGTTTAGATGGCGGCAGACCTCATATTGCATAGAAGCAAGAAGAACTAAATAGGAAGTTTGTGTGAACTGTAAAGCAACAATGTATCATCTATATACCTTATTAGATGGTCCCTTCCAATGAGAATAGAGGTTTCATGGACTTATGGTGCTAGCAACTGTAAAAGCGTGCTGTGACACTATTTAGGTAGGCAAGCTAAGTTGTGTTTCTTTGTCTCAATTAGCAGAACCATTTAAGTATGATATGTAGAGGAGGTGGTGCATATCAGTGTTCATTGTCAGGTGCTTTCGTACAAAGCATTATCAAAACTTCATGCGCTCCACATAACACTGAAAGAAGCATTACCTTTTTAAGAGCACATGTTGTCTTGTTACAATTCCATTTTCGTCAAATTTGAGATAGAAGCCTTCATACTACACAATAAAAGTAGAGGTAATAATCTGATCAGGTGGCAAAAATAATTTAGTCGTAGAATATGAATAATGCTCCATATTTCAACATTAAACTGTTTCTCTTCTATATTAGCAAGGCATGAAACTATTTCTGTAGTCCCTGAGTTTGAATAGTTTAAATCTGGTACATGCCCCTACATATGAAATTGAGACAATTAGAATGTACTGTAAATATTTGTGTTGTTGTGATTCTGAAATTTGAACATTGAAGCGAAGCAACACAGGTGCACTATTTAAGTTGTAAAATGAAATACCTGGTGATCTGTCAGGCAATACCAATAAGGACATAGAATGAAGCCATAGTACTGCTATAGTAAAAGGGAGTCCATTTGGTAACAATTAGTGACAGAAATAGCAATACAAATGCAGTAGTAACGCAAGCCGAACGCCGTTTTTTAAACTCTGCGTAGGTATATAAAACAACAACAAATGATTTAGAGAGAATAGTAATCGACGCTTTTAATTTGTCGCTGAAAACTGAAAAGAAAAAAAGGAATTGATTTGGTGAACAAATCCTTACCCTCCTGAATGGAAAGAGTGGACCTAGCAAGTTTCTTATGAGGCAATTTTACATCATCATATTTGTTGCCATAAGGTTAATCTGCAGCAGTGAATAGTAGTTGACGCTTTTAATTTGTCACCGAAAACTGAAAAGGAAAAAAGGAATTGATTTGGTTAACAAATCCTTACCTTCCTGAATGGAAAGAGTGGACCTAGCAACTTTCTTATCAGGCAATTTGACATCATCATATCTGTTGCCATAAGGCTAATTTACAGCAGTCCATATCCCATTTTGAAGAACCTGCCCGCCACCCGCTTTACACTGGCATAAATCCAAATAGAGGCATTCCTGCAAAGGTGAACCGGCTCAGTTTTCGGAACAGTAAGAATGGCTACATTTACATGCAAAAGAGAACATGAGAACACGAAGTTCGACTATTAAGCAAATTCTGCATCCGATTAGGATCACCTTGTTCAGTACACTGAGCACATAGGGCTGCAACTCTTCTGTCCTATAGGCACCAACACTAAGATTGAGGTTCGGGTCATTTTTTATTCGCTTGAAAAGCCTGTGAAACCCCAAGATTTGGAGCTGGAGGAGCCATTGGCGCTCCTTGAAATCGATGAACAGGTTCCAATTCAAGTTGTCAGAAATCGATTCATTACAGGTAGAACAAAAATGAGAAAAAGCTCTGGGAGGAGGGAGAGGAAAGGGAGCCGGACAGAGGCGGCAAAGGCAAGGGGACGCGCACCGTTAATGGTGTTGTTGATCGACACCAGGGGCGGTCGCCGAGTACAGGCACCGTTGGGGAGAGGAAGAGGCGGCGCGATGTTCATAATTTAACATATATACCTTGTGCTTTGATTCTGTAAAGGTGGATAGATGCCCTTTTAATCTTCTTTTTTGTTGATCACACACTTATGCATATAAGGTAGCCAGAATATTCTATATTGCAAAAAGATCAGAAAGCAACCAAGATTCGAGCATGGCTTTATCATCAAAGACTGAAGAAACGAACAGCGAGTAATCATCAGTAAGGCTAAATGGAGAGAATATAACTTTCAATTTAGGATTGTAATGCCGCCAGTAACAAACCCTCCACTATCAGGTTGTTTCTGAGAAGGCAGAACCTGGATTTTCTTTAGCCTCAAAGAGCAAAAGGAAGTGATAGAGCAACTGGTTAATTTGAACCCAGCGATCAATTCTTTGCATTATTGCTAGAAAATATATTCCTTAAATGTAGTGGGAACAATGTGTTGACATAACAGAAAAAAAAACTTTGAGACGTCAGTATTCTTAGATACTGCCATATTGGCCCTGTGAGATTTAATTGTATTTGACAATTTTGTCATCACAAAATATAATGTGATTGTTTCAAATTACAAATACTTTAGTTGTTGCTATGCGTAGCCGCGTAGGCAATCTGGGATATATTGTACATAAAACATCTGGCAAATTGAAGTCATTGTATGATAAAAGCAAAAAGGCAGCTCATTAAAAAAATGACAGTCACATATGACCTGAACATCTTAGACAACAATGATTGTTTCCGTGGTTTCATATATTTTTTATCATCTTGAATTTTCTACTCTGCATTGTCCTTAACATTCAACTAATAAAAATATAATCTCAGATGGAACCTATCTAACCTTCATTGTCTGCAACTTGTGGTAGTCCTTGCTTATGTCCTGGCACTGCATGATAGCATCTACGTCATGAACCGTAGGCAAATTCGCACTTACCTTCAGTTCATCCCATTGTGCCAACCTGCACAAATTAATCTTATTGTAAGGACAAAAGGTACAATCGCATCTACGGGATGAATCACAGGCAAATTACCACATGTATGAATCGCAGGCAAACATGACTACATAACACATTGGTAAGTTACAGGGGCAACCTAAACCTTATCTCTTAAACTGAACATGTATGAATCGCAGGCAAATTACCACTTACCTTTAATTCATGCAGTTAGGATAAAGCAACCCAGTAGCTGGTATCCATCAAATCGAATATAATAGTTCAATTAATAACCTGGAGTTATTTGAACGACTTTACTGAGAAAACATACAAACATCACTACATAACAGATTGATAAGTTACAGGGGCAACCTAAACCTTATCTCTGAACCTGAAGATGTATTACAACCTGCTGGTCAGAAAATTTCAGAATTAAATAAAGAAGTGTAAACATGACAATAAATACGCAGCTTTTTGGGAGGTTGTCACATTTTCAGGTGCTTAAATATCCAACAGGTAGCTTGAGTTCATCCTGGTGTGTCAACCTGCACACAAATATGCTATTGTAAGGAGAAAACATACGGACATGTGGAACTTAGCTGCAACAAACGAAGGATGAAGGCTATGGAAGGAAACCTGGGTGACCCCGTCATCCATCAGCTTCAGGGAAAGAAGGCGCACATATAATCAGATTAACAGTCAGGTACTCAACGCAAGCAGGAAGTAGATAAAGAACAGAGCAGAGAAGGGAGAGTCGGCAGAACCTGGAGATGCTGGCTGTAGAGGCTTCGCACGAACAGGAATCCGGGTGGCGCCGCTAGGGTTTGGCCGCGCCTGGGAACCGGTGGTGGTGCGACACAGAGCCGGGTCGGGCGAGCCAGGAAGAGGGAGGGACGAGTCGCACGGCACTAGGAGATGCGGAGCCCGCCGCGAATCCGAGGCGGCGAGGGCGAAGTGGCGGAGCCGGTGGCTTCATGGCTAGGAGCAGCGCCGTCGCGACCTCGGGGGAGGGGGCATGCGGCCGTCGGCAGTACGGCGTCGCCGAGAGGAACGCCGGAGGCAGTGCCGGCGAGGGGTGGGGGTGGGAGCGGCAGAGGTGCGGCGCTGCTAGAGGGGGGGGCGGGGGAGGCGGCTGCGGCCACCGCCGGGGCCTGGCCACGCCAGCGCGCCGGAGGCCGGCCGCCACGGGGGCCCGAGCGGTGCGGTCGCAGATCTAGAGAGAGGGAGAGGGAGACGGAGACGGAGAGAGAGGCGCCGTTGGCCGGCCGGTGCGCCGCTGCCTCGCCCTATCCGCCTGGATGCGCCGCCGCGCCGAGGTCCACCGCTGAGGTGCGCTCGCGCCGCCGCCCTATCCGTTTCGGGAGAGATCGGGAGGGAGGGAGGGGAAGAGAAGTGACGAGGGGAGGGGGAGGGGAGGGGAGGGGAGGAGGAGATATTTTTATCGGTGTACTGTAGAGAGGGGGGAGTGACGCGTATTGTTCTGGAGAGAGAGGGAGAGGAGAGGAGATATTTATCAGTGTACCGTACATGAGGAGGAGTGACGCGTCTGGTTCCTAAGGAGAGAGAGGGAGGAGAGGAGATATGTCTTTATATCAGTGACGCGTCTAGACAACACGCGTTACTTTTCTTACCAGTGACGCGTTTTGTTGAGAAGAGTCATTGATATGTTTTCCTATCAGTGACGCGTCATAAGAACACGCGTCACTTTTCTTATCAGTGACGCATCTTGTTGAGAGGAGTCACTAATACGGCCACATATCAGTGACGTGCCTGGATAATACGCGTCACAGGTGTTATTAGTGACACGTTTTCTTACGAAGAGTCACTGATATCTTGTAATTAGTGACACGTCTGGTTCCTGGGGCATGGGTAACAACTATCAGTGACGCGTCTGGTTCACCCGCGTCACTAATATAGTAATTAGTGACGCGTTTTGTTTCTGAGTCACTAATCGAGACATCACTGATAAGCTTTTCTGGCATAGTGTCCTCCGCCGCCACCGCTCTCGTTCCGCCAGAGCAGGACGCGCCGCGGCTGAGGAACTTGGCGAAGCTGAAGTCCGCGATGTGCGCCTCCATCGCCGAGTCCAGCAGGATGTTGTTGCACTTGACATCGCGGTGCAGGATCCTCGGCGAGCACTCGTGGTGCAGGTAGCACAGCGCGCAGCCGCCTCGGTGGCAACGTGGTGCCGGTCGCCCTAGCTCAGGAGGATGAAAGCCCAAGTTTGGTTTTGGTAATTAATGACACCAAGTTGCTAATGCTATTGTATCAAGTGTGATTAAACTAGGCATAAGCAACATGTGATGGAGGTGGAAATGGCATGGAGAGATGGCCACAAGACCACATGATTTGATGCATGAAATGATGAGCAAGATCATGGTGGAGACGCACATAATATGATGGACATGACGATCAAGTGGAAGAGAAGGATCTAAGAGTGCAAGGCAAAGGTATAACCATAGGATTTTCCTTTTGCCGGTTTAAGATGAGTAGAGAAGTGATTGACCGGATTTAGAATACATAGCCGACTATCAAGAGGGGCAATCACGGTTAGCTCGGGAATCAAGTGCCACTAGATCAATGTCTTGAGCATATGCATTAGGATCTAGTTGAGAGCTAACATAACGCCTTGAAAATTGTTTGTGAAATGCTAACACACATGCACATTGATGGTGTACACTTGGTGGTGTTAGCACATTTGCGAAGGCGGTGGTGTTTGAGCGGTAGTAAGCGGTGGTGTTTGGGATTCAGGCGTTTTCGAGGAAATGAAATGCCTATTTTCTATTGCGCCAGAGTCTAGAAAAGGTGGCGAAAGTCTAAATTGTTTTTCACTGAAAAACGGTCCTTAAGTACCAAATATAGTTATCAAATAAATAAAGAAAAGGATCCAAATGCAACCAACACCAAGACTTAGGGTTTTATCTGACAGAATTCCACGAGTTTTGGTGTTTGTCTGTTTCTGCAGGGGGTTATCAGAAAATACGAAGGAAAGGCCCACACGTCGGGTTTACATAGAGATAATAACGTGTTCACCGATTTTCTATCATCTAGAAGACTCCAGAAGCCACGAGATCGAACGGGAGGCCGAACGGGCCCGGAGGCAGGGCGCCCGCCCTGCTCCCTAGGGCGCCCGCCCTGGCCTGAGAGCCAATCAGGCTCCGTCTCGCGGATTATGCTCCACCGACCTAAGGGACTCCCGTTCACTTGATTCGACGGCCCACGTTCACTTGAGGGGCCTATATAAGCAGGACCCCTGGCCCCTGGAGGAGGCACTCCCTCATTCTCAATTCCTCAAACCCTAATCTCAGGAGGAGAGTCTCTGATCAAGCCCTAGAGCCACCACATCAACTAGATCTCTAGTATAGCATAGCTACATAGGATTAGAACTAGAAGGAGTCAATCTTCGATTGGTTTCCGGATCTGTCAAGAGGATTCTTGGTAATTCCTTTACTGTTCTTCATTGTTCATCTTTGTTCTTCAATATTATGAATACAACTTTGTTCTATTTCAATATATTGATTATGACTTTGCTCTACTTGTTTATGTTTGCAATTATATTGTTCTTAGTTTATCGTAGTTATACGCTTGGCTTAGTTAGATTGGAATTATATACATGTTTAGGATCGTATAGCGTTTATCCATCGGATCCATGGGTAAATGATAAATATTGTGTAGGCGTGGTGCTTAGACCATATTTATCTGCGATTGCACCTTATATGCCGGATCGTGGGGTGGTCTGCGATGGTGACAGCTTCGTTGGTTCTTATATAGTCCCCCTCCCGTGTGTAAGGCAGGCAGAGCAATATTATTACGGGGGAGTGATTGCTATATTTCTCATCTTCCTTGATAATATCACTATGCATGGGCGTAGTCCTTTCTCGCAATGATTGCCAAGTGTACTTGCACTAACTATGATATGCTAGACTTTATAGTTAAGAATAACTTAGGAAATATCCTTGTAGTTCGTCCTAATACCATGCTAATGACTTGCTAGAATATCTGTTGAGGTGCTTATCATTATTATATGTGGCTAGCTGATCAGATTAATTATCTTTGTCACCATTCATACTTTATCCATATTTTATGTGACACTTACCCCTGTATGCAAGAGATAGATGAATGCTCTCACTTATACATGAAATGATTGATACTCATTCCTATATTCTATTCCATAATCAACATTGATGTTAGTAATCCCTTCCCAGTGGTAAAAATATAAATAACGATACCTGGAATACTTCCCGGTTAAAATGCTACATCGGTATTAATCTGTGCGCTTGCAGATCTTATTTATTATTTATTTAGAAGAGCAGTTGCATATTTCAATACCGCGTCTCTCATGTCATGCTGGGGATGACAACTTGGCTTAAGTGGCATGAGGGATAGGTTCGGCATTTTTGGTGCCGTTATCAGAATTAGAAAACTAAGTCTACTTTTTAGTAATGACGTTAAGAATGCCCAACAAGCATTTTTGGCGCCGTTGCCGGGGAAGGTTGATTTACTAACAAGGAATGAATACAGAATTTGAGTCATCATTTGCATCATTAAGTGATTGAGATCATCAATTCTCCCATACAGATTTACCCCTATATTTTTCCATTCTTATTGTTTTGCAGGGTGATGTATGAATAGAGGACATCTTCTAGAAAATTTTGTTGACAACCCCGAAGCATTAATCAGAGGGGCAAGAGCCAAGCTCAAGAAGTCAACACTTCGACGCAACACTTCATCCAATCCAGAAGACCGCCGAAGTTTCATCCGGAATTTGTCAACAGAGTTCGCAGCCATGGCGAACAAGACGATCCGCGAGTTCTCAGCTCCCACTACGGACAACATCCGCACTGGACCTGCCGCGGCCATCGACAAGAACTTTGAGCTCAAGCCAGGGCTCATCAACATGGTACAAGCCAACCAGTTTTGTGGGAAGCCGCACGAAGATGCAAGTGCTCATCTCCAACACTTCCTGGAGATTTGCAGCACATTCACTATATTAGATGTTCCCAGAGACGCCATACTACTTCGCCTTTTCCCATTCTCACTATTGGGGAGAGCGAAGCAGTGGTTCTACGCGACGAAGGATAAGAACACTACGTGGGCACTCTGCTCTACGAACTTTCTGGCTAAGTTCTTTCCCATGGGCAAGACCAATGCTCTCCGTGGGAAGATTACAAGTTTTCAGCAATAACATGATGAATCCATTCCAGAAGCATGGGAGCGCTTTCAAGATTACATCCTAGAATGTCCCCATCATGGAATGGAGAGCTGGCTACTTATGCAGACTTTCTATCATGGGCTCATCACTAGTGCTCGTGAGACCATGGATGCTGCAGCTGGAGGCGCATTTCTATCACTCACCATACCACAAGCTATAGCCCTTGTGGAGAAGATGGCGTCCAACCAAGGTTGGAACGAAGAGAGGACTCAAACACGCAAGAAGGGTGGAGGTATGCATCAGCTCAAGGAGGTAGACATGCTGTCTGCAAAGTTAGACCTACTCATGAAAAAGCTCGATGACAAAGCTGGAGACAAAAGAGAAGTCATGAACGTCTACGACTCTCACATGACTTGTGAGGAATGTGGAGACACTGGACACTCAGGCAATCACTGCCCTGAGATGCTTGAGGATGCAAGGTACATCAACAACAGCAACAACAACTACAACCATCCTCAACAAAATCAAGGTTGGAATCAACAGAGGCCTAACTACTCAGGTAACTACTCAGGTAATTATCAAGGTAATAACTCTTACAACAACAATAATAATTTTCCACTCCTGAGAGAGTTAGTGTCTAATCAAGGAAAGCTAATGGATAACTTGTCTAAGAAATTGGCATCCAATGATAAAATACTAGAAAACATAAATAATAGAATGGATAATTTCTCTACTGCCATCAAAAATCAAATTAGCTTTAATAAAATGATTGAATCTCAGTTAAATCAAATAGCTGCTGCTGTTCCTGCTACTAACCCCGGTATACCATCACAACCGGAAGGATTAGAATCTGCAAATCTTGTAGACATGTTTGATGCAGGTAACTATTGGAGTAATCCCGCTGTCGGAGTACATAATGACCTTCTGCCAGTCAAGAGAGGCGATCCAGGACGCCCCGTCATCCCGATCTCCATCGGCATGGTGGACTTCTCAGAAGCACTCTGTGACTTTGGCTCCAGCGTCAACATTATGCCCAGGGTACTCTATGAAAAATTCTTTACATATCCTTTATCAGAAACAACTATGTGTTTGCAGCTTGCAGATCGGACACTAAGCTTTCCTAAAGGAATATTAAAGAACATGTGTGTCCGAGTTGGTACCTCGTATGCTCCAGCTGACTTCGTGGTAATAGAGACCGGGTCCGATGAGAGGTCACCAGTTATTCTGGGAAGGCCATTCCTGAACACCTCGAGAGCTGTCATCTACGCCAGCGCTGCGAAGATCAACTTCAACATCAAGGGGAGGAAGGAGACATTTTCCTTTAAGAACAAGATTACACAAATCCCAGAGCAACCCCAACATGAACCAAGGAAGAGGACCAACAGGAGGAACAAGCAGAACAAGAACAACCAAGGATGGACCGAATCAGCTAAGATGGTCACTGCAGTTCAAGGAGGTCAAGATGGTCGACTCAAGTCGCCCTTCCTGAACAAGAAGGACGACCCAGGTATGCCAAGCATTGAGTGCTCAATCAATGGATACTCCTTTCAGAAGGCGCTCTGCGACACTGGATCAGGCGTCAACATAATGGCCACAGTCACCTATCAGCTCTTGTACGGGACCATGCCCTTAAAACCAACATACACTCAGCTCCAGATGGCAGATCAGACATCCCGAAAGGTCGAAGGAAGACCATTCCTAGGCACCGTCAAAGCAATCATCTACATTGGAACCGGAAAAGTCCATATGCATTTCCCCTCTGAGAAGGTACGCCGCTACTTTAATGACCCTAACTATATAGTTGAAGATTCTAAGCAGGTCAGGACAAGAAGAAGGCGACGTAACCGTAACCAAAGGAGGCAAACCATCAAGGACGTATGGGCAGACTATGAAGGAGAGGTCATAAGGCCCGAGGATACACAACAGGAGACCGAAGCACCAAGTCGGGTATGGAAAGCGAAGACAGTTACATAAGAAGAGGAGGCGCTGCTGGAACCACCGTCTACGCCACCCAAATCCCAGGATAACTAAGAAGAAAAGAAGTCCTGTTCGGAGGACTTAAAAACACCGAACGCCGTGCCAAAAGGTAAACTTGGTAGTTATCATTTTCCCTTTAATTATTGCTCAGTTAATCATGTTCATTCTGTATAAAAAAAATATAATAATAATAATATATTTTTTCTGTTCTATAAAAATGAAAATAAAAATAGAGAGTGACATTTATCAAGGAAGCTCAAACATGATAAAGGCTAGATATTTATGCTAACGCTTAATCAAGTTCCACGAAACTTTGTTGTCTATTTGAGCTCCACAGAATTGAGGAAGACTAGCAGATGGAGGACATCCTAATCGTTGTCAGGGTGCTGCCGACATTCAAATACACCTCTGCACCTGCTAGCTACATCAGAAGAAATTACGTCAAGATCCAGCTTGGGGGAGAGCACCCCCATTTATCCCGATAAGTATTTTTATCTACATTTATACCTATGCTTTATTAAAATAAAAAGATGCATAATCATGAAAACCCAAATAAATATTTTGTGTTTATATATATTTGCTTAGTTTAATAAATAAATAAAGTAGCTATGCTAAACTGAATCTTGAAAATAAAACTCTAGCATGGATATGATAGTTGCTCTGCCTAATTTTCAAATTTGTTCTCTCTCTAGTTTAGACATAACTGTTATAATTTAAAACTGGCTCTAAACCTGAACTAGTGGGAAGAGAACTTGATCTGAAGTCTAAGTTGTTAGCGGATATGATATGGGAAGGTTGAGCTGCTGTTTATCTGTTCCTAGAGATGCTAGAATTCTAGAGAGTTTTATCTTTGAAAATCTTTAAAATGTTGCATGATGAGTTCCTGTATGATGAGAGTTTAAATTCCTACCACATCCATATATACATACTTGTTAGAATAAGAGCCGCACTTTTACTACTTACTGCTTATGGGAATTGAGTGTGGTCAAGTTGTGTAGACCCTTAGGAACTTGTCATGTGGTTAAAATCAAGATTCACTTACACGTTCACTCATACATGCTGCTTCTATTCCGGAAGTATGCATCCACATATATCCACTCATTTCCATCTCCAGATTCACCCAAAATTATTCTACTCCTGACCCGGGAGAGAATAGCCAAAAACATTATCTCATTCCTGTTATTCCCTGTGAAGTTAATGCTCAAGTCATTTCTACTACCACTTGCTATATTTTCAAAAGAGGGAGATTGCTCTAAAAAAATATAAAAACGAGGAAATAAAAAGGAGCAAGTGCTCGGAACCTCGAAGAAAGAAAAAGTGAGACGAGAGGTAAAAATGGACAAGTGTCCGACAGTAGAATTAGGGGTACAAGATACCCACCTGAAAAGAGAAAAAAATAGAGCATCTCATTCTCCTCAAAAGTTTTAAAAAGCAAGAAAGGTCTGTATTCCCTCAAAAAGAGCATTAGACTTTTGTTATCACCATCATCACCATACACCACTCATTCACCACACATGCACATCTTGATTTGACTTATTGACTTGTTTCTCTGGATCCATGGTTTGACTATGCAACAAATGTTCTATGAGTATGTATACTGTATCTCCCACCTATGAGCTTCAGATATCAAAGCCTTATTAGAGTAGGGTGAGAGAGAAGGCAATGTCACTACGCCTTATACCATAAATACCACATACTTTGAGAGAGAAGGCATATACCATTACTGCCTTGGTAAGGATCCAGAAATACCACAAAAAAGAGACCCGAGAAAGTCATACAAGGAATCTCTGAGTTTTATTTGAAAAATTTGCAAAAACTCCAGAGCTATAGCTGATCAAGAATAAGAGACATGGCGTTTGACTAGACCGTTCTATCTTTTAACCACTCAAGATGCAGGTGACGGTTGCAAGCCCCATGGTGAAAGGTAAAATGAGTAAGTTTTAAGTCTTGACAGTTTACTCTAACTCAGGGATGAGACCTTATTTGGAAGCATATGTACCGTCAACGTTCAAAGGCGTTGCAGCAACTTCTGATCCATAATGAGTCTATCCTTGCTCAGGGACGAGCAAGAGGTAAGCTTGGGGGAGTTTGTTGACGGTCCTTAAGTACCAAATATAGTTATCAAATAAATAAAGAAAAGGATCCAAATGCAACCAACACCTAGACTTAGGGTTTTATCTGACAGAATTCCACGAGTTTTGGTGTTTGTCTGTTTCTGCAGGGGGTTATCAGAAAATACGGAGGAAAGGCCCACACGTCGGGTTTACATAGAGATAATAACGTATTCACCGATTTTCTATCATCTAGAAGACTCCAGAAGCCACGAGATCGAACGGGAGGCCGAACGGGCCCGGAGGCAGGGCGCCCGCCCTGCTCCCTAGGGCGCCCACCCTGGCCTGAGAGCCAATCAGGCTCCGTCTCGCGGATTATGCTCCACCGACCTAAGAGATCAAGGAAAACCGTGCGATTAATGTCGGTTTGATTCGACGGCCCACGTTCACTTGAGGGGGCTATATAAGCAGGACCCTTGGCCCCTGGAGGAGGCACTCCCTCATTCTCAATTCCTCAAACCCTAATCTCAGGAGGAGAGTCTCTGATCAAGCCCTAGAGCCACCACATCAACTAGATCTCTAGTATAGCATAGCTACATAGGATTAGAACTAGAAGGAGTCAATCTTCGATTGGTTTCCGGATCTGTCAAGAGGATTCTTGGTAATTCCTTTACTGTTCTTCATTGTTCATCTTTGTTCTTCAATATTATGAATACAACTTTGTTCTATTTCAATATATTGATTATGACTTTGCTCTACTTGTTTATGTTTGCAATTATATTGTTCTTAGTTTATCGTAGTTATACGCTTGGCTTAGTTAGATTGGAATTATATACATGTTTAGGATCGTATAGCGTTTATCCATCGGATCCATGGGTAAATGATAAATATTGTGTAGGCGTGGTGCTTAGACCATATTTATCTGCGATTGCACCTTATATGCCGGATCGTGGGGTGATCCGCGATGGTGACAGCTTCGTTGGTTCTTATATAGTCCCCCTCCCGTGTGTAAGGCAGGCAGAGCAACATTATTACGGGGGAGTGATTGCTATGTTTCTCATCTTCCTTGATAATATCACTATGCATGGGCGTAGTCCTTTCTCGCAATGATTGCCAAGTGTACTTGCACTAACTATGATATGCTAGACTTTATAGTTAAGAATAACTTAGGAAATATCCTTGTAGTTCGTCCTAATACCATGCTAATGACTTGCTAGAATATCTGTTGAGGTGCTTATCATTATTATATGTGGCTAGCTGATCAGATTAATTATCTTTGTCACCATTAATACTTTATCCATATTTTATGTGACACTTACCCCTGTATGCAAGAGATAGATGAATGCTCTCACTTATACATGAAATGATTGATACTCATTCCTATATTCTATTCCATAATCAACATTGATGTTAGTAATCCCTTCCCAGTGGTAAAAATATAAATAACGATACCTGAAATACTTCCCGGTTAAAATGCTACATCGGTATTAATCTGTGCGCTTGCAGATCTTATTTATTATTTATTTAGAAGAGCAATTGCATATTTCAATACCGCGTCTCTCATGTCATGCTGGGGATGACAACTTGGCTTAAGTGGCATGAGGGATAGGTTCGGCATTTTTGGCGCCGTTATCAGAATTAGAAAACTAAGTCTACTTTTGGTAATGATGTTAAGAATGCCCAACCGTGTTGTAAGGGGTTCTTGATCCTTCCCCGCGGGAGTTCGCAAATTGGATACTCTAGTGGAGCTCGTGGCTTGGAGGATCTCCATCTTGTGTATGGTTGTGCGGCGCCCGCTGAGGGCTCGACTCTTGATAGTCGATTAGCTCGCGAACCGACAAGTGGGTGCATCGCCACAACGAGGAGTAGCTTGCCGGGAAGCAAGTGAACCTCGGTAAAAAATCTTGTATCATCTCTTTGCCGAGGATTTCTCTTGTGGTTGATTATTGTGATTGATTCTTCAAATGCATTACTTCTCTACATCGTTGGTATAAGAATCAAGTCACTTGCTCTTTACTTTCTTGTACTAGTCCTTGTGTAGTTTGCTCAGTGTAGCCTTTATCACATAGGAGTAAGTAGCTTAGTGACTTAGTCTTGTTGGTGTGTATTAGAGATCATAGCCTTGCTTCACTAGTATTGTATAGGTGGCTTGCATAGTGTAGTTGAGCTAGTGCTAGAATTAGCTTAGCCATCTTTTATACTAACGTAGTTGTTTAGTGAAGCATGTAGAATTTTAAATAAGCTATTCACCCCCCTCTAGCCATTTGGACCTTACAGAGGAGCCCGCCGCTGTCGCCGTGCAGGACCGCGCCCAGCGACCTCATCGGCATGTACTCGTACAGGAGCAGGTTGGCCTCCGCGCTGGACGTGAAGCCGAGCAGCCGCACGATGTTGCGGTGCTGGATGCCGCCGAGCGTGGTCACCTCGGCCCGGAAGCCGTGGTCGCGGCCGCCGGGGCCCGGGAGGCGCTTGACCGCCACCTCCGTGCCGCCCCGCGTCATGCAGCGGTACACGGTGCCGGCACCTCCTCTGCCGATGGCGTTATCCTCCCTGAGGCACCCGAGCATGTCGTCCATTTCCAGGTCCATGTTCTCGAACCGTGTCATCTTCCACGCCGTAGGCCGCAGCCGATTCGCCGTCTCCCACCGCGCCCTGAACGCCCATCTTAGTCTGAGACACACAGTCACCACCATGGCACTGGCGGTTGGGACGAGCCACAGCAGCGTTCTCGTCTTGAAACGGCGTGAACCCTGCAGCAATACGGGGCACGAAGCGGCAGTGACGTGCTCCACACAAAGACCAGGGTTGCCTTCAAAATCTATTTTGGCCTGCTTAGATGGTGAAAAAGTTTAGGTAAAGTTCATGTAGCACTTTTCGTTGTTATTTAGCAAAATTTATCTAATCATAGACTAACTAGGCTCAAAGGATTCGTCTCGACATTTACCGACAAACTGTGCAATTAGTTATTTTTTTACCTACATTTAATACTCCATACATACGTCTAAAGATTCAATGTGACAGTTACTGTGCAAACTTTTTTGGGCCTTTTTGGCAACTGAACAGGCTCTTTGTTTGAATAAACTGCGAGCAGCCCGTGTTGCGACAGTGACACACTGCCAGTGAGGTCGTTATAGGACACATCGAGAATGGTGAGGCTAGGCATACGAAGAATTTCCATCGGAAGTTCACCAGAAATGCTATTCCTAGACATATTCAAACTTCGGAGGACCTTCAAATTTTCCATCTCCTTCGGTATCTCTCCGGTAAACTGGTTGCCACTGAGATCGAGCATGGTTAGCGAGTCACAGTGGCTGAGCTCTCTGGGAATGTCACCGCTGAGTGCGATGGCACTTAGGCTGAGCCAGGACAGATTCTTGAAATGGCCAATCTCCGGTGGCACAAGGCCGGATAGGTTGTTCGATGCCACTGACAAATAGTTCAAACTCTCACTGGGGTTCATCACCGGGAGCTCACCAGAGAGCAAGTTATAGCTCAAATCCAGCCAGTTGATCCTGGGACGGCCAAAGAGCCCGGCGGGAATAGAACCATTGAGGAAGTTGTCGTCTAGCCCAACCTCGGTAAGCCTCTTGCAGTTGCCGAGGTCTTCAGGGATTGGCCCAGAAAGCTTGTTCCACTCCAGAACAAGAGACTGAAGCCGCCTTCCGACACAGAGGTGGGGCGGTATAGTGCCGGTGAGCTGGTTGTCATAGACATCCAGCTTCAGCAGCCTGCCCTTCTTGCCCAGGTTTGCCGGGAGCTTCCCGGAAAGGTTGTTCGATCCGATATAGAGGTATTTTAACTCTGCCAACTCCCCAAGAAGCTCCGGAATCACACCTTGGACATTGTTCTCAAATAAACTTAGCACTTCCAGTTTGGTTAAGCCGGCGAAGCTCGCCGGTATCTATCCAGTAAGCTTGTTTCTGGAGATGTCCAGGCTCGTTAGGTTTTTGAGGTTGCCGAGTTCGACAGGGATTTCACCGGACAGTTCGTTGCCGCTGAGGTAGAGTGTTTCGAGCTGAGTGAGACAGCCTAGTTCCGGAGGGAGAGGGCCTGTGAGATTGCAGCTGGCCATGTCAAGTTCGACGAGGGCCTCGAGCTCGCCGAACTCCATCGGGATGCCACCGTCGAACGAGATGTAGTACACAACATACATCTGCCTGAGTCTCTTGAGCCTTGAGAGTGAAGGCAGGACACGGCCGGAAAGCTCGTTGCCGTTGAGCCCCAGGTACTCGAGCCCCTCCATGTCACCGTTATGCCTCGGTATGCTGCCGGTGAAGACGTTCCCGCTAAGGTGCAGGTACCGCAGCCTGGCTTGCGACCTGCCGAACGGCGGGAGGGCACCAGCGAGGTTGTTGTTGTACACGTCGGCCACCTCCAAGGAGGGGAAGTACGGCTCTGGTGCAGCGTCGTCCAATGGCGTGCCACCGGTCCACAGGGCGTGCATGAGGTATGCGGTGTATCACTTGATAAGTTTAGGGGTTAGAAATGTATTTTCAAAGTTTAGGGGCATGTGATGTATCACTTAGCAAGTTTAGGGAGCCAGAAATGTATTTTCAAAGTTCAGGGGCCTATATGACACACTTACGAGTTCAGGGGTCTATGGTGCATTTAACTCGAAAACTAATTACATAACTCGCCTGCAAAACTGCAAGACAAATCTTTTAAGTCTAATTAATCTGTCATTAGCATATGTGTGAAATCGTCTTGCGGTTTCCATACAAACTGTGTAATTAGATTTTTTATCTATATTTAATGCATCATACATGAACATTCAATGTGACAGGGTGAAAAATTTTTGAGCGGAAACTATAGCGTAAAAGCCTGTTCGTTTCGCTGGATTACTGTGGCTGAAAGTACTATTTACTGGTTTATTAAGAAAAAAACGCTGCTGAATGCCTTCTGATTTGACTGAACCACGGAAGCCAACACGGTGTAAGACTGTCCGCAGTGGCATACTCTAAATGATACTCTAAAGTTTTAGAGTATGAATATAGAGTAAAAACTGCTGCACTGGATACTCTAAAACGATACTCTATCCTTTCTCTTACTCTATATTTAGAGTAGTACAGTGTTTACTCTATAGTGCGCAGTGGCGGGCCCTACTAGCTAAATCAAGGAAAAAATGCTATAACTCACAAACCAAAAATCCAAATTAAATTTTGATTGCACCATTAAATTCGTCTCAATAATTCCTTCAAAACTAGATCTCTCATGGATATATTTAGATAAAGTGACAAGTGGGTCCCACAGTAGATAGAGTAAATAGAGGATGAGATAGAGGATGGATGGGTGTGGGAGAATTAAGTATAGAGGAGAGAATCTTGCTGACTAGAATGTATAGAGGATGAATATAGAGGAGCCTAAGTCATCAGGTGCACCTGCGGTCCCGCGTGAAAAGTGAAAGCTGACAGTGACAGCTCTTTCCCGTCCGTCCGACGGTCCGAGGTGCACGAGCGACGCCCTGCCGTGGCGCCGTAAATCCGCATCCATCCACCATCTCGTTTGCTCCAAAATCCTCCTCACTCCTCAGTCTTCACTCGCTTGACCTATTGGGCAATACCTCCTCTTTCGCTTCCGGAGTCCGGTCAGGTCAGATCAACCACCGACCCATGGCCGCCGACCGCCGCTTCAAGATCTTCGCAGCCGCCGATGGCTTCGGCCAGACACTCAAGGACGCCGTCGTCGCGCACCTCCGCGCCCACCCCGCCGTCGCCGAGGTCGTTGACCTCGGCGTCGACAAGTACTACGCCGCCGCCGCCGCCGTCGCCCGACATGTCTCCTCTCCCGACTTGGCGCCCGACGCCCCCGAGGTCCGCGGCGTCGTCGTCTGCGGCACCGGCGCCGGCGTCTGCATCTTCGCCAACAAGTACCCGCGCGTCTACGCCACCCACTGCGCCTCCCCCGCCGACGCCGTCAACACCCGCTCCATCAACGCCTGCAACGTCCTCGCGCTCTCCGGCAGCGCCACGCCCCCCGACGCCGCCGCCGCCATAGCCGACGCCTGGCTGGCCACGCCCTTCCGCGCCCCCTGCCCCGCCTCCGGCGACGCGCCCTGGCCGGAGGACATCCAGCAGTTCTTCGACAGCGCGCCAGACGAGATGGCCGCCATCCCGGAGGCGGAGGGCGCCCCGGACTCGGCCTGCGCCATCTGCTGCCTCAGGAGCGGGATGGAGTTCGAGCCGGTGGGGATTATGCCCGGCGGCGAGATGCGGATCGTGCGGGAGAGCCCCACCTCGGCGTACGTCCGGTTCAAGGCTGGCAGTGTGGAGCCAGCGCACCACCACACCTTTGGCCACGACCTGGTGGTCATCAAGGGCAAGAAGAAGGTCTGGAACCTCACCAAGAAGGAGAGCTACGACCTGGTGGACGGAGATTTCCTCTTCACACCTGCCGGGGATGTGCACAGGGTCAAGTACTTCGAGGACACAGAGTTCTTCATCCGTTGGGATGGCCACTGGGATATCTTTCTCGACGAGGATCTTGACACTGCACACAGTGCCATTGACGCCGAGCTTGCAGCTGCCAGCAAGTGAGGTCATGCCATCTACGCGTGGTGATGTCAGTCCTTATGAAGGTGCTATGCTCACATATCCTCTTTTGTGATTGATGGTCTTGCTTCCATAATGTTTGTTGTTGAACTCTGTGTGTCTGTGATCCTCAAATCTTATCTTGTGATTTTGTGGCATTATGGTTATAATGGCAACGATGATAGCAAACTGTACAATTTGGTTACTGAATCAAATTGCATATACATGGAGGTTGTTGCTCTTTGTTCTTGGAACTAGTTTCATGTTTATGTTACCTCCATTTTATGCCAGTTTTGTTGAGTTACCCCCTTGTTACACTATCTGCATTAGCTGTGTTGTTTTGTGACTTTCAACATCCAAGATGTGTTAAATACTGATGGTTCAGTTCAGTCCACATCCACTAACTGCATTAGCTGTGTCGTTTTGTGACTTTCAACATCCAAAATGTGTTGAATACTGATGATTCAGTTCAGTCCACAAGAAAGGGATAGAACGATTGATGGCAAACAATCCCTTGGAGCACAAACTTATCTTCTGTCCCTTATATTAAATTGTTAGAAAATGCTTATTGTACTGGTATGCTTCACCGAGCTTTCAGCATAGGGCTTACTTTTCTCGTGCAAGGAATTATAATATCAAACTGTACACTTTGATTCGTGAATTTAAATTGCAGATGCAAGGTTGCTGAAATTTGTTCTTAGACCTAATTTTATGTTTATGTTGATGACAGCCATAGTAATCTAAAAAAACAGCCAAAACGTGCTGGCTGTTCTTTTTTAGATCACTATGGTTAGATTGCATATCCTGTGATGTGATAACTTATTTAGCCATAGTGTTTTCTGATTTTCAATTTTCAAGACCCAAAACGTGCATTCCAGTCCCCACAAAGAGATGAGAAATGATTGGTTCACAATAAGCTGGTGGAGCACAGATTGATCTGCTGTTGCTCATTGAAATAAGGAAAATGCTTATTTGACTGCTGCATGATTTTGAGTTCTTTGAACACATGACTTTTTTTTTTCTTTCGTGGATGGAACTTTTGGCTTATGAATTTGCTTGGTTACCCCCCTGCATTGTTGCTTGCTGTCTTCATCAAACCCAGTCTTATGCTGTTATGCATATGCTGGCTGTTTTTTAGATTACTATGGTTTACTGAATTAGGACAAAATATGTCTGAGCAGCATTTCTGTGCTGTTCAATAAATTTCATCTCATCTGTCAATAGTAGCAAAAACAAGAGATTTCTACAGAGTCCTTTTTTTTTGGTGATGAACTACAGAGTCAAATTACGTCTTATTATTCTCTCATATCCATCAACTTACACTTTTTGACTGGACTAAACACACAGTATGAGTTAGCTAGGTATAGCAACCCCTGATAAAGTAAGAATTGCACGGGGAAGCCTGAGTGTGATCCAAAATTGTGCGGCAGCGGACCCACGTTGCGAGCCCATGATCACCGTGGCTGAAGGCGAAGCCCACCTCCACCTGGACCCTGCCGCCGTGGCACCGGTCGCTGTCCATGCGCTCCTGAAGGAAGGCAGGCAAGACGCAAGACCCGGGCGATGCGGTCGCGGTGATAAGCTTCTCCCCTCTGGCGTCTACGCAGAAGGGCTCGGCGTCCGCCATGGGGATGGTCATGCCGGAATAAGCCACCTCCATCGCCGCTGGTCCACTGCTGCAAAACTTGGCCCAGCCGTAGTGGGTGCTCTCCGCGCGCAACGTCACGTTGAAGGACGGCGGCACGGCGGGGCCGGCGGCCGAGCTGAGGCCGGTGTAGACGATGGGCTCGATGGAGCGTGGTGAGGCCGTGACGTGGGCTGTTACCAGCGCGATAGGCCGGCCACCAACAGGACTCCCGGCTTCTCCGGAACGGTGGGCAACGTCGTCGGAGGGCACGATTGTTGATATTTGGTAACGCAATAAGGAAATGATCCGCAAGCGCACGGATATCGGTGAGCACTTCACCCGGGATGTTATCCAGAGTATCGTATTTATTTTTTACCACTAGGAGAAAGCGTGCATCTGACTAACCAAATCTATTACTACTAACCTTTAGGCTACAACTACTGTGATTTGATGTGAGCGATGTATAGAGAAGACTGCAACTGCACTCTCGTTCTAACCTTGGTAAGGATGATCTACTGCTCTATTGGGGAGGCTCACGGAATCTAGACACCTCAAAGGATGTTCGACCCGCACCTATAAACCCTATCGATCCTGCTAACGGGATATGGAATACAAAGGTAGCTACGGAAAATATCACGTTCCTCGCTACTACCACGGTCCGGCTAGACAGGGGATATCTATGAGTATCCTAGCCCAAACACCTCGTTTACGCTAGAGATGATTACTTTAAACTCTACGCGAAGAGATTAAAGTAAACTCATAAACCAAAGAACAATAAAACAAAGAACTTACTAGAATTTAGAAGTCGAAATACTGAAGAATCCTAGGAGCAAGCCTCGGGTTAGGAGAACTTGATCCTGCAGGTACAACCTCGAAGTAGTCACCGACAGGCCGGGCTTCCTTCGATCTATACCTCCACTCTATCTCTCTCAATCTAGAAGAACTAAGTCTAATCTCACATTAGATGCTAAGCCCTAATGAGGTGGAAACCCTAAGGGAACCTCTCTCTCTGAATCCTCTCTGGAAAATATGAAAATAATGGACTTGGATTCTCCTCTCCAGGGGCCAGGGGTCCTGCTTATATAGTCCCTTCAAGTGAACCTGGGCCGTCGGATCAAACCGACATTAATCGCACGGTTGTCCTTGATCCTTTAGGTCGGTGGGGCATAATCCGCGAGACTCATCCTGATTGGTTGCAGACCTAGGGCGGGCGCCCCAGGGTCCAGGGCGGGCGCCCTGGTCCCGGGCCCGTTCGGCCTCCCGTTCGATCCCGTTGCTTCTGGAGTCTTCTAGATGATAGAAAATCGGTGAACATGTTAATATCTCTATGTAATTCCGACGTGTGGGCCTTTCCTTTGTATTTCCTGATAACCCCCTGCAGAAACAGATAAACAATAAAACTCGTGGAATTCTGTCAGATCAAACCCTAATTCTAGGTGTTGCTTGCATATAGGTCCTTTTCCTTATTTATTGGATAATTAAAATTGATACTTAAGAACCGTCAACAAACACCTCCATACTTAGGCTTTTACTCGTCCTCGAGAAATGGATGGTTCAGAAAAATAATTGGGGTTGAAACATTGTAAAGCATTCTTTTTATACCTGCAGGGTGTTGTGAATGTCCACTGTGCACTGTAGTCAGGGAAATATATGGTTGAAGTAGAGATCCTTTCTTCTTCTCAACCCTATCACTTGGAGTTTTTATATATTTTTGAATAGAAAACTTAGCATACCTTTATCCTCATAGGGGCTCTCAGATGACTCATTTATCTTTTGTATATCTCACTGAGGCTGTTTTAATTTGTAGAAATTCTCAAGCATACTTACTTTGCATATATTGTCTGGGTCAAAACGGGATCCGATGAGAGGAATGCCATACTCTTAGATCAAAGACTTTGAAAATTAAAACTTGTCAACTCTTACTGGCATATTGCTTATTAGAGGGACCATGGGCTATCATTTTCTTTTTACTATATATATTTTTATCATCTCATTTTTTTCAGGTGGATACTGAGGTACCCCTAATTCTACTTCCGGACACTTGTCCATTTTTCTGCGAGGTTGTCGAGCACTTGCTCCTTTTTATTTCCTCGAAATATATTTTTGCATAGCTCATGCCTCTAATGCAATAATACTTCGGAAGAGTGAATCTTTCTGAATAAAAATATCTTGATCTTGGGAGCATGATAAATCTCTCAACAAGGGTCTAACTCGTTTTGCATAAACTCAATACAAAGCAAATTAATATTTTTAGGTTTATCAGGCATATAAAATATTGAGGATGGTAGCTATATTTTTGAAGTTTTTAAAAAGAAAATCTCCAAGCGACAAAGATTTCAAGAATAAGATACTTATATTCTACCATCTCACATTTCACAATGACTTGAGTAACATATGGTTTTTAAAATGATTTTCAATAAATGCAGGTTTTCAGAAATATCACAGAGTGAGATTGATCATGATTAAAAATATTTTTGTCTTTTTAAATTATCATGTTAGGAACAATATTCTACACAGTCCAATATGTATTTGTATATATGTAAATAAAGCGTGCAGAGTATGTACCTGAATCGTGGAGTGGTGCAATCGAAGTGCATTTACCATGTCGGGGGGATTCCCCCATACTTGTTTCCTGCTTTCTTGCATAAAAATAAAGTGGAGATACACGAGGCATAATAATAATAATAATCTTTATTTGTCTTGAGGCATTTATTACACTGACTAATGAAGCGAACTAATCTAAACTGAATTGAATCTAATTGAATCTAATGATGAAGACTAAGACACACTGCCTCAAGGTCTAATCTAGATAGCTCAGTGTTGCTCTAAATCCCTGATCCTAGCAAGGACATCAGAAAGGTCACGTTTAAGCGCGAGCACAGTAGTGTTCAGGTTGGAGACCTGCCTACTAAGGGAGCTAACTGTGGACTGAAGTTCCATAATATGTCTATTTGCTGTCCTGATGTCCTCATCCACATCTGCTATGGTCCTGCAGCGTTTCGGTGGTGTCTCAAACGAATTGAGAGCGTGCTTAGGAGCTTCCTTTGGTGGGATGAAGCGAACTTTTTCTGTCCTAACTCCTTCGAAGCGAAGCCTCTCCTTCTCCATAGTGTAGTGGACGCTGCTGATCTCGCCGCTCCGGTTGGTCTTGACGCCTACAACCCGCTCAGTGGGTTTAGGTGGCAGGATTTTCATGCCGGCTGGTACCTTGACGATGACTTCTTGCTTGGACGACGGTCCCTTGAGAAGAAAGGGCTGCGGTGGTGCAGTAAGAACTGGTTGGGCGTAGTAGGATGAGATTGAGCTACGCTGGTTTGATGGTGGGGCTGCTAGCTGTCGCTCTGTGTTGGCCGGGACGTAGGCGTCGGGGTCATCTTTGGGCTTGCGGTTGAGGTCGTAAGGGACGATCTCCCAGTTGCGGTGGGTCTTGTCGGCCATTGGAGAAGCAAGGAACTAGACAAGCTCTAATTGAGGAGGAGAGAAGGATTGAATGAACTGGTGTTGAAAGCTGACGTCAGGGGTCTGTTTATATAGGGGTCAAAAAGTGTCTCTAGTGTTTCCATAGATCCATCCCGCTGCCGGGCATGCGTAACAACCCATTCGCGGAATTTTCTGGATAACCATAGATGAGGAAAGCACGTCGGAAGAGGCCGGGGCCGAGGGGACACCAGGGCAGGGTGCCCGCTGTTGACACTTACTAACACCACTTAAATACTAGGTTGTCATCCCCAGCATGGTGCCAGAGTGTACATAGGTATTTATAAATGTAAAGGACTCTTTAGAAGATAATCTATTCTATCCGCAAGCGCACAGATAAAATACCTCATTGTAGCATTTCACCAGGAAAAGTATTCCGGGTATCGTTATTTATATTTTGCTTAAGAGAACGGTGAAAGTAGGTGTAGAATGACATAGACTAGAGATCAATTTTGCTAAACATGATTACTAATGAGAAACTCGTCACACAGTCACTTGCTTTGGCAGGGGGTAAGCCATAAATAAAGATAATGAATTATAAGCTCATGGGTAAATAACACAGCGATTAGAAATAGACTACTCCATATTGATATAAGGTGACGTCGGATTAGCTAGAGAATGGATTCTAAGTATCTACTATCTACTAAGTCACAATCTACTCTAAACATTCTACAAGATTATATATAGCATAAAAGACTCTTTATTTATGTATAAGGAACATTGCTAAAGTAAATCAGAACATAGTAAGTCATGATATGTTCTTGATTCATCAATAAATTCAAGAGATAAATTTTCCAATAAGTTAAGATTTGTGGCAAGGCGAGTCACAAGCGAGGTACAACCGACTGGACCTTGAAGAGTGGGGATAGCAAGCCAATGGGAGACTAAAAGCATGACGGGTGAAACGGCGGTTTTGTTAATGGCAGCATAGAGAAGCTGCAAATCTCCAATCCTAACCTTCCTAATGTCATCATGAAAGAACAAATTATACCCGAGCCATTTATGGAACATCCTTAGAGTCGGATGCTCCATGTCACTGGTTCGGGGCTGGTTGAAAGACAGATCTCGAGAGATTTCTCTCCAAAACTGGTTCCGATCAAAATTTGGTAAACCGGTATCAATGTCTAAAAGACATCTTGGAGAGAAACCAAGATGGTCACTTAGTTCTCTCCAAGACAACATGATGTCTTGTTTGAACATCCGGAAAACAATGCCCCCTTCACAAATTTGCAAAGTGCACAAAAACTCAATGGTGAGGAGACGAGAACCCAGTTCTGTGATATCCCAAAAATTAGTCCACTCCAGCATGCGAAAGATAAGATCAAACTCGGTGCCCATCCCCGTTTCTAGTAAAAGCAGTGGATCAAGAGTGGGGGTATGGATGAAGTACCTACCTTTTAACTGCTGGTAGATGTCTTTCTCTCTACGGCTCTTGAGATCAAGGTCTCCTGGCTTGAGGAGCACTTTGATCCTAGGAGCGGAGGAGGATGATGGAGCTTGCTGGGGTGCCGGATCGACGCTCATTTCCGAGTGGCGGAAGGAGTGTCGGGACGAACTCCTTGTCCCGATATTCTTGATGGCCTTGCTAGCCTTCTTGATCTTCCTCAACATCATGTAAAAAGAAAGAGTAGACACCAACACAACTAGTGGAGAATATGTTAGAAAAATGTCAGCGGTTAGCCGTCCAAAAGTCAGTCGTCCGGGGGTTAATCGTTTAAGACAAGTTTTAATTTTAACAGGGCCTCCCCCTAACAACTTTTAGTTCCGCTGGACAGTGGGATTACTGCTGACTAAGTGACCTAGCTCTCTTACTCAAAAGAGCTCTTAACCTTCTCACACTCTCTTCCCCTTCTTCACTCTCTCTTCTCTTCTCTACTAGAACTATGCTTTAGAAACTGAGAACTATGAGGTTGCAGGGTTTTCTGAAATGAGTGTGTGAAGAGAAGGAGAACTGGAGGTGGCTTTTTATAGAAGGAGCAGGGGACAGGGCGGGCGCCCTGGGTAGGTGGGCGGGCGCCCACCCCTGGTGCCCATCCTGGCTTCCTATTCTCCACTTGGTCCTTTGCTTTGATCTCATGCAGAAAAAGGATGTTTTGATAGTGGTTGGATGGTGGAAAGATGTCTGGTGAGTGGAAACATATTGGTGGATGAAATTATGTGATGGGATGTATGTGAGGTGAAGTGTATGACATGTGGGACCCAAGGGTGTGGGTCATGCTTCTAGAAGGTTGAAAATGATAAATATAATGCAAGAGAAAAACTAAAGAAATTCAAAACAATTTGAAATGATCATGGAAAAATATTTTTATGCCACCACTATAATTAATAAATATGGGTTGTTACACACCATATGTATTATTTATATGGGGCTTCTCTTTTTTTTTATGATGCTATGCATGAATATAACTAATGCAAGAATTAAATATGCAATGGATAAATACCGATTTACCTCCCGGCGAGGGTTTGGGAATTTTAGGTCCCCCAAGCTGGACCTCTAAATTTTTCAATCTTCTAATTTACCTTCCTCCGGAGATAGTGCCTCCAGTGGTTCTTCTTCATGAACTTCCTTCACTGTGGAGTCTCTCTCTGGTCTGGGTTTGAATGTGAAGTGTTCTTCTTGTCCGTTTATGTTGAACTTGATTTCTCCCTTTCCGACATCAATGTGGGTGTTGGCGGTACTCAGAAATGGCCTCCCAAGGATAATGGACACTTTTGAGTCGGGACTCATGTCCAGTACCACAAAGTCTACTGGTATAATGAAGTCTCTTATCTTGACTGGGATGTTTTCGGCGATGCCCATCGGGTGTCGAATTGATTGATCTGCTAGTTGTAGACACATTGATGTTGGTTCAAGGGTTGTATGCTTGAGCTTCTTGTAGACTGATGCTGGCATCACGCTGACACTTGCTCTGAGATCACAAAGTGCATTGTTGAAGTGTTGGTCTCCGATCGAGCAATCAATGGTGGGACATCCTGGATCTTTCTTCTTTCTTAATGGTATGTTGAGGATGGCCTCACTACACTCTTCTGTTAGCTTGATCACCTCAGTGGTGGGCAGTGGCCTCTTCTTGTTAAGAATATCTCTAATGTACTTTGCATATGTGGGTACCTGTATGGCATCAAGTAGAGGTATGTTGACATATAATTTCTGAATTACCTCCACAAACTTACCAAACTGCTCATCCGACTGTGGTCCTCTGTTTCTTCTAGGGAATGGTAAATAGTTGGTGTCATAAAAATCTTTTATCATTTCTCCAGTTCTTGGTGATCGTAGCAGCTCTTCTGCTTCAACAGGGTTTTCTTCTATCACTGCTGGTTGCACTGATGCTGGTTTTCTTTGCCTCTCTTTTGGAAAAGGAGGATCCTTAGTGGCCTTCCCTCTTCTGGTAATTATGTTCTTTACCTGCTCAAGGTTAGTAGCAACAGGCAGTGCAGCAGCTAGCTTTGCTAATTTAAGTTCTACCCTTTTATTAATAGTGTTCTGCTCATCAAAGGCAGCTGATAGAAAATCCATTTTATTATGTATATCTGTTAGAGATGATTCATTTGTATCTAGCCTTTGTTTAACTTTATCATTAATTTTGGTTTGTTGAGCTATTATTTCTTTAAGTGGCTTGAAGGAATTACCTAAGTTAATACCTTTACTATTGGGTTGACTTACAGTGGGTTTATGTGCTGTTTCAATGACTCTTTGATCTTCTTTGAACTTGGCCCTCTGATCAATCCAATGGAGCAAATTCTCCATCTTGGTTGATATTGCATGTACTTCTTCTGGTATTTCTTCAGTTTGATGACATTGTTGAGCTTTGTCTTGGAACCAGCCTTGATTTTCTGATATCTTCTCCAAAAGTGTCTCAGCTTGTCCAATTGTAAGCTCCAAGAATGATCCTTTAGCAGATGCATCTGGGCACTCACGAGCCTTCTGAGTTAATCCATGGTAGAAGGTCTGCATAAGTAACCATCTAGCCATTCCATGGTGAGGACAATCTGATATGTATCCTTGAAAATGCTCCCATGCTTCTGAAATGGCTTCTATCTTCTGCTGCTGGAAATTGACAATATTTCCTCTTAAGGCAGCTGTTTTGCCTATAGGGAAAAACTTTGCTAGAAAGGCATCTGACAAGTCCGTCCAGTTATTGATGTTGTCTTTATGAGTGTAAAACCACTTCCTCGCTTTTCCTTCTAATGAGAATGGAAAGAGGCGAAGTAGTATGACGTCCTTGTGAACACCGTTGATGCGGATTGTGCTTCCAATCTCCAGGAAATTCTGCAGATGTGCATTTGCATCTTCGTGTACCTTTCCAGTGAATTGTGTAGCTTGCACCAAATTGATGAGGCTTGACTTGAGCTCAAACTCGGGTGCTTCTTCTTCTTCTGCTGCTTCAATTCTTGGACCAGTTGGAATGTTCTCAAGAGTTGGAGCAGAGAATTCTTGTAACGTCTTTTGTGCCATAGCTTCAACAAATGGTGACTAGCTTCTTCTTTTTGATTGCTTTGGTTCTGATGATGAAGAGTTGAATGTACCAAAGTCAATCCTGATATACCCTGTATAAAAATATAAACATAGAAAAACAACAGGGTGAATCCTGCCAAAGTAGAGGTGTCTTGTTATGATTTCTCACTTAATAGCTGTTTTTGCAATTTTTCTCAATAGTCTAGTTTAAAAAATTTTATGTGAATAACCTTGATGACTTCCTGACTTTCATTACCGATCCCCGGCAACGGCGCCAGAAATGCTTGTTGACACTTACTAACACCACTTAAATACTAGGTTGTCATCCCCAGCATGGTGCCAGAGTGTACATAGGTATTTATAAATGTAAAGGGCTCTTTAGAAGATAATCTATTCTATCCGCAAGCGCACAGATAAAATACCTCATTGTAGCATTTCACCAGGAAAAGTATTCCGGGTATCGTTATTTATATTTTGCTTAAGAGAACGGTGAAAGCAGGTGTAGAATGACATAGACTAGAGATCAACTTTGCTAAACATGATTACTAATGAGAAACTCGTCACACAGTCACTTGCTTTGGCAGGGGGTAAGCCATAAATAAAGATAATGAATTATAAGCTCATGGGTAAATAACACAGCGATTAGAAATAGACTACTCCATATTGATATAAGGTGACGTCGGATTAGCTAGAGAATGGATTCTAAGTATCTACTATCTACTAAGTCACAATCTACTCTAAACATTCTACAAGATCATATATAGCATAAAAGACTCTTTATTTATGTATAAGGAACATTGCTAAAGTAAATCAGAACATAGTAAGACTTACTCCGCAATACAAATTCTGCCTGTCCTATCAACGGAGGGTGGACTATATAAGAATCAACGAAGCTGTCACTATCGCGAACTACCACACAACCCGGCCAATAGGATACATTTGCAGGTAAATAATATCTAAGCACCACGCCCACATATGATCTACCACTTAACTCCCTCGAGGTAAGAGCTAAGCGCTTTGCAAACTCATACATAAACTCATTATCAATCATAACTATATCAATTATAGAACTAGAGTAAACTAAGAACATAATAAACAGAGACATAATGCAATTAGAATAAAGTAGTAGAGAATGATATGAAATAATACCAATCTTTATTGATGAAGATCCGAAATCCAGAGCTTGAATGCTCTACTTCTCTAATTCTATCTAATCAAACCCATAAGACTTGAAGAACAATGGAGTAGCTACTTCTAATTCTCTGCGGGAGAGAACTTCCTAAACCCTAACTTTTCTGGCTTCCTCTGATAATGATTTCTCCTCTCCCCTGGGGTGGTGGTGCCTTGCTTATATAGCCCTTTCAAATGAATCTGGACCGTCGGATCAAACCGACTTAGAACGGACGGTTTTCCTTGATCTAGAGAGGTGGTGGAGCATAATCCGCGAGGTAGAAGCTGATTGGCCCGAGGGGCAGGGCGAGCGCCCTAGGGCACAGGGCGGGCGCCCTGTGTCCTGGCCCGTTACGGCTCCCGTTCGTTCCCGTGGCTTCTGGAGTCTTCTAGATGTAAGATAATTGCGTGCCAAGTAATTTTCCCGTCATTAACCCGACATGTGGACCTCTTTTCCATATTATCTGATAACTCCCTGCAGAAATAGATAAACACCAAAACTCGTGGAATTCTGTTAGATAAAACCCTAATTCTAGATGTTTGGTGCATATTGATCCTTTTCCATGTTTAGTTGACAATTATATTTGATACTTAAGGACCGTCAACACCCGCCCTCATCCTCAGGGCGCCCGCCCTGGGCCTGCCTCCTCTGCGGGCCCGCTTGCTCGAGCGTGTTTCTAGAAGTATTTTTATCCTGAAAAATATATACGTGGCCCAAAAACGTCAGATTAAAAAGGTCGGGCTTTAATTCTCCATCGGAAGGTAAAAATGGATCACGTCTATTTCTTCTAATTCTTTATTGGGTTCTAAAAATAATTTAAGACGTTGACCATTTACCTTGAATAACGTACCTTCGTCGTTTTGAAGTGTAATAGCTCCATGGGATGATGAATTGACTACCTTGTATGGTCCTTCCCATTTACTTCGGAGTTTTCCATGCCTGAAAAGCTTCACCCTGGAATTAAAAAGTAATACCTTATCTCCGGGTGAGAACTCCTTCTTCTTGATCCTCTTGTCATGCCATCTTTTGACTCTTTCTTTGGAGATCTTCGAATTGTGATATGCTTTCTTTCGCCATTCTTCCAATTCTGATAGTTGCATTCTTCTATGATCTCCAGCAACATCTAGGTCCATATTCCATCTTCTTATGGCCCAGTGTGCTTTGAACTCTAGTTCAACAGGCAAGTGGCAAGTCTTCCCGTACACCAATTGGTATGGGGTCATTCCAATTGGGGTCTTGTATGCTGTCCGGTATGCCCAGAGTGCATCGGGTAACTTTTCCTTCCATGCTGTTCCCATCTCATTTACTGTTTTCTGAAGAATGTTCTTGATTTGCTTGTTGGAAGTCTCTGCTTGGCCACTTGTCTGAGGATGATATGGGGTAGCAACGTTGTGACGGATTCCATGTTTTGCTAGATAATGCTCAAAGCGTTTGTCGATGAAGTGTGATCCCCCATCACTTATCACCACCCTAGGGACTCCAAATCTTGGAAATATAATCTCTTCAAACATCCTCTTTGAATTAATATTGTCGGCACGCTTGCAAGGTAGTGCTTCTACCCACTTGGAGATGTAGTCAACTGCCACCAAGATGAATTCACACTTCTGTGATGGAGGAAATAGACCCATGTAGTCTATTCCCCAAACATCAAAGAGCTCAATCTGAAGGTTGTTGGTGAGTGGCATAGCATCTCTTGTATTTATGTTTCCGTGCCTTTGACATGGCCCACATCTTCTGATATATTGCCTTGTGTCTTCATACATTGTAGGCCAATAGAATCCACATTGCCAGATCTTTGAATATGTACGGAATGCTCCATAATGACCTCTGTATGGTGATGAATGGCATCTGTCGATGATCTTCCACCCTTCCTCAGTGGTCACACACCTTCTGAGTAAGCCATCAACGCATACTCGGAAGAGGTATGGCTCATCCCATATGTGTGAACGACTTTCTTGAATAAGCTTCTTCTTGTTCGCTCCTGGTGGTACATACCCTGAAACCATAAAATTAACAATATCTGCATACCAGGGGTCAAACCTGTTGATTCCATAGAGCATGTCGTCCCGGAGTGAATCATTAATGGGTGTTTCCTGTGGATCCTTAAAGTGCATTCTAGACAAGTGATCAGCAACAGAATTTTCTACTCCCTTTTTATCTTTTATTTCTAAGTCAAATTCTTGGAGTAACAAGATCCATCTAATTAGGCGAGGTTTAGCATTTTTTTTAGTGAGCAAATATTTTAGTGTAGCATGATCAGTGTAAACAATTATTTTAGCTCCTACTAAGTAAGATCTAAATTTATCAATGGCAAAGACAACAGCCAGAAGCTCTTTTTCAGTGGTTGCATAATTAAGTTGAGCTCCTGTCAAAGTTTTACTGGCGTAAGCAATTACATGATGCTTCTTGTCTTTTGTTTGCCCCAAAACTGCCCCCACAGCATAATCACTAGCATCACACATAATTTCAAAAGGCAACGACCAATCAGGGGGTTGAATGATTGGTGCAGCAATGAGTGCATTCTTTAATAATTCAAAAGCTTTTAAACATGCATCATCAAATTTGAAAGGAGCATCCTTGGCTAGCAAAAGAGTGAGTGGTCTAGCAATAAATGAAAAATCTTTTATGAATCTGCGATAAAAACCAGCATGGCCAAGAAAGCTTCGAATTCCTTTTATATTCACAGGTGGAGGTAGTTGTTCTATTACTTCAATTTTAGCTTTATCTACCTCAATACCTCTTTTAGACACTAGGTGTCCTAGCACTATTCCTTCCCTAACCATAAAATGACATTTTTCCCAGTTAAGGACTAAGTGCTTTTCTTTGCATCTTTGCAAAACCTTGTCTAAGTTTTTAAGACAATTATCAAAAGTTTTTCCATAAACAGAAAAATCATCCATGAAAACTTCCATAATCTCTTCAATCATATCAGAAAATATAGACATCATGCATCTTTGAAAAGAAGCTGGTGCATTACATAGCCCAAAAGACATTCTACGATAAGCATAAGTTCCATATGGACAGGTAAAAGTGGTTTTGCTTTGATCATCAGGATGGATCGGGATCTGGTGGTACCCTGAATATCCATCTAAGAAACAGAAGAACGAATGGTTCGCTAACCGCTCTAACATCTCATCTATAAAAGGTAAAGGAAAGTGATCCTTTTTCGTGGCTTTATTCAGTTTTCTATAGTCAATGCACATCCGCCACCCTGTGACGGTGCGTTGCGGAATTAGCTCGTTCTTCTCATTTGTAACAACAGTCATGCCTCCCTTTTTAGGCACAACTTGAACAGGGCTCATCCACTCACTATGCGGCACAGGATATATAATCCCTGCATGCAGCAACTTTATAACTTCTTTTTAACTACTTCTCTCATCGCGTTGTTAAGTCTACGTTGGGGTTCCCGAGAAGGTGAAACAGAAGGATCTGTCGGACTGCGATGGGTGCAAATCATAGGACTGATTCCTGTAAGATCTTGGAGTGAGTAGCCAAAGACTGAGTGATATTTTTCTAAAATGGTCATTAATCGCAGAGTTTGTTCCTGAGTGAGTTTATTACTAATGATCACAGGAAACTCTGGATTATTGTTTAGGAAAGCATAGATAAGACCGGGTGGTAAAGTTTTAAGCTCTATAGGAGGTCTGGGTGTTTCTGCAAACTCATCTAAAGGTTCAGGTTTAGAAGGTTCAGCTTCCTCTTCTATGAAGAAAGGGGCTTCTTCTTCTAAGTCTGATTCATTTAAAAGCTCTAGAGACGCAGCTTTTACCTCTTCCATAGGATCAGGCAAAAGAGATGACTCGATCTTATTATTCAAGGAGTAAGAAAATGTCATAGGGAATTTAAAATCCTTTTCAAAAGAAATGTGTAGCTTTCTAGTTTGACCTTCATAAAGGAGTCTTCTAAATGGTTGTCCTATCAACAGGTCGAAGCCCCATGTATCAAAGATATAAAAGTTCAAATGAATCATGGAGCCTTCTACCATAAAGGGTAGGACATTCACAATTCCAAGACTGGGGACCAATCGTCCCGAAGATTCCTTCATGAACTTTGTTGTGGGGGTTAAAATTAATTTTCCAAATAATTTAAGTGCAAAAGCTTCAAACATGATATTGATCCCCACAACAGGATTATAGAGAGCATCAAATTGATCAGAATCATAAGCACAACGTATAGTGATAGGTGTATCCAAACGGATCACTTCAGAGGAAAGCTCTGACTCCTCCAACCATTCGCTACTCATGACTGAGATAAGCTCTCTCAATTGATATTCACTTGGTAAACAAATGCTATAATGGCCGCTTTGGGGTTTGTCTATAGAATGGTAGTTTGAAATGTTTCCAAAATCGGCAAAAAGATCGGATTCTATATCCAGCATGAAAACAGGTGGTGGAATTTCTTCCTTTTGTGGCTCAAAACTTGGGATAGCTGAAGTAGGTGAAGAATTCGGCAGAGTGTCTACTTCGGCTTTGTAGGTTTCATCATAGAGGGTATTATCCATCTCAGCTTCTAGGATTCTATCTAGGATCGCTCTAGCTTCATCAGTAGGGATACGAAAGAAAGAACCTCTAGACATTGTATGTAGCATTTGTTTATGATCTTTCTGAAGACCTCGAAAGAAATGAAAAAGGAGAATATGGTCTTCAATATTGAGTTTTGGACCAGATTCTAAAAGATCAGAAAAACGTTTACAGGATTTTCCCAAAGTTTCATTTTCTTTTTGTTTAAAAGATAGAACTTCGAGTCTAAGGTCGGCGATACGATCGAGGGAATAAAAATCTAAACAGAAGTTGGCTCGTAAGACTCCCCATTCACCTCGTTATTGACTTACCTTCTGACTATACCATCGTCTAGCTTCTCCTCTTAAGGAAAAAGGAAAAAGCTTCCAACGTAAAGTCTTATCAGAAATACCTTCAATGCGAAGACAATCGCATGTTTGCTCAAAATCTCTAATATGAAGGTAAGGATTTTCGTCTTCCTTTCCCGAAAAGGGTAGGTTCTCAATCATGACAATTAACCTTGAACTTAACCTATACTGGGATGTTTGGATAGGCTGTGATGACTCCCATGGTAAAAGGTCAGTTTCCGAAGGTGTTGCAAATTGATAGATTGATTTAGAATCTTGGTTCTCCATAAGGTAAGAATAAAGAATATAAAAAGATAAGGAATAAAAAGATAAAGAAAGATAAAAGTATAGGTACAAGCTAGTAGTAAGATTCAAGGTTATCTCAGCAAACCGTCTTTCTCCCCGGCAACGGCGCCAGAAATGCTTATTGATATTTGGTAACGCAATTAGGAAATGATCCGCAAGTGCATGGATATCGGTGAGCACTTCACCCGGGATGTTATCCAGAGTATCGTATTTATTTTTTTACCACTAGGAGAAAGCGTGCATCTGACTAACCAAATCTATTACTACTAACCTTTAGGCTACAACCACTGTGATTTGATGTGAGCGATGTATAGAGAAGACTGCAACTGCACTCTCGTTCTAACCTTGGTAAGGATGATCTACTGCTCTATTGGGGAGGCTCACGGAATCTAGACACCTCAAAGGATGTTCGACCCGCACCTATAAACCCTATCGATCCTACTAACGGGATATGGAATACAAAGGTAGCTACGGAAATGTCACGTTCCTCGCTACTACCACGGTCCGGCTAGACAGGGGATATCTATGAGTATCCTAGCCCAAACACCTCGTTTACGCTAGAGATGATTACTCTAAACTCTACGCGAAGAGATTAAAGTAAACTCATAAACCAAAGAACAATAAAACAAAGAACTTACTAGAATTTAGAAGTCGAAATACTGAAGAATCCTAGGAGCAAGCCTCGGGTTAGGAGAACTTGATCTTGAGGTACAACCTCGAAGTAGTCACCGACAGGCCGGGCTTCCTTCGATCTATACCTCCACTCTATCTCTCTCAATCTAGAAGAACTAAGTCTAATCTCACATTGGATGCTAAGCCCTAATGAGGTGGGAACCCTAAGGGAACCTCTCTCTCTGAATCCTCTCTGGAAAATATGAAAATAATGGACTTGGATTCTCCTCTCCAGGGGCCAGGGGTCCTGCTTATATAGTCCCTTCAAGTGAACCTGGGCCGTCGGATCAAACCGACATTAATCGCATGGTTTTCCTTGATCCTTTAGGTCGGTGAGGCATAATCCGCGAGACTCATCCTGATTGGTTGCAGACCTAGGGCGGGCGCCCCAGGGTCCAGGGCGGGCGCCCTGGTCCCGGGTCCGTTCGGCCTCCCATTCGATCCCGTGGCTTCTGGAGTCTTCTAGATGATAGAAAATCGGTGAACATGTTAATATCTCTATGTAATTCCGACGTGTGGGCCTTTCCTTTGTATTTCCTGATAACCCCCTGCAGAAACAGATAAACAACAAAACTCGTGGAATTCTGTCAGATCAAACCCTAATTCTAGGTGTTGCTTGCATATAGGTCATTTTCCTTATTTATTGGATAATTAAAATTTATACTTAAGAACCGTCAACAACGATCCCCAGCGCAGCCCGCTGATCCAGCCGGCCTTGGACCTCACCCTCCGCGTGGACAACCCCATGGACTCCAAGACGTGCTGGGAGAACACCACCGTCACCGTGTCGTCCTCCGGCGATGCGGTCCTTGGCTTGGGCCACTTGTTTCAGCAACTGTGCGTGGATAAGGGAGCGTAGGCGGAGGTGAAGGCCGCGCTGTCGCAGGGCATGTCGTGTTCTTCAGTGCACCAAATTTCACAATAGCTTTCAACACCGGATGGTTCCCATCTGCATACGACTGAAGATTATTCAGTTTGCTGAAAAGAGAACTTTGAGAACAGGCTTACTTTCACATGAGTCTACATGATGAAGATTTATATCTTTCCAGTTGAATGCGTTGTGTTTGTTTGCCAGAATTCTGCATTCCGTAAAAAAATTTATGTCCTTCCAGATTTCAAAGCCGGCCGGTGTTGAAAGCTATTTTTTGTGTCTTGAATAAGTCGCGATATGATGACTAATCCGACTCTCTTGTAATTTGTCCGAGTGGCAATTCTCAAGTGCCATAAAAATTTTAAATTATGTTATGACAATATGCAGGCTGTCAAATAATTTTTATATACAGGTTCTGATGTGTCCGAGACTTTCGTTTACTCACTTTTTGCTCTCAAAACCACCACGCAGAATTAATATATCTTTGTGACATTTAACCATATATCATGTGACATTTAGTCATTAACCTTAGCTTGCGAAGCTGATTGAATCACTTTCCAAGGTTTAAAACCACTTCACGAATTGTTCTCACCCGTTCAAGATTTTTTTACTCTCAGAGGTGGATGTTTGCTAAAGCACTATGATGAGATTTTTTTATTTTAACACTTTTTAAAAACTATTTTTAATTTTAGCACCGAAATCTTTTTTTATATCTAACACTTTTGGCCGCTCCCCACGCGAGGGAGTGGCATTTCAACTTTCCCGCTCCCCACGTGGAGGAGCGGCAACGGTGCTGAAGTGGCAGTGGCGCGAGGCGAGCACAGGGCTGCTGCTCCCCCCTAGAGGAGCGGCAAGGGGGGAGCGGCAGCGGCTCATTCTATTGTGTTCTCGCGTTCACATGTGAGCACTTGTTGTTCGTCCGTCGTCCCCGTCCACGCATCCCCACCCCCGCGGACGCGCGTCGCCGCCGGCCTCGACGGGCGCCCCCCTGCGGAGGGAGCCGGACAACCGCACCGGCGCCCGGGCCAGACAGCCGCGCCCCCCCCCCCCCCCACGGCGTAGCCCCCCGCGCGGTTGAGCAGTGTGGCCAATAGCGCCCAGCGCCCCCTCCCCGGCCGCGCCCGAGGCAGGGCGCCGAGAGCCCCCCCGGCACTACGGCCCCGATAGCAGCCCTCGTGCCCGAGCTAAGGTAATCCAATTTTTCTTTTTTTTTAATTTTTATGTATTTTTATTGTAGTTAGATTAATTTGTTTAGTTAGTTTAGCTAGTATTGTTAGTATAAATAGTTAGTTTAGTTGGTATCATTAGTAAAGTTAGCATATTTAGTATAGATATTATAAATAATTATTTTAGTTAGTATGATTAGTATAGTTAGTATATGTATTATAAATAGTTAGAATAGTTAGTATGTTTAGTTTAGATCAGTGAAGTTAGTATAGGTGGTATAAGTAGTTACTTTAGTTAGTTTAGTTAGTATAGTATAGTTAATAAACTTAGTATAGTTAGTTTGTTTGGATGACTTGATGAAGTTTGATCGAATGGTTTTCAGATGGATTGTTGTGTCCGAGTTTATTTTGGAAGAATTGCTAGGAAGGAAGATGGTGAGTTTGAGGATATGGAAGAGGAGTTGAAATGGTTCGATGAACCGCCGAGCTTCAATGACCTTTGTGTGCGTTTAAACGCAAAGTTTGGCGGTGATTTCACAATGAATGGGAGATTTGACAGTGGGAAGACTCGGCAAAATATGTCTTGATGCCTTTGCGCGACCCTGCTCATTGGTCCCACTACACTAGGGTCCTCGCATGCTCGAACTCAGTCATTGCTGAGGTGGTTGTGGAGAATGGGTATAGGTTGGTTCGCAAAATTATATTTATGTATCAACTAATTTGGCATAAGTACGCCATTGTATTTATGTGCACTAATACCGTCTGAACTTGTTGCAGTGTGGACCGCAGGCTGAGGATGAAGTAGAAGGACTGGCATGAGATACACGCACAATACATCGAGAGGTGAGAGAAGGGAGAAGCAGCTGCTACAGGATGGCCCGCCACACGACCCACACGCCTTCCACGAGTATCTACGGTGGCTTCACAGGTTGACCTGTGTGCAGGTGAGGCGGGCGTACAAGGGGAGAGAACTTCTCGCCGACTCCGAGGACGACATTGTCGCCGACGAATATGAAGAGGCAACTATGCGTGAGACGCAGCCACAGCGAGCCCCCTTCAGAGATACGTGGTAACATTCTGGGTCCGTGCACTTTGGGTGGGTTGTATTCTAGTTTTAGTAAATTGTAACATCAAGGTGAAACCTCGTTTGTGTACGTAGGCCAGACAATTGTCAATGATGTCCAACGAAGCAGCATTTCAACTACACGATTGCAGGAACAAAGGGCGAGGCGCGCTTGAGACATTTGTGCACGTAAGCAACACGTTGAAAATATCCTATAATGTTGTACGAGTCAAAAGGTTGTCCTAAATAATATGAGTCCACATATGTGTTTGCAGAAAATGAACAAGAGTTTGAGGAAGCTAGCCCAGAAGTTGAGCTGCATGGACACTCCGTGGGAGCCGCCAGCAAATCCTTCGCGTTCTCAAAGTACAGCTTCGGCTTCTCTGAGGACACCTGCGGGCTCTTCGGACCCCGTGACAGGGTCCACCTCCGGCGCGCGTACACCACTACACCACCCCAACGAGGCCCCAGTTGAGGTAGAGGAGACGAGGCACCAGGCTTCGGCATACCCCAGCACAGGCACCCTACGCAGCAGGGCCCTTCCCACCTCGGTCCTTTCCAGCAGGGTTTCTTCCAGCAGGGTCCTTTCCAGCAGGGCTTCTCCCAGACAGACCCATACCCGCATGGCTCTATCCACCTCGGTCCTTTCCAGCAGGGCAACTTTCAACACGTACCTTTTCAGCAAAGCCCCTACCAGCATAGCCCGTACCAGCACAGTTCGTACCAGCATACCCTGTACCAACCCAGCTCATACCAGCACACCTCGGTGGACCCTTCCCAGCACCAGAGGATTGGCATGTCGCAGCTCTTTGATGCCCCGTTGGGAACCCAAGGAGACGAACAGGTAAAACTAAATAAGCAAATTTTCTTATTTACCTAGCTCATGTTATGTAAGAATGCTACAATCTAACACCGATTTGTCTTTTATCTGAGTAGGGGCCGACCTATGTGCAGAGGACGAGCATGCGCAGGGCCAAGGACGGCAGCACCGTCATCGAGACCACACGAACGTTGGCTACACCCCCCAACGTGGTGCCTACCAATCCGAAGAGACAGAGGCAGCCGAGGGAGCCTTACACTCCTGGGACATAGAGTGCATGTAAGCATAGCAAATATATAAGGATAACATTTCGACGTTCAAAAAAATGATCTATGTGTTACTTACCAATGTTATATATACTGCAGGTTCACTTGGTCATTTTCATGGCAGAATGAAGTTGGAGACCCTTTGTTGCACTCTATGTCATCATTTATGTATCCAAGTTATGTGTCAAAAAACCTACTTAGTGTTGAACTTATGTGTCCTAGAAGTGTGTCAAAATAATTTACAACTTCATGTATTTGGAACTAATGGATTTGAGTTTGTAATGTGATATTTTATGTGTTCCAGTGAACTTGTAATATGTAACTTCATGTGATGAGCCTTTTGTTTCCATGAACCTTATGTTCTCCTCATCAAATGAGACTTTGATGCAATACTAGTGATGTAGAACGTTCTCTCAGCTTACATTTTACTTTTCAAGCTCACTGCAACGTTCAACGATGTGTAACAGTGTTTTATGGCTGCCGCTCCCTGACTGGGGGAGCGACAACTCTGCCACTCCCTGCCTGGGGGTTGTGTTTCCTATTGCTCCGTATTTTGATCGGTAACCTCGATCACATGTACTTTTTTATAATACTAGGACATGTTGAAAAATGACATGTTGAAAATAAAACACTTGCACGATCGATGGAAACAGTAGCCAAATGGTACACACTTATTACAAGGTTCAACAGTTCCACTACCACTTGCTCCAATATGAACATAGTTCAAACTCAAACACTGATATTAACGAACTAAACAATGGCTTGTTGCAAACTAAACCTAGCTTGCCTAATAATGGTCTCATATATTGAACTGAGTTGTGCCTTCCCCATAGTAACCCCCCATTGACAGCGGCGGTGGCGATGGTGGCGGAGAAGGAGGTCCGTGCTTCTTATGGTATGTGCACTAGCAGTATGAATTATTGCATAGTGACTTCTCTGCATCGTTGATGTTGTCGTCCTCTGACTTGTCCCTGTTACCACTTCCAAGGCCATACTCTAGATTAAAGATGCGTCCCTGTAGATATGTGATGTATTGTTGATGGGGATAGATAGGAGGAGGATCGACCCATCGAGTGAACCCACAGTTATCTAGGCAGCTTAAATCCTGAAAACACATCTACCAATAAGTACTTCTACAAACCAAATTTAAATCTGAAAAAAATGAGAGTTAAAAGAAAATACAAATCCTCGCGGACATCTGAAGAAACGACGGCCTCTATTGACATAGTCGTTGTACATCTGCACGACGCAATCCTCACTGTGGCGGTATTTTGGCCAATCTTCTGTGCGGATGTCGTATGATCTAAGAGGTCTCTCGTGGATGAAGTCACTCTTGCTATCTAAAGAAAATTGTTCTATAGGTTTCTCAAAAGAAGTAGGACCCAGAGAACCCTCCCACACAATCAAAGGTCACTTCCTCACTCTCTTTTCTCTACCTCTGCTCGACGAACCTCCGCCCAACATTTGAACTACAACTAAACAAGAAAATAAGTTGTGTGATGGCCGGGAGGGGGGCGGCGCCGAAACGACGAATGACCAGAGCTCAAGAGGAGAAGAGAAGAAAAGACGCCTTGTGCTTGCCGCTTCTTGATTTAGGGAGCGGCAGGCTCGCTGACATGGCAGTGGTGAAAAGCGGGCACGGGGCTGCCGCTCTCCCCCTAGAGGAGTGGCAAGCTTGTCGCTCCCCACGTCAGCATCATTGCCGCTCCTCCACGTGGGGAGCGGTAAAGTTGAAATGCCGCTCCCTCACGTGGGGAGCGGCCAAAAGTGTTAGGTATAAAAAAGTTTCGGTGCTAAAATTTAAAATAGTTTTTAAAAAGTGTTAAAAATAAAAAATCTATGATGACGACATGCAACCTTTGAATATGACCATGCATAAAAGTTACCCTGTTCGCTTGAGCTATTTTTCAGCCATGGAACAGTGTTTTCCTCTCATAACATTTCAGCATAAGCGAACAAGGTAAAAACAAATGTATGCTTGCAAAAAGATATAAGTGAGAATTTGTTGCTACACAATATTGTTATTTTTAGTGTGGTTAGGAACAACAATAATGATTATTTGAACTTGAAAAAGATATTTTATGGACTCTAAGCATACGGGGCGCGGACAAGACTGATCTTGGAATGCAAGCTAATCGAAGCTCAACCTTCAGTTTGCAAGTAGCCCGATAATATTTTTATTTGGAAGGACATAACTCTTCCCTTCGAAGTGTGACTGTGGTATCTGAATACTTTGATGGACAACTTGTTTGGTAAACTTTTGAAATGGATAGAGTCTCACCTCAATATCACATCGGTAAGGCCTTCAAATCATCATGCCTCCATGTTACTGTAATTTTTTTGGCGCTCCAACATCACCTTGAGCATGACAATCACCCTTGAGACCCTAGCTTAAGTTGGGGAATATCTCAAAGATGCCCTAAGACGTTCTCCCACTTGGCCACCTCCTTAGAAGACTAGTATGATGTCTCAATCCATATCAAATTTTAGTACATCTCACTCCAAGAGCGTCTCTCACTAAATCATTGCTCAAATTGCATACAAACTTTGTTTTTAATGCTATGCATATGTAATGAAAGCTAATAGATGATAAGATATCCATAGTATGGGTCTCACATAAAAATTCATTTGGAGCCAATGACAATCATCAAAACAAGTGGATGTATAGAATCTGTCAAGGTGCTGTGTCACTGTCTTTTCAACCGTTAGGCTGTGTAATGATTGCCTTAGGATCACGATGTTTTCAGCTAGCGCGCGATCACGGTGACCACTGTCCAGAGAGACTAATACGATTGAGATTGTTGGCCGAGGGAGTATTCATTTGTCACATATAGGTGGCAAATTTAGAAGATACTAGAGGACCATTTGGCAATTTCTCATGAAGATTCTAGGAGAATGATTACAGGGTGACGACTGTTTGGTATGATAGGGTGGCAAATCTTAAAAATTTCAGAAAGAGAAGAGAAAACATAAAAAATATCCCGTAATGGAGAGCCGCCGAGCAAGTTTGGTATACTGGGTGAGCAATTTTCACCCCCACTACCCACTCTTGGGCCCGGTCGTCAGGCAACGGGGAGACGAGACGAGAGAGCCGCTCGGTTCGCTCACCTGCCTGTGTTGCGAGTCCGTGCGGTACTGCCGTGCGGGAGCGCTCGCTGTCTCCGATCCCGTCCCGTTCCCTTTCGTGGACTGGTTCGGAAGGCGTTGCGATGAGATGCTGCTGCGGCGGCGGCGAGGAGCTCATCCCCCGGCGATGAGCAGAATCACCACCGGATCTTAATCTCCCTTGCCTCCTCGTTTCCCTCTCTCCCCGTGCAGGCCTTCGATCGCGTCGGGGCGGCGAGCCTCTGCTCTGCCGGCGGTGGCGCACCCCCTCTCCCCTCCCCCCGGTGCTTCCGCCTGCTGGCTGGACTAAGGTGAGCGCAGTGAAGCTGTCAGCCTCTGGGAGCTCTATCCCACCAATGTCCCCTAAACGAATCTGGCTCGTGCGTTTTGCCGATTGCGGCCGTGGGATTGACGGGTGGATTTTTCCCTTTTGATTTCTTCAATTTTGATTGCCAATTAAAGCCTAACACTTGATTTTCAGTTCTTCGTTCAGTTCGGCCCTTAACAAGAGAACGAAGACCATGCCGATGCGTGGCGTCGATTTCAAGTGGTGCGTCTGCCCCCTCTCGTCTCGCCGCTTCTTCCCTAACTCGTTCCCTCTTTAATTTGGAGATCCCTCTTCTTATATAATGAGTCAAAGATTGACTGATTGAGAGGCTGGGTTTGGGATTCGTTGCAGGTATGACGGGTTCTTCCTCTCCATGCTCGCCACTAGCGTGTATCCTACTTCACCCGATAATACCCCTACCAACTTCATCCATTTTATTATTTGATGAGTACTCTTATTATTCTGTTGCTAAATGCTAGTGTTCCTTAATAATCATCTGATGCATGATTAGAATCATCGTCTCCATTAATTGGAAGAGGTATCGCCTTTGTGCCCACCCGCTCCACATTTGGATAGTGGTTAGATCCCTTCCCTGCCCCTGTTCTTCCTTAGTACTGTATCTAGATACATAGAAAAAAAAACTCATTCCTGTCATCAAAAGAAGACATTAGGACTGGATAATTAGCGAAAATTTGCACTAGTTATCCTGTCCTAACATCATCTTTGGATGACTGGAGGGAGTAAGTTTCTAGGGTTGGTTTGTTCTCCCTCGGTGGTTACTACTAGTTTGAGGATCGCTTCTGCCGTCATTCATTGCTTCAACTTCCTGCCTGCCACAGGTGGACTACACCACTGTCTTCATCTTCCGCCTCCTAATGTTTCTTGATAATGGTCTCGCTGCAGGGATGGGATTGTAAGTCATTTTAAGCACACTCTATCTTCTAGTTTCTTTGCTTAATTTGGCAAAGTATTGCGATACAAGCTAATTGCACTGCAATTTAGCATGTTGTATTTACATACTTGTTTGCTGACCCTAGCTGCAATTGAGCATCATATTCATGCTCTCACTGCTTTATCAGCCACCAAAAAAGCTAAATAGAAAAACATGTTGTCAGCAGACGTGTTAATAGCGCGGTGGTTGAACACCCAGGTGCAGCGCTACCCACCTGGGTTCGAGCCCTGGCGCTGCATGGGTCATGTGCCCACCTCCCTGGTTTGTAACAGCACAGATGGTTCCGCGCCGCAAAAGAAGCGAGCGCATGTGAGATTCCTGCCTGCTTTCCAGAGTTCAGTGGGCCCTACTTTAAGGCGAAGTCCCTCCCCTTGATCTAGTCTAGACAAGCAAGTTGTTCTTAATGAGTAATGACCTCACCAACATGAATTACAAGCAGTCACCTGATTGCAACCTTGGTCCTGTTTGTCTTCAAACTAATCAAATTGTTAGTTCTATGGCAACTCTTAATGTAAACAAGATTATTGAGATGCATATGCTAGATGGATACCTTTGGTTGTGTGTGATTTACTAGTTGATGAGTTCATTTAGGAACATGGCATGTTCTATTGCCCTCCATGGTTGTATATCTATGAATAGTCTGCAACCCAGTGGATAATACTACAGCTTATGGTAATGTCATTAAGCCACAGGAGGGCCTGGTCCGTTACTGATTTGTATATATTAGATTATTAGATATAAGAAGTGAAAAGTACAGAGTAGAGGAAAAAACATGGGAAAAATGGTGAGTCAATAAAAAATATTGGGTTTGTAGTCTCGATTTTTCTTTGTCCAAAGTACTCTCAATTTTCCATCAGCTAATGAAGTAGTCTATTAGGGGATCTCATTTTTTTATATACGATGTTGAAAACTGGAATGAAACTTGTTACTGGCAATATTTTATACAATGGCAGTGATTACTTCTGGAATGCATGATTCTAAGATTTGAATTTCAATGTGACTGACTGACTGTATTCTTATGATCAAAATAATGATAACTGGGTCATTTATGATTTATCTTGGTGCATGGGAGTTTCTTGGCCTTCTGTTTTCCTACCATAATTTTTGCTACTTTGTGTTTGTCATTCTCATACGGTTGTTTTAGGGTTCTAAGCTTTGCCTTGTTTGTTTGCTCCACAACCGATGACTAACTGAACTTTGCAAAAGTATGGCTGTCAGTTTATTCTATTATATATCTTTTTTTAACTTAATATTAAGTATTTTTTTTGTGAAAAATTGTAGAGATCTCGGATGGCAACAGAGATATGCTCGTTTTTGTGGAAGAATAGTTGTCCTCTCAGTTCTTGTACTACTTCTCTACCCCTTTCTCTGGGTTTGGACTGTGATTGGAACATTGTGGTTTAGCACTGCAAGAGGCTGCGTGAGTTCTCTTCTTCTCGATATAGGTACTACTTGTGTTACTGTATACAGTGAATTCTACTAAATGCATATTTTTTCCTTTGTAGTTGCCGGAGGAAGGACAAAAGTGGGGCTTCTTGATATGGCTGCTTTTCAGTTACTGTGGGCTTGCCTGTATTGCTTGTGTAGCTATTGGGAAGGTAATACTATGAAGTTCTTGGTACATTGTTTTAAAATGATTAAATTAGGGCCCACTGATGACCATCCCCAACAATACTCACAAGGCGCACTGATGACTCTATACTAATGGGCATAACCATGCTTAGATGAACTTTGTGCTATGACATAGATGCAATTTTGTTGGATTCACTAGAAGGATGAGATGTTCCTGATCCACTATTGTGTAAAGTCTTTAATCTTGCTATATTGATGATTATCTTCTTCTAGTCAACATAAAATGATATGTTTTATGTGTATTGTGTAGTCAGTTGGGCCCAACACATATATGCCCATACCTCACATACTAACAAAAACACGAAAGGTGTTGTTCATTTGTTTAAGTTTTCACTATACATTTAACTTTAACATGCAATGTGACGTATGATAAAGGCATGTTCCTGCAGAAGTGTAACCTCATATGGAGGCATACTATTATTGACTTTTTATTACTGTGGTTTCGATCATTCTGAGGATTATTTGAATAGATGCTTGTTCGTGGGCAATTTATGTGTTTTATTTTGTAGTGGTTAAACCGAAGGCATGCACTTCAACAGAGAGCACAACAAGGAATTCCAGTCTCCGAATATGGGGTAATGCTTTTCTCTATTTTCTGTGCATCGTGTCATAAATATAAAACGAGCTGTTGGCACTGCAGTTGGAAAGTATCAAAACTTTTCATGCATTTTTGTTAGTGTTTTCAGATTAAGTCCAACTTATACACCCAATAATATTTTAGTGCAAGTGTGGCTACATAACATAGTTATATGAAATTTATTGGGGGTTCTTATGTTTACAAATGTGTTTTTTTTTTTGGCTGTAGTTACACCTAAGTGTTGATTTGCTTTTCTCCCATGTCTAAACTGGCTTTTTTCTTGGGCAAGATTATATATTTTGGTTGGATGTACATGTTTCTCAATCTATAATTGAGTGTGTTTATTCTGGTGACATATATTAAGGTGTTTGTTTGTGCAGGTTTTGGTTGATATGATCCGTGTTCCTGACTGGGCTTTTGAGGCTGTTGGCCTGGAAATGAGAGTGGGCCAAGATACTGCATATCATCCTGGTCTTTATTTAACTGCAGCTCAGGTGAACTGATTTGGGTGATCTTGGACCAGTTTTTACTTTATGGCTAAAATATTTCCTTATATGCTTAGCTGTAGATTCAATGGTGGCATGACTTTTTAGTTGTTAGTATGGTCATGGAATGTTAGAAGTAATCTGCTGATCCTCCACTCTCCCCTCTTTCCTGCTTGCAGTCAAGGAGCAGTTGTAGTGGTCAGCTACGCTGCCCACCCTTGGTACTGCAGCAGTATGGCATTAGGCCTTCTAGGAGTAGAAGTAGACAGCCATGTCCATGGTTTACTTCATCTGTACTAGGAGTAGTTGGGGCTGTACTCAGCCATACCTCAAGTACCATAGTTGGTATGAGGCTTGTATATATACCTATGCTATGCAATCAATCAAAGGCAGTCTTTTGCCTCACATTCAGTTTCTCAGGCTTTCGGCCACTGCTGTTGCCTGTGTGTGTGTGTGTGAGCTGAGAGCTCAGCTCTTCTTCTACCTTGGTGCAAGAGAGGAGAGGAGGGAAGGAGTGCCGGTGCTGCTCACCTGGGAGTTGAGTAGAAGGCCAACATGGAATAAGTCTAGATTAGCAAATTCATGCATTTTCTTGACTGTTAGAAATGAACATTCTGTAATTCTATGAAAAAAAGAGAGCAATGTGGTAATTCTACAGAGAGACCGAGGCGCTCAAGGGCTAGAGATTCATGGAACATTTACTATTGTTCAGTGGTACCTTATTATGATATGCATTCAAGGGCTAGAAGATCAATGCTGAAGCTCCTTGCTTAAATGTTTTAATTTTCTAGTGCTCTTCTCTAGTCCTTGGGAAGTAAATTGAAACTCTTTTAATTCCACTTATAGAACATCATTGGAGTATCATTTACCTCATCTTATATCTGCTGTATTTATTACTAGCATTATGTTAGAACCAAAATTTCCTTCAATGAATTATACATTGAATTTTGAGGGATCCTTTTTGTGCAGAGAGAAGCAGTTGAGGCGCTGATTCAAGAGCTTCCAAAATTCAGGCTGAAAGCTGTTCCAACAGACTGCAGTGAATGTCCCATCTGCCTTGAAGAATTTCATGTTGGCAATGAGGTAAAATCAATTCCTATAGACTTGTCTCGACATCAGTTGTTTTAGGCCCTATTTGGATCCACTAGTGCTAATAGTTACTTCCTCCATTTCCAAATAATAAGTCGCTTTGGCTTTTCTAGGTACATAGTTTTTGCTATATACTTAGATTTACGCTATGTCTATACATAGCAAAACTATGCGCCTAGAAAATCCAAAACGACCTATAATTTGGAACAGAGGGAGTAGTTAGCTAATACATGAAAACTATTCCCTCTATTCCAAATTGCAAGTTGTCATAGATTTTCTAAGTACTATGCACTTAGATATACGCTGTGCCTAGATGCATAATAAAATCTATGTATTTAGAAAAACTAAAACGATGAAACAGATGGAGTATTAAGCATTATTTAACTAATTATTAGCAAGGGGATCTTTAGATCCACCTTCTAATAGGTGTTTGGATACTTAATTGGAGATGTATATTAACTATTAGCATCCCTCCATCAACTAATAAACTAATTATTAGCACCTCCACTTGCTAATAGTTAGCAGGTCTATTAGCAGGTTTGTTTGATCCTTGCTTGCTAATTTTAGCTGCTAACTATTAGCACTAATGTATCCAAACAGGTTCTTAATAGTTATGTATCCTCATGGGTCAATCCATGTCCATGCAGGTCCGTGGGCTCCCATGCGCGCACAATTTCCATGTGGAGTGCATCGACCAGTGGCTCCGACTGAATGTCAAGTGCCCACGGTGCCGGTGCTCCGTCTTCCCCAACCTAGACCTGAGTGCGTTGAACAATCTTCGGTCGACCAGCGAGCTGGACCATCCATCCGCCAGTGCCAGCGATGTAACAACGGCAACTGCAGCGTCGAGATACATGAGGTCGCATCCGGCAGGGCAAAGCTATTTGGTGCGGTTGCAGGGGCTGCTGCTCCGCCCTGTCCGGCACGAGAGCGTGGAGAGTGACGGTGAGCCGGCGGTGGCCAACAGTCGCTTGGTTGGCCCCGATGAGCTGCCTAGCATAGTTGTAGACGATGGCCATCAGCTGCCAGATCGCTGACTGATTTGGTGACCTGAATGATTATGAGTAGGGAACATTAGTAAGGGAATCAAATTATGCAGCGGTTTTTCTTTTGCTGTGTATTTTGCGAGTAAATAATACTGCTATATAATGTTTACCGACCTTGTTCACCATTTGTGCTCCAGTTACTCAGCTAGGCAGGGCCATCCATATATGTGTGCGTGTAATTGTGTATTAGAACTTTAGAAGTAATGGATGATTAACTGATTAGTTCCGTGCTTTGCCATATCTGAGCTGCTGCTTCCTGTCTCGTCCGATCTTGACTTTAGGACTTGATCGCCCAGTATGACGTGTACGTTGTAGAGATCAATTGTCGTATTTTATTTGTATTTCTTTGATAAAAACTAGTTGATCAATTATAGTACAAAGGGAAGAAACAGTACGTATATAAATTTCGAATTTCCCACTGTCTTTGTCGGTTGGACACGTGGGCCAGTCACACCGGAATGTTTATTTGTGGGACCGGGGGCTATGTTCAACATTTCAATCTCTCATCCTCTTACGGCAGTCGTAGCGTTCGGATGGACGCCCGCGCAGCCTGTCCCCCTCTGTTGATTTTTTCTGCCCCGCACGCGCACCGCGTCCCAACGTAGCCCCCGCATGTCCGGACGACTCACCTCACATGCATAGCCTGCCTTGTCCGCCTCAATTCGAGACCGTTTGCCTCGTCCTGCAAGCGCACCCCGCCCCATCGCGCCCCATCGCGCTTTGACCACCGGCCCCTAGCGTACCCCATTTGCAGGACACTGATGCACCACGTGCCCCGTTCGCCGACCCCCAGCTTGTCGTGCCCCATTCTCCAGCGCCCGTACCATGCCACCATCACTCCCTCGTGTCCCCTGACTCTCCGAACACTATGAAACACATGTAATATGAAATACTTGAATGCAATATACGTATGAAACATCTAGAACATACACTCGCAACATATGGGCGAAGCATATGCAATATTCAGATAAAACACTTGCAACATGTAACATGAAAACACTTATTGTAACATAAGACTGAAACAACTAAAATATTTGAAACATATTGTTGCAATATATGGGTGAAACATATGTAACATTCAGATCAAAACGCTTGCAATATACGTCTGGAACATATAAAATATTTTTAACAAACCTCAAAAACACTTGCAACGTGCCTTTAAAACACTTGTAACAGATACACACATGTGCAACATCCAAATGAAACATTGCAACATACCTCTGAAACGTCTGAAATACTTGAAACATACGCTTTCATCGCAACATCTCCTTGCTCATATTGCACATTGCGGCGGCTATGACCTTCTGGTGGGGAACAGCGGTGTCGGCAGCACCCTAGCAACAACTCGGCACGCGCGGGGGACGTGGCATGGCGCACAGCGAGCTGGAGCAGGCGCGGTGGGGGATGGAGCATGGCACGTCGACGGAGGGGGAGGCGCAGGATAGGGTGTGGCAGAATCGCCCAGTTTAGCACGCTTTCAGGGACGCTTGTCTTCCACTAGACACTAAGTGCCATGAAAGTGAGCTAAACCAGATGATTCCGCCGAGCACACCCGACGGGAGAACTCGAACAATCCACATTTTACACCCGGAATCCAATAATGAGTACAAACTTACAATACTTAGTCAATTTCATACAACACAGAGTCTCAGAAATAGTTATTACAATACCAGAGGTTCAGAGTGCGATAAATAAACAGCGGAAATAAACTAACGTCTAGCGGAACGAAATGAGAATCCGTCTGTGCCCACCAGAAGAATCCTCCACACAAGGCCAATCTGCTCAAGGTGCACCTGTAACAGGGGGTAAAATAAACCCTGAGTACACAATGTACTCGCAAGACTTATCTGACTGGGAAAATAAACTTCCCGACTCTCAAGGATTATGATAGGCTTTATGACTTGTGGGTTTTCTTGTTTGCAAAAAGCAGCACTAAGAGTGTGTCCTTAATTCCGTAACTTTTAGAAGCCGTATTTTATTCATTAACCAATACTCTATGTAAGCACCTATGTTATAATCAAGCAAGGGTTGAGCAAATTAGGACCATTTCTCCATCTTTCAATTTCCAATTCTTACTACGATGTCAGAGCGTAGTCAAGTCGTACCGTCATGCAGAAACGGCGATTTGCGAATCAATGTGCCAAGCTGGGTACCCAAAAAACACACGCCTCGCTTGTACCCCAGGCACAATCAAGACCAACCCGTTCCCCTCCTGTCACGGGTTTTCAGATCCCCGTCCAAACTTGGACTCCTAGCTCCCACACTTGAGGCCCGGCCTCAATGCGGTGCTAAGACCTCCACATATCCCCGCCTCCAATCAGTCGGTTTGGAAAGAGCCGGAGCCCATGACAAGAGAGTAACAAGCCTTCCTGCTCCTATAAGCAAGTATATGCTCGGGATAATAGATCTGTGACTTGACCAGGGTCCATGCAACGAACGGTCCTTAATTGACACGGATAGGGAAACTATGCAACCCAGTTATGCCCCGTGGCCGCGAGACACAACTTGCTACACCCACCAATACCCATACCACATCCCTGCCCGGTCGCCATTTTATTTCCATCATTTTATCCAGAATGTAATAATAATAATAATATGAGTGACCCTCTATTGTGAGCAACGACCAGTTACTCACGCTACCGATGAACCTAAGCAAAGCAACTACGCGATCCTGTACTAGTAAGACTCATGGGTATATATATATATATATATATATATATATATATATATATATATATATATATATATATATATATATATATATAGTTATTCTATCTATTACCCTGGGTACTGAATAATAATCAGTACCCGAATCCAAATCACCGCGCCCAAATCCCCGGACCTGAGCCACGGGCACTCCCCACCGGTCCCTCCGTTTTTTCCCGCACAGTCGCACCCACCTCCTCTTTATCGTATCCGTTTTTTTCGTTCTAATATCCAGATCGTGGGGAGGACCCGGAAGAGACGCCGATTTCGCCCCAGCTCGTCGCCCCCACCATCGCAGAACCCCAGCTCGCCGCCTCCTCCGTCGCAGGATCCCAGCTCGCCGCCGCCCCGCTTCACGAGCCCACCTTCTGCGCCGCCAAGGGCCCTCCTGGCGCCATCTCCTCTGAGGATGGCCACTGTCAACGAGCGGCAGCTCCGGGCACCTCGCATGGCCGCACTGGAGGCTCCCAGGCGGTCGAGCGAGCGGCAGCGCCGATGAGCTCGTGGAGGCAACGACGTTCTCCCAATCCCATCATCAAACATCGGGAAGGTCACCTTGCCCTCGACGTTAAGGAGCGCCGGCAGCACCACATCCACGACGCGCTGTTGTGAGCTCGAGCGGCGAACTGAGTAGGCGGCGCAGATCTGGTCGGTAGCAGGCAAGGTGGCCGGCCCGGCAGCAGGCTGAGCCCCCCCTCAGATCCCGTTGGCAGCGGGCAAGGCCGATCCCCCTCTGATCCCATTGGCAGCAGGCAGGAGTCCGATCCCCCTCAGATCCCATCGGTAGCAGGCAGGAGGCCGAGCCACCACGCCCCCTTGCGAGCTTTGAGCGGGATGAAGAGCGAGCAGATCGGCAAGGTGCGCCCTTTCCTCCTCCCTAGCTCGATCCCTTCGTACCGCAGTCCAGATCCAACAGATTTTATTACACATGGGCACCACTTTTTGCCACACGCTTGGCTTCCTGGCAGGGTACGGCGAGCCCCTAGAGCCCGAGTTCTCCCCTGACTCCGTCACGGCGAGTAGTATCCCACCGTGCATGCTGGCTTGTTTCCAGATAAGTACGTGTGTTCTTTTTTGTAATCCCAAATTCAAATCAATTTCCATTCCTTTTTTATCAAATCAATGTATGACTGGCCGCACCACACTCAACATTGTAGTATCCCCATTGAGCTTTATTTATCCACTCAGACTAAAAAATCATCTTTGCAATCTGTTTTTGTCATGTCTAACTGCTGAGTTATACGTCGTTATGCATTCTGATAGACAACATGATGATATTAACCAAATATTCTCTTTGAACTTTTCTCAGGACGGAGATTAATGATTGATTGGCAATCGGACTTTCCCCTGCTGTGTGTACATCCAAGACCCTGAGGAAGATTGCCTGATTCTGATCTTTTTGCTCATGAATCTGGAATCTATTTGCACGAAGATGTAAGTTGAGGTACTTTCACGTCATGTGTTTTTTTAAGTGTATATGTACATAGCACCTTTTGTATTTAATTCCGTTCTTTACATTGTTCTCGTGCAAAACCGCAGTACTGCACCGCTGCAGCAACACGGCATGATCTCATCTGCCATTAAAATCGATCCATGATCTGCTCCCCTGGGTAATTCTTTATCTTCTTCTTTGTTGCACGAAATGAACCTGGAGGTTGTTTAGCTTACTATTTTACTAGATATAGCTTATTTGTGTCTATCATTCACAGATTACTGCATGGGATCTTGCCTGATATTTTTCTTACCAGTTCAGTTATGCATCTTACTCGTTTTTTTATTTTCAGTCAACATTTGTGAGACCTCTTCACCTGTCCAGTTCTCTAATCTTCTTTTGCTTGTTTAATCTAACGAACTGTAGTCTGCTATTCATATTGTTGTTATTTCCTTCCTATCCTCGTTTTGTTTTCTTGCGCTTTCTATTTTTTAGAATAAAGAACTGTAGATAGAATAGTTATTTGCTCTTTAATATGTAATCCATTTCACTAATCTTTCTTAAATAAGTAAACAACTTAGAGCCGTGGATATATAATAATATCTCCCTTAGCATAAAATAGAAAATATTTTCTCCCTTGTTCACTTATTTCAATTTACATTTACATAGAAAAATAAAAATAATATTAAGACTCGCATCCAAATTGAGCACAAGATAATTTTGAAAATTATAGCAATGTGAAGCTTGCTAACTAAGCATTTGCATCGATTTTCAGCTTAGGAGAAATAGGATGACTCCTACATGATGTCACTTTATATGAATATACATTTTTTGAGCTAAAACCTTATATTAATATATATACATAAAGATTTAACCTTCACATATATCAATTGTAAACAAAGTATCTCCATGTCCACGCTTATCCAATATACATCTTAATCTTCAGAAATACTAGCAGACCTTAGCATCCAGAGCTCCACACCGAGCTGCCTGCTTGGACAGGCCGCAGCCCCCGCTAAGTACCCACTAAGCATGCACTATTTAGAACTAAGTGAAGTCAAGAGGAGAGTAGTTCTTATCCTTGTCTTCTACACGGTCGTTATTATCCCTTGCATGCGCACCTGCACTGTTATCTTGCCTGCAAGCCAAGAGTTCACGTGATATAGAATTTGTTCGGGTAATACTCCTTGCATTTAGCTAAATGCTTTTTGGTCAAATATGACTTTCTTTGGTAGTCAGCCTAGTCTTACCTTTTTTTTATGATGCTTGCGTTTACCTAGTCATCAGAGTACTCCTTGGGATGGAATCTATATTTGTGGTTTGACAAATGAACTTCTATGTTAAGAATAAATTTGGGCACAATTATTTGTGGATCGAACTCACGAATCAATGTGATTTGAAAATTGAATTTATATGGTTAAGACTACATATGGTCACATGACCGGTGTGTGTATACAAGACTCAAAACAATATTTGTTGTTTACTTGTTTGAACAAAGAGATTTTGTGGTTAGAAATAAATCTGGCCACAAGGTTTTGTGTTGAACAAATGTTTCTTTGTGACTGAAATAAAACAAAGTTTGTGGTTTGAAATATGATTTTTTGTGGTCATAATTTTGGTATATGGGAAAATGTGTTTGGATCAATATAGTTTTCTCATCATTCCAAATGTTCTAGAACTCTGAACTTTTTTTAAAAAAATATGGTTCATGGTACAAACTTTGTCTAAACATAATGCCTCGTTGCATCTATAATGCTTGTGGTTGGAGCTTCAGCCTTACATGAGTTTCTTGCTATGTCATTGGTCTTGGATCGATAGGTCCTTGGTCGTTTTGAGGCAGCTGGTCTTGGATCGATAGGTCCTGAGAGGGGGTTTCTTACTTCCCTCCCTTTTGTATCTTTTTTCCTCTTAATGAAATGACACGCAGCTCTTCCATGTAGTTCGTGAAAAATATATTTTATGGTTCCAACGATCACATTTACATGCACAATATCAGGTTCAGCAGCTCCCTGGTCCAGTGATATTTATGCTCTGATTTAAGGAAAATTCTTCTTTTTTGTAGAATGAATTCATGAGATTTCTTACACATTTCTTGTTGCAGGATGTAGCACAACTTAGTGGCAGGAGAGGCTTCTGTTTGAACTGGTACTTGCTGCATGCAAAAAAAAAGAGGTCCATTCATTTACTGCCTTCTCACATCTTGGCAACAATAATCTGTTCAGTTGTCTGTGCTCTCTATTTTTACTTCTACCTATGTAATAATTTTCCCTTTTGAATTGAACAACTAAACTAGCTGCATTAGTAATGAAACAAAGTCATATAGTGCACTTGGAAAAAAGCTAGAAAGACCGCAATGTATTCTGCCTCTGAAAACACCTCCACTTTCCATAGCAGATTACTGCCTCTTTCTCCTTATGAAAATTTAGTCATTTCATTTCTACCTAGGTAACAATTTCCCTTTTGAATTGAATTTGCACTATTTGTCTTATTTACCTAGTGAATATCTTGTAGGACTTATCTCCTTTATTTTAATGGTTTTTGTATACTAATTTCTTCTATTATTTTCTCCATCTTGTAGGTATGTCTCTGTCGGAACAAACTGGCTGAATGGTGATTTATCATGGTTGCCAAGGATGATCATGCTGCTGGCTCAAGAGCAATAGAGAAGTTCCAGTTAGCTATGTTGAATCTAAAAGCCAAAGTAAGTGATAATTGATTATTAAGACTGTTGCTTTTGACTCAGTAATAAATATATTATAGCAAGGCAAGCCGCATAGCTTCTGATTGCAGACCATATGTAGCTTTGGCAGCTAAGCATCATCATTTCACACTCATGGCTGATGTAGCACAATTTGTTCCATTAGAACCTAGATAGAGGATGAGTTCAGTCAAGCTGCAGTTCATTTTTTTCTCGAACACAGGTCATTGTCTTGACGAAAGAAGTGGTTCTAAATCATGCGGAATTCATGGCTGGGTTAGTCTTTTAATACATTCGGCTGCAGTTCAAATTCAAATTATGGAGTAGCATCTGGTTTAGAGAATCCTAGTGTCCATTCCATGGGAGGTGGTGCCTCCTAGATTTAGTCAATTATCACTATTCATCATGTTGTTCTGAAATCTCATAATACTCTTTTTTTTATCATCTACCTTGGTTATAGCTAGAATATTCACCTTTGTTGTTTATTATTACTTTTGGTTCTTTCCTTGTGTATTCAGATCCAAGGCGTTCCCCTTCCGAGCACCTTGCAACGTCTACTTCCCATGACCACTTATAGAGAAGGTATTGTTTTTGCACATCATGATCCTTTTGCATACTCTCGCAGTCTTGCTTACTAAATTCCTCTCCAATAAGTCAATAACTAATCATCGTTTTTTTGAGGCATATCTGTGTACTCTTCTAATTGGTCAATCTGATTGTTCTTTCAAATAACACTTGAGTCATGCAAGACCTGGTATGTTGACTATTCCTTTGTCTTTTCTATTCATCCTACTCCTACCCGTGGCAAAGGAAGCAGCATTTTCTGGATACCACGGAGCTGTCTGGATGGGGTGTGCGATTGACGCTGGCCAGCCTCTCGTCTAAATGCTCCTGGTTGTGAGTTCGTAGCCATCTTAATTAAGCCGAAATGAAATGTGCTCGCAAATTTGGCTGAACTATCAAATGAGCAGTTTCGGCTGAAGCTTTTAAACTATTGTTATTCCTCAAAATGACCACAAAGGCATGCATGTTTGCTTTCCTTTTACTACCTTGAAATTTGTTGAACCAAATATATTGTCAAATGAGAGATTCAGACTCCTCCTGTCAAGTTTATTGGACACTTTTGCTCTTGTTTGAGAGTGCTGGAAGCTTTTGCTCATTGTTGGAATATTGGCTGTTTCTTTTAATTGGTGGATAAATAATCTGAATCTCAAACTATAGTTGAAACAACACTGCATTGGAAATGACCATTATGTTGCTATTTCAAGTTAGTAGGACAAAACATATTGTGCCTTTTTACTACATAATCATGTGATCTCCAGCCTTCCATTTTTTGCATGCATCAATTGTATATGCTGTTGCAATACCCTTTTGTCAGAGTATCAGAACATAAATAAAACCCTGCCATTGCTAAATATGTGCATAACTCAAATGATAATACAAAACTAGACTCTGACAAAAGGTATTATTTTCTGTCAGGCTCCATTCGATGCATATTTTCCTACTTTCTAATTCTAGGAGTTGAGGTGCATGACCCCAAGTGTGGCGAGATCCACTTGGTCCCTCTAATTCCTTTTTGCTTTTTGAACTAGATGGGTCATGCTTTAGTGATTTCCCTTTGAAGCCAAGTTTATGTTTTTCTTTTTTGCAGGAAAGAACCCTTATGTGGATGGATGCTTTTAGTTGATTACCACAAACGTACGTGTCCCCATGGCCTGCCTCTAAACCATTAGAATGCTGATATCCTTCATTACATGTGCTATTTATGGTATCCTTGTAAGGTCCTAGATGGCTAGAGGGGGGTGAATAGCCTATAAAAAATTCTACAAAAGACACTAAGCAAACTTGTTAGAATAACAAACGGCGTAAAGCGAGTTTTGCTTAGCCAAGGGTTGTGATGCAAGCCTCCTATCCACAAGTCTAGTAGATTATGATATCTAGTTCACACAAGAGCTATGTCACTAATTTTACACTAGAGAACAAGCTAACAACACTACTAGCAAAGCTACCACAAGAGCTACACAAGATAATCTAGTGAAGTAAATCCAAGAGAGAGGATTGTGATTCTTATACCGACGGTGGAGTGAAGATGTTGCCAATCACCAAGATAATATACAATCAATCAATATTGACAACAACACAATATGAAGACCAATCACCAGGAGACAAGAGACACAATGTTTTTGTTCACCCGGTGTTCACTTGTGCACCGACAAGCTACGTCACCGGTTGTGTCGACCAACACTTAGATGGTTTCCCGGTGTGACCCTCAAGTCACTTGCCCCTCAAGGCACGCCCCGCAATGCACCGCAAGACACCACTCTCAAGTGAGGTAACTCAATGACATGCGCATTCTACTAGAGTTGCTTTTGGCGTCCCGCCGAGGAAAGCACAAGAACCTTTCACAATCAACCGGAGGTGGCCAAGAACAATCACCTTCTCTTACCAACGCCTCCAACAATCTCCAAGCCGGCTAGGAGCGGTACTCTCCAAGAGTAACAAGAAATCCACCGGCTAAACCACCCACAAGTGCCACTAGATGCCCTCAAGCTATGCAATGCACTTTGGGATCACTCAATCTCACTTTTGATTTGCAATCAAGCAAGAGAGATGAGTGGGAGGAGAAACTTTAGCTCAAAGGATGCACAAGAGTGTTAGAAATGCCAAGAGACCTCCCCAAGGGCCGGCCAACGAGTATTTATAAGCATCCCATACAAATAGAGCCGTTGTCACTCCACTGAGCGTTTTTCGGGACGACCGGACGCGGTGGTCGAAACTGACCGGACGCGGTGGTTAGTAGCGTGCTCCAATGACTAGTTTTCGCGCGTATAAACTTGTATTGACCGGACGCGGTGGTCACTAACGGGACCGGACGCGGTGGTCGCAGCGAAACAGCGAACAGAGAGGTTCCAGTAAGCTCCCGAAGTGACTGGACGCGTCCGGTCATCACTAACCGGACTCGCTGCAGCGTCCGGTCACTTTCGCCCACGAAAAACACTGACCGGACGCGGTGGTCGACACTGACCGGACGCGGTGGTCGACACTGACCGGACGCGGTGGTCACGAGTCCGGTCACAGACCACTCTCCGGTAAAACGGCGATATCTCTTAGCTCCGAACTCCGATTTCGATGATCTTGGACATTTTGGAAAGCTTACTCAGAGGGCTACACAACCCACTAAAGCACTTGATCCAGTTCACAATGGATCAAAGCAGTATTCCACTCCAAGAGCCATCCTAATGTCCGGACAACACCGAAAAACCTCTCTCTCTTCACCAAGTTGATCAAAATCAATCCCAACACCTTCTCCTTTACAAATGTGCCAACACCATCAAGTGTACATCTCCATGTGCTTGTGTGTTAGCTTTTTCTTAATCATTTTCAAAAGTTTTCTAGTTAGCTCACTAGGCCCTACATGCAATGCACTTCATGAATTCACCTAGTGGCACCCGTGCGTCGAATAACCGATAAGACTTCCCCTCTTAATAGTTCGGCTATCGACCCTAAACCACTCACACCCTCTATGGTGTCTTGAGTGTAAAATAAAATGGTCCTATGGTTATACCTTTGCCTTGAGCCCATTTTGTTTCTCCAAATGATATGATCCACTTCATATCATCACATGACCGTCTCGATCCATCGACCTTGACTTGACTTGCTCTTCACCGTTGCATCGGTCCATCGGCGCCAAGTCTTGCTCAAGCTTCACCATCGCATGGTCCTTCGCTTTGAAACCTCAACTAGCCCTTCACCTTCACAACCGGTCCATCGAGTCAAGCCTCATCTTGGTCTTCACCATTTTGGTCATATGAGTCAATGTCATGTCTCATATCCAATGACCACCTTTATCTAAATCATCCACTTAGATGCAAAGGTTAGTCCTAGGTTTCATCAATTAGCCAAAACCAAACTAGGGACTTTCAATCTCCCCCTTTTTGGTAATTGATGACAACCCTCACAGAGATGATTTTGATAATAAAAGTTTTGATCTTGTCATACTTGTCCAATCATTTTGCTCATAAGTAAAATTTGGACAATTATCACAAGCTCGGTTTTGGTAGCATTAGCTCCTCCTACATATGTGCATAGAGTTTGGATTGAAAGCTTTGCACATATGCATGGATAGAAGTGTTGAGAGAGTAATTCTACCAAAATGATGCTAAGGTGTAAGAAATGGACCTTTGAAGCGTGATACCAATCGGAGTTGCCTTTTACACCATCGTTAGCATCATGAAGTAACTAGTCATCCAACAAAACTCAAGAACCTCGTGAGATCAACATTATATGTAAAGGTTCTTGGACCACTTGTAAAAACTTTAGGCATGTCTAGATACCACGTGTAAACTATTCCTATGCATGCTAGTAGATCATTTCATCATCAAGATCTATACTAGGCATTGCATCACACAGCAAGTATATTGACTTTAAATACATGTGCAATGAGCAAGTCATATGAAAATGCACAAACAATGCAACAACTTTGTTTATGAGCTTGCTCCCCCTACTTGTGTGCATCAAAAATTTTATTTACCCCTTTATCATGTTGAATCATCTTTTTCTCTCCCCCTTTGTCAACAACTTACCCAAAAATGGGATCAAATTGTGAGAGAAGAACAATGTTTGATGGAGTAGGTTAAAATTTATCAAATTTGGTTCAACCTAGAACACTTGCCAAAGATATTTAATTCGATTTGAACCAAAGACAAGCTTCTTCACACCTCCATAATAAGGGTTATCTTGCCTATGTTGAATTAAACACTTATAGCAAATCTTCTAGATTCAACACTAGGTGTGCAAGCTCACAAACATATCATATGCCACCACAGATCAAATCAAACATAGAGGCAATAGTGGTAACATATATCCATCAAATCATTTGATTTATCATGAATGCTCTGCATACCACTTATTATGTCTACATGCTCTAGCAAGTCCTTAGCATAGGATGAATGACATGTCAATCAACTTTACCTTGCAATGTCGAAGGGAGAGTGCATGTCAATAAGTGAGTGGGTGCATTCAACTCATGTTTGAGAAATCAAGAATATCAATTCATTTCTTAGCTTGCAAACCTCTTTTCATCAAGTGGCTTAGTTAGAATATCGGCAAGTTGATCATCGGTGCCAACACTCTCAATGGCAATATCTCCCTTTTGTTGATGATCTCTAATGAAATGATGCCTTATGTCAATATGCTTTGTTCTTCCATGTTGAACCGGGTTTTGTGTCATCTTGATTGCACTTTCATTATCACATAGCAATGGCACATTCTTGAAGTTGAGGCCATAATCCTTCAAAGTTGATTTCATCCATAGTAATTGTGCACAACAACTCCCCGCACTCACATATTCGGCTTCGGCGTAGAGATTGCCACACTATTTTGTTTCTTTGAGGACCATGACACAAGTGATCTTCCAAGTAATTGACATGTGCCACTTGTGCTCTTTCTATTGATCTTGCAACCCCCATAGTCAGAGTCCGAATATCCAATCAATTCAAACTTTGACCCCTTGGGATACCATAGTCCAACATCTCTTGTTTGCTTCAAGTACCTCAATATTCTCTTTGCGGCCGTGAGATGACTTTCTCTAGGTGAGGCTTGATATCTAGCACACATGCAAACACTAAACATGACATCCGGCCTTGATGCGGTGACATAGAGTAGACTTCCAATCAAGGACCGATATTCCTTTTGATTCACCATTTTGCCATCAAGATCACTATCCAATTTCCATTTGTACCCCCTTG